>CM055834.1:11009739-11714838 GCA_029582265.1 Zoroaster sp. YZ-2022 | reverse complement strand
GTTACGTCCATTATACAGAGGGCGCTGTTCAAAACTTTTATATTTGTGTTGGTCTTTTATATATTTGTTTTTGACACTTTATATATATATATATTTGATCATTTTTATATTTGTCTGTGATCCTTTATATATTTGTATTTGTCCTTTATATATGGTTTTGCTCTTATATATATGAGTTTGCTCTTATATGGATTTGCTCTTAAATATATGAGTTTGCTCTTAAATATATGAGTTTGCTCTTAAATATATGGTTTTGCTCTTAAATATATGAGTTTGCTCTTAAATATATGAGTTTGCTCTTAAATATATGGATTTGCTCTTCTATATTTAGTTTAGTCTTATATATTTGTAAATGCTCATTAATCATATACGGCACCTCATATACAACCGCTGCATTGACGCAATGCCGTGTCGCCGGGATTCCCCACTTTACTGCCACAATCTTGTTATCATTCATACTGTGGTTGAACCCTTCATGACAATTGTTCAGCTAAATTATTTAAGTGCTATCGCAGTCAAGTCGAGTTTTTCTGCGTTTACTGAATCAGTATACAGCACTTGCTGGAAAATGGAAGACAGCAGTAAGGTATAACGGTGTGTGACATAAAGTGATCCTACGGAAAATGTTTTGGTGGTGATCTGGCGCCAAGAGCACGACCTGCACTATACGAAAGAGATTCTTCTTATCTTCTCGACTAATTGGAACTATAATTATATACTCCTCCCTCTGCTAAATGTCACGGGGATTGTCAATCATTATAGGGCCTTATCCTCTCCAACCCGACAACCAGGTAAGAAATCGATTGGTCCATCAGTTGGCAAAACAGTACATCAGGAAGTGTATTTGTATGTGCGCTCTACTATTATTAGACCATGCTGCATGTGAAGTTATAAAACCATTGCTTACAGTGTATTCGTGCATGTCTCCCGCCGGCCGCACGTAAAAGATCTTTGTGTCATGTCACTCAGCTGTATTGTAGTGGTAGACTCCATACAAGTCTCCATACTTGCCGTACTAATGTACTATTTAACACAAGCAGCATTGACTGAAATACTGGCAATTCTATTGGTTTAGCTTCTGCAACTGAGCTAAACATATAACTGTGAATTGCCACGAGAGGGGGTATATCAGGCGATGCTCTAGGGTCCATTGCCGTCCTACAACTTTTTGAAAAAAAGTTTAGATCACAGTTCTACATAATGAGTCGTCTATATAATAGTGTCAACATTTACAAGGTTGTACAGAGAGTATGGGTAAGGGGCTGCAAGTCGTGTACTTCTTAGAAAATATTGATTTTATATGTGCAGTTTGGAATGTAGAGATAGATTGGAACGGAATAGGAAGGGGGTCTTGAAAATTACAGTATTCCAGCAATGCGCTACCTAGCCCCACCAGTGTGGCACGGACCTGTATCCTTAGCCACACGTTGGTCTCATTGCCGCTAACGGCGGGGTTTTCTAGGAATTTTCTAAATTCCAGGCGCTGAAATTGACGATATTTGCAACTATTTTGACAGGCTAGATACGTTCCTTAGATGTTGAACTATCTAGGCGCCCCCCCAAAAATGGTTATTTTACTTACATTCCGTCTCATATAGGCCCGAAAAGATTACAAGACGATCGGCATTGTGTTTCAACGAGGACGGCCATTTTGAATGAAGAGTGTGTGAATGGGAAAACAACTTTACGACGGCTGTTTTATGTGCACAGACAAATTGCAAAGATGGTTCAAGCGGGGTTTGGGTCTATTTGGGGCGTGAATTTCTTAATAAAATTCCTGGGCTACAGGAATGGGCCCAATTATTAACATTTTGGCCATCCATCATTATCAATAATACTGATAATATTATTACTATTATTATTTTGTTAAACAACAATATGCTATCTAGTATCAGCGATATCCTCAAACATGAAATACTTCATTGATTCGATCATTATTGCCTGTCAATGAACGGTGTTTTTAAACATTTTCTTTTGCTGAATTATATTGTGGACACAAACAAAATAAAATTAATAAGGTAAATATACAATTGATTTAATTTTGCCCAAACACCGTCATGTGTATAGCACTGTAATTATACTCAGTGCTTTCCGAGTCTCTGTGAAAAACTACACAGACAGGACTCGGGCGGGATTCGAACCCGCAACATCCTGCTTACTAGTGCAGACGTCTTAACCTCTCGACCACCGAGCTTGCCCGATGGTGATTGGCTGGCAAGAATCCTATATAGCAGCGGGTTCTGCGATATATGGTAAATATATGCCCTACTTATTGTAGTAAAAGTAAATAATTGAATCCAGGAACTGGGCATGTTTTATTTATTTATTAATATTTAATTTTAATTATACACAGGCCTATATTAGTTATATCACATTTTATATTACATTTTAGCACATAAAAATGCTCTGACTACCGACAACACGTGCAACCCCGAAACGGAATACTTCGCACGCTAAAATATGAGCAAGTATGTGCACACATAAAACAGCCGTCGTAAAGTTGTTTTCCCATTCACACATCTTCATACATTCAAAATGGCCGTCCTCGTTGAAACACAATGCCGATCGTCTTGTAATTTTTTCGGGCCCTATATGAGACGAAATGTAAGTAAAATAACCATTTTTGGGGGGGCGCCTAGATAGTTCAACATGTAACGAACATATCTAGCCTGTCAAAATAGTTGTAAATATCGTCAATTTCAGCGCCTGGAATTTAGATAATTCCTAGAAAACCCCGCCGTTAGCGGCAATGAGACCAACGTGTGGCTAAGGATACAGGTCCGTGCCACACTGGTGGGGCAATGCGCTACCTAGGCCTACTTGGTGTAACAGTTGATGATGGTATCAAACATCCTATTAAATGGTTCTGTCTGAGGTCATGTTAGTACAATAGTTAAAGTATTTTGCAACTTAATTTTCTTCTAAATTAACTTCCCTTTTTAATTTCTGAAATCCCGCTTACAAAATTGACAAAATCTTCAAGACAGAAAATTTGGGCAGTGAGGAGGTGAATGGGGGGGAGGGGGTGATCAGAGAACAACACTAATCGGTATATGGGTGGGGGTAGGTAGAGCCATGGAGTGTTTTATACACGTCCCAAGACATCTAAATATTCCTCATCATTTCCATTCGTTATACTTATCATATTTGGTTCTTCATTATGTAATTTAATTTGGTGTTATGCCTTTATAATATTATTTTGCTACTTTTAATAAATATAGTATATTGATTTTCTTTTACCGATTGTTATGGAAGTTATGGCATGAAATTTTAATTGAATAAACTCATTTTCATGACCGTTTTATTCGCAGTACAATGGGTAAGATCATGGCGAGGAAGGCAACGTTTCTATACGTTTGTTTGATGGTGTTCCTACCAGTACCAGTCGATTGCTGTCGTACCGGTATTTCCGGTGACAAAGCGCGTCAGCAGCAGCAGACGGACGCACTCGGCGAGAGCCTCCAGAGATTCGTGGAGACCTTGCGAGTTGATGTCGGAAACGCCCTCCAAATCCTCGACCGCCAGATGGGAACGCTGGTGAGTTATGTCATCACCGATCTGGGACCGTCTCTTCAACACACCCTGGATAAGTTGAATGTCTTGACCGCCCTGGTGTTCCTCATTATAGGAGTTGTATGTATGATCATTTTGACCTGCTGTTTCTTGGGACTCCTAAAACATTTCGTGAAGTTGATGGCTTCCTTCTTCACAGCGGTGATATTGATGGCGGCTTTTTTATATTACATGTACTGGTTTCGAACCGTCCACCCATCATATGGTTAACATTGTCACGGCCTTACTGCTGCTCCTTGTCGTGTTGTTCATTTGTGACCCGCTCTGTCGAAATGAGACTTGTCCCCCAACGGAGGTTTCCGTGTAATTCGACTCTGAACTTGTGCTCGCCAAAAAATTTCGAAAACATTGCATATCGATTTCTAGGTTTTTATATTTTTAGTTTGATAAAATCTCGATCAATCTTATGGTGGTCTTACCTTTTCATAAAAATATTAATAAATCCATACAAAAGGACGATTTCTGGACAATGTCTGTATCATGTTTGTCTTTCATGTGGCCTCCGTTAAATCCAAACAGGTCAAAATATCCTTGTTTTCGAGACAGCAACACGAGTATTTCCGTTAACGTTAAACGTACGTGTTTGGTATCAAAGAAAGGTCATGACCTCAACTGCGCACTGTTGTGGCAATGACTAAGCAGTATGGAGCTCTAATAGTAGTTTTAAGCCGCAAAATAAATAGTTAGCCAACGAGCCGAATCATCGGCAAGGTAGAAGAAATACAGCTCTTTGATTGGACAACAGTAAGCAACCAGTTGTCTGAGCATACGCAGTTTACCAGAAAATGAATGACGTCACCCTTAATGACGTACGATCTTTCGGCCAACTCTAGGCCCAGCTTAGCCGGTTATACAGACCAGAGTCTAGGCCTGGGCCCCGCCGTCTGCAGCTGGCTATCTGCATACACCTAGCCTATACCTAGTGCATGCACTGTGTACGCCGCGACTCCACACAGCAGGCGGAATGAATACGCGGGCCGGTGTACAGCCGGTGTTTGGTACAAGGGCTGATTAATTATTCATGAGTTGTACGTCGAACGATAGCTCGCGCGCTTGCTCTGTGTGTGTGGATCAAGTTTAATGTTGATTTTCTCCGAAGCGCGAAATTCAAAACGAAACAGGCCGCCATGATGGTTGTCTTCATCGCTCGATAATTCCGGAAATGGAATAAGCTACGGAAATAACATTTGTATCATTGGAAAGCCCGTGAGTTACTTGTTAACCTAGCATACATATCTATGAATGTCAGATCTGGGGGACAAGTCTCATTTCGACGGAGCGGGTCACATTTGACCCGCTGTACTGACTGTCATGTACTACGTTTTCTTCAAAATACCAGTTACCGTGGTCGACACTTGAACGTTAGCGCCACTTCGCGTGGGAAGCTACTTAAAAAATAATGCAGTTGCATGGCTTTTTACCTTTTACGGTGTATCTTCTGCTGTTGTTGTTTGAAACAGCCGTTTGGCTTTTCGGATTTGTCATGCTCGGGAAAAACATCATTACTGCATCTCCGCTTACATTTGGGGTGTGGTGGTCCCTAGCATTTTGGGTAAAGCGTTGGGGTCCACGCCGTCCAAAATACGTAGTACGAGGGCCAAGGTCCAATGTTCCAATCATTGTCCCTGTGACGGTGCACTTGTCCAGGAGCTACGGGCAATCTCGCAGCGATAAGGACCGGTATGCCTACGTCTTTAACGAGGAACTTTTTACCTGGAATCCAGATAAGGGGCTGTGGGGACAGAATTTAAAAAGCGAACGAAATTTTGTCGGATGTCGGAAACTGTAAATAAAACTGATATTTAAAAACGCACTTGATTCTGATTGACAGCCGCGCTGGTCAATCGGAAGACTGCACACGCCCTCGGCCCGTTACATACAATACATTGTGTGATCACATGCAAGTTTAGAATTAAAATAGTGGGCCAGCATTTTATTAATTTGAGTTTTATTTTACTAGTACTAACTAATCCTTGACAGATGTTTTTCGTTCAATGTCTCAAATGAAAGCTTATCATTTCCTCAATCCAAGAAAAATAGCAATTCAATATTTAAATTTAATTTTAATACTGTCACATGCCGTCGGCCCAAACACGGGCGATCTACACTCACTGGCCAAAAGTATTGCAACAAAATAGCACTTTACAGTAACAGGTGAGATGATCATTTAATCCGATTTCATCGATCGTGTATTACATAATTTCCGAGGAAGAACAGTAAAAAAGAACATTGACTTCAAAACACAGGCACTTTCAAGAAGTCTTAAGTAGTGTAAATAAAATAAAATAAATTATTGTACACAGTTCTCCAAACTGAACTTTGGTGATGTTGCAATACTTATGGCCAGTGAGTGTATTTTAAGCTTAATTGTTTTGTTTAACCAATCTAAAAGAAAGAAAGGTCGATTATTGATGTTTACTTAAAGCCTCTCTTAATTAATTAGTTTCCGTAATAGGAATGCTACCGGTATTTATTACTATCACGAAATATCAATCAAATTAAGCTGCATAGTGTAAATTTCAATCATGTGGTAATGATCATCAAGTCACCGGAAAGGCTCGTCCAACAGGGCTGGATTTAGGACTGGGCAAGCCGGGCAGTTGCCCAGGGGCCTCCACAACCAGGGGCCTCCACATATTTCATGAAAAAAAATGTGTAAGGAAAAATGTAGGCTGATCTGAACTGTAGGTTGGTCTAATTATATGTACTGTACTATATTCTTGTTATGATTGATCATGATTGACCTGCTTGCTTGCTTATTCAGATTCTTTCTACTTGAAAAAAATTACTTTATGGATGACTGTAACTATGTCTTGTGACTCTTGTCACCTTTTAGTTTTTAGTATTCTAAGGTAGGGTGGGCCTCCACTACTGAAGGCTGCCCCCAGGGGCCTCCACATGTCTAAATCCGGCCCTGTCGTCAAACCTGGTCATCGATCGAGCAATGAATACAACAAAGTATACACCATTGGTAACAACCCAAATAGAAACTGAGCAAATTATTATCTTGAAAAAAAAAACTGTTTTGATAATTGTAATGGTGAAAAGTATAGTGAGACTTTATTTTGTCTGACACGTTGAAATTTGTCGAGAAACCGCAAAATTCAAATCTGAAATGGATCACCAGCTGACGAACCATTTCATCATTCGAATAAATGCTAACTAATCTGAATTATATTTTCTCTTTTGAGAACTTTTGAGTTTAAAGTAAACTTCTCAAAAGAAAAATCTTACTACGACCACAAATTATACAATAAAGCTGTTTTAGGTAAAACTTGTAGCTTTGCATGGTGAGGAGGATAAGTAAGACTAATTGCGGTGACACCATGTGAAATTATTCTCAATTGAGTAGTAATTAGTTCTGAAAAGAACTGGAGGTACAACTCGACGTTTCGATCAGTGTGCTCTGATCGTCCTCAGGAGAATGCCGGACTCTGGGAGATGCTGCTGCTGAAGGATTATGCGATGACAGGATGCTGGAGGATTAGTTCGTTGAGGCGTGCATGCGGGAACTGTCGAGACTAGGATCCTTGGAGTTGGGGGAGAGGAGTGTGTGCTCACTGAACCGAATCAGTTGGAAGGAGGGTGGTTGACTTAGGATATAGGAGATCCCTCAGTCTGGGGTGGGTTGTGGACTTTGGATATAAGCCGTTTTAACTGCCCAATGTGAAATAACTAAGCTGTTAGAGCAGCGCCTACAAAATTTACGACTAGAGAGTCAAGCGAGACCCCAGCGTATAGTTAATTTGTTTTAAATAACTAAACATTTATTTTATCTCCCCACTCTTCCATTACTCTCTCAAATTTTCTTCTAGCTCTTCCTTCAACGCGTTTCAGATGTTCATTCATCTTAAACCCCCCGCATGGTACACAATTGCAATGTATTTTTTTTGCCTTTGTTACATTTTCTACACGGAGCTGATATATATTTTCCTGTAGGAATGCGCCACTGGTGTAGCGGGTATGCAGTATTTTTCTCCTAGCACGCTGGGGATACGACACCCAGTTGAACCCACTAAAAGCCATTCACATGGAATTGGTTTTATAATGCTTTCAGACGCTAAAGAATCTAAATAAATTTTAATCGCTACGAGGTAATCGGTTTTAATCAGTCTACCTACTTACCAGATGGCTGTCCCAACTGAATATTATTTTTTTCAACAAACTCTTCGCTCTGTGGTTGACCATCGTATATACAATTATACTTGATTTTATTATTTTAATTTCTAATTTGTTATGGGAGTTTTTTTTATTTAATATTTTTTTTTATGAATGAGATTTCAATAGGTGCGCGGGAGTCATGCGGAATTCACCTAATTGTTCAAGGTCGTGTCAGCCATTGTGTATATTATATGGAGTGCTTGTTAAGGCTATGAGTTTGACTACTATAAAATGAGATTTAGATCTCATTAAAAATTTTTTTTTTAATTAGTAGGTTCTAAAATGATATTTAAAATGACATTTCTAAGAAATTAGCCAGTCTCGTTACCTACCATACTACTGGGAAGAATTACATCACGAGGTAATATCTCTTAGCCCTAGCTGGGAAAAGACGTTATACTGGTAGGGCCCGGAAAGGGGGGATTAACCCACACACTTTTTGTCCAAGAACACCCTAAGTTTTTGGGCCGGTAAAAAACAAAATCATCGAACAAATACCTTGGCATAAAGCAGTTTACGGTTTAGTATTGAAACTTATAAAATAATGTAAAAACTTACTTGTTATAAAGCTGATGGTTGTATCAATTTTCATCAAACTGTCAATTTTCCTGAAAATATTTTTGCCTGATGAGCTGTAATTTTTAAGAAAAGTGAAATTATTACCCATCACGTTTAGTTAAGAGTTTAAAGGGGCAATATAGTCACGATCAACAAGGCATAGAATCGGAGTGCTAGTTTGACTCAGTGACTGAAAATAATATCCCACATGATAAGGTCATATTAACGTTGCTGCCCCTTGAAAGGAATTAGGTACAACATTAAAACTTTCCAAATTATCAAAGTTATGACTTATTACAATCTAAGTTACTTGGTGATAACTGTTGGCACACACGTCAATCATCCTAAGAAATTATACCGTCCGGCAACCTTTAGTGAAACATAAAAACTAAAGACTGTTTGCGGTGACACCATGTAGAATTCTCGTTTGAGTAGTAATTAGTTTTAAAAAGAACTGGAGGTTAGGCCTATAACTCGACGTTTCGATCAGTATGTTCTGATCGTCTTTAGGATATAAACATAAACATGTTTACATTGCACACAATGGGGGATTTAAAATAGCACATGCGGTGCTAGTAACTGTATTCTTCCATGGTGAGTGAATACCATGTACGAGTGTAATTTTTAATCCTGTTTTGTAGTGTAACATTTTTCGTCATCCCCTACAAAACCGCCCCAGTGGGTGCGACGTGCGGCCCTCGATCAATCAGTCTCACAAACATATAGACCTACAGCCTACTGATGATATAATTCCGGAACATTTGATAAATACAACCGCTGCATTGACGCAATGCCGTGGCGGGATTCCCCACTTTATGATACAGGATCTGATTCGTTATCATTCATTTACGTACTTTTCTAAACTGAGTCACGGACCCTATAATGCTGTATAAGTGCTATCGCAAGTACAATTTTTTAGCTTTTGTCTGGGTTTACTGAATCAGTGCAGTGTATAGCACTGGCTTAAAAAATGGAAGTACACAGCAGCTATCGGGTCGTCTGGTGTGTGACATAAAACGATACCTTTGGAAAGTATTTTGGTGGTGATCAGTTGTGATCAGCCACCACAACGACCTGCACGAGAGAGACTCTTTCTTACCTTCTCTGAGTTCTCGACTAACTGCTGGAACTATAATTATACTCCTCCCTCTACTGAATGTCACGGGGATTGTCACAGGGTTTGTCAGTCATTATAGTGCCTTATCCTCTCCAACCCGACAACCAGGTGAGAAATCGATTGGCCCATCGGTTGGCAAAACAGTATGAGGAAAGTAATCAGGAAGTATAGGTGTTATGTGCGATCTATATGCTTCTTCTGTACAGGCAGCATGTGAAGTGAAGTTGTAAAACCATTGCTTATCATGGGCCCATGTGTATTAGTGCACATCCCGCCGCACGTAAAAGATCTCATAGTGCCATGTCACTCGCCTGTATTGTAGTGGTAGACTCCATACAAGTCTACATACTAGCCGTACTATTCTGTATTTGATACAAACAGCATTACCTGAAATACCCCCATTTTATAGTGGCATTTCATTATTGGTTTAGCTTGGCAACAGAGCTAAACCTATAAACTATGAATCGCCACTAAACGGGGGGGGGGGTTATATCAGGCGGCATGATGAGACTTGATTGTGAGTCGTGTACGTCTTAGAAAATGTAAATTTTTATATATGCCGTTTAGATTGGCAGATTGGGGAGGGGGAGGGAGGTGGGGTGGTCTTGAAAAGTAAAGTACTCTATACCTGCAAAAACTGTCGTGTTAAAAACTACACCATTGGTGTTTAGGCCTATTAGGCAACTCGCACAATATAAACACCATGGAAGAATAAAGTTGACACCACAGTTTTGACAGGGTGTGTGCTACCTGGAAGATGTTGACAATTTGGGATGGCCCCAAAAAGTTACTTGGTGTAAAAGTTGACGATAGTATCAAATATCACATTATATCTATCTGTCTGAGGTGCTATCTTGTTGGTAACATTTTGTAAATTAAGTATTTCCCAACTTAGTTGACAAATGTGAATGCACATTCAAACCTTTCTCAGACTAACTGCGTGGACCGATTGATCTGAATCGACAGATCGTTTATCTTGTGATACCGTTTACAGCCATTAAATAAATTAACCTCCCCGATTTTTTTGAAATCCCGCTTACAAAATTGACCAAATCCTCAATACGGAACACTATTGAGCAACGTGGAGTTGAACGGGGTGAGAATAACACTTAACCGGGGGGGGGGGGGGGTAGGGCATTAAAAGGGAGTGTTTTATATATTATGTATCTTTAATAAGCCTACATAGAATATACTGATTTTCCTGTAGTTGTTATATGGAAGTTGTGGAAAATAAATTTGAATTGAACAGGCACATTTTAATGATTGTTTTATTCACAGTGCAATGGGTATGATCATGGCGAGGAAGTCAGTGTTTCTTTTCATGATGGTGTTCATGCCAGTCGATTGCTGTCGTACCGGTGTTTCCAGAATGACACGTGCCGCAGCCGATGCCGCTGTAGCAGTCCGCCAGCAGACGGAGGCACTCGGCGAGAGCCTCCGGAGATCCGTGGAGACCTTGCGAGTTGATGTCGGAAACGCCCTCCAAAACCTCGACCGCCAGATGGGAACGGTGGTGAGTTATGTCACCACCGATCTGGGACCATCGGTTCAACACACACTGATGAGGATTCAGGATAATAGCCAAGAAATGGTGAACATGGTCCGGACGTCCCTGGATAAGTTGAACGTTACTATCGATAAAGCATCGCTTTTGATCGATGTCCTGACCGCCCTGGTCTTCCTCATCATTGGAGTTGTCTGCAGGATCATTTTGAACGGCGTATACTTGGGACTCCTGAAACATTTCGTGAGGTTGATTGAAATTATGGCTTCCTTCGTCACAGCGGCGGCATTGGTGACGGCTATTTTATGTCGCATATTTACTGGAATCGAACCGTCCACCCATCATATGGTTAACATTGTCACGGCCTTACTGCTGTTCCTTGTCGTGTTGTTTATTTTGCCCGCCGTACTGACTGTCATGTACTACGTTTTCTTCAAAATACCAGTAATCGTGCTCGACACTTTAATGTTAGCGCCACTTCGTTGGTTTAGGGAAGCTACTTACAAATACAGCTATGCATGGATTTTTACAGTGTATCTTCTGCTGTTGTTGTTTGAAACAGCCGTTTGGCTGTTCGGATTTGTCATGCTCGGGAAAAACATCATTACTGCATCTCTGCTTACATTTGGGGTGTGGTGGTCCTTAGCCTTTGGGGTAAAGCGTTGGGGTCCACGCCTTCCAAAATACGTAGTACTTGGGCCAAGGTCCAATGTTCCAATTGTCCCTGTGACGGTGTACTCGTCCAGGAGCTACGGGCAATCTCGCAGCGATCAGGACCGATACCACCGGTACGTCTTTAACGAGGAACTTCGTCAGAGGCGTATTCGATACTATAAAGGCGATTCTTAATTGTGACGGCCTGTTTTTCAACACCAACAAAATACTGGGTCAAAAGAAAAGGGTTCAGCAAGTGCCTGTCCATGTTTGGGTCAGACGTTTTATACCTGGAATCCCGATAAGGAGCTGTGGGGACACCGGGCCCTGGGGCGCTTGGATGGACCTGTTAATCGCTTGTTCACTTATAATTATTTGAACATCTCTATCTTGATGTGACCCTTGCATCTTGATGCGACACTTGCAAAATCATTTCTTCATCAGAGGACAAGATCACCCCCATTATTGGAATTTTTTGTAAATAACACCGAGAATATTGGTGCTGTTGATACGTGTAAACGTAAGAGATTTATTTCCCCCAGTGTACAGTGTTTTCCTGAATTCGAGACAAGCAGGGTTTGGACAAATTTACTCTTTACAGTATTTTACCTTATAATAACTTATGTGACAGGTAAACTATACATAACAGCAAAAGAAACGTCACCCCTAATTTTTTTTAAATTTTCATTTTATATTAATATAATTTGTTTAATGAAGAATATTATGAGTATGGAGTGTAACACGAACACAATGTGGAAAATTTGGTTGACCTCAAAATTCGTCATGCGTGACGTCTGAGGACACATAAGCTAAACACGTTCTCAGACTTATCAAAATTTGGGGGTGACGTTTCTTTTGCTGTTATGTATATTTGATCCCGTCTTATTGATTACTTAAAATTTCATGTATGTTCCATTTCATTCACTTTGCCGAATCATTATATTTGCATAATTATTCACCATGCTGTGTTTATATCTCCCAGTAAAATTCAAACAGTCTTATTACACCCCCAACGTTTCGTTGGTGGCAGACTGTTAAGGTGAGTGATGAGAATAAATGACCCTTCAGATTTTATAATATAATTATTGATGCATAGTGTCAATTTCAATTATGTTGCGATGATCATCTGGCGGCACCAGACCTGTTAAACTGGGGGAAGAGGGGGCAAGCTTAAATTTAAGGGGGGCAAACATTAATCTTTAATGTAATTTTGTACTGCTGAAAAAGCATTGACTTACCATCGGGGAAATAATTTGGGGGAAAATTGGGGGGAAAAAAGTAACCGGTTGGGGAATTTCCCCCCTCCCCCCCCCCCCCCGTAGCGCCACCGCTGATCATCGCGTCACCGGAAACGCTCGTCAAACCTCTGTTGTTAACCCTGGTAATCGATAGAGCAACAGTAGGGTGTAACCCGTGGGTAAATAACTCGATAAAAAATGAGCGAATTATCAATTTAAACAAATTGTACAAAATAATCTGAGACTTTATTTCGTCGGACATTTATTTTCGAGAAAACGTAAATACAAATTCAGATATGAAATGGATCACCAGCTAGCTGACGAACCATTTCATCATTCAAATGTAGCATATACATACTACATTCTCTCTTTAACGTCTTAATTACAGTCACACTGTACACTAAGGCCCATTGGTAATATCGAAAAAAAAACATAGATACCTAATTGATCACAGTTTTTAGTTTTACACGGAACTTCATTGGTGTATATCAATGATGGTATCAAACATCCCTTGAAATAGTTCTGTCTCGGGTGTTACCATTTTAGTACAATTTGTCAAATAATTTCCAAAGTGAATTTCTGTCCACCCATGACAGAAATTCCACGTTGGAATAAATACAAGCAACGCTATTGCAACGAGGACTGGCAACAGCTGCAAAATGCAGGTGACGATCTCCGTCTTGTCATCCAGTTCGTCAAGAATGACGAGAAGCCCCAAGGTAGTCGGCGAGCAGAGCTGCCAAGGGAGGCCAAGCTCCTTCTCCGTCATTTCGACAAGCTGAAATTCCGAGATGGCGTTCTCTTTCGTCAAAGCACCGTGATTGATGGACGAGTTTTCCTGCAGCTCATTGTCCCGAAGAGTCATCGTGGTGAAGTTTTACGAGGTATCCATGATGTAGTCGGCCATCTCGAGTTTGACAGAACCCTTGATCTCGCCCGGTCCCGTTTCTTCTGGCCGAATATGACCGCAGACATAGAAAGGAGATGTCAAACTTGTGAACGGTGTGTAAGACGGAAGGGACGGGCTGGTAGATTTGCACCCCTTGTGTCAATCCAAACGTCGGCACCAATGCAGCTCGTCTGCATCTATTTCCTCAGCCTGGAGCCAGATGATAGCAACACCAAAGATATCCTGGTCATTACCGACCACTATACCAGATACGTACAGGCTTTCCCCACCAAGAACCAGACATCCCGCACCATAGCAAAGGTATTGTGGGAAAATTACTTCATCCATTATGGGTTCCCCGAACGTCTACATTCCGACTAGGGACGAGATTTTGAGGCACGTCTAATACAGGATTTATGCTCCATTTCCGGAATAAAGAAGTCGCGGACCACCCCGTATCACCCCCAAGGAAATGGTCAGTGCGAGCGTTATAATCAGACCCTACTCAACATGCTCGGCACCCTTGATGAGGGACAAAAGAAGAAATGGAGACTCCATGTTGGTCCTCTCGTACATGCGTATAACTGTACAAGGCACACTTCAACCGGGATATCGCCCTACTTCCTAATGTTTGGTAGAGAGCCCCGTCTCCCTATCGACTTACTATTTGGGTTGCCCTCCACGCAAGGTGACGTTGATCATACCAAATATGCTGCAGACTTAAAGGAAAGACTCCGGAAGGCACATGAACTTGCTTCAGCTATCACGGAGAAGACCGCCAGAAGGTATAAAATCCGATATGATAGAAAGGTGCGTGAAAACTCACTTGAGGAAGACGACCGTGTACTCGTCAAGAATGTTGGAATAAGGGGCCCGCACAACTTGCCGATCGTTGGAGTAAGGTTGTTTACCGAGTTTTACGTAGAGTATAGCCCAGACATGCCAGTTTATGTTGTCCAACCAGTCGACGACAGTGGTCCAAGTAAGACTCTCCATCGGAACATGTTACTCCCTTGTGGTTTTCCCCCTCCAGTTGAAGAGTCATCTATTGGCACAGAGCAGCCTCAGCCCAAGCCTCGCCGCAAACGCCCTGTGCGACAACCACTAGTCGAGAGTATTGACGATATGGCTGACACACTCGACTCTGATGTTTCAGACGACAATTTCTATGTTCTTTGTCCGATACCTGTGCCTAGACGGCCTATCTCTCTCAATCCATCTGCTCCGATTTTTACCCCAGAGGTTGCCCCATTAGAGATCCCTACCTTGGGGGAGTGTGAACCTGCCCAAGGTCCACTAAACCCAGACTCTGACGAGACAATGCCCTCAGTTGCAAGCACTAGCTTAAGTTCTCATGCTGATTCGTCTGCCTCTGGTCATCATGGCGATGAGGAGGATGAACCTGCCCAAGGTTCGCTGATATCAGCCGATACTGAGGATGATGCCAAGCCAGTGCCTCGACCTCGACGTGCTAGGAGGCCACCCCAGTATTATGGTGTTGAGAAGCTGGAGGTGAGACTTTTGGAACAACACTTTGCGATGCAGCAACAGGCATTGAAACTCATCAGTAATATGTTTAATGCCATGTATACGTCTATTTCTGATAATTAACATGTCGAGGACGCCATGGTTCAAGAAGGGGAGAATGTCGGACCCTGTTAGTTTGGGACTGCTCCTTTAAAACAGTTTCCGACTACATTTCTGCTTAATGTTTGACTGCTTAAGGCTGACACCTAAGGGCCCTATGGCCATACCACATTCCAGGGTGTTTACATGCACTTCCTGTTCTACAGCTGGTCTATCGTTGGAAAAAATTTTCCCACCATATTCAAATCTCTTATGGGCATAAATTGTTTTAGCTAAGCTAATTGTAAAGACAATTTGGTGAGGCAATGCCGGCCCTCATTAGCAGCGTTTTGATTGATTAGAAAAGTTCCCCCTTATGGTGGTATTCCCTAGTAGCTTGCCCTAGTTTATATAATTGGGGTATCTCATTGGTTAACACCTTAGAAGAAGGTGGGACCACAGATTTTTCCAGAAAATATATATACCCTTTTCGCTTCCCCAAAAATCAGAAGCGAAGAAACCTTGAAGGCGATAGCACTAAAATCGAAGCCCTCTCTATTTTTAGTAAAAGTTACTAGATAACTTCTCACACTTAGTTATCGGTTCGAAGACTTCATCACTCTATCGCCTCATTTGTGTTGTGCTCTGTTGGTACAGTGTACAGTTTTAGGTATCGCTTTGGGGAGCCGACCCGGTTCGTCTCTTCGCCTATCCCTGTCCCTGTTCTAAACCTCGATCATTGACCCTGACTGACCTCGTATCTCGGGAGTTTGGACAAGTCAACCCAAGATCAAGTCAATCAGAAGTCAAGCTGAGTCACAATTTATTGTTTTACATTATATTAATACTCACAATTGTCATTATATGGTATCATTGATTGGTTTTGCTCTCTAGCACTTCAATGGTCTAACTTTACAATAGCGCAACAATTGTCCAGTATTTGATGTATGTGATTTCACCGTTCTTTTTGGTAATGTTCTCTAACGTTCCAAAGGTTCAATTTTGCTAATGAGATAACTTTTCATTAATTGCCGACTTTGATTTATTTCCGTTTCCTTTCTTTACAAGCTAGTCTTTGGCAGTTCTAACTGATAAGCCATTGATAATTTTACACCACTGAAGATATTGTGATTGTACGGAGCCCCTAAGGGGACAGGTAAACCAAATCGGGAAGGTAAAAAAAAAGGGGGAAATGTATTTCGTTCCCTCGAAATAACATTTCGTTCCCTCGAATTCATTTCGTTCCCTCGAAATATTATTTCGTTCACTCGAAATATTATTTCGTTCCCTCGAAATCATTTCGTTCCCTCGAAATAACATTTCGTTCCCTCGTAATAACATTTCGTTCCCTCGAAATAACATTTCGTGGGAACGAAATAAATTATTTCGCGAGAACGAAATAAATTATTTCGTTCCCACGATATAATTTCGTTCCCTCGAAATCATTTCGTTCCATCGAAATAATATTTCGTTCCATCGAAATAATATTATCACCACGCTACAATAAGGGAAAATATATTAATTTCACGGATGTATAACTTGGTAACATTATATTAGAGTTCTGGTTTTTCTAGATTTGATAATATAAGTGGGCGTTACGTAAGTCCAAAGTAAAGCTATTTCAGCCACCTTGCACATTCCTTACTGGTGAGCATCACATTCCAAGTAGGGATGACCTCAGTAGTGTAGGCTCTGGTCAGGGTATGTGTATGTCCAAATATGGATGACCACTCTACATCGATTTGCTTAGGACAGCATCTCTTTCTCAAACCAACCAAACATATTATTGTATTGTCTAATTATTCAAAATGCATCATTCATAAGTATGAAACAAGTCCTTTTAAGGTTATGATCTTATAAGAAAGTGTTCATAGATTGTGTATATAAACCTTGTGAATTCTTAGTGAGGGTAGAGAATGCCTTCACCATCCGACATGTATTAAACCGTATCATCAACCGTAAACTCCGTCTCAACTCGTATCTTTGCTTATCGTCTGCACTGCATATAGCCTAACTGGTTATAATATTTCGTTACCTCGAAATTATTTCGAGTGAACGAAATAATATTATTTCGAGTGAACGAAATAATATTTCAAGGGAACGAAATGAATTCGAGGGAACGAAATGAATTCGAGGGAACGAAATGTTATTTCGAGGGAACGAAATATTAATTCGAGGGAACGAAATACATTTCCTTTTTTTTTACCTTCCCGATTTTTTCTTTACCTGTCCCCTTAGGGGCTCCGTATGAATGAGATTTTTATGAATGAGGTGCGCGAGAGTCATGCGGGAATTCACCTAATGGTTCAAGGTCGTGTCAGCCATTGTGTAAGTGCTTGTTAAGGCTTGCGAGTTTGACTACTATAAAAATGAGATTTAGATCTCGTTTAAAATATATATATATATTTTAAATTAGCAGGTTCTAAAAATTATATTTAAAAATGACATTTCTAAGAAATTAGCCAGTCTCGAGAGGTAATATCTCTTAGCCCTGGCTGGGAAAAGACGTTATGACTTATTATCTACAATCTAAGTTACTTGGTGTTAAGCTGGCACACACGTCAATCACCCTGAGAAATTATACCCGCGTCCAGCAACTTTTAGTGAAACATAAAAACTAAAGACTGTTTGAGGTGACACCATGTAAAATTATCGGCTTAAAGTAGTAATTAGTTTTAAAAAGAACTGGAGGTTATAACACGACATTTCGATCAGTATATTCTGATCTTCAGGATATAAACATAAAAACCATGTTTACCTGCACACAATGGGGGATTTAAATTAGCGGCAGCGGTGTTAGTAACTGTATTCTTCCATGGTTAGTGAACAAGTACTGGTGTAATTTTTAATCCTGTTTTGTAGTGTAGCATTTTTCGTCATCCCCTACAAACCGCCCCCACTGGGTGCGATGTGCATATACACTGTAAGAAATATTGGGCAAACACGGTTGATATGTTGCCCAACACTGGTCCAACATATCAACAGGTTACACAGTTGGTTTACCATTGCCCATTGTTGGATAATTGTTTGCCAAAATATGTGAACAGTTGTGGTAAACATTGACCAATTCTGGGAGAAATAACCTTACCCAACACCATGTTGCCCAACGTTTTTACAGTGTAGGCCTGTCTTACGGAAACTTAAATGACCATCCGTGTTACTTAGATTATTTATCATGGAAAGACGGAATAGTTATCTTGAAAACACTGATTGCCTTTGTCTTTCCATGATAAAGAAAACCTCTGTAACTCGAAACATGGATGGTCATTTAAGCTTCCGTACTGCCTAGTAGCCCACTGATGATATAATTCCGATACTTTTGATATTACAACCGCTGCATTGACGCAATGCCGTGGCGGGATTCCCCACTTTATGACACAATCTGATTCGTTATCATTCATACTGTGGTTGAACCCTTCATGACAATTATTTGCGTACTTTTCTAAGCTGAGTCACGGACCATATAATGCTGTAATGGTTAGCTAACGTGCGTGGGGCTAGAGATCGGATTGGTTTCAGAAGTATAATTCTCAATATAGTTTGTTTCAAATGAACTATAGCCATCAACAAACACAAATTCGTATAATTATCGTGTCATGTGCAATGCATCGGAAACGATGTTATTGGTATACACGTTAAATTATTTGCTTACCTCCATGCTTGCATAAACAAGCCATTTTCGCGACGTGATCCCGCGAGTCGCATCCCGCTCATTTCATTCATAAAAAGTGGCAACCATAAATTGTCCAATAAGCATGCAATACGTACGTGCACGTGCTTCTCTCCATTGCTCAGCCCGGGATTCCCTTAATATGCAACTTTCCCAACAAACCTTGTTCCCAACGTTTACCTGAAGGTCTCAAATGTGGATTCAAGACCCATGGGGACGTGCTTGGTCATGACCTGCAGGGACACGTGGACGATGATGACATCATAATTCCAGAGCGGTCCAATCAGGTGCCGGGAAAGACTGGCCACACACTGCCCGATGGCTTATTTTTTTCCCGTACCACACGCTGAGTTGAATGCATGATAAGTGTGTGCCAACAACAGTTGTGGTACGCCTTTGTCGGTAAGCACGGCCACGCAGTAAGGTGAATTGTATGCATGATTGGCATGTGCCAACAACAGTTGTGGTACGGCTTTGTCGGAAAGCAAGGCAACACAATAAGGTGAATTGAATGCATGATACATGTGCGAACGACCTTCATTGGAAAACACAGCCGCTTTGAGGTCCACCGAAAGTTACACAAGCGGTAATCATCACTTTGATCTCAAGCGACACCAGATAAGGCGCACCGTTAGATAAGACGCAGTGACGTTTTCGTACCTTTGAAAGTCAGATAAGCCGCGTCTTATACGCAGGAAATTACGGTAAGTGCTATTGCAGTCAAGTATAATTGTTTAGCTTTTGTCTGGGTTTACTTAATCAGTGCAGTGTATAGCACTGGCTTAAAAAAATGGAAGTACACAGCAGCTAGGTCGTCTGGTGTGTGACATAAGCGATACCAAAAGTGTTTTGGTGGTGATCAGTTGTGATCAGCCACCACAACGACCTGCACGAGAGAGACTCTTATCTTCTCGACTAACTGCTGGAACTATAATTATATTCCTCCCTCTACTGAATGCCACGGGGATTGTCACAGGGTTTGTCAGTCATTATAGTGCCTTATCCTCTCCAACCCGACAACCAGGTAAGAAATCGATTGGCCCATCGGTTGGCAAAACAGTATGAGGAACGGTAATCAGGAAGTAGAGGTGTTATGTGCGATCTATAATAATGGCTTCTTCTGTACAGACAGCATGTGAAGTGAAGTTGTAAAACCATTGCTTAATTAGTGCACATCCCGCCGCACGTAAAAGATCTCATAGTGCCATGTCACTCGCCTGTATTGTAGTGGTAGACTCCATACAAGTCTCCATACTAGCCGTACTATTCTGTATTTGATACAAACAGCATTATCTGAAATACCCCCATTTTATAGTGGCATTTCATAATTGGTTTAACTTGGCAACAAAGCTAAACCTATACACTATGAATCGCCACTAAAAGGGGGTCGGGGTTATGTCAGGCGGCAAGATGAGACTGTTAATTTTTTATATGTGCCGTTTAGATTGGCAGATTGGGGAGGGGGAGGGAGGTGGGGAGTAGTTAAGCGGGCTGATATACCGACGGATGACCTTTGACCTCTAAATTTGCATAAATTTGCATAAATGAATAATAAAGAGGTGAAAAAGCGTGTGGGAGATAGGAAAATTTATACCGACGGATGACCTCATTTGCATAAATTATGAATAAATTAACAATTATAAAGGATTAAAAGATAATAAGGCGCTTAAGCGTGGTGGAGATAGCAAAAATTTATACCGCCAGATGACCTTAGGGGGCGGGAACGATTGAACGATGAGAAAGATAATGAGCGCTTAAGCGTGTGGAGATACGGAAATTTTATACCGACGGATGACCTTTTTTAAATATGTAAATGAGAAAAATAATGAGCAAAAGATAATGAGGCGACAAAGCGTGGTGGAGATAGGAAAAATTTATACCGACGGATGACCTCATTTGCATAAGTAGAAAGGATAATAACGAGAAGAGATAATGAGGCGACAAAGCGTGGTGGAGATAGGAAAAATTTATACCGACGGATGACCTTAAGGTCACAGAGGGGGATCACTCTCGAGAGAGGGCTACTGTAACGTATGACGTAATACAATGAGGGTTTACTACGTCAAGATGGCGCTTGGATGCGTTTAATTTATGGATGTAATAATGTATGTATCGAAGAAACAAAGGAACAACGTACGGTGCCTATTGGAACATTCGCGAGCGCAGTTCTTTGTTCGGTGAGCAGTACTTTCCCGCGCTTTGAGTGACCCTTAGACTTTGTTCTTCTTTTGCAACCCGTATAATATCCACCCTCAACGTTTATACATCCCAAACCATAAACGGCACCAGAGTATACTTGCGTAAACAACAGTGTAAACCAAACCTTCGTGTTGTGACACGTCCGTCCCGTACTTTCTGCCGTTGTTAGGCGACTGGATCCTAGTCCGTTCGACTGTCGCAGGAATATTATGCGAACAAGACTCAAATAGTAATAATTTTCAGCATTGTCAAACGAATGTTATTTGACGATTAAGTAGATGATTTGTTTTTAAACATGACAAGGTGATCACTTGTATACAAGTCGGCATCCTGATGAACTCGTCGTGTGCGAGCAGCGACTCAATTAGCGTGGAGTGTGAATGCTACCCTTTGAAATCTTTAAGAAAGATATATTTGCATGTGAGAGGGTTACATCGAGTATGTAAGAGTATAAGCAAACTTTAGCCCCATCGATCGATGGACCCTCTCTTTCGGCTTTGATATGCGCCTGTGTTTGGTTGGCAAAGTAACCACACCATTGCTAATGATCTACCTGCATATATATATATACAGTGCGTATAAAAAAAAAGGTAATCCGAATTCAGGGGGTTAATATGCCAAGGTTATTTAGTTTGACAATTTACATGTAGTGTACCAAAGAAGAGGAACTCCTCAGCTTTCCATTGATACCTTTATTGACCCATTGCTGTCACACATGACCGAGTACATTGTTATTGAAAATGACAAATTCAAATCGCATTTTTGCAAGTTTGGGTAATCAGTGCAAGGCAGGATAATTAGTGAAAGTCAGTATGATAAACCAGATTTTCTTTAGGAATGACTGGACATTATTCAAGAAGAATCTCTTCTAACATTGCCCTTTTATGCACCCACACCTTCAACATGTCCACCTCCCTTTCGACACAAAGCTGACAGCGACGGAGCATGTCCTGCACTGCTCGTCTCACCATAGCCGGATTATTGCGTAAAGCATCCACTTCATTTCGAATACGGCCCTGCAATTCATCAAGATCACGGGGAGGAGTTGCAAACACCTTGTTCTTCAAATGTCCCCAAAGGAAATAGTCACATGGTGTGAGGTCAGGTGATCTTGGTGGCCATTCCACCTCATGGTTGACGGCGATGACTCGTTCGCCAAAGAGTTCCCTCAGACGATCTCGGACAGCGATAAGGCGATGTGCTGGGGCGCCATCTTGGGCCCACCAGAGTTGTCTGAAGACCCCACGAACCTGTCGCTCAAAGTGTTCCTGCAGCTGCGGTAAAACGTTATCATTGAGCATCTGCAGATACATGTTACCATTGACATTCCTTTGAAAGAAAAACGGTCCGATCAGCTGACCACTTCCACAAAGTCCTAACCAAACAGTCCACTTTTGTCGACTTATGTTAACCTCAACATGGAATTCTGGGGGGTGTCTTGCTGGTGCATATTCAAGAACATTATGCGTATTGACCTTGCCGTTCATGGAGAAAGCAGCTTCGTCGCCGATTACGAGATTCCGCAGAAAATTGACATCTCTCTCGGTACGGGCTATCAACCATCTGGCAAACGCCAGCCTTCTAGCAAAATCTCCTGGCGTAAGTTGATGTCGGATGTGAATCCGATATGGATGCTGGTGGAGGTCCAATCTCGTGATTCTGTTGAATGTCGCCGAAGGCAATCTCAGCCCATTTCGCCTTGCGCTGGTGTCCCTAGGATGCTCCAAAAGTTGCTGCCTTACTGCTGCAATGTTCCCTTCTGATCGCCCAGTGCGCCTCCTGCCAGAATTCCCCTTGTTGCGGTTGAGGCTAGTGCCATACTCTTGATATTTTCTAACATTCGCCCAGATGGTTTTGGCAGCTGGGGGCTCCCGTTCTGGGAAACGTTCCCTGAAAGCATCGCGAGTTTGCTGCAAACTGTGAGTTTGGTGAAATGTTGTAATCACGAAAACTCGCTGTTCAGTCCTTAGTTGTACCATTTTTCCAACTACCTGTCCCTAAACCCAGGCCCTTCTTAAATACCCAACTTGAAGAAAAGGATGTCGTAACAGACGATTACCGCACCAGCTTAAAAATCTTACATAATCATCTAGGCAGTCAAGTGATGCGTCCATTTCAGACTGCCTTGAACTGATTACCCAAACTTGCAAAAATGCGATTTGAATTTTCCATTTTCAATAACAATGTACTCGGCCATGTGTGACAGCAATGGATCGATACAGGTATCAATGGAAAGCTGAGGAGTTCCTCTTCTTTGGTACACTACATGTAAATTGTCAAACTAAATAACCTTGGCATATTAACGCCCTGAATTCGGATTAATTTTTTTTTGATACGCACTGTATATATATATATATATATATATATATATATATATATATATATATATATATATATATATATATATATATATATATATATATATATATATATATATAAAATGCGTTTTAATGATGGGAAGCAGCGATAAAGGCTTTATGTTTATACGTGATGTTGTTTTATGTATCAAATTTGGCCATTGCGTCACGGAGCCCCCTTTGTTGACGAATCGATCGGTGGTCAGTCCTCTTTGTGTAAAGGATTTATTCGTATAGTACTACTGGTACACGTTCACAGTTGGTTTTCGGGCTTAAAAGGAGTCGATTTTCCAATGCTGAATGAAACATCCCATGAACTTAATGTAAAGTTCATGTTACTTTGAATGCTTCAACGTTTCAACAAATACAGTATTTTCTATGATAAAACTGACTGCGTCTTCATCCATATTTTAGAGACGAGCTTGTCTTGTCGGATTAATTTCAACTCTGTTTTTACGCTAACATCAGATACATCGCCGCCGAGTTAGAATTTTGGTTGATACTTCATTTACTCAGTTTAATTATAAACAGTGCTGCTTTACACTGTTGGGGTGATATTAAAATAAGGTTCGTTAATTTAAATTCTTATATATTTATGGAATCAACAAAAGTAAGTAAATTGAACACAACAAAAACACTACCCGTTAAACGAAACAAACAAAACAAATACATAAAAAGTCAGATATTGCAACATAAACCAAACTTAAGTAAATAAACAATAAATTTGTTTCAAGTAATAAAACCAAAAAAAAAATTCGAAACACGTACATAAAATTTACAAAAAATATATATTAATGTTAAACGAGAAACTAGAAAAAAACAGAAAAAATACTACCCCCTCATGAACACAAGCCAAATTTTGCATGTTGCATGTATTTTGTTCATGGTGCGTGGCATACGCGAAAGTTGTATGTGATTCGTTTTGAAACAGCATCGAATACGTTAAGAGAAATAGATTCTAAATTTATCAATCTATTCGTGTTTTGCGAAAATCGGGCAATGCAACTTTATTTATTTCATACTAGTTATTATGTTTTCCTTTTTGGAACAATTATCATTAAGTGCTGATCTGGCAAATGAAAACAAGTGTACTTGTATTTCACATATGTGCGTAATTTCAGTAACTTTGTACTTGCAAGGCCTAACCAGTTGTTTTTATTTATTATTTTGTATTATTATTATTTGTTTAGGTAAAACATACAGTTTCTGTCAAAAGAAAATACAGACATAATTAATTGTAAATAAATTGTCAATATTTTTTCAACATTACCTTTTAATTTCATTAAACTAACCGAATTGAAGGAGTAATACATGTACATTGTAACTTTTGATAAATGTTCCAACATTGAGAAGTTGAATAAAGCAGCCAAGAGCTGAGGTCATGAAAACAAGAAAAGTTTCCTCGTATTTTATTACAGTGTATTAGGGATTTTGCGTTGAATCAGGATGTTCGATTTCAAAATTATCCAGACCATATATTTAAGAAGCAAATATGTAGCATTGAAACAACCGTATCCACCCAAACACTTCTTCTCAACAGACGCTAATACTTTGAATCATCATCATCATCATATCAACAAATGTTGCTCAAGAAATTCTCTTTTTATTTTAGTATTTATTATTCCATTATAGATTCATGCATTCCATCAACTCTAAGTCTTTCAAATAAAAATAGATCATTGGTCCATATAATATATAAAGAAAAAAGGTTGTTGGTCTGTGATTGGGTAATAATAATGACGTGTTTATTGATTTGCAACGATGAATGATGTCTTTTTGTTATTAATAGATACATTTCGTCTTATCTGAAAAACCTGTTCAGACACGTCAGTGGCTGGTCACTCAGCCATGTTGTTGACTTATGACGTCACTAGCTTGTTTATGATTCTGTGTGCAGGTAAAATACCGACCCGTTCATTGACCGATGTGATTATACAGGCACCCCTTCACTGCTCTACGTGTTCCGCCATTCCCTTTGTTTGAGTAAAAAGAAATTTGGGACACATAATGGAAGTTTGGATTTACATAACAATACTACTATCAATCGATTACTGATCAGTGAACTTAGGTACCATCTAATTATATTCCATGCCCCTGTTAATATATTTATAGAAACGTTGTTATCCAACAAGACATTTGCCACAGCCCCCCTTATTAAACGGGAAATATTCATGATAAAGCAGGATCCCTCCCTGTCCTAAAACATCAAGACATTTTTAGTAATTCAGTCCTATGGATTAGGTACCAAATGCAGACTCGTTTACCCGTTATGCGGTAAACTTTTAGTTTTCCACAGTCAAACTTATGTAATGTTTATCATTTTTTGGAAATTACGAGAATCTCCTGAAAGATCTAGTCTTGCGATTACTTTACTGACGAAAGCACTCCTTTATAACAAGAAATGATGTCTTGGAGAACCAACACACCGGTGAAGAGCGCTGATCCAGACTTCGAAACGTATATTTATGTTACTATAGGCTAATAACTAAACCCAATTCTCTTCAAAATAACTTTGTGCAAAATACGGAGCACAGTAAGTAACACAATCGACACAGACTGCATGATACGTTAATCAAACAATTTGTTGATACTTTGGTACTTTGATACTTTGTTTTATTCGATGCTATATACACAGGCATTATTTTCTGTGAAAAGGGGCAAATGCAACACGTGACGTGTGTTTGCAAGTATGTACATCCGTATCCGTCTTGAACACTTCGCCTCAATCGCAACGATTTTTGTACAAGGAAAGTATACTTTTTATTTTGTTGAAGTTTAATTTGTTGATTGATGAAAATTAATTATTAAAAGGGAGACTTCATCCATCCTAATAAACAATAAAATGTTTACAGCAATGGTGTATAAACGAAAAGGTTAGAAGAGAAAAACAAAATGACAGGCAGAAATCTAAGACCTTGATAGCCAAGAAGTATATATGGAAAATATTTAGTGACCAGACTGAGATCTAACAACTGAAGGAATGGGAACGCACATCTTAATCTTTTGGGAGAACAAAAGATGACTGGATCCAACGGGTCACATGGGTTATTCTTAGATGTTGCATGAAAGAGGTAATGGGATCTTAATCCGACAATTCTATGGGCGAATCAAAAGGACAAAGGAAAAGTAAAAGTCTTGATCCGACAAATCAATAGAAAACTATGGACGAGTGGTAATAAAGTTGTACTACTTCATGGTTTAACATAAAGGCAACAGTAGTATAGGAAAATGGGGCTTCTGGCTCACCTGTGATTTTTTTATATAAAAATGACTTTTATTTTTATAAAAATGGTTTAAATTTTTATAAAAATGTTTTTTGGTTGTTGCGGCTTAGGCGGTGGAGCACGGTCGCGTGTATGAAAGGTGTATTGACGCTGTGACTTACTCCTTAAAATTAAAATTATACAGGGGAGGTCTATCGATCGTTTTTACTTGCTCCGCTACTCGCGAAGTGGGTTTTTAATTATAATAATTTTTATTTACGGTTAATTTTATTTTAAATTCATAAGTTTTTCTATAAGATCTTTTTTTACTAGCTCTTCGTCGTTGAGCTTTTTTTCATTTTTTTAATTGACATCATTTTTATCCGTAAATTTAGTACGAATATTTTCTTTCATTTTAGAAAATTTATCTCGTTCTTGGCATATTAAATGAAATTCTTCTTGAGTAATAACGCCGTCTTCGATGGCTTTTGAAACGTGGTTTTCGATGGTGTTGAGTTTAGACGATGCTAACATTTTTATTTCATCGTGTTTTTTAGCTTTTTTACACAATTTATATTTCGCGTATCTAAGAGCAAACGCCGCACCCCCAACCCTAAAGCTAAACCTTCTAAAACGAATCCTACTGGCGCCGCTACAACGTTGGCGATACTGGCGATTCCGATAGCCCCTGCTCCCATACAGCCCAATTCTGCCATCGTTTCTACGATGGAGCAAGCGTTGATTATTTTATTATATTTTTTATAGACGGCTTCACGATGATACATTTCGATTCGTAATTCTTTTTGAATATCGTCGATTTTTTGCAGACGAAATGATTTAGCATCATCGGGTTGTAAATTTGGATAAAGTACATTCGTTGATTCTATAGGTACGCTCATTCGTTTACTATTAATAGAGTAAGATTTAAAAAATTTTTAAAATCGTTGTTCGATATATACAGCGGCGGTATAGCATAACGCAATTTTCAAACCAAAATCTAACAATTGGAGAAAAACGTCTAAATTTTTACACGTTTTTATTAATTTTATCAATTTTTTTATATACAGCTTTACGTTGACGTTCAACGTCGTTTTCATTTTGTAAACGCTGCA
Organism: Zoroaster sp. YZ-2022; assembly: GCA_029582265.1. Taxonomy (NCBI): domain Eukaryota; kingdom Metazoa; phylum Echinodermata; class Asteroidea; order Forcipulatida; family Zoroasteridae; genus Zoroaster; species Zoroaster sp. YZ-2022. Next base: position 11,687,037 of record CM055834.1, on the reverse strand, counting down.
CTTCACAGCGAACAAAGTCTTGAATATTATCCATATTTATTATTAATAGAAAAAGATTTTAATTCAATGGAATACTACTAACTTTTATATCGTAACAAATTCCAGTATCTAGAGAGCCGAAAAAATTTAGTTGTAGATAGACTTTGATATCACCTCTATTTATTTGAGTGTAGCATAATACACATTCTAAATACCGAGGTTCATTTGTAAAAGAAAATGTTTCTCTATAAGGGAAACCTATTAAAATAGCGACTTCACCATTGGTATTTACTCTTTCCACTATAGAATAAGAATTATTTTCACCTCTATTTATTTTAGCATATAACGAATAAAAGTCAACACCACCAAGAAAAAACTTTATTTTATTTTTATCACTATCCGAAATAATATCTATATCTATTTCAAGATTCCTAAAAAAATGATATCTTGTAAGAGTTCACTTGGATTAAGATGTCCAGTCTCTTTAAAGATAAAGGTTTTATCGTTATGACTATCGCTACGACTAGGTCCGTAAATACTCGCCATTCTTTTAATAATAATAAAAGATTAAATTTAATTTAATGGCCAAGTTTTAATTTTTAAATCGTAACAGATTCCAGTATCTTGAGAGCCGAAAAAAACAAATTGAGCAAAAACTGTTTTTCTGTTAAAGTTGGTGTTTTCTATTTTGAAGCAAATGCCACATTCTAAAAGCTTTTCTTCATTATCAAAACTAAAGTTTTCAAACTTGTTATGAAAATAAAAAATCCAAGGTTTACTAGGATTACTAGGATTAATTTTAAGTTTTTTAACGCTTTGATGAACGTTTTCACCATGAATTATTTTTGCATAAGTTGTACAGTCTGTTACTGGTACAAAAATACTAAAACTTGGTCCAAGTTGACCTTGCCAAGTAAACCAAAGTATATTCTCATATAGATATAATATTTCACCTTCTAAAACATTATCGATATGCCCACTTTTTTCAATAGTGTGAGCTTGGTTAGCCTTGTCATCAACAACGCCGCTCGTACGAGGATGATCATAAATGCTTTCCATAATTATTTATAGTATAAAATTAAAATAAAAAATTAAAAAATTAATTTAATGGTAAACTTTAAATTTTTATATTGAAACAAATTTTAGAATTTAACGCGCCGAAAAAGGTTGCCTCTACAAAAACTTTTCGAATATTTTGCATTTTAAAACACATTTCGTACTTGAGATGTTGCGCTTCATTATCTAGAAAATTAAATTTCTTATCTCGTTCTGGAGAAGGAATATAATAAACATCGGCCGCATAATCACGCGTCGCTGAATATGAAACGAAACTATCGGTTTTTATAAATTGTACAAAAATGGAGCAGTACGTTGGTGCGTCGTTGTACATGAAAAAAGGTAGTTTAAACGTAGCGTGCCATCCGAGTATAACGTTGTATTTTTCGACGAGAGGTATCGTTTGTAAAATTTCATCCCTGTTGAGATATCCGAAATGTTCGTAAATTTCGCTAGGCGATGCTCGTAAAATGCTTTCACCTACATCTTTAGCGTTAAAAGTACGACTAGGTCCGTAAATGCTCGCCATATTTATATAATTTCTAGATTTAAAATAACGGGGAAACCGTGATTATTTATGTCTCTACCCTTTGAATCTTTAATTTGAAAGCTCAATGCGTTAAAAGTACCGACTTTGAATTTTTTCGACAATGGATTTTTATATTCCATCCACATACTCGTTCCAAACGATTTATCTTGCAAGGGAAAAGCGTTTAATTTTGTGTCGTAGAAATTTGATCGCAATGAATGTATAAAATTTTAAAAAGTTGTACATCAATTTTTTTACTATATTCTCCCGCGGTTAGAAATTCGTTGTGAAACCCGAGTAAATTAGCTAGCCCGGAAGAAAATTTGATGGATTTATCGTCTATAGTTAATTTTAACAAGAAAACGCCCGTTGTTTTATCGATGGTGAACGAGATCCAAGGCGCGTTTTTTGTTACAATATCGATAATTTCGTTAATGTTGTAAAGTCCCGGTTCGACAAACCTTACGTCATCTTGTCGCTCACCAGCGGTACGATAGATTATTTTTTCTTTTCTACGCACGTTGTAATATCCTACCCAAATGTTTGCGCTAAGTAACGTAATCGCGAGATTACCATCGCGATTATCGATAACGTCGTTTAATTGAACCGACCCACCATTTCTTTCAACTTCGATTTCAAATGTATGATACATTTTATTAAAAACTTATTACTTTAATATATTAAAATAATAAAATGACGTTTCCATTAGCGTTTAAGAGTAATTTTACATTTCCATATAAGCAATCTGGAAATTTTAACGCGCCTCTGAATTTTAACGCTAGCGATTTGACGAGTCTAAAAATTTACGTAAACGAGAACGATTTTTTCGCGTAGCACTCGTTAATCCATTTCAAAAATATACGTTACCTCACGTCGATAGCAACGACGTTGTAAATGATTGGCATTCTAACCCGCTAAAATTTTATCAAAATCAAATAAATTTTACAACGTATTGCGCTACAACGAGATGCGGCGTGGGTTACGAGCATTTAAATCATTCAAACTCGATGATTCGTAGTTTTTTTTAGATTTCACGTACATTATCAAATTAGACGAATGCTCAAAGAAATGAGTTGTCCTACATCTTTTTCAATTTTGTTTGACGCGTTTGCCAACAATATAGACGTAAGCGCGTACAATAGACTATGTAATGAATTTCACCTCGCAATATCGGATAATTGGAAACAACGAGTAGATGGCAACTCTAACGGATTGGGCACGGCTTATTACTTAAACATTTACGGCTACATTCCGGTGCCGGGGAAAAACTATGACAATTCAAATTTGCTACATCGAGACAAGAAAAGGGTGGATTTTGATAAAGAAAATGTTGATCTCAATGTAGTGAATAGCGATAACGATATTGGGGGTTCGTACGTCGTTGAATACATCGCTCAATCTAAACGCGTTGAAACGGCGTGGACAAAATTTATATTGTCTTTAGGATTAGCTCGAGGTTTTACGGATGTATGTCGGTACACAACGCATAAACGACTCTATAAGAACGTACGTTTACGCGTTAAAACATCATTTTTAGCGGGTGGTACCGGTTTAGACGCGCAGCGTGAATTTATAAATATAGTAAATACCGAGATTGAGTCTCCGGTCGATTTACAATCTTCTATTCAACGATATCAAGATGTTTTACAACACGCTCGTTCTCAATTAAACTTTGCTATCGGAGAAAATTTATACATGATGCCGAGCGATATGAATTTACGAATAGGCACGTACGCGGGGTACAACAATAATATATTAATCGCGTCGAGTAAATTATCTCTAGGTTCAAATTTAGATCTAAATTCAGAACCCGCTCCTCTTCCTATTTTACCTTTACAATCAACGTCGTCGTCGTTGTTGGCTAAACACGCTAGCGAAGCTGTAAAAGAATCTAATGATCCCTCTACAGTAAAAGAAGATCCGTTAAAACTCCTACGCGACAACCACCGAGAAGAAAAAAATGCTTTAATTATTGGTTTTGCGATTTTAACCGGACTAGGCGTTATGATTTACGAATTGTTAAGCTAGCCTTAGCGGCTAACGCTAGAGTTTTTTTTTCGTACATAAGTTAAAACTAGTAGCCTACTCCAACTCCCGTCAAAGCTAGCCACAAATGTTCCGCCGTCCACGCGACCACCTTGGAAGCAGTAGTATGTTAGATGGGGGTTCTGACCCACCTACTAAAAAATCATTTTATAAAATCATTTTTTAAAGGGACTTTCCCTAAATGGTGGTGAGGGAGTCATGAAAAGATGACCTCATCAAAAAATCGATGAGGCCATTAAAACCGGCGGTTACCGCCGGTTTTGAGTGTATTTTTAAAAACGATACTTTAAAAATGAGATAAGAAAAAATGAAAAAACTAAAAAATATTATCTAGTTTAATAATAAACATGACAACAAAAAGATTAGAAAATAAAATGGCTTTTAGTAGGTAAAACAGACAAGTGTTGTATCGCTAGCGTGTGTGGGGGTAGATTTTGTGGGCAGCATAAAAGTCGTATTAAGCAGGGCAAACGTATACCACTTCCCTGTTTAGGATGTGAAAAAGGAACAAAAACTTTATCAAATTATTGCACCCGATGTGCGAATAAAGTATCAACAAGTTATTATAATCGTTTTAAAGTTGTAAAAGGAAAAGCTAGACGAAAATATAATTTAGTGATGAAAGAATTGTTGGAAAGAAATTTCTTTATGGATTATAAATCATAATTATACGGGAGAGGTCTATCAAACGTTTTTACACGCTCCGCTACTCGCGAAGGGTTACAATATGTTTTATTTACACTCACTTTAAACTCAAAAGTTTTTCTATAAGAAATTTTTTTTTCTACATTTACATCGATAGGTTTGTTAGTTTCAGCCGGTAAAGTCGTTAGTTTAACGAGTACATTACGGATTTTTTCTTTCATTTTATAATATTTATCTCGCTCTTCGCATATGAGCACAAATTCTTCTTGACTGACGTAACCGTCTTCGATGGCTTTACTAACGTGGTTTTCGATCGTGTTGAGTTTACTCAATGCTAAAATTCGTATTTCGTCGTGTTTTTTAGCTTTTTTAAGCAATTTATTTTTCGCAAATCTGATGACAACCGCTACACCACCCAACCCCAAAGCTAAACCTTCTAAAGCGAATCCTACTGGTGACGATACGACTGTGGCGATACTGGCTATTCCGATGGCTCCTGCTCCCATACAGCCCATTTCTGCGAGAGTTTCTACAATATTACAAGCGTTGATGATTTTATTATATTTTTTATATACGGCTTCGCGTTCGTTAATTTCGATCCGTAATTCTTTTTGAATATCGTCGATTTTTTGCAATCTGAATGTTTTAGCACGCTCCGATTCAGAGTTGTTTGTAATGACAGTTAAATTTGGATAAAGTACGTTCGTTGATTCTATGGGTGCGCTCATTGTTTTTTATTATAGTAAAAGATTTTAATTTAATGTAATATTTCTAACGGTTAACTCGTGACAGATTCCATCGATTAAAGAGCCGAAAAAATTTAGAGTTATGTATCGTTTAGTTTTATGATCATCTAAATTTGAAACGTAGCACAATACATATTCTAAATATCGTGTTTCATTCGTAAAATTATACTTAGTATTATAGATTGTCGTTAAAATTGTTTCACCATCATAACGTAAACCACTTCCCGCCGAAGAATATGAATTATTTTCACTCTCGGTAGTTCTAGCATAGAACGAAACAAACAAATGTTCTGTTAATATAGAAAAACTTATTGCACTCACATTCCAATACAATTCAATTTCTAAATCTCTATAAAAAAAACGTGCTTAAGATTGAGTTCACTAGGTTCGAGGTACCCAAATTTAACATATATTTTTGATTCGTTATTGTTAACTCGCTCACTCGTACGACTAGGTCCGTAAATACTCGCCGTATTTATAACATATAAATATTAATTTAACGGTAAACTTTTAATTTTAATATTGAAACAGATTTTTGAATTTAGCGAGCCGAAAAAACTCGCCTCGAAAAAAACTTTTTGAACGTTTCGCATTTTAAAACACATTTCGTATTTTAAATGTTGAATTTCATGGTCGAGAAAATGAAATTTTACATCTCGTTGCGGAGAAGGAATATAATAAATGTTGGGAGCGTAATCGCGCGTCGCTGAATGCGTAGCAAAACTATTAGATTTTATAAACTGCGTAAAAATGCTACAATACGTAGGCGCGACCGTAAACAAGAAAAAGGGTTGTTTAAACGTATCGTGCCATCCGAGTACGACGTCAAATTTTTCAATTAAAACTACTCTTTGTAAAATTTCATCTCTGTTTAGATATCCGTGATGTTCGTAAATTTCACCTACATCTCCTTTCGTTGATGCTCCACCGCTAGCTCCAACGCTAGCGACCGTTATACGACTAGGTCCGTAAATACTCGCCATATTTATATTATTTCTATATTTAAAATAATGGGGAAACCGTGATTATGTACGTCTCTACTTTTGCTATCTCTAACTCGAAAACTCAACTCGTTAAAAGTGCCGACTCGTAATTTTTTCATCAACGGATTTGTATATTGCATGTACATGCTTTCACCGAACGACGCGTCTTGCAAAGGAAAAGCGTTTAAAATTGTGCAGGGTTTTCCGTTGAAATAATTATCGGTCGTAGAAATTTGATCACAATGAATGTATACAATTTTAAAAGGTTGTACGTCAATTTTGTTTCTATATTCTCCCACAGTTAGAAATTCGTTGTGAAACCCGAGCAAATTAGCCAACCCGCTAGTAAATTTAATAGACTTGTTCGCTTGATTTATTTTAAACAAAAAGACGCCGGTTGTTTTATTGATAGTAGAAGTGATAAAAGGCGCGCTTTTAAATATAACATCTATAATTTCGTTAATGTTGTAAAGCCCGGGTTCGATAAAATTTACAACGTCGTCTTCATTAGTTGTGCGAACGATTATTCTTTCTTTTTTACGTATGTTGTAATATCCCACCCAAATGTTTACGCTGTGTAATATAATCGAGAGATTGTCTCGTCGATTATCGATAACGTTATCTAACACAATTGATCCTCCTTCTTTACCGATTTCGATTTCGAACGTATGATACATTTTATTATTAAAAATTATATAACTTTTCTAATAATAAATGACGTTTCCATTAGCATTCGAGAGTAATTTTACGTATTCGTACAAGCAATCTGGAAATTTTAAAGCGCCTCTCGATTTTAACGATAGCGATTTAACGAGTATAAACATTTACATAAACAAGAACGAGTTTTTTAACGTTCATTTCAATAATGTTTTCAGCAACTACAAGCTACCTCGCGTTAAAAGCGACGCAGTTGTTGACGATTGGTATTGTAACCCGCTAAAATTTTATCAAAATCAAATAAATTTTGCAACGTACTGCGCCACAACGAGATGCGGCGTGAGTTATCAACATTTAAACCATTTAAACCCAATGATTCGTAGTTTTTTTTAGATTTCACGTCTATTATCAAATTAGACGATTGCTCAAAGAAATGAGCTGTCCCACATCGTTCCAAAATTTTTACGACGCGTTTGCCAATAATATAGACGCAAGCGCGTACAAAAACACATGTAAAGAATTTCACCTTTCACAAGTCTCCAATTGGAAACAACGAGTCGATTTAAATTCAAACGGATTAGGAACGGCTTACTATTACGACAACGGTTACAAAGCGGTACCCGGAAACAACTACGATAACAGTAGTTTGAGCGTTATTTCTACCGAGGTGACTGATTACGATTATTACAAGACAGCGACGAAAATGAGTTTTGGAGATCATCCTTCAACCTATACGATCGCATTCGTTTTACAATCTTCTACCAATCTCGCTTGGTCAAAATTTATAATCAGCGAGTCTAGAGGTTTTACGGACGTTGGTACGCAACGAATAAACGACTCTATAAGAACGTTCGTTTACGCAATATTGGGGGCTCAAGCGCAAGCAAAAAGCTCATTTTTAGCGGGAGGTACCGGTTTAGACGCGCAACGTGAATTTATAAATATAACTGAAGCCGAAATTGACTCTCCGGTTGATTTACAATCTAGTATTCAACGATATCAAGATGTTTTACAATACGCTCGCAATCAATTAAACTTTTGTCTCGGAGAAAATCTATACATGATGCCTAGCGATATGAATTTACGAATAGGCGATTACGCAGGATACAACAATAATATATTAATCGCAATGAGTAATTTTAAATTAGGTTCAAATTTAGATACAAATTCAACGTCCGTTGTTCCTCCTATTTTACCTTTAGAACAAACGCAACTACCACAAACTGCTAAACACGTACAAGAATTAAATGATCCTACACCCACGTTAAAAGAAGACCACGATAAAAGATACGATAAAAGAAGACCACGTATTAGAAACTACGATAAAAGAAGACCACGTGTTAGAAACTACGATAAAAGAAGACCACGTGTTAGAATCTACGGTAAAAGAAGATGGTCATCGAGAAGAAAAAAATTCTTTAATACTTGGTTTTGCGATTTTAACCGGTGTAGGCGTTATGATTTACGAATTGTTATTTTAACATTTTCTGCGTATAAGCTAAAACTAATACTCCAACTCCACTTAGCGCTAGCCATAAATGTTCTGCCGTCCACGATACTACTTTTGAAGCTGTTTTAAATAACCAATTTATTACCGCGCCGATAATAGCCGGTAAAGCGGCTAAAGCTTTCGCTCCTAGTTTAGATAAAACATTCGCTAATTTTTTTAATGTTTTTTGTATCCACCCGATATTGGGTAAAGCGGGTGTTATAGGTTCAGATGGGATTGGTTTTGGTGATGGTGGAATGGGTTTAAGCGCGGGGGTGAGGAGTATGAGGGGCATAGGGGTGGGTGGTATAACTGAATTTACAACGTTAACGATCGATGTAACGATAAAAGCGATAGCCATACCGACGGCCGTTAATATGCTAACGATCGTTATGCCTTGCTCTCTAAATAAAGTTCTAATTTTATCTCCCAACTTAAAGTCTCTCGTTAACATTTTTTGAAACGTTTCTTTAATTCTATCGATTTGACTACGAAGAACGAAATCATGCGCATCAATCTGCTCTACGAGAATTTGTTTCTCATCTACTAGTTTTTGCAATTTTTGATGATAATTTTTTATTAATTTTTTATCAACCTCTCTTTCTTCAGCGTCGCTAATTATTTCTTTCATATCGTCGATTTTTTGGTTTAGTGTTTTTAATTTATTTAAAAGATATGATTGTTTTTTTTAATTTGAAGTCATGGTTTTTTCGAGCGCTAACGATTCTAACATCTTTAATTGTGTTTGAGCATCAACATTTACTTTTTGCATGTCCATCAACTCTATTTTGATAGATTCTCCCATTTGTGACGATTTTTCTGTAACATTTTCGCTATATGGTAATAAATCATCTATGGTTAAATCCAAGAACTCGAGTCTCTTTAACGAATAAAATCCACCTCCTCCTTTTTTAGTTAAACGTATTTCTCTTTCATCTTTTTCAAAATAGAGTATACCATCTATTAGTTTAAACTTGCTAAAGTCCATTTTAGCGTATTTATAACCTATACTCTCATAAAATTCACCGACCACTAATGCTCTAAGCACCCTTTCTTTATAAAAAGACAAACCCAAAAAAGACAAACTATCTAAATCATCATCCGTATAATTATCATCAATATAATCATCATCCCTATAATCATCCGTATAATCATCCATATAATCATCATCCCTATAATCATCCGTATAATTATTATCATCTACCATAGTTCTACTAAAACTAGTCCTTTGAGATAAAGGTGGTGGTGGAGTATAAGACGGTTCTTCTTCAGTGTTAACATCACCCAAGTTGTTGCCACTTGTTTCGTCATCCGTATAATCATCATAATTGTCATATTCCTCTTCGGGTTGATTAAAAGCTGGATCACGTCCTCCGTACGCCATTTATAATTACTTTTTATCTTTTTTAATAATTTACAGCGCTCATTGATAGTACGATAATTGTTATTTTAACATTTTCTGCGTATAAGCTAAAACTAATACTCCAACTCCACTTAGTGCTAGCCATAAATGTTCCGCCGCCCACGATATTACTTTTGAAGCTGTTTTAAATAACCAATTTATTACCGCACCGATAATAACCGGTAAAGCGGCTAAAGCTTTCGCTCCTAGTTTAGATAAAACATTCGCTAAATTTTTAAATGTTTTTTCTATCCACCCACCACTATCTGGTGGAATGGGTTTTGGAGCGGGTTTGGGAGGTATAGGTTTTGGAGCGGGTTTGGGGGGTATAGGTTTTGGAGCGGGCGGTATAAATGAACTTACAACATTACCAAGCGATTCGATGATAAAAGCGATAGCCATACCAACAGCCGTTAATATACTAACGATCGTTACGCCTTGTTCTCTAAATAAAGTTTTAATTTTATCTCCTAACGTGGCGTCTCTCGTTAACATTTTTCGAAACGTTTCTTTAACTCTATTAATTTGACTACGTAGAAGCCGCTCATTCTCACCCGCTGCTTCTAATCTAATCCGTCTTTCATCTTGTTTATCTCGTATTTGTTGTCGTAGTTTTGCGGTTACATGTACATCTTCATCGTCTCTATCTCGAGCGTTTACGTAATCTCGTTCGAGATTAGCTATTTCTTCGTCGAGTTGGCCTACTCTAGCTAAATTAAGAAAATGGGTCCTAAACGATAGTAACGTACACGTTAACGATTTAAACGACATATCGTTGAATAGGGCTATACAAATTTATAGCGATGCTTTCAAAACGGAAGAAACGTTGTTTATTATCGACGATTGCAGCGCTAATAAACAGTTGCATTATAAAAAATACGATGAGAACAATAAATGTATGATCACACAATTGGCTTTTAGCGGTAGACACGTTAAACACAGCTGTTGGATTCTTTCGCAAAAATATAATAGCGTATTGAAAGATTTTAGAGAACAACTCAAATGGGTGTGTTTATTTTATTGTAAAGATAGAGACTCGTACGAGAATTGTCTTAGAGAAAACGATGTTATTCCGACGGCCGAGTTACGAGAGCGAGCGCGCGAGCAACTAAAACGAGTTTTACATCGCAAGTTGATTTTAAAAACGGATCAGCCTACCGATTATGAAATACGTGACTAAGGGCCGTTAAGCAATTACTCATAGGTTAATAGCAATTACCCACAGGTTACTCATAGGTTAAGAGCAATTACTCATAGGTTACCCATAGGTTAAGAGCAATTACCCACAGGTTACTCATATGTTAAGAGCAATTACTCATAGGTTACTCATATGTTAAGAGCAATTACTCATAGGTTAAGAGCAATTACCCATAGGTTAAGAGCAATTACTCACAGGTTAAGAGCAATTACCCATATGTCATTAGTAATTACCCCTAAGGTTGTCTCGTATTTTAATAAATATTATAAAATCTATTTATAAATATGAATGCTGAACGAGTGCAAGTTATATTTACGAATATATCTGCTGAACGAGTAAATGATTTTATATATAATCTTAACCAACTTCTCAATACTGAAAAAGAAAGAAAAAACCTAGTACAAGTTTTAAACGAGAATACTGAAAAAGTAAAAGGTATATTTACGAGTATAGATAATGAACGAGTAAAAGATCTAATGTCTAATATTAACGAGCTTTTAAACGCCGGTGGGTTACCGGTATCTAAAACTAATTATTGGTTTCTATATTTTTTTATAAATTTAGCCGATTATTCTATGAACACATATAATAAATGGAAGAAGTACATAAACTATTAAACGAAAATCCACAGATGCCACTCGCGGACGACGCAAGCGATACTAACGATGATACGTCGTTGAAACAAAAAATACGTCTTTTATCGGTTGTAGTGGGAGGAGATTCGAAAAAGTTTTTCGGAAAAGAACTAAGCGTTAGCGATATTGAAGCTTTGTCTACCGAAGAGCGAGACGCGCTGCACACGCAATACGAAACTAAATTAGGTCGCGATATTACTCAGTCTTTAGGTAGCGCCATTATAACGCTGTACGCTAAACTATTAGGATTTAGTTTAAATCGTGTAGATTTGTACGGTCATAAATTTCAAATTGATGATGAAGGTAAATTAATTTCAGATTTAGAAAAAGATCCGTTCATTTCTACCATGCTTTCTACCGTGGCGTGTGAAATATACTGCAAGTACGGTATGTTGATCGCTCCGCTCAGCGCTTCGCTAATTACAGCAAAACATTTAAAAAGAAAAGAAGAATCTTGTGTAGGTAATAAAAGCGATGGAAGTGAATGCACAACCGGAACAGACGCAAGTTGTACCAAACGAGACGGAGAATGCGCAACCGCAAGCTGCAACGCCAAAGACCGTAACGAAAACAGCGACTAAACCAAAAAACCCAAAACTCGCCGAAATTAATAGAAAGAAAAAACTGCAACTCGCTAAACCCTCAAAAAGCGTTAAAACGTCTAGCGATAGCGAAACAAATTTTACTCAAAAAGATACGAGCAACAAAACGAGCTATTTTGTCTATATATCTATTGGTTTAGCTATTGGGGGTATCGCTTATTTATTGTTTAGTAAACCTAGCGAAGAAGAACCGATTAAACTCGCTCCTGTTAAACTCGCTAGAGAACCACCGACAACGAGAGTTTTTGAAATGGAATAAAAGTTTTTTAATAAAATATTATATTGATGAGTATAAAATATGTCTTCAATGCCTATAGATACGAAAACAATCGCAGATTCGGTTTATCACAGCGCCGTTATGACCCTTTTAGTCGTTTTATACAGCATGCTCGGTGAAAAAATATTTAAAATGAAACCGGCTGATTTAGGAAAATTAAATATAAAAGACGGGTTAAAACTCACCGCGACGATTGGATTATCCGGTGTAACGCAAATGTGGTTAGTTAAACAAGGAGTTTTACCAAACTCGCTCATGCCTAACGAATAATTTTTTTTATATTTATAAATATTAAATGGATAAACGAGTAAAACTAAAACTTTCTAACGCTTATTATAGTCCTCGAGGATATTACAAAGGTCAAGACGCAATCAGCAAGCTGGCTAAAGAAACAAAGGTGAATGTAAAATTAGTTCGACAGTGGATAAAAAAGCAAGCGCTGTGGCAAATTTATTTACCCTATCCTAAATACATTCCAAGACCAACTTCATCAAATAGTACGTTTGAAAAACCGAATGAAGTTCATCAAGCGGATTTATTGTTTCTTCCGCACGATGTAGTTGGCAGAATTACGTACAAGTACGCATTAACCGTTGTAGATGAAGCCAGTAGATATAAAGAAGCACAACCGTTAACCGATAAAACAGCTACGCAAGTTGGTAACGCGTTTGAGAAAATTTATAAACGTTCTTCGTTAACTTGGCCTAAAATTATAAAAGTCGATCCAGGAAAAGAATTCATGAGTAGCGTCAACGTATTGATGAGTAAACATAATGTTGTAATACAAAGAAGTGAAGCTGGTAATCATAGAGCTCAGGGTATGGTGGAGCGATTTAATAGAACTTTGAGTGAAAGATTATTTTCACATCAATACGCGCAAGAAATAGCGACCGATACGAGAAACAGAGAATGGGTTAAAAGATTACCTCTAGTCGTAAAAGCGTTAAACAACGAGACGACGCGACTAATTAATTTGAAACCTAAAGACGCGATTAAATTACGTAGTGTCGAGCAAAATCCGGCCTCACCAGCTGTTGTAAAGAATGAAAAAAGAATCCCAAACAACAGTTTGGTTCGATATTTATACGCACCCGGCGAAGGTGAAAAAGATACGAGACGCCGCGCGACCGACCCTATATGGAGTATAAAAACTTATAGAATATCTAAAACTCATGATTAAAGGTGCGAATCAACCCATCTTGTATTATTTAGAAGCGGGTCCCGCTCGTAGTTTTGTAAAAGAAGAATTACAAAGTATTCCTCGAGATACAGAAAATCCTCCAATCATGCATAAGAGATCGTAATCGCAATCATGCATAAGAGATCGTAATCGCAATCATGCATAAGAGATCGTAATCGCAATTGTTGTGTGGGAGATCGTAATTGTAATTGTTAAACGCTAACACCGTAATGACCATAAGCGCGAGTATCTATTCCGTTTTCTAAAATATATCTCTTTGTGTCTAAAGGTGATAGCGATATTTTATTTATTTGCGTTGTATATAGTCGATGTTTTTCATGCCTAATAAAATTCATAGGGTGATGTAGAGTATTTTTCAATGATAAAACTTGTTTATAGTTTTCGTGTTTAATATCTTGTATTAAAACTTGTTTTTTAACGCCTTTAGCTTTTTTTATATTTTCTCCTCGAGATAAAAACAACGAGTACATTTTCGGTCTTAAACAAACAATTTCGGAGATTAGAGTTCCCGCAGTCTCGTCTTTCATTTTACCAATCATTTTTTTATTTTCTTCAGAAAATAGAAAATGTTGTTTGTTATAGTTACTAAAATCGTATAAATGCTTGTCTTTTTTCATATCTTTATAAACATCTCGAGTTTTAATTTCCAACAACAAGCTATCCGTATCCGTGTATACCAACTCGCACTCGTCTTTGTATTTTAGCTTTAATTGATTGTAATAAAAATCATACATTAAATGTTTAGATAAATCCAGTATGCTCATTCCTATGTAAACTGGGCGGTTGAGAACGAGTTTTGTTTTGTGCATGTGAATCGCTACTAGATCGTTATCGAAAATCCTCGCCTCTGCAAAATTTGGTTTCGCGATGAGTAAACGAATTTGATTTTGTGCTTTTTCATCGTTTAACCGCTTCAAATTTACGTTGACGCGTTTTCGTACATTTTCCATCGTTTTTCCAAAAACTGAATTGTTCATGAGTTTAAACAAGTCTTTTTCAAAATCGCTCGTCGCGAGTTTTCTAAGTTGAGTGTTTTTATCAATGTATGATTTCATCCAACACGATTCGTCAAATTCTAAAACACGATGAATTTTAGTTAGTTTCATACCTAGTTGTAAATACAATCGTAAATTATGATAATGAAGCACGTAGTTGCGTTTATCGTATAAATTTGGAACTAATTTTACGACGTTTGGAGCCGGCTTGTTGTTTAATAACCTTTTTTGATACTCGCTCATCCATTCTTTCGGTACCGTCAACGACTCTGGCGCGAGTGGAAATGCGTTGTGAGAATCGTGTAATTCTTTGGGATATTGTAAATCGACTTCTAAAATACATCCTTTTTTATTTTTTAATCCCTCGCTCTCGAGTTTGTCTATTTGTTTATTTGTCATCCATTTAAAATTACCCGTCGGTAAAGGTTGACTCATCGCGTAGCCGTATAAATTATTCGCGTCTAAATACGTAATGTAACTCGATGGTTTCGATTCGTCGTAGTCGTCCAAGTAAACATTATTCGCTTTAGCGTATCGTTTACTCACCATACACGTTCCTCCGCGCGTACCTCTCTCAATAAATAAATGCATGTCGACGTCTGTGAGCAATTCTAAAGTTTGTTTCGAATGTTTTAATAAAGCGTCCCAACTCAGACCGGGACTAGTATAATAATTAGCCGGATCTAAATCGTATTGTTTCATGCAAGTAGCGCGAAAATTTTAAAATACGTCCGCCAATAAGCAAGTATCGGTACGCACGTATAAATCGTGATAATCTCCTAAATTTTTACAATCAAAGGTATAAAACACATTCTTTGCGTGTTCGTATTGTTCTTTGGTAATGTGTTGGCTGTTTAAACTACTATAAAAATTTTCTTGTAAAGGAAGACGCGTCTCTTTAAATTTTTCAAAACTATCCATGTACTCGTAAGGATAAATACCCTTGCTTTTTAACAGATTAAATTTTTCGGAGGAGGGTTCGAGTTTAGTTGTAATCGGAAAAGAATTGTTTGATTTTACGAGTTTATCCAACGACGCCAATAAAAATTGAGCGCTGTCTATAAATCGTAGTTGCCCGATTGAAAAAGAAATATATTTTTCGATATTGTTTGGAATACACGTTAAATTTCCTCGCGTTTGACTCGCAGCCTGCATAATGAGATGAGAATCGTATCCTCGCAAATTATGAAATACAACCGGAATAAAAGTTCTGTTTGGTTTTAAACTTAGTTTTAAATTACAATAATTATGCGCCGCGCCTCTATACTTTCCGGTAATGTGACAATGATCGCGTACCTTGTCGTTATAGTCTTTAAAAAACTTCTTTTCGCATATCCAACACTCGCTAGCAGAGTTGTAATATTCTACATCTTCTTTAGTCATGCGTAAATTTTTAGGGTTTTTAAATATTTCGTTGATGTTTTCTTCTTCTTTTTCTAATTCATTTAACAAATGTTTAGCCGCGTCTTCTCCTCGGTAAACGATGGGTTCGCTAGTTTCACCGTCGCAACGAACGACGACGTATGAATAACCGCAAACGACGTGTTCTTGTAGTTTTTCAGTATTAGTATCATTTACATCTACAACATTTTAAATAATACTTTCAAAGTCGGCGTATATTACGAAAGGAACTTGCATCTTTTTATGATAATTTATAAATTTAACCGTATCGTTTTTACCCTTTTCCGGCATCACGATTTTTGTTGGTCTGTCGTTCATTCCCTTACACATTTTTATGTGATTTTCGAGATACACTTCTGTTGAGAAACCCTGTAAACATCTCAAACAAAAATGTTTACGTTCTTTGTGGCTCGTTTGATCGTAAAGTAATTTATTCACATCTTTTATATAAACGTAGTGAGATCTAGCTTCTTCCTCGTTAATCAATAGTAAATTAATACGATCTAGTTTCTCGGGTTGATCGCTGAGTTTGTAAACTAGTATCGTTTTTGATTCACAACCAAAAACATTTATCGCTATATTGTTTTGTTTTTCTACTCGCTTAATTTGGCTGATTGGTGTAGGAGCCTCGATATTGTCAAAATTTAAACCGTCCTCTGTTGGGTACTTACTCATTCTATCACCATTCTTTTGCGCGGGAAAAAGATGAGCGCGCAAAGCCCACCGCAAACAATCGTCGTCTTTGTTTTTTACGTTGATGCACGCTTTTTTATTTTTTATATAATCACATAGCTCGATATAACTACTTCCTTTTAGAGGTTGATATTTCGCGATAGTGAGATTCATATCTACGATACGATTTACCTCCCATCCGCTGCCCTTTTGAGTCCATTTTTCTAAGGCCTCTTGAACTTGTGAAAAAACAGTATCGAGTTCATTTTCAACGCCATCTAAATTCAATAAAACAATTTGCTTATTATTATGAAAACTTGGTTCAGCAAAATCGATCGTGCCGTCTAATTTTTCTTTATGTAATTTAACTCGTATAAATATCATAAACTTGTACGCTTTAAATTCTTTCAAGTCTAAAGCCAACTTGGTGATTATCTTTGGTTTTACCGCTCGCCAAAATATATTTAAATCTTTTTCTTTGCTATGATTCAGCGGAACGACCATTATTCGTTCGCGTAAATAGCTGCCACCGTCTTTTGGTGAGTTAAATCTCAACTCTTCTTCTCGGTTGTGAAACCTTTTAATAGCAGCGATGTAGTCTTTTTTAACCAACTGCGCTCTCGCTCCCGCGCCGCGTTCCGGCAGCTCAATATTTTCAACCGCTATACGCTCTCTCAATTCAGCTAAATTTAATTTATATAATGGCTTTTGTTTTTGTCGTTTTAAATATTTTTTCACCGCGTTGTAATAACTACGTTTATCTACTTTATTCTTGTTGTTTTGCACAAGAATTATTCGACTAATATGTTCTCGCGCAAACTCTTTCAATTCTACCAATGTGTATTTCGATAAATATTTCGTTGTCATGTTTATTATTAAACTAGATAATAATTTTTTGTTTTTTCATTTTTTCTTATCTCATTTTTAAAGTATCGTTTTTAAAAATACACTCAAAACCGGCGGTTACCGCCGGTTTTAATGGCCTCATCGATTTTTTGATGAGGTCATCTTTTCATGACTCCCTCACCACCATTTAGGGAAAGTCCCTTTAAAAAATGATTTTATAAAATGATTTTTTAGTAGGTGGGCCAGAACCCCCATCTAATGCTAGGTTCCCACTGTCGTGCGATCCGTTACGAACGCCACGATTGCCCATTCGTAGCTGATCGTGGAATTTTTGTTTCCTTTTCTGAAATTTCACGTTTGGATGCGAGTTGATGCGAGTCGATACGTTCTGGTACGATTTGGTGCGCTTGGATGCGATATAGGCACGATTGGTCAATTTCAGATGACACGATCTGTCACGATCTGGTCTCCCGTTCAGATACGATCAGATACGTTCCGATAGGATTGTCCCGATTGAGTCCACGATTGTGTCCCGATCTGACACGATCATCACGATCGGGGTCCCCGATTTTGGACGATCTGATACGTGCAGATACGTTCGGATACGTTCCGACACGATCATCACGAACCGATGCGCTCTTTTGCGATCGGATACGATTGTGGTGGCGATGTCTTTCACGATCGGGATGGAGAGTGATAACGATTTGAGCCACGATTGAACCCCGACGGGTACATATACAGCCCGACTGACCATGGACTTCATTGTTTCTTGAACTTCTACAGAGTGAAGACTACAACCCACAATCATTGACCAAACAAATGTGCTCTCTTCAAGTGTAGATCGATGAATGAAGCTCAATCAATCTTGTCCGGTATATATATGGTCGCGAGCAGGCGCGTAGCCAGCCCTGTCGGTCCGGGGGGGCAAAATTAAGATGATCGTCCCGATTTCATGGTTTAAATTTAATTGCGAAATACTGAATAATATTGAATCAAAACAATCGATATATTGTACAAACATGATCATCTGTGATTTATTGTTCTTTCCTTGGATCTATACTGTCTGAACTGTTGCTATTAATTTCTACACTGTCATGACTGTGATGAACTTAAACATTCATAATTAATCGTATTCGTAATGTATATATATACACACCGTTTACAACACACATTACACTGAAAGTTATTCGTGTACATGTCGTATAAAAACCTTTAATAAAATGTTGTAAGACAAGTTGTAAATACGTTCTGCACGTAACCCGAGTACATACTGGTTCATTGTATTGATTCAAATTTCAAGTTTTTAATGTTTTAATGTTTGTTTCTATATAAATTCGTCTCTAATTAACAAAAAAGTTGAAAGATCCATCTGTAAGGTCCATATTTTACATGTACGTTCTTCCTGGAAGTTGTGAGGTAATGCAATGCTATACTGTATATTCAACAGTGTCAACAGACAAAACAATTTAATTTCACGGCAACTTAATTTAGCGAATTGGCATTTCTTCACTTTTTGGAGGCAATTTAATTTCACTAATTTACATCCTCTTGCTATATAAAACCATAAAAAATATTATATTTGGCAGCAATTTAATTTAGCGAATTGGGCCTCCTAGCGAAATTAAATTGCTAGCGAAATTAACTTGTTTATAGTATTTGATAAAGTGATTTCCGGGACAAAAACCGGGTATAAAAACTTCAGATCTAACTTCCCTTCCTCAATCCTCCCTCTCCCGTCTCCCTTTATCAATTATTCACTCCCTTTACCATTCCCTAAATCATCCTTTCCTCCCTCCCTAAATCTGCCTGCCTCTGCATCCTTCGTCCCAGGTCCGTCCTTCCCGCCCTTTCCGGTCCCTTACCCTCTCCGGCTCCCTCGGCTCCCTTCCTTCCCTTACCCCTGCCCTACCGCCGTTTCCACCCGCCCTAACCTTCCCTGCCTTAAGTTAGGCTGCCTTGGTACTCGTCCCAACGGTCCTATCCATCCTTTCTTCCATTACCAAGGCCCACATTTCCTTCTCTCCTCCCCCTCCCTCCCTCCTCCGTCCTCCCTCATTTCGTCAATAATCCCTACTCTTCTAATTTCTTTCTTTACCTCTTTCGTTTTTTCTCCCTCGGAGTCCCTCCCTCAATTTTCCCTCCTTTTCTCTCTTCCTTTCCTTTTCTCTTTTCTTTATTTTTACCGTCCCGATTTTACTTCTATTTTTTTTCCGGGGGGGCAGTCTGCCCCCCCTGCCCCCCCGCTGGCTACGCTACTGGTCGCGAGAACTCGTAACAGATCGTGAGCGCCCGTGAACAAGCGTTACTAATCGTATCTACTCGCATCTACTCGCATCTACTCGTATCAACTCGTATCAAATCGTGAGTCAATCATGTCCGATCGTGAGCGATGGTACCCGACAGAGCGTAACAGATCGTGACAGATCGTGGCAGATCGCAGCGCATCTCAACAGAGCGTGGTGTTTGTCTTGTCCAAGGTTGATCCCGATCACCACGATTTCGAAGCACTATTAGATGCGATCTGTCGCGCTTTGTTACGATCCAATACGATCTCATGCGATGATCACGATTAAAAATTAATCGTGTTGATCGTAGAAAATTTTTGAACCGTCCAAACATGTTCTACGATCAACACGATTGCCACGACTGACCTCAAGATCTGATAAGATCTGATAGGATCACCACGATTACTCCACGATTAAGACCACGATTTCAATCGTGGCGCGAATCGTGATAGTGGGAACGGGGCATAACATACTACTGAAGCTGTTTTAAATAACCAACTTATAATCGATCCGATAATAGCCGGTAAAGCGGCTAAAGCTTTTTCTCCGAGTTTGGCTAATACACTCGCTAGATTTTTTAATGTTTCTCGTATCCACTCTTTTACACCACCGGGTGTAGGTTTTGGCGGTGTAGGCGTAGGTTTTGGTATAGCTGAATTTACAGCATTGGCGATCGCTTCGCCGATAAAAGCGATGGTCATACTAAAGGCCGTTAATATACTAACGATCGTTATACCTTGTTCTCTAAATAAAGTTTTAATTCTTTCACCCAACGTTTCGTCGCTTTGTAACACGTCGCGAATCGTTTCTTTAATTCTGTTGATTTGACTGCGAAGAGCGCGCTCATTCGTACTCGCGGCTTCTGATCTAGCTCGTCTTTCGTCTCGCAAATCTCGCAGCTGGCGAACGTGTTCGTCGCTCGCTTCTTCATCTCCGATATCGTCATTATCGATTCTTGTTTCTAAATTGATAATTTTTTCATAGAGTTGACTCAATCTGGCTAAATTATTTACTAGTTCGCCTCGAGTCGTTTGCATGGCTTTATCGAGACCTGCAAGCTCTCGTAAACGCTGGCGGGGTAAAACGGGATATCGATCCTTTTCATCATCGTCGAGTAGATCAAATTCCCGTTTTAATTCGTCCCAACCGTCATCTTCTTTAAATAATTCTTGCATGGCTATTTCTACGTCACCGCTTCTTGCACGGGTATAGACGGTAACTTTCTACCCGCCGGTCTTTCTGACGCTTCTATCGTCGACAAGACATTTTCGAGCGCCTTTTTTTCTTTTCCCGAGATTTTAATTTTTAAACCGTAGTCTTTTATGCCCAATCGCTCTCTCATAAATAAAGGCCCCGATTTACCCGTAGCTTTGCGAGCTCTACTAGATATCGTACTCAGCGAAGCAAATTCTCTCGGCCTTCCGTCGATCGACAACTTTACGTTGTCGAAATAAAAACCATCATCGCGAAAATGAAATTTATCGTATTCCGGTAGTTTGCCGATATCGTAGTCTCGAGTTTTTACAAACTCGTAAAAGTCGTCGGCTTTTTGACTCGCTAGTCTCGCCGACGGATCGACGTCAAAATCAGTATCCCCCAATTTAATTCGTTCCAATCTTTCCATTTCCATTTTTTCCTATTTCTTTCTAATTTCGCTAAATTTTCTCTTTCCTCCTCGTCTCGTTCAACATCTTCATCTTCATCATCGGGGTGGTTATACATTGGATCCAACTCTATAAAATCATGCCCTCCCTGCGCCATTTTACAATTACTTTTTATCTTTTTTCAGTAATTTATAACTCACGTAGCCCACTATACTCATCCCTATTACGATAAATACTATTTCTTCACTCAAAACGTAAAAATCTTCAAGTCGCGGTTCGTCGGATAAATCTTTCGGTAAATCAAATCGCTCACCGGATACATTATGATATTCTCTCATCGCATCGTCAATGTTGTTAAACGTTCTTACGGCGCTCGATTCTTTTTGTATTTTTTCGTTTAAATAATCTAGATATTTTAAACGTTTTTTACTAAATTCGTCTCTGGCTTTCGAAAGTTGTTCCATCGCTAAATCGTGTCTTTTTTGTTCTTCGTGGCCACCTCGAGAAAATAAAAAAATTGATCCGGTAAAAGCCAACGCGTTGACTACCGCACCTCCAGATACCATTTTACTTTAAAAAAATATATATATATATATATTTTAGTAACTATAAAATATGACGAATAATACTTACGGAGATGTACTCGATCCATACAGAAGAACGAGAGAACCGAGAGGTATAAAAGGAACGCGTCAAAAAGTCGTCATTACAAACAATCCGAGTACCATTACCGAAAATCAATTGTTGACGGTTCATTTTCCAAATCTAGGAATAAACGACGTCATCGTTCCAAATACGGTTCGATTAGCTTTTAACATTCAACTCGTTTCCGCGGATGATGATACGAGAACGATGGTACAAAACATAGGTAGAGCCATCGTGAAAAAAATAACGATTAAAATGGAAGGAAATGAAATATTTTCCTTAAACGATGCGGATGTGTTCAATTGTTATAAAGACGAATGGTTAACCAAAGATCAACGCGATAATCTAGCGTATCAAGGCATTGAAGGTGCCAACGTGACTAAATTAAGAATAGACGCCAGCGACGCGGTTCCAGCTGGCAATGGAGGAAAAGATAAAGCCATCGCGGATACGTTTAAAAACATATATCACATTCCGCTCGATTTTGAATTGTTGACCGATCATCAGCCCTACTATCAATCGGGGATCGGAGATCGATTGACTTACGAACTCGTGTTTAATAAATTTTCGAGCGTGATTAAAAGCACCGACGATAACGCGAAATATATCATAAGCGGGATTTCTTTAGAATTTCAAATCGTTCATATGCCCGAACTCGCTCGAACGATTAAAAATCAATATAGCAACCGGTTGTCGATATTGTTTGATCGCGTACTAAGACATAGCGTGTTTCCGTTTAACAAACGCGATACAAAGTGGAATATTAATTTAAAAACCCCCGCAAAAAGTATGAAAGGAATATTGTTTTTATTCAAAGAGCCCGATGTGAAAGAAAGCAATAAATTTTATAATCCAAAAATCAACAAAGTTTCAATTACGATCGAAGGCGTTCCCAATCAACTCTACGCGCTTGGAATGAATAGGTATCAACATTGGGAAGAGATTCAAAAATATTTTGGTGATTCGAGCAAACAACACGCTATACGAGTCGTTAAAGCTCTAAATTTATCCAACGTTAAACAAGCCGATTATTTACTCGAACGATACGGTTTGTTTTTAGATATGAGAACGAGCGACGACAATAAAATACACGGAAGCGGAAGACGAGTACAAAACTTATCCGATGGAATTACCATACTAATAGAAAAAGAAGCGGAAGCCGCGGGTGAATTGGACGTGTACACTTTTATTATTATGGACGCGCAACTTGTTATAAAAGACGGACGTTTTGAATCCATCGATTATTAGTATTATAGCGACTAATATTAAAAGGAAATGTTGCCTAAATATCCACACGCCGGGCTCATTTGCGGTCAAACTGGATGCGGAATTGTTGGAACGAGAATATTTAAAACATTTCGAAACGATCGTTATATTATGTCCTACCATCAACAACAACGACGCGTATCAAAATAGAAATTGGATTTGGAACGACGAGCGAGTGCTCCTCGACGATTAAAAAAATTATACGTTAAACAAAGCGATAAAAATGAATAGCGACGTATTGAACGGATACGAAACGTTGTTTATTATCGACGATTGTAGCGCGAGTAAAGACTCGCGATATAAAAAGTTTCGTCAAGATGAGACGAACGCGTTAATATGCTTGGCTTTTAGCGGCCGACACGCGTATCATAGCTGCTGGATTCTTTCGCAAAAATATAATAGCGTATTGAAAGAGAAAATGATGTTATACCGACGGCCGAGTCGAGAGAGAGAGCGCGCGAGCGATTAAAACGAGTTAAACATTGCAAATTGATTTTAAAAACGGATCAACCTACCAATTATGAAATAAGTGACTAGGTTACCTGTCAATTACTCGTCAATTACTTGTCAATTACTCGTCAATTACTTGTCAATTACTAGTCAATTACTTGTAGGTTGGTGTTTTTTAATAAATATTATATATACATTTTATAAATATGAATACTGAACGAGTAAATGATTTATTTATGAGTTTAGATACTGATCGAGTAAATGATTTTATATATAATCTTGTACAACTTACTAATACCGAAAAAGAAAGAAATGAACTAGTACGAGTTTTAAATACAAACTCTGAAAAAGTACAAGATTTAATTAAAAATATAGATAGTCAACGAGTAAAAGATCTAATATATAATCTTAATAAACTTTTAAATACCGATAAGTTATCTAGCGTTATTTATTGGTTTCTCTATTTTTTTAAAATAAATTTTACCGATTATTCTATAAATACTTTTAATAAATGGAAGAAGTTTGTAAAATTTTAACCGAAAATCCACAAATGTCAAGCTTGTCATCCGCGGATGATGATACGAGCGACGGCTCGCGGTACAAGCAGCAGCAACGAAATATACGACTCGCGTCCGTTGTAGCGGGGGGAGATTCAAAAAAAAATTTCGGTAAAGAGTATTCCGTCAGCGATATTGAAGTTTTGTCTACGGAGGAGCGAGATGTATTGTACGCGCAATACGAAACCAAATTAGGTCGCGATATAACGCAGTCTTTAGGTAGCGCCATTCTAACGCTATACGCTAAATTATTAGGATTTAGTTTAAATCGTATTGATTTATACGGTCATCATTTTAAAATTGACGATGAAGGTAAATTAATTTCGGATTTAGAAAAAGATCCATTCATTTCGAGTATGCTTTCTACCGTAGCGTGTGAAATATACTACAAGTACGGCATATTAATAGCGCCACTCTCGACGATGTTAATTACGGCAAAACATTTAAAAAGAAAAGAAGAATCTTGTATAGATAATAAAAGCGATGGAGCCGAATGTAAATTTACCACAGCAGACGAGCAACGATTCACCGCAACAGCGACAAGCGAGCGCGCCGTTGACGGTAACGAAAACGCCGACTAAAAAAGAAAAAAATCCAAACAGAGTCGCGGCTGGAAAAAGACTCGCCGAACTTAATAAAAAGAAAAAACAAGAATTAAAAAAAGGTGCGTTAAAAACTCGTTATACAACGTTAAAAGCGCCACGAGACGATATTCAAAAAGAAACGAGCTCTAAAAAAAACTACTACTATTATATCGCTATCGCCTTTGCTGTTGGAGGTCTCGCTTGCTACTTTTTAGTAAACGAGAGCCCGCGCCGTTAAAACCCTCTACCGCGTTAGCGCCGACGTCACCTAAACCGAGAGAACACGTTGTTTTGAAAATGGAATAATTTTTTTTTAAATTTTTATATTTAACGAGTATAAAATAAGATGAATACAAAAACAATCGCCGATTCAGCTTATCACAGCGCCGTTATGGGACTTTTTACCGTTTTATATAGCATGCTCGGTAAAAAAGTATTAAGCGTAGAACCAGCCAATTTAGGAAAGTTGGATATAAAAGACGGAGTAAAACTAACCGCGACGGTTGCGGCGGCTTCGATGACGCAAATGTGGTTGGTTCAACAAGGAATTTTACCGAGAACGCTTATGCCTAATAATTCTACGGAATAATAATATATTGCGTAATATTAAAAAATGGATAAACGTACGAGTCTAAAGCTACGAGACGTTTATTATAGTCCGAAAGGATACTACAAAGGTCTCGACGCGATTAATAAATTAGTTAAAGAAACCAAGGTAAATAAAAAAATAGTTTCACGGTGGATAAAAAAGCAAGCGCTGTGGCAAATTTATTTACCCTATCCTAAATACATTCCTAGACCGACTAGTTCAAATAGTACGTTTGAAAAACCAAACGAGGTTCATCAAGCGGATTTATTGTTTCTTCCGCACGATAGTATAGGTAAAGGTAAAAATAAAAAGACGTACAAGTACGCGTTAACCGTTGTGGATGAAGCCAGCAGATATAAAGAAGCTGAACCGTTGTTGGATAAAACCGCCGCTCAAGTCGGTAACGCGTTTGAAAAAATTTATAAACGTTCGTCGCTCGTTTGGCCAAAAATTTTAAAAGTCGATCCTGGAAAAGAATTTATGTCTAGCGTTAACGTATTAATGAGTAAACGTAACGTAAAAATCCAAAGAAGCGAAGCCGGAAATCATAGAGCTCAAGGTATAGTAGAGCGATTTAATAGAACTTTAGGTGAAAGATTATTTTCTCATCAATACGCGCAAGAAATAGCTACGGGAGAAAGAAATAGAGAATGGGTTAAAAGATTACCGTAAAAGCGGTCGTAAAAGCGTTAAATAATGAAACGACGCGACTCATAAATTTAAAACCTAAAGACGCGATTAAATTACCCGTTGTCGAGCAAAATCCAGCCTCACCGGTTGTTGTAAGCGGTAAAAAGAATGAAAAAAGAATCCCAACTATCAGTCTAGTTCGGTATTTATACGCATCCGGTGAAGCTGAAAAAGATACGAGGCGCCGCGCTACCGATCCTATATGGAGTATAAAAATTTATAGATTAGCTAAAACGATGAAAGCTTTGAATCAACCCATCTTGTATTATTTAGATGCGGGTCCCGCGCGTAGTTTTGTAAGAGAAGAATTACAAATTGTACCGCGAGATACGGAAAATCCACCCATTAAACGATAATGACCGTAAGCTAGAGTATGTATTTTATCCTCTATAATATATCTCTTTGTATCGAGGCCGTCTAGTGATTTTTTGTCTACTTTTATAGTGTAAAGACGATGACCCTGGTTTCTAATAAAATTCATCTTGTGACGATACGATTTATTTTCGAATAAAACACTTTTATAGTTTTCGTGGTTGATTCTCTTTTCTATAACTTGTTTTTTTAACGCCTTTAGCTTTTTTTTAGTTCTTTTTCATTCGATAAAAGTACAGAGTACATTTTTGCTCTTAAACCCACAAATTCAGAAATAGGTACTCCAGCAGTCTCGTCTTTAAATTTTCCAATCACTTTTTTATTAACCTCAGAATATAAAAAATGATCTTGTTTATAATTACTAAAGTCGTATAAATCCTTGTCTTTTAATAAATCTTTATAAACATCTTTGGTTTGAATATCAACCATTAAACTGTCCGTATCCGTGTAAAGTAGCTCGCACTTAAAGCCGTATTTCTTTTTTAAATGATTGTAATAAAAATTATACATTAAATGTTTAGATAATTCTAAAATAGTCATTCCTACGTAGATTGGTTTATTGAGTACGAGACTCGTTTTATACGTGTGAATCGCCGCCAAGTCAAAGCCTTCAAAAATCTTTTGTTCGGAAAAAGTCGGTTCGCTATTTTTTTTTACAAATGCGTTCTTTGTCTTTAACGTCGCTCGGTCTCACGATATCCACATTAATACGATTTCGTACATTTTCCATCGTTTTTCCAAAAACTGAATTATTCATCAGTTTGTACAAGCCTTTCTCAAAATCTGACGTTGCGTTTTTTCTAAATTCGGTGTTTAAATCAATGTATGATTTCATCCATGATGATTCATCAAATTCTAAAACGCGATGAATTTTAGTTAGTTTCATACCGAGTTGTAAATATTTTTGTAAATTCTGATAATGAATAACGTATTTTATTTTGTCGCTTAAATTAGCGACTAATTTTTCAACGTTTGGTGTAGGTTTGTCGTCTAATAAATTCTTTTGATAGTCACTCATCCATTCTTTCAAAATAACTAATTTCTCTGGCGCGAGTGGATAATCGTTATGAGAATCGTGTAATTCTTTAGGATATTCTAAATCAACTTCTAAAATGCATCCTTTTCCACGTATTATTCCTTTATCCAAGAGTCTGTCAATTTGTTTACTAGTTAACCATTTAAAATTACCCGTCGGTAAAGGTTGACTCATCGCATAACCGTACAAATTATTCGCGTCTAAATACATAATGTAACTCGTTGGTCTCGTTTTATCGTAGCCCTCACATTTTAAATTGTTTGCTTTCGCGAAGCGTTTATTCGCTATAACTATTCCCCCTCTCAAACCTTTTTCTATAAATAAATACATGTCAATATCCGTCAACAACTCTAGACAAACTCTTGAATGTTTTAATAAAGCGTCCCAACTTAAACCCGGACTTGTATAATAATGAGCTGGATCTAAATCGTATTGCTTCATACAAGTATCGCGAAAATTTTCAAATACGTCCGCCAATAACGAGACATCGGTACGCACGTACAAATCGTGATAGTCGCCTAAAGTTTTACAATCAAACGTAGTCCAAACGTATTTCGCGTGCTCGTATTCTTCTTCGGTAATGCGTTGCTTGTTTAAACGGCTATAAAAAATTTCTATCGGAGGAAGTTGTACTTCTTCAAATCTTTCAAAACTATCCATGTACTCGTAAGGATAAATACCCTTGCTTTTTAAAAGATTACATTTTTCTAAATCGGGTTCGTGTAATCTCGTGATACGAAAAGATTTACTCGATTCAACCTTTTTATTGAGTGAATAAGGTAAGAATTGAAAACTATCGAGAAATTGTAGTTGTCCGATTGAAAAAGATATATACTTTTCCATATTGTTTGGAATACACGTTAGTTCTCCTTCGCTACGACTCACTCCTTGCATAATAAGATGAGAGTCGTATCCTCGCAAATTATGAATAAAAACGGGTATAAATGTTTTGTTTGGTTTTAAACTTAGTTGTAAGTTACATCTATCATGCGCGGCGCCTCTATATTTACCGGTGATGTGACAATAATCTCTAACTTTTGTATAAGATTTTTTTAACTTGTTGTCGTCAATTTCTTTTCTACAAACCCAGCAACGACAGTTTGACTGAGGGTCGTGAAAATAAGATTTTTCACATATCCAACACCGTTTAGCATTTTTAAAATCTTTTTCATCTTCTTTAGTCATTATTATTTTTCGAGGGTTTGCAAATATCACGTTGATCTTGTCTACTTCGTTCGACAGTTTTATTAAAAAGTGTTTGACCGCATCTTCACCCCTATATGTAAACGATGAAAATATCTCACCGTCGGCACAAACGATAATGTACGAATAACCGCACGGAATGTGCTCTTGTTTGATCCAAGTTTTGTTTCCTATATCTTTACTCAACGTGGGTAAAATTGCCTCAAAGTCTGCGTATATAGTAAAAGGTACTTTCATCTTTTTATAAAAAATTTTAAATTTTAACGCGTCGTTTTTACCCTTTATCGGTATCGTGTATTTTACCGCTCTACCGCCTACACCTTTACACTCGTTCGTATGATTTAAAAGTAGTTCTTCTCTACTAAAATTGCACAAGCAGCGATCGCAAAAGTGTTTTTTAGCTTTATGTTTTGTTTGATCGTAAAGTAATTTATTAAAATCCTTGATCCAAACGTAGTGAGATTTAGTTGCTCCTTCTTCTTGTTGTTGGATTAATAATAATTGTATACGTTTTTTCTCATAATCTTCATCACTAATGTATAAAGGAACGACTGAATCGTATTTATCCAAACCATAAACGTTTATCGCTAAACAATTTTGTTTCTCTACTCGTTTAATCTGACTGATTGGCCGGTAGGGGCCTCGATATTGTCAAAATTTAAACCATCCTCTGTTGGGTATTTAGACATTCTTTGGGAATCTTTTAAAGTTGGAAAAAGAGCGCTGCGCAGCGCCCATCGTAAACAATCGTCGTCTTTGTTTTTTACGTTGATGCACGCTTTTTTATTTTTTATGTAATTAGGTAGCTCGATATAAGAACCCCCTCTCAAAGGTTTATATTTTGAAATTATAAGATCTAATCGTTCAAAACGATCTACGATCCACCCGGAGCCCCTATATGTACAAGTTGCTATAACTTCTCCAATTCTAGCAAAACCCCTAGCTAATTCGGCTTTAATATTATTCATATTTAATAAAGTTATTTGTTCAGAAAGATGAATAGGAAGCGTAGAAAAATAAATACCACCGTCATCTTTTTCTTTATAAAATTTAACCCACAAGTATATCATAAACTTGTACGGTCCAAATTCTTGTAAATCTAAAGTCAACTTTTCGATTATCGGCGCTTCAACACCTTTGTAAAATACGTGTAAATCTTTTTCTCTTTTATGACCCGGCGGTATAGTCATTGTTCGCTTCTGCAAATATTCTCCGCCGTCGATTGGTGGTTCGTCAAATTCTAAAACACCCCTACGCCAATCTCTCACAATCTTATACAAATCTTTTCGCGAACGTCTTCATAACGCTATCGGAATAGCTTCATCTTCTATAACAACCTCAAGTTGACGCTTTGTTAATTTTGTTAATGGCTTTTGTTTACGCCGTTTTATATATTTTTTACCGCTTCGTAATAAGAGCGTTTATTTATTTTTCCCTTGCTATTTTGTACTAATATAATTGGTCGGTGTTCTTGCGTAAACTCTTTCAATTCTTGCAATGTCCATTTCGATAAATATCTTTTGTTATCCATACTCTCTCTTTACTATTATACAAGATAATATTTTTTTGTTTTTTTTCAATTTTATAAGTGAGATTCTTAAAATTTTATTTCAATTTTATAAGTGAGATTTTTTACATTTCTAAACAAAAACCGATCAGTAGCTACTACGTATAATTTATAAACGAGTTGTTGTCTTTATCAACTCTTTCATCACAAAGTTTAAAAAAATTCTAGCGAGAGTTTCAGCTAGTGATAAAGCTAATTTTTTCCTATAAAGAAACGCGCAATTAGTACATATTTCTGCTTTTGCTTTTGTACTCATTTTATATCTTTTACAAGCAGTCGGAAGAGTTTTTCCACATTTAAGTCTCCATTTATGTAAGCCGCAATATTCATCGTTTGCCGCGCTAAGTTTACAACACTTGGTCGTTTTCCCAACTAAAAGCCATTCGCAGAGAATTGATTTTTTTGCGGTAATTTCTCTTTATATTTTATTACCGCTATTAAATAATCCTGCCTGGTCAGTTTTCCATATTTACCAGATGCAACGTCAATTTTAATATTATTTTTTAATACAATCTCTTTTAGCTCAGCTTTGCTCTTTGATCTATAGTTTACCATATTTTCTATATATCTAGATAATATTTTTTGGTTTTTTCAATTTTATAGGTGAAATTCTTAAATCTTGTCAATACACCTTTCATACACGCGACCGTGCTCCACCGCCTAAGCCGCAACAACCAAAAAACATTTTTATAAAAATTAAAACCATTTTTATAAAAATAAAAGTCATTTTTATAAAAAAAATCACAGGTGAGCTAGAAGCCCCATTTTCCTATACTACTGCAACGAACAAAACCCACTTAATAAAACATTTGATCTGACGGAAAAATATAGAAAACGTTGCACGTGATGTGATTATATTCGCGCAAAGACCATCCAAAGAAACAAAAATTTAATATTTAAAGAAGAAAAAATCTAAATGCTTAAACAAAATTGCTTTTAAAATGGAAAGATGGTATACAAATATACACATTTTCGTTCGTAAATTAATTTTTGTTTTGGCTTGTGTTCATGAGGGGGTAGTATTTTTTCTGTTTTTTTCTAGTTTCTCGTTTAACATTAATATATATTTTTTGTAAATTTTATGTATGTGTTTCGATATTTTTTTTGGTTTTATTACTTGAAACAAATTTATTGTTTATTTACTTAAGTTTGGTTTATGTTGCAATATCTGACTTTTTATGTATTTGTTTTGTTTGTTTCGTTTAACGGGTAGTGTTTTTGTTGTGTTCAATTTACTTACTTTTGTTGATTCCATAAATATATAAGAATTTAAATTAACGAACCTTATTTTAATATCACCCCAACTAATCCTAAAATGAATTACCAAACTTTAGTACGCATGACCTAAAAATATAATAAAATAAAACATAGAATAATACAAATTTCAAAATAAAATGCTAAATAGAAATATAAAAAATAAAAACAACGTTATAATACAACTGTTAAATTGAAGAATACTTGAAAAATTATTACTCTTAATCATGTATTTTGATGTTATTGTGGGATGATCCCATCTACAGTGTAAAGCAGCACTGTTTATAATTAAAACTGAGTAAATGAAGTATCAACCAAAATTCTAACTCGGCGGCGATGTATCTGATGTTAGCGTAAAAACAGAGTTGAAATTAATCCGACAAGACAAGCTCGTCTCTAAAATATGGATGAAGACGCAGTCAGTTTTATCATAGAAAATACTGAAAATATTTGTTGAAACGTTGAAGCATTCAAAGTAACATGAACTTTACATTAAGTTCATGGGATGTTTCATTCAGCATTGGAAAATCGACTCCTTTTAAGCCCGAAAACCAACTGTGAACGTGTACCAGTAGTACTATACGAATAAATCCTTTACACAAAGAGAACTGACCACCGATCGATTCGTCAACAAAGGGGGGTCCGTGACGCAATGGCCAAATTTGATACATAAAACAACATCACGCATAAACATAAAGCCTTTATCGCTGCTTCCCATCATTAAAACGCATTATATGCAGGTAGATCATTAGCAATGGTGTGGTTACTTTGCCAACCAAACACAGGCGCATATCGGAGCCGAAAGAGAGGGTCATCGATCGATGGGGCTAAAGTTTGTTTATACTCTTACATACTCGATGTAACCCTCTCACATGCAATCTTTCTTAAAGATTTCAAAGGGTAGCATTCACACTCCACGCTAATTGAGTCGCTGCTCGCACACGACGAGTTAATCAGGATGCCGACTTGTATACAAGTGATCACCTTGTCACGTTTAAAAACAAATCATCTACTTAATCGTCAAATAACATTCGTTTGACAATGCTGAAAATTATTACTATTTGAGTCTTGTTCGCATAAATTATTCCTGCGACAGTCGAACGGACTATAGGATGCAGTCGCTGAACAACGGCAGAAAGTACGGGACGGACGTGTCACAACACGAAGGTTTGGTTTACACTGTTGTTTACGCAAGTATACTCTGGTGCCGTTTATGGTTTGGGATGTATAAACGTTGAGGGTGGGATATACGGGTTGCGAAAGAAGAACAAAGTCTAAAGGGCCGGTCACACTGCAGCGATTACAAGTAACGATAACGAAAACGACGTAAAAGAACGCATTCTATTGGTTAAATTGTACCGCGCGGAATACGCGCACGCTTATTTAACCAAGCGATGGCTTTCATTAGCAGTGTTCTCGTTCTCCTTACTCGTTATCGCTGCAGTGTGACCTGCCCTTAAGGGTCACTCAAAGCGCGGGAAAGAACTGCTCAACGAACAAAGAACTGCGCTCGCGAATGTTCCAATAGGCACCCGCGTTGTTCCTTTGTTTCTTCGATACATACATTATTACATCCATAAATTAAACGCATCCAAGCGCCATCTTGACGTAGTAAACCCTCATTGTATTACGTCATACGTTACAGTAGCCCTCTCTCGAGAGTGATCCCCCTCTGTGACCTTAAGGTCATCCGTCGGTATAAATTTTTCCTATCTCCACCACGCTTTGTCGCCTCATTATCTCTTCTCGTTATTATCCTATCTACTTATGCAAATGAGGTCATCCGTAGGTATAAATTTTTCCTATCTCCCCACGCTTTATTCGCCTCATTATCTTTTGCTCATTATTTTTCTCATTTACATATTTAAAAAAAGGTCATCCGTCGGTATAAAATTTCCGTATCTCCACACGCTTAAGCGCCTCATTATCTTTCTCATTAGTATTCAATCGTTCAATCGTTCCCGCCCCCTAAGGTCATCCGGCGGTATAAATTTTTGCTATCTCCACCACGCTTAAGCCCCTTATTATCTTTTAACCCCTTTATAATTTATTAATTTATTCATAATTTATGCAAATGAGGTCATCCGTCGGTTCAAATTTTCCTATCTCCCACACGCTTTTTCACCTCTTTATTATTCATTTATGCAAATTTATGCAAATTTAGAGGTCAAAGGTCATCCGTCGGTATATCAGCCCGCTTAACTACTGTGGGGTGGTCTTGAAAAGTAAAGTACTCTATACCTGCAAAAACTGTGGTGTTAAAAACTACACCATTGGTGTTTATTTGGCAACTCGCACAATATAAACACCATGGAAGAATACAGTTGACACCACAGTTTTTGCGGGGTATGTGCTACCTTGAACATGTTGACAATTTGTGATGGCCCCAAAAAGTTACTTGGTGTAAAAGTTGACGATAGTATCCAATATCTATCTGTCTGAGGTGCTATCTTGTTGGTAACATTTTGTAAATTAAGTATTTCCCAACTTAGTTGACAAATGTGAATGCACATTCAAACCTTTCTCAGACTAACTGCGTGGACCGATTGATCTGAATCGACAGATCGTTTATCTTGTGATACCGTTTACAGCCATTAAATAAATTAACCTCCCCCATTTTTTTGAAATCCCGCTTACAAAATTGACCAAACCCTCAATACGGAACACTGTTGAGCAACGTGGAGTTGAACGGTGGGGGTGGGGGTGCGGGGTGGGGTGATAACAACACTTAACCTGGGGGTACCGGTAATTAGGGCATTCAAAGGGATTGTTTTATATGTTAGGTACACTGTAAAAAATTACCGTAATTTTACGCCGAAAAGTTTGTAAATTCTACGGTGAATTACCGTAATCATCCCTTTCTCAATGTTTTACGGCCGAAACCCGTATTATGGCCACTCCCATTGCACTCTGGGATATATCCAATATGTAAATGATCTGACCTTACTTTGACATAGCTTTGCGCTCGAATAATTTCCATTGTTTAAATATGTAAAAATGGGTGATTTAAGGCCATTTTCAAATAATTTATTGTAAATTTTATGATTAAAAAGGTAAGATTTTGATGTTCTTTTCTATGTTTATGTAAAAAAGTACATTCAAAATTTAAAATATTGAAATATAGATTATAATTGCATGCCACCATGACTAAAAAGAGTTTCGAAAAGACAGTATATATAAAGGATACATGTTCTGTACATTAGTAACTGGAGAGGATCAGGAGTGGTTGAAAAAAGAACCAGACTACGTGTACGTGTAGGTAAGTGAAAAACATTGTGTACAATAAACAGTTGCATTGATTAATTCCAATATCTGCAGATCCATCCCATAGCTGATGCAGCGTTCCATCCATACAAAATTTCCATTAAATGTACGGCACAAAGTGTAAAACTTCCACCGTAAAAATTACGGAGCTTTACCTGGCAGCTAGGGTGCCAGTAAACGGTAAAAAGCATTAAAAATTACGGTTACCAAAATACGTTACCCGTAGTATTAACAGACTTTTTACCGTAAACGTAATGGTTTGACGTAAAATACAATACGGTCCACACGTAAAAAATATGGTAGAAAGGTGGCAACTCGCTGCACGACTTTCGACCGTAAATTTTACGGGTAATATTTTACAGTGTATCTTTAATAGGCCTAAATAAATTATACTGATTTCCCTGTACCGGTTGTTATACCATGGAAGTTGTGGAAAATAAATTTGAATTGAACAGGCACATTTTAATGATTGTTTTATTCACAGTGCAATGGGTATGATCATGGCGAGGAAGGCAATGTTTCTATTCATGATGATGTTCATGCCAGTCGATTGCTGTCGTTTGGGTATTCCCAGAATGACACGTACCGCAGCCGATGCCGCCGTAGCAGTCCGACAGCAGACGGAGGCACTCGGCGAGAGCCTCCGGAGATCTGTGGAGACCTTGCGAGTTGATGTCGGAAACGCCCTCCAAAACCTCGACCGCCAGATGGGAACAGTGGTGAGTTATGTCACCACCGATCTGGGACCGTCGGTTCAACACACACTGATGAGGATTCAGGATAATAGCCAAGAAATGGTGAACATGGTCCGGACGTCCCTGGATAAGTTGAATGTTACTATCGATAAGGCATCGCTTTTGATCGATCTCCTGACCGCCCTGGCGTTCCTCATCACAGGAGTTGTCTGTAGGATCACTTTGAACGGCGTGTACTTGGGACTCCTAAAACATTTCGTGAGGTTGATTGAAATGGCTTCCTTCGTCACAGCGGCGGCATTGGTGACGGCTATTTTATGTCGCATATTTACTGGAATCGAACCGTCCACCCATCATATGGTTTACATTGTCACGGCCTTACTGCTGTTCCTTGTCGTGTTGTTCATTTGGCCCGCCGTACCTACTGTCATGTACTACGTTTTCTTCAAAATACCAGTTACCGTGGTCGACACTTTAATGTTAGCGCCACTTCGTTGGTTTAGGGAAGCTACTTACAAATACAGCTATGCATGGGTTTTTACAGTGTATCTTCTGCTGTTGTTGTTTGAAACAGCCGTTTGGCTGTTCGGATTTGTCATGCTCGGGAAAAACATCATTACTGCATCTCTGCTTACATTTGGGGTGTGGTGGTCCTTAGCATTTGGGGTAAAGCGTTGGGGTCCACGCCGTCCAAAATACGTAGTACGAGGGCCAAGGTCCAATGTTCCAATTGTCCCTGTGACTGTACACTCGTCCAGGAGCTACGGGCAATCTCGCAGCGATAAGGACCGATACGCCTTTAACGAGGAACTTCGTCAGAGGCGTATTCGATACTATAAAGACGATTCTTAATTGTGACGGCCTGTTTTTCAACACCAAAAAATACTGGGTCAAAGAAAAGGTTCAGCAAGTGCCTGTCTATGTTTGGGTCAGACGTTTTATACCTGGAATCCCGATAAGGAGCTGTGGGGACACCGGGCCCTGGGGCGCTTGGATGGACCTGTTAATCGCTTGTTCGCTTATAATTATTTGCAGGCGCGTAGCCAGCCCTGTCGGTCCGGGGGGGCAAAATTAAGATGATCGTCCCGATTTCATGGTTTAAATTTAATTGCGAAATACTGAATAATATTGAATCAAAACAATCGATATATTGTACAAACATGATCATCTGTGATTTATTGTTCTTTCCTTGGATCTATACTGTCTGAACTGTTGCTATTAATTTCTACACTGTCATGACTGTGATGAACTTAAACATTCATAATTAATCGTATTCGTAATGTATATATATACACACCGTTTACAACACACATTACACTGAAAGTTATTCGTGTACATGTCGTATAAAAACCTTTAATAAAATGTTGTAAGACAAGTTGTAAATACGTTCTGCACGTAACCCGAGTACATACTGGTTCATTGTATTGATTCAAATTTCAAGTTTTTAATGTTTTAATGTTTGTTTCTATATAAATTCGTCTCTAATTAACAAAAAAGTTGAAAGATCCATCTGTAAGGTCCATATTTTACATGTACGTTCTTCCTGGAAGTTGTGAGGTAATGCAATGCTATACTGTATATTCAACAGTGTCAACAGACAAAACAATTTAATTTCACGGCAACTTAATTTAGCGAATTGGCATTTCTTCACTTTTGGAGGCAATTTAATTTCACTAATTTACATCCTCTTGCTATATAAAACCATAAAAAATATTATATTTGGCAGCAATTTAATTTAGCGAATTGGGCCTCCTAGCGAAATTAAATTGCTAGCGAAATTAACTTGTTTTACAGTATTTGATAAAGTGATTTCCGGGACAAAAACCGGGTATAAAAACTTCAGATCTAACTTCCCTTCCTCAATCCTCCCTCCCCGTCTCCCTTTATCAATTATTCACTCCTTTACCATTCCTAAATCATCCTTTCCTCCTCCCTAAATCTGCCTGCCTCTGCATCCTTCGTCCCAGGTCCGTCCTTCCCGCCCTTTCCGGTCCCTTACCCTCTCCGGCTCCCTCGGGTCCGTTCCTTCCCTTACCCCTGCCCTACCGCCGTTTCCACCCGCCCTAACCTTGCCTGCCTTAAGTTAGGCTGCCTTGGTACTCGTCCCAACGGTCCTATCCATCCTTTCTTCCATTACCAAGGCCCACATTTCCTTCTCTCCTCCCCCTCCCTACCTCCTCCGTCCTCCCTCATTTCGTCAATAATCCCTACTCTTCTAATTTCTTTCTTTACCTCTTTCGTTTTTTCTCCCTCAGTCCCTCCCTCAATTTTCCCTCCTTTTCTCTCTTCCTTTCCTTTTCTCTTTTCTTTATTTTTACCGTCCCGATTTTACTTCTATTTTTTTTCCGGGGGGGCAGTCTGCCACCCCTGCCCCCCCCGCTGGCTACGCTACTGATTATTTGAACATCTATATCCTGATGTGACCCTTGCAAAATCATTTCTTCATCAGAGGACAAGATCACCCCATTATTGGAATTTTTTTGTAAATAACACTGAGAATATTTGTGCTGTTGGTACATGTAAACGTAAGAGATTTATTTTCCCCAGAGTACAGTGCTTTCCTGAATTCGAGACAAGCAGGGTTTGGACAAATTTCACTTCTGTTGTGATGATAATCACGTAACCGGAAACGCTCGTCAAACCTCTGTTGTCAACCCTGGTAATCGATAGAGGAAGAGTATGGTGTAACCCATGGGTAAATAACTCGATAAAAAAAAATCAGCGAATTATCATTTTGAACAAATTGTACAAAATAATCTGAGACTTTATTTCGAGAAAACGTAAATACAAATTCAGATATGAAATGGATCACCAGCTAGCTGACGAACCATTTCATCATTCGAATGTAGCCTGTACATACTACATTCTCTCTTTAACGTCTTAATTACAGCCACACTGTACACTAAGGCCCATTGGTAATCTCGAAAGAAAAAAAACATAGGCACAGTTTGAGTTTTACACGGAACTTCATTGGTGTATATCAATAATGGTATCAAACATCCCTTGAAATATTTCTGTCTCGGGTGTTACCATTTTAGTACAATTTATCAAATAATTTCCAAAGTGAATTTCTGTCCACCCATAACAGAAATTCCACGTTGGAATAAATACGAACAATCTGAATTGCGTTTTTTCTATTTCCTCATTCAGGACACACTGAAATAAGCTTTAACTGTCACTGTTTGTTTTATATATACATAAGCCTATATTTTGATTCCTATAAAGTATGGATGCATTTACAAATATTTTATCAAAAGCGTCTTTTGGCCACACCTGGCTTCAGGCACGTGCATACATAGGTCCCAAAGGGTGCTTGAGCCCCTGCCCTTTTGCCTAGTATAAAAAGTGCCCTTTTTAGCCCAAGGTTTTTTTTTTTGAATGAATTATTAAGTTCCTGTTGCGCATAGACTGCCCTGCCTAGTTGAAAGATGTCAGGATAGAATAAAATTAGAATAAATATTAGGTCAGCAGAGATGCCCCTTACTATTCCTGTGCACGGGCCTGCATGTGCCCCTCCGCGAAACTAGATTTCACGCATAGCCGCGCGCGCCTATACGTCTTTGATAGGTAGGTAAGCTATTTGCCCCAATACATGTTCATTTTCGGTTTTGTGTTATTGGTGCACTTTATGATTGTTTGACTAGGCGGAGCTCCGTTTTCTTGTGCAAATATCAGGTGATATGATACGTTTATTATAAATTTGAGACTTAAGGGGATAATTAGACTTGGTGGACTTGGTCCTTGACTATAGGCTCACTCACCACCAGATCAGATTGTAAATGAAAACCAGTCATCAACATAATCTGATCTGATTGTAATGTTAAAAACCATATTATGCGTTTTTATTAATAAATAAACGCCCAATTTTTTTTTAGCTACGCGCGCTCGCATGGAATTACACTGCCCTTTTCAGACTCTGAGCCCCTGCCCCTCTACAACCCTGTGCACGTCCCTGCCTGGCTTTAACGCATATCTCACGAACTACTATAAGTTCATGTCATAATTATGAAATCACTTGGTTACAAATGGGCAGCCAATGTCAAACTCTGACCGTCTATTTTGATGTCGTCTATTTTGAGGATATTTGTCAACAGCATATAAATCTTTATTTTAGTATTTGGATTTATTAAACTCACAACATCTCAAATTTTAGTCATCTGTATTTTGTTGTAAAAATGTTGTTGTTTTTATTGTTATGTTTTTGTTAACAATCGTTGTGGTTGTGGAGATGTAAAAAAACATGTAAAAACTGTACATTATATTATACACACAATGCTACCTGACATGAATACATTGCCATGGTACTCTCAAGAGCACTCCCATTGTAAATACATGTGATATGCCACTGATTAGATTGTGCTTTGCATTATTACTGAGCGGAGTGTTTCCAAGGACATTGGCAAGCATGGCGGCACTTCTACCAAGCGTCGCCAATTTACAAAGATATTAAAGGCAGTGTAGTCCTAACCCAGTGGAATGAAGGCCCGAAAACAAAAGTTGTGGATCATTATTTAAAAAAAAAATGTTACTTGGTTTTAAGATCGTAATGGTACCAAATATACTGTGAACTTATTCCATCGGAAATACTGCCTTTTTCGAGAAAACGTGAAAAGCATGTTGAAAATTTACAAATTTGAAAAATATCACAGTGTAAAAATGTTCCATTGTAGAATGCATTTTCGCCGAATACATTTTCGCTATTTTCTCGTAAACAATACAATGAAATAGGCCTTAGCTGAACCTTTCACAGGTAGGTTTATTATATATTGTATCTCTCCACTCTATGTGTGGATACATTTTTTATTTTACAGGCATAATATACAGTACACACCCTTTAAACATCAGGGTTTCAATTGATTTTAAATTTGCCCTTCACTGACGTGTAGGGTTTCAATTGTCAACAATGACGCGCTAATGTGTAATAATTTATAATCAATAAGCCTTCATTGCGCGCTAATTGGTCCTGAAGCGCAGACAAAACAAGCTATATAACTGCAGGCTAATGTGGAAAGGGAAAGGCCCAATTTTGTTTTGTTTTCTTTGTTTGTTTGGTTCTTTTTTGGGGGGAGGGGTGCACAAGCGGGACAATGAGGCAATCAAGGGTGTAGGATAAAAACATAAATCATTAAAATAATAAAAGTAAAATAATAATCAATTTATTTTAATTATTTATTATTTATTATTTATTATTTATTATTTAATTCATTCATTCATTCATTTATTTATTTATTTATTTATTTATTTATTTATTTATTTATTTATTTATTTATTTATTTATTCATTCATTCATTCATTCATTCATTCATTCATTCATTCATTCATTCATTCATTTATTTATTTATTTATTCATTCATTCATCATTCATTCATTCATTCATTCATTCATTATTTATTCATTCATTCATTCATTCATTCATTCATTCATTCATTCATTCATTCATTCATAAGATCTTACAGATCTTAAACAGTGAAAAAAATAAAGGTCACGAAAGTGTTATTTGCGGCAGCCCTTACTGATTACTCATACCGACATTCACCGATTAATATTTGAATCGACATTAAATTTTAGAGGGGGTAGGCCGAGGAATAACAACTCTCGGGGCAAAAGCCCTCTGAACCCCTCTCCCTAAATTTTGCCGCCAGTGATTAAGGCTAAAAAAAAGATTACAAAATAAATAAATAAATAAAATAAAATAAAATAAAAATCGCATTACCGCACCGATTTTGAAACTGACCTATGACCAGAAACCGGAGACTTTTTTTGGCCTAAGAATTTTTAAAAATAATTTCTCTGCTACAAAACTAGCTGTAATTATTTTGATCATCATCTTTACACAGAAATTTATGATATTTATGACTTAGCAATAAGGTTATTGGCATAACCTATATTACCCTATATACCTTAACTAATTTTATGAAGCACATTGAGAAACACAATAGACGCTGCGCATAGCAACCACAAAACAAATATCAACGCAACAGACAAATTCATAAACGACAAGAAACAGACAAAAAGAGCAGCAAAACAACGATGTCACCGTATGATTAAAATAATAACAAAAGAAAAAAGCGTATATAAAAAAGCGTATATGGATGTCGGCACTGTTGATATTTCATGATTTCTTTTGACGATGGGGGGGGGGGTGGCGGGAGTAGAGAACAGAACCGAACGCCTGACCACCCCGAAACTACTACTTATTTGTTTTATTTTTGTTCAGATTTCATATTTTGTAATTTTATATTTTTTACTTTTAAATAAATGTTGTACCTTCAAAACAGCTACCGTTTTGGTACTAGTTACTACCCTTATATTAGAGTGATTATTTTGTGGTTGGGAGAATGCCTTTTTTGCTAGAGACTGTTATGAATGCCTCCTCTCGTACCCAGTCGACTTCCTATCCTCTATGGTAAGTAGATGCGTCCCTCGTTGAACTAATTGTGGCTCCAAGGCAATAATTATCTATGTAGGCCAAATTACATTGACTAAGAACCTATATTTCACGATTTTCACGATTTTAATGTGATTCTATAGCTATGATGGTAGCCATTAGTAAAGTACCAATGATTTGCAAATAAAGACGTAAACCACCATCAACTCTTTATGATTTCAAAAAAAGTGGGCAATTCCAATGCATTTTCTTATGTTAGCCGTATAGAGCTACAATGGTTTTCAAATTATTATTGGAAAAACGTGGAATTACACTCCAATGATCTCGATAGATAGAAAGAGGCGTGGCTTATGTTGAAATGACGTCACGTTTACCAAAATGTATAGTAAATAATATTTATGTTTCTGGTCTCCGCGCGCGTCGCCTCAGACCTGCGCGTAATTTTTAATTTTCTTTTGTTTTTGCTATGAAACGATGTCCAATTGCAGCCAAAATTGCTGGATTGATTGTAATTCTGCCGTGCTGTGCTTTAAACGACTTTTTCACATAGGGGTATGGACGTTTGCCTGGTTTGTGAGGCCTCTCAAAGCCACCATACTAATTGTACAATGTATCACGTATTTTCCTGTTGGGAAAAAAAAAAAAAAAAAAAGTTCGTCGAAAAAGAAAAAGAAAAAAGCGCATCACAGCACCGATTTTGAAGCTGACCGATGACCAGAAACCGGAGATTTTTATTGGCCTTAGGCCTCTATCTACAAAGGCTGTATGGTACCAGCGCTGCAGCTTGCATACAGATCGATTCAAGACTGCAAGGTTCGTCAAGATGAGGTTCAATTGATTTAATTTGCCCTACACCGACGTGTATATAGCACTGTATGCTCAGTGCTTTCGGAGTGTCTGTGAAAAAACTACACAGGCGGGACTCGGGCGGGATTCGAACCCACGACCTCCTGCTTACTAGTGCAGACGTCTTAACCTCTTGACCACCGAGCTTGCCCGATGACGATTGGCCGGCTAGAATCCTATATGGCAGATGAGGTTCGTTAGATGCTACGATCGAGACATCTAAAGGTATCTCAAGAAAGAATAAGCTTATTTGTTGTACTACGAGAAATCTCCAAAATGACGTTTTCCCTGCCTAAATTGTTGCTGGTGATTTTCTCGATCATCGCAACTCCGCAAATTCCCCGAGTTGTAGCCTCTTGTGGCGAGCGTTACCGTTGCTGCCCACCTTGGCTCCTCCAGAACAGTAGCTGTTA
Organism: Zoroaster sp. YZ-2022; assembly: GCA_029582265.1. Taxonomy (NCBI): domain Eukaryota; kingdom Metazoa; phylum Echinodermata; class Asteroidea; order Forcipulatida; family Zoroasteridae; genus Zoroaster; species Zoroaster sp. YZ-2022. Next base: position 11,643,970 of record CM055834.1, on the reverse strand, counting down.
CCTGTTTATCCCCGGCATGAGGAAGAGCTTTCAGGATGCAGAAGCTTTTTGCCAAAACTACTCCACCCCTGTCAGGCACACGCACACCTGATATCTGTGACGACCGAAGATGAGAATTCGTTCCTGAAGAGCTACGTGGCCAAATCCATAGACAGATATTTGCCGTATTACTTGTGGATCGGTTACAACGACATCGAGGTTGACAAGACCTTCGTGTGGACCGATGGGTCTACAGGGAACTACCAGGACTTCGCCGACGGGGAGCCTAACCATTACTCTAATGAAGATTGCATCGCGATGAATAATTTACAACAGTGGAGGGACCTGCAGTGTCGATATGAGTACGAGTTCGTTTGCGAAATACCCGCAGTACGGTACTAAGTTGACTTTTATCAATTGACTGGACAGAAGACATGCTGGTAAAGAATATCAGCGATGGTTTCTCCACAATTCGTAAATGAAATTCAAAGTCAAGTTCTGAGCATAGATAACTCCAACTGCTTATTACCCGGTCGTTATGGGTTAATGCGGAAACACACAGAAGTATATGCCTCATCATAACATGGTATAACATCAGTATATCTCATCATGGTATAACAATGAACTAACAAAAAACATTTAAAAATGTTGTAATTCTATGTGACATTACACATTACAAGACAATAGATCCAACATGCCAATCAAACGGCACGGATTAACAATAGGATTAAGCATTTCCATGACTGTTGTTACTACGTCGGTCACACACTTGACTTGTATCCAGGTGGCGTGACCGAGTTTTCAGCGTTACTTCTCCACATAACATCAAGATCTAGACTTTTTTTTTTTAATTTTCAGATAAATAAGATTTAAGATTTCAGCCTTATGCTGATATCTCAAAATGTCAGATTTTATGGTAATTCTTATCATAGACCAGTGTATTTTTTTGGTCCGGCGCAGTTTGACCTTTGACCTTTTGTAAACATGTGATGTCATAGATCACATCGTCTATTATTTCCGTTTATTTTGTGTTATATTGGCCTGTTCATTATAGTGGCAAAATGGATCATAAGCTGATGATCCATTTCAGATTTGATTATTTTTATTCAGAAATTTACAACTTGTTAGACGAGATAACTTCTTAGGATGTTTGGTACCATCATACAAGTTGCGCTCAAGTGAGCTTTTCAGATAATTCGTTCAATTTGTTTTCGTGTTGGTACCAGTGCACGGTGCATATTAATTTCTTGGCGGAACTTAAACCCAAATGTCACGCACGGCAGAATATTGCCAAGACGACAGCAAAATCATGCCATTTTCGGTGTTCTTTAAATCATATCTTTTTAATTGCTTATGCTATAATTTTTCGTTTTTACTTTATATTGTAGACAAATTTATTTCTTCTTTATGGTGTAACAATTCATTTAAAAACATTATATACAGACCTGTCGATTTTCAATAAAACATTGTCACTTAGGCCGGTTTTACTGCGTAATTTTATTTTTTATGGAACATTTTGAATACTACACGATCCCTGAATTATTATTATTATTATTATTACATTTCTTTACCCAGGGTATGCCCAAACAGTTAAAACTGGTTTCCATTGGGGCCCTGCCAAGAATAAACGCAAGTCTGCATTCCCTGGACTGATTATTTTCGTTTGAACAGTAAAATAAAAACAGAAGCCTATTCCTGAATTGATGCTGATTTGATGCTGTAAAATTCATGCTGATTGTGGTCATTGTTGACAGCTGTCAATTGGAGGCGAAACATTTTGAACCAATCAGATCTAGTGTTAGAAAATGCGTTGAAACCTATGACAAAACCAGCGTAAGATAAGATCAATGCCTTGCTAAAATAGTGGGAACTCAATGGGCAATGTACAGCAATTGTTTTGGCTTAATTAGGTTCCGAAAAAGGGCCCAAGAAATTCATATGTATACTGTTCCTTTAATGTTATACCGCATAACCATTAGGGCGAAATTTAGTACAGATATTGTGTTCATGAATAGTAATAAAATAATGGGTTTATTAAACTGACATTATAGATTGGTCACTTTTTTTTCACGGACTTATATTTAATTAGCTACATGTGCAGCGATCCCGGGAAGACGACCTAGGACATGCCCTACTCCCCATATTCATGACAAGACCGGCAATGTCCGCCTTATAAAAGTCCCCTATGAACTTATTAAAATCACCTACATAATTATAATAATTTTTCAATTATATTTTTTTACTTACAAAAATATTCACGTGCCCATAGATGTAGATCCTCGGTATAGCATTGGGATCTAGGATGGAACAAACATTGAAACAAAATAACATTCACAATAGTAAGTGTTTAAATATAAAACTATTCAGAAATCAAAACAAAATAATTAAAAATATTCAAACACCCAAACAAAATTTTATTCAGGGATTTATTTGTATTTGTATTTGTATTTGGGGGGGGGGGGGGGGGTAGGAGTCATGGGTCCTCCTCCCCTTGAAAACAATTACTTAGTTGTTGCGTTGATTTTTTGGTACGTTTTGCAAATTAATGGTCGCCTGATGCGCGATTGTGAAGTTTGGCAAATAGCACCCTCAATTGGCAATAAATAACCATGTTTCCTTGTGGCCACTATTAGACGGGTACCCTCTCATAGCGCCCCCAGAATGAACGTAAAGTCGTTATACGCGTCTGGAAACTATTTATCCCCCAAGTGATTGACCGGGATCGTGCGTGCTAAACCGTAAACGTTACACGTCATTTCTTCCACAAATCCTCATTGAGACAGCTTGTAAATCATGTAAATTATAATTGTTGATTTATAAAGTTGAGTTGATGTATCGGGGCGAATTTCACGTGATATTCAAGTGCCAGTTCTGATCATTGCAAGGTAACGTTTGTGTTTTAATTTTAAGTCAAACTATCGTTAGCACTCATTCATGTCATTAGCACTTATTAATAGCAGTAGCACTATCGTACGTGCGCCGTTTGACTTCCGGAGCTGTACCGAAAACAAAATGAAACGGCTGAAAAAAAGTTGTTTTTCGTCCGCTTAATTTTTTTTTTTTTTTACCTTTTATTCTCAGAATTATGTGAAATATGTTTGATAATCATTTTCCCGAGGTTTTAAGAATGTGACTTAATTTTAAAATATAGGAATTTTACTTCGAATATTTGGCGACTTGATTTCCGATCCCAATTACACGCAAAATGGGCCCTCCGACACCGTTCACAAAATGTATAAAAAAATTGTGATGGCGCCACCAATTGTCAGAACATTTGGTATCGATGGAAAGCTTAGAACGCATGCGCTCTGAATCCGGTGTCGTTTCACGAGATATCACGGGTGAACGTCTTACTAGTGTAAATTGAAAAGTTCACCGCCAACTTTGTACAATGTAAACATACATTTTCCCTTAAACGAATGTAGAGTAGTTTTCTTTTACATTTAATCTTCACATTTTTGTCAAATAAAGTTGCATTTTCCACTATCATCATTACTAAATAAGCGAAAGAAAACGGCAGTATTTTCGCGCCGTGGACCCGACCGACCCGGCCGACACACGCATCGGCAATGGACGGCGACAACAACAACGTTCGCGATGTTCAGAACTTTGCGCATGCGTCAATTAGCGGCTGTACATAAGAAGTGGACTTAAGTTGTTTTTTAATGGACCATGTAAAAACTACAACAAAATATAGCACAATGGGCAGATTTTGTAATTTTTTTATTTTTTTATTTGAAAGTCATAAAACATTTTTTGGGAATTTATTGTGAAGTAATGACTCTATATTTCTTCAATAAGTACTCATTATGCCCATCTTATGTTTTGTTTTTGTTTAATGGAGACATGAAAATGGCATTTTGTCACAAAATTGTCAATATTGACATTCGAATCTGAAAAACACGTCATTTTGGCTACATTAAAATGGCTCTATCTCGAAGACCGCTTGGCCACATCTAAAAATTTAAAAAGCTTTTACCATCTTTTGACAAGTTCTTTCCAAAACTGTCAAAAGATTAGATGTCTCATACTGTTTAAAAATGGTCTGACAGTGCTAATAGCAGTCAGTCAGTAACGGCTACCGTACTATAGCCCGATTAGTACGACTAGTCGCCACCCAAAATGCTTATTTGGACCATTATTTAATTATTGTGTTTTTTCCTAGCGCTTAAAGTTTTTTATCACGTACCTCAGTTTATTTAGGTATTTGCAACATAAATAAACAATCATTCCAGTCTAAATTCAACCTTTTGTAATTGTAGATCTTTCAAAATTGTCATAAGCGAGTGGCGAAATTACGATGTTAATGACAACTCCTAAACTCGCCAGTGCACCTGTTCCTATGTGTAGGGACCGCAACCCATTTCTGAAATGTCCTTTTATGCTGAATCTTTTGATATAATGATAGAGAATATAGTTCTAAATGAAATTCTTTTTGAATCATTAAAATCGGACTTACGGTTATCAAGTTATTCCCTTTTTACTGTTTTTGTTTTCAGGAAATTTTGGTTCAATTTTCCTATGGAGCTTTCGGTTCAAGAGGTGTCATTTTGGTATTGTTTACCAATGTAAAAAAGTTGGTAAACAAAAGGAAACTGCCATATTGTAAATACTATAGTTTCCACTTTTCTGAAATGTAGTTTAATTAAATTTGTGTATTTCAAATGTATTTTGTGTGAAAAACATCAAAAGATTTTATTAAAAAGTTTTTTTTAATTATCACCGGTTGAGTAAAGGTAAGTTAAACAAAGAGAACAGCCAAAACCCTGATACTTGCTGGCTTGCAACAAACAGTTACCAATTATATTAGTTAAACTTACTCCCTCTGAAAGCTTGACCCATGTTGAAAAATTGCCGGCGCTCTTTTTGCGCTAGTCTCCCCCGGTTAGAAAACATCGTCTCTACCCTATTTCGACGTCAATCTTTCCATTTCTGCCTTTCTTTTTGAAATCAAAAACCCCCTTATACTTCAAATTTGACATTGAAAATTAATAACCCTTCAATTTCCTTAGAATTTGGTGAAAAATTGGTCGATTTTCGTCATTCTTTCGGCAGTATCCTCAAAAATTATCGGTAAACAAAATGGCGTCCACGAACCTGATTATATCCCACATTGCTTTGCGCTAAACGAACGGAAGCCATGCGACCCGCGTACCATTTTTGTACACGCGCTGGCAGCGTACGCGCAGTAGCGATGCGCGGTAGTTCGTTTGCGGTCCCTACTATGTGCATGAAGGCAATCATCGCATAACTGGAACGCTGTCCAGTCAAAATGTCAAAAGGTCAAAACGTCCACACATGGTGATTGGTTCTGTAGTCATGATCGTTCTACGCTTGGCATGCTTTGCGTTTGCGACGGGATATCAATATAAACCTAAACTTCCACAACTTACTCCCACACACACAGCCAAAAATTAACCAAGTAACCGACATCACAAAAAACCAAAGATAATTCAAGAAATACAATTAAAAGATTTATTAAACTTGGATAGCTCTATCGGTTCTCGATGATCCACTTCTAAGCAATGATAAATTGGGTTGAGTTGTCCATGTCAAGTTGTCACAGGAAGTTGAGTTGTCACAAGGGTCGAGTTGTCACAAGGGTCGAGTTGTCACACGGGTCGAGTTGTCACACGGGTCGAGTTGTCACACGGGTCGAGTTGTCACAAGGGTCGAGTTGTCACATGGGTCGAGTTGTCACAAGGGTCGAGTTGTCACAAGGGTCGAGTTGTCACAAGGGTCGAGTTGTCACAAGGGTCGAGTTGTCACAAGAGTCAAGTTGTCACATGGGTCGAGTTGTCTTAACCCCATCTATGGGACTATGATATAATAATATAGCCTATATTATCATCATAGAACAGAATGCGAATGCACCTAGATACTTCCTCCCCTAACCATGCTAGGGTAATTTTCTTATCACCCTGCTGAATGCAACAACATACAACAGTGGTCAATGATCGAGGCCTGCTAGGTGCAACAAGATCCATATGTGGATCTTGTTGCACCTAGCAGTGAAGGGTTCAGTAAATTGGGCTGTTTTTTCAAGCACAGTGCTGTCTGCAACAACATACAACAAGGGGATCTTGTTGCATTGAGCAGGGTAATGCTGAAGACACAACACCGACTATTTTGCTATACAAACACTGTCCAGTGCTGAATGCAACAAGATACAACAGATTGAGTCATCAGTACTGGCTGCTGAATGCAACAACGTCCATCGGAATTTTACAACTGTTGCATCCTGTTGCATTTAGCATGGTTAGGGTTAATCTAGGGCTGTGCGTTTTCAGATATTTTTGGAACCGGATACCCGTAATCAGGAAACTTTGGATACCCGGATACCCGTTTTCATTTTTGTTGAAACATGCCTCCAGTGATGTACAAATACATGTACTGTAAATGGTAACAAATTGACATTTATAATACAGAGGATACCATACTATCGATCTTTTCTTTATTGGAGTGTAATCAATTGAATTTAAAGATAATTGTCTGTACAAGTGCATTGTTCAAGAGTCACAGATTTCTGTTTGCACCGCTCAAATGTTAAGTCCGAATTAAAAAAAGTAATTGGAACCGAAAAATGGAACCGGGCACAGCCCTCGATCATTTCAGTGGATCAACAATGACCAAAACCGATATTAAATGCCAACAAATAGAAATTCTTTGAAATAACAACTCGCCTTGCAGTTGCAGTCCCATTCATTTGTACACCGGCCATTGATTATTCCTTTCCAGATTTATAGACCGCAATGACATCAAGCAGTTAGAAGTGGTATTTCACATGCCTGACACAATGTTGACGGGAAGTGCAAATCTTGGCAGGGTTGATTCGAGAAGGTGAGTTACCTGCTATCTCTCGAGTGTTCAACATTATCAGCCCAGTGCCTAAAGGTACTTACTGCAACCTGGTTGCCAAAGACCCCATCAATTGTTTCCATGCACTCATTAACACCTTGGGTATTACAAGTGTGTTTTTTTTCTGTGTTTTTATCCCTCCTACTATTGCTGCATTTTAGTGGGAAGTTGCTATAGAGGTCAAAACCAGTCAACTGCCTATTTTGACCGTTGACCCAAATGTGCACACAGGGGCATTTTTGACTGGTTTTTACTGTCATTTTGACCACCCTGAACAATGCCAGACTGCTTTTACTAGTCAAAAACGGTCGACTCATTTTGACCTGTAAATGTACTTACTACACGTAAGGTTTGACAGTGTTTGACTTTTAAGTGCACTAGATATACCTTGTCAAGTATACTACTCAAAACAATTTAGGGAACACCGGAATAATCTCAATTAAAGCAAGATCATTTATTTCAGATAAACACAATGTTTCACAGAATTGATGAGAAACAACTGCACAATGAAACAGATGATAAAGGATGCATGTAGTGATTACACATTTCATGACATGACTACTGAAAGAGGGAGGGGGTTGCAAATGAAAATCCTGGTTCATGGAACATTTCAACATGGCCCAAACCTACAATCCCGGCCAAATCTCGCTGGGCCCCCCGGCCCCCTGACAATGTTGGCTCTTATTGGGCGGTCTGTGCTCCGGCTGGAGATAACAACATTGGTGGGGGGAGCGGGGGAGCAGGGGAGCGGAGAGCGGAGAGCGGGGACAGCGTAGGGTATGTTTATTGTCACGTGTCCCAACTATTTTGGCCGGGATTGTAGGTGTTCCCTAAATTGTTTTGAGTAGTATATATCGACATTTTGACTGATTTTGACCCTTGTAGTCACAGGAGGGTTATTAGTAATAAAGTTAACACTGTTTTAAGCAGTGGTATAATGTTCATGGCACATGAACATTTTATACATCTTGTATAATTGCAGATTGCTCCCATACATCACCTTACTGGTTATCACCAAATGTTTAAGGGCACTTGGCCTCTTCCTTGCTTACGATGTCCTCAAGGTCGTACATCTCATTATTTTTGTTTTCCTCATCAAAGCTGGGTAAGTAAAACAGCCAAACCTTTTTCCAAAAATTGCAATGACCAATTATTCTGGTTAATTATGAGTCTCCATAGAATTTGAATTTTCATATAGAAAGTTCCAGGTACACACCATAATTACAGGCAACTTCGATTTGGGTCATTCCATCAGGTACATGGTGTCCTTACATATATGTAGATGTACCATTTGTTAACCTTATTATGAGTGCATGTTCTTGGGTCATTCCACCAGGTTGTGCGTAGCTTTGTGACATGGTGTCCTTGTTACATATGTAGATGTACCATTCATTATTCTTATTATGAGTGCACATTCTCAGTTCTTCAAATTATTCGCTCAGTGTACATCGTAGCCCTCTAGCGGTGAATTTACACCCAGTGTCTTGATGATAGCTACTTTTGCGTTGTGTGAGCATTGTGCAGACACTTTATGTGCGTATGTTATGGTACTAAATGCGTGTACTTCTACCAGCCAATGATCGCTGGAGATATTCCGCGCATACGCACATCAACTGCAAAATACGCCAACGCGACGCACTATCGTTGCCCTTTCGCCCACAGTGGTCTAACAACATGTGCCCTCAACAGCTCATGCACAGTGCGAATAATGAAATCAATGAAATCTGTGCCGTGAATAGGAAGTTACAATATTAATTAGGAGTCGTAAATGATAATAAATGGTACATTTACCTAATAATAATAATAATGTGTGGACTTATATAGCGCACGTATCCACCAACTGAGTGGTGCTCAAGGCGCATATTATTACCCCTGCTCATAAGGCTCATAAATCATTCCTGAAACCATCTCAGCTCCCTGGGGAGTATACAGCTCAATTGCTGCCATTACAGCGCATATAGGGCTAATCAACCAACTCTGCCCTCACAGGTACCCATTTAACCCCTGGGTGGAGAGAAGCAATTATGGTTAAGTGTCTTGCTCAAGGACACAAGTGTCACGGCCGGGATTCGAACCCACATTCTGCTGCTAACACCAGAACTTGAGTCCGGTAAGCTAGACCGCTCGGCCACGACACTCCACGTAACAAGGGACACCTATCACAAAGCTTGCCCCAACTTGCTTTCAAATTTTCTATGCAGAAAAGTGCTTCACATCAGTGATACACGTAATCAGTGGAAAAGCCTACATAATACACGGTGATACGGTTATACATTAACAAAATGGTTGGAAAGAATGTTGTATCCGACTGCCACTTTTTAAGGGGTTTTTTGGAATTTTTTTGCAACCACTAACCACTAATCTTTAAAATCGGAGTTTATTTCCATTCTAAAAAAATCCTCCCCTTCAGAAAATAGAAGGATCCTATTATAGTTGCCACTGCGCATGTACAATGACCGTGTTGGTCACTAACGGGGGAGTTGACAAGATCAAACTGACATGACTGAGGAAGTCATCATATACAAAAAATTACGGATGTTTTATGAAATAAATATCCTGGAATAATTTGAAGGATATGTCCATCATCATCCATATGTTCTCCACCTTACTAGGTAGGTAAGATTAATTTATTGGTTATATCAAATGAGAAAAAGTGTACGACATTCTACCCAAATGGTTAGTCATTACCTGTAGAGATGGCTGATTTTACATTGTCTTGCGTCAATTAAAACTATCTTTTGAAGAAAAATATGTGAAAAAATGCTTCAAACTGATTTGATTCGCAGCCCCCACCCCCCAAAAAAGGGGGTGGGGTTGATATTTGCACTCTGATCTTCAATTATTGTCATAAGTTTAATATGTACTTAGTCAGTTTCCCTTGTGGTTTATTAGATTATTTAACTAAATTTGATTTTACTGTCTGTTGTAGTTCTGCTGTCTTGTTATTGCCCATACAAAGACCATTTTCATCTGGGAAAAGATTAAGTAAACGACAGGTAGGCTATTCAAAACTGTTTTAAACTTTTTTTTCTGTTTCAAACTTGAAAACAAAAACAATTTTTTACAAAGCATTTTTTTAGCCTCTAAATCATGAACGTATACTTTGTTTAAGCTGGCCATTAAAAAAAAATCATTATTGATGATTGTCTTCATTGGAACCACTTGATTAGACCTTTTTTTTGTATGTATTTTTTATTCAATTTCGTCATCGATTGGTGTAATCATTTGTCAAAATAATAAATTTCATATTGTATCTTCTTTCCATAAATTACTGAAGATTGACATGGAACATAATTCCATGACCTGACCAGGAATTTAGTTTCTTCTTTCAAATGGAATTGTTTTGATAGCAATGTTATGTGATAGGAAAGTAAAATAAAAATAACATCCCTTTTGACAATCACATTTTTTTCCTTCAAATCTTTACATGGCCTTCAGATGACGTTGATCTCATTTTATCTCATTATTGTACTAGAATTTACAATTTCACACAAATATTGATATTTGCTTGGAGCCCATCTTTAACTTTTTAAAATATTAATTAGCATTATTTTCCTTCTTCGTACAGTGGATACGTGTTTTGCGTCATGCATTTTTCGGTGCCCTGATTACATTGTTATGGATATTTGGATTGACATTATGCGGAACAGTAAGGTATGCTCAACGTTCAATCTATTGACCTGCCATTTGTGACTAAGCCTCACCCCTAACATAACCCATGTGGACGTTTATTTTTTAGTATTTTAGTATTTTTTATGTCTTTAGTTATTTTTGTTGCAACAAGACGAAACAGACAGTTTCAACTGTATACAGCATGTATTTGTGGATGCCTTAAAGGGACATTATTGTCACAATCAACAGGGCATGGAATCAGAGTGGATAGTTTTAGATTAAATCAGTGACTCAAAATAATATCCCACGTGATAAGGTAATATTACTGTTGCTGCTGCATAAATGAGCCAGTAATTTTCAGTCACTGTGTTCATCTTAAACTAGGACACCGATTCCATTCCTTGTTGAAAATCTGCTCTGATCGTGACGATATGTGACCCGCTCTGTGAAAATGAGTCACAAGTCGCAAATTTGAAAAATTGAGATTTCTATGTAGCTGGAAAGAGTACATCATCAGCTTTAATTTGGTATATGTTAGAGGTGTGTGACGTATTGCATTATGGAGATATGCCATTTTTAATAATCAATAATTTGCATAATTAACACAATTGAATTCTTAGGAAAACAAGCATTCAAAAGGAAAACAAATGACAGAAATGAAACAACCTACTCACAAAAAATCATTGATTTTAATATTTTATTGATTGAAATTGACGTCAATTTCAATCAATAAAATATTAAAGCCACATAGAAATCTCAATTTTTAAAATTTATGACTTGTGGCTAGGGTTGTGCCGGGTATCTGGGTATCTGGATACCTGACTGAAACTGTCATTACCCGGTTCCATTTTTCGGTTCCAATTACCCGTAAACGACTTTTTAAAATTCAGACTTAATGTTTGAGTGGAGTGAACAGAAATCTGTTACTCTTGAACAATGTAATGTTTACACTTTTACAGACAATTATGTTTAAATTCAAGAGATTACACTCCAATAAAGCCCTTGTAGTATTTTACGGACATTTGCAGATCGATTTAAGTATGGTATCCTCTGTATTATAAAGGTCATTTTTGTTTAATTTACAGTACATGTATTTGTACACCACCAGAGGCATGTTTTCAACAAAAATGAAAACGGGTATCCGAAGTTTCCTGATTTCGGGTATCCGGTTCCAAAAATATCCGAAAACGCACACCCTTACTTGTGACTCATTTTCACAGAGCAGGTCACATATTGTCCCACACGTGTGATGTATCAACTTCTATCTTCTGATTGGCTCAAAATGCACATCCCGGTGGACAGAGCAGTTGGCATATGACACATTTCAAAAGAACCACTCTCAACTGGATTTAAACAACATCAACCGGTATTAAACAACCATTTTAGACTGATTGAACAGTGAACACATCCTCATGAGTAGTTCTCAACTAATCAGACTGTCTAAACTGTATGGGGCATTTATGAATTGCCATTTCAGATGAATTTAGTTTCAGGCCTGTGATTTCTCCGGATTTTTCCTGATTTCAGGATTTTTTTACGTAACTCCCTTTGCCTCAAAATGTTCTTGAAATAGGAGAAGTAGCCACCAATATTGTGTCTAAACCTCTAGTTTCTTGTTTGTAGAGATGCGGAGAGTCTGTAAATCCTCCTCAATTAAACACCCAGGAGGTTCAGGGGGCTTTGTCCCCTGGAGCAAAGGGACACCCAGGCCCGCTACCCATTTTTCAGGATTTTTACTTTTGCCAAATCACACCCCTGTGTTTAGAGCAGTTGAGTCTGAATTTTTGTTCATTCCAAAAATTGATATATGTTCTAAATTGTTTTTCCGTGATGGTTTGTCTTGATACTTTATCGATAACAATCAGTTTGGGTTTCAGGCAAAGAAGAGACCTTTTTGTGAAATCTGAGATGAATTTGACATTGTATTTTCCCCCAATTCCCCTTCTTGTTGCCAGGACGATTCTACTGTTTGATCACAGTGATGTGGTGGTATCTGCAGCAGTAGCCGCCCTCTTCACTGGAAGAGGAGGCGGTCCAGCAAGGGTGAGTCTCACTGGAGAATATCCTACCTCAAATGTTTCCCATTTAAAGGGACAATATCGTCACGATCAGAGCAGACTGATCAACAGGACATGGAATCAGTGTTCTAGTTTACAGGGGTGTGATTTGTCAGGATTTTTCAAGATTTTTGGATTTTTACAAATCGCAATGTGATCCTCCGGATTTAAGCAATAAAGAAAAGCGAAGCAAACGCTCAGAACTATAGATTTCACCCCAGTGCTGTTCACAATACCCCTTAGCAAAATTTACGTGGATTTTTCAAAACTGAAGTTTAAGAAGAACACGGTGATTGAAAATTACTGGCTCATTTATGCAGCAACAACGGTAATATGACCATTATCACGAGGGGCATTATTTTGAGTCACTGAGTTAATCTAAAACTAGCACTCCGATTCCATGCCCTGCTGATCGTGACGATACGGTCCCTTTAAAGGGAAGGTACAACATTGGTAATGCTTGGCTTAACTGCTTCCATGAGTGTCTTGATTCAAAGAAAGTAAGAATACCCATAGAAGTAGGTTTGTCAACATTGCCAATATTGTACTGTCCCTTTAACCCAACCATGCTAAACACAACGGAATGCAACAAACGTTTTGTATTCTGTTGGATCTTGATTCTGAGAACCCTCACTATTCAAAAGAGGTAAATTTTTTGTGTCACCACGAATCTCGCTTTATACTGCTGATGACCCTTCATTCATGCTGTCCTTTCAGTATAATAGAGATCAGTGACTGCATTCATAACAGGCATGTAACACTGGTCTACAACCAAAATGCTTCCGAAACAAATGAAGTCAAACTTGACTAATTATGGGTCACTGAGAATGGAAATAAGTAAGACTAATTGCAGTGACACCATGTGGAATCTCAATTGAGTAGTAATTAGTTCTGAAAAGAACTGGGGGTACAACTGAATGGAAATGATGCTTAAAATTGTTGATTGGCTCTAGTTTTCAAGATCTACATGTACATGTGTACACGTATGGGAATAGCGTATGATAATTCATGATTAAAAATCTGCTATGTACACCATAAAATGTAAAAACTTATATCTTGGAAACAGTAGCTAATCAGCAATTTTAATTGTCATATTTGAATTCAGCACATCAAAATCCATAATAAATAGCACATTTTATCTCCGAAGCAGACAACTTAAAAAAAATTGTTGACCAGTGTAATTAAAACAGTTTTTACGTAACAAAATTAATAGAATTCGTTTTCACCATGATATTGATAACATCTCATTTGATCACCTTGTTTGTTTTTCCCTTCCACTGCAGACAAGAGGAGCATTTATTTTCCTCATTGCCATCTTATCCCTGCTGCTGTTTGATGTCGACCAGAAAGTGGCGCATGTCGAACACCGTATCCTTTCAGTAAAATTTCAATAAAAGATTTAAGATTTGACCTGTTCCCATGAGATGTGCGTAACGTCGCACAATTTAATTTGCCGGTATTATGAAATTATTTGAAAGAATGCCTCTGAAAAAGTTTAAGATTTTTTAGGATAAGTGTTAGGTACCGTTGGCAAGCTCATTTTCAGCAAAATTTGTAAATGCAAAAATCTTATTTCTGAAAAATGCTGACTTTGCTCTCATTTTGTGGGAGCAGGGGCCGATTTCACAAAGAGCTAAGATTGATCTTAACTGTGTATCAATCTTAATTGCTTAGCAAAGTGTGATGTCACAATACAAATCACTATGGTAATACTAACAACTCATCTTAAGATGAATCTTAGTGCTTTGTGAAATCGAGCCCAGGTCTCATATCTCGGCGAAAAACTTCCAGAAACTTCCAGAAACTTCCAGGGTCCAATTTCATTGAGCTGCTAAGCAGGAAGAAATCGCTTACAAGAAAATACTTGCTTAGCAGATTTCGTTGGTTACCAGCCAAACTTCCACACAAAATGTTTGCATTTTGGCTGGTAGTCTGTTTTAAAATGCTTAGCGAAAAATATTTGCTTAGCAAAATTGTCTGCTTAGCAAAATTGTCTGCTTAGCAGCTAGAGCTATGAAGTTGGCCCCAGATCTGCAATGGTGAAAGACATTTGAGTAATCAGAATTGCACTTGAGGTTTGCGAACCCAAAACTGGAACACAGTAAATTGATTGATTGAACCTGATGTTTGAAAGGCAGAAATAACCTACTCAGAAAGCAATTGACCTTATGCACATGACGTCATTTGAGTAGGGCGCCCTCGGCTAGAGGTCAAAAGAAGGTTGCTCATTGGCCCAATCTGTGTGCCGCGCATGTATAGATGTGCGTTTTCCATTGTTTCATCATCGTTTTACCTCTAAGATGGCAGCGTGATGACGTCAATGCATAAGGTCTATAGGTAATATTGGTGGAAGTATTTCTTAACCTCTCTACCCAAACACAGCTGAGGGTCGTCATAGCAGCGCTATTACACATCTCTTCTATCATTCCATTTCATTGATTGGAGTCTCGGACCATAGGGTAAGTAGTGTCTCCCTTTTCATCATCAGGATTATTGTTGGACTTAGATGGTGCAAACTTCTTATCAAATACCACAAAAATTATGTCAGAAAAATAAAATTGTAATGTTCTTTATAAACAATCCTGACAGCAAAACATCGTCGGTGTTACTTTCAAAACAAATTTGGCAATTCAAATATAACAAAGTAGTATTAAAGGTACAATATTGTCACGATCAACAGGGCATGGAATCGTAGTTCCAGTCGCTGAAAATAAAACCCCACGTGGTAAGGTCATATTGCCGTTGCTGATGCGTAAAATAAGCCAGTAATTTTCCAGTCACTGCATTCATCTTAAACTAGGACTCTGATTCCATGCCCCGTTGAAAGTCTGCTTTGATCGTGATCGTCCCTTTAATCTTTTTTGAGAAAAGTGAAATAAATTTCCAGCTCGAGTTTAGGAAAGAGTACTCTTTCCTAAATTCCACATTAACCCTCCTACTCTAGCTGCACTTTAGTGGCAAGTAGCTACAGAGGTCAAAACCAGTCAACTGCCTGTTTTGACTGTTGACTCAAATGTGCACACAGGGGCATTTTTGACTGGTTTTGACTGTCATTTTGACTACCCTGAACAATACCAGACAATGGTCATTTTGACCTGTAAATGTACTTACTACACGTAAGATTTGACAGTGTTTGACTTTTAAGTGCACTAGATATACCTTGGGAAGTATTTCAACATTTTGACTGATTTTGACCCTTGTAGTAGTAGGAGGGTTATAATGAATAAAACAAAATCCGAGTGTATTTTCTCCTCACCAACACATACTATTTTAATTGATTTGATTTTTGCCCTTAGATCGACGTAATGCATGAAGCACTGTATGCTCAGTGGTTTCCGAGTGTCTTTGTAAACACTCGGTAAGCACCGAGTATACAGTGTATCATACATTACGTCTGTGTAATGATAAAATCAAATCAATTGTTTAGCACCCGACGCAAGAGTTTCATAAATCTAATGTTATTTTTGATTCTAAGAGAGTAAGCATACTCTTAGAAGCAGTTTATCTGGCATTACCAATGCTATCCCTTCTTATAATTTCTGTTATTCATCATACAGGGAGGTGTACTTCTCCTTGTCCTCATGCTGTGTATAAACGTCGCCTACAAGAACATGTCGCGGAAGCTCTCGGTTGACATCGGTGGCTCAAAACGACTAAACGCCTACTCCACCCTTCTGCAAGCTGTCATGCTTCTCCCGTGGGCACTCTTTCATATGTTCATTCATGATGTACGTTTTAGATTGCCTTTTTGTTTTAATATTAATTTATTGTATACTACTCAAAACAATTTAGGGAACACCAGAATAATCTCAGTTAAAGCAAGATCATTTATTTCAAATAAACACAATGTTTCACAGAATTGATGAGAAACAACTGCACAATGAAACAGATGATAAAGGATGCATGTAGTGATTACACATTTCATGACATGACTACTGAAAGAGAGAGGGGGTTGCAAATGAAAATCCCGGTTCATGGAACATTTCAAACCTATTTGATGTTAAAAATCCGGTGTTCCCTAAATTGTTTTGAGTAGTATATTATTATTTTTATCAAATTTTTGTTTATGAAGGTTGCCCGTCACAAGGCCAAAAATGCTGCTCAAGGTGGGGCTACAAAAGAGAAAATTAAACAATACACGTCACAGAGAAGATGGATATTCATTAACATTTCTTTTGAACTGAGGGAGATTACAGACGGTGGGGGAAACAGGGTGCAGGCAGGGAGTTCCAGAGTGAGGCAGTGCGAGGGAAGAAACTGGAAGCGTACCTCACAGTATTGGCCTTTGCGATGTTTGCTTTGAACCAATAACAAATGACTGAAGTGAGACCTGAACCTGGAACTACTGGATTGCCGTACCATTGCTCTACCAACAGAGCTATCCAGTTGTATGGTTGTGGTGGTCTTCCAAACTGCCAGTATTTTTTCTGGGGCTTTAGCCAGAAAAATGAGATAATGTCATCTATTTCTTTTAAAAGAAATACATCCAAAATAATTTGTTGCCAAGCTGAGAGTTTGAAACGTACATTCCTTTATTAATTATGTTATTTTTAATTACTTGTGAATTATTTGATGAATATTGGCCAATATCATCTCTGGTATTTAAAGAAAAAGTCAAACATCAAGATATATGTAAAAACATAAAAAGCAACCTTAATAAACATGAGATTGTTACTATTCATTCCGACAGATAATTTCTGTCTTGGGATGACGGATATTTATTTTTGAAATAATTTGCACCATTAGCACCCGAGACAGAATTATTTCAAGGGGTGTTTGATACCATCGTCCAGTGCATCAGACTTGTGTTCTGATGGCTGAGTCGTCGGAATGTGGGTTTGAATCCTGGCCGCAACCATTGTACTTGTGTCCTTGAGCAAGACACTTCACTGTACAGTGCTCCTCTTCACCCACGAGTATAAATGGATACCTGTGAGGGTAGAGGTTGATATTGTGGTTGAAAAAGCTTCCGATGCGCTACGGTAGCTCGGGGCTGTATACTCCTCAGGGAGCTGAGAAAGTTTAAGGATTGATATTGGCCCAATGACCAGGGATAATAATGTAAAAGTGCCTTGTATCCTTTGGTAATTTGGCGCTCTATAAATCCAATTATTATTATTATTATTATTATTATTATGTTTAATGTCATTGTGATCATTTATGTTTTTTTTTTGAGATTACCAATCAAGTATAGTGTAATAATTCCACCAAATTCCTGATTTATTCTTTGTCTTCCCCTCTCCTCAGAACCAAGTCCTGTCTTGGTGGTCCCTTCTCTTCCCTCTCACTGCAATAGTCCTCGTCGTTTTTATTCTGGATTACTACGTGGACTCCGTCAGCACCAACAGACTCGACGTCTTCAAGACCAGCCGCTACGGCACTTATGCATTATTCGTGAGTGCCGTGGTGCTGAGCTATCTCTGGAGTCACCACGGGAGCCACGGTGCGGCCCTTCTTGGTGATATCGGGAAGGACAAAGCGGTCGAGCATGAACTGTCGGGTGGGGTGGTGTTCAGTGGTCTTCTGTTTATTTTTGGTGAGTGATAGCTTGATGTTAATACCAGTATACAATTTTGATAATATGTCTGTAAATGCATCCATACTTTATACAAATCAATGTAAAAGTTTCAGCTATGTATTTGTTTGTTTTGTTAATGCAAAAATAGTGAAAATGTATTCAGTTTTTTTGTAAAGTGGAAATGGATAGATCTGAAATTTTCTACAAACATTTCACATCCTTGAAAATGACAACATGTCAGACGGAATATCTTCTCAGGATGTTTGGAACCATTACCATCTTAATAATTTGCCTGGTTTCTTTTTCGGGTCATAACCAGTGGTGAATATTCCCTTTATAAGCCTATTAACCCTAACCCTCCAGGGTATTTTGGCTAGAAACACTGCCAAACGCAGCAACGTGCACCATTTGTCAAAACAACAAGCCTGCCCAGTGCAGCAAGATCCATCTGGTCACAAATCTCAAGGCCGAACTGCCTCAGAGTCTGTGGTCACCCAACGCAGCAGGATACAACTCTGGCATTGTTCAATGGGACCAGCTCTCAATAGCCTCAGACTTGGCTGCTTATGCACTGGTGTTGACAGCTGAATGCATTAAAGTGCACCAGACTTTTCCACCTGATGCACTGTGCTGCGTCTGGCAGGGTGGTTAATGCCAGACCAGTTGAGGTGATTAAAGTGATTTTTCTCCTCTCAGCTACAATGATTCTCGGCTTCCCAATCCCAAAGACGAGCGCCAAAGGCAGCCTGGTCGGCTACACGGCCAGCGGGCTCCCCCTGTACAACTTCACGGGGGACGCGTTACACCGAACCTCGCAGTCCATCGTGACCATTTCCAAGAACATACTGAGGCAGATTCTGGATGAGTACGACTCGAGGCAGATCTTCTACTATTTGTGCATCAATCTGGTAAGAATGAAAGAGTTCCTGTTGACCTATCGCGGCAGAATCGTTTGAACACTGCTAATGAAACTACACCCAATCTGATCACTGCAAATGAAACGCGCAGGGATAAAAGGGTTTCAAAGTATTGATTAGGGGGGGGGGGCGGCATGAAAACCAAAGGAAGTTGTGAACCAAAGGCATTTTGTTGAAGCAAAGATTAATACCATTGTCAGCTTTACACCAAGTAAAATATATACTACTCAAAACAATTTAGGGAACACCGGATTTTTAACGTCAAATAGGTTTGAAATGTTCCATGAACCGGGATTTTCATTTGCAACCCCCTCTCTCTTTCAGTAGTCATGTCTTGAAATGTGTAATCACTACATGCATCCTTTATCATCTGTTTCATTGTGCAGTTGTTTCTCATCAATTCTGTGAAACATTGTGTTTATCTGAAATAAATGATCTTGCTTTAACTGAGATTATTCCGGTGTTCCCTAAATTGTTTTGAGTAATATACATTACAATTTGATCATTTGGTTATTATTGAATTACCAATTCTATACCTCGTTGAAGAAGGATGTAACGAAAGTGTGACCGGCAAAAGGTCGTAAGCAATTAATGTGCAAAATTGTGTTTCAAGAAAACTGAGTGTGAAAGTTAGGTGGTTTTTCTGACATTTATAAGTCATTGCAGGAAAGTTACATTCTGCATGGGAATGGAAAAACATGTCTTGGGAGTAATTCTAGCAACAAATATATAACGGTTATGCCCTACTTTTTTTCAAAGGAGCCATTTTATTGCTTATGACCTTCTGCTGGGACAGAAAGTTGTACTTTGTGTGCCCGGAAGAAGGTCGTAGAGCCTTGCGATCTTCTTCCAGGCACACAACAACCTTATCTGTAATGTCTTCTTCCTTTCAGGCCTTCACCTTTGTCAACCTTATCTGTAATGTCTTCTTCCTTTCAGGCCTTCACCTTTGTCAACCTTGTCTGTTATGTCTTCTTCCTTTCAGGCCTTCACCTTTGTCAATCTTGTCTGTTATGTCTTCTTCCTTTCAGGCCTTCACCTTTGTCGAGCTAATCTATGGGGTGTGGACGAATAGTCTTGGTCTCATATCGGATGGTTTCCACATGCTCTTTGACTGCACGGCACTGGTCTTGGGACTCTCTGCTGCCGTCATGTCAAGATGGAAAGCCACAAGGGTCTTCTCTTATGGGTAATTCACTGCATAGGTAGTTTTCAGTAGATGTTATTGGGTGCCGTGGCTGAGCAGTCGAGTGCATCAGACTTGTGTTCCGATGGAGGTGTCGTCAGAATGTGGGTTCGAATCCTGACTGCGACCCTGACACTTGTGTCGTTAAGCAAGACACTTTACCGCACTTTATTCTCTCCACCCAGGAGTAGAAATGGGTACCTGTGAGGGAGCTGAGAAACTTTTAGGATTGATATTGGCTCAGGGACCAGGGGTAATAATTTCACGTGCTTGGAGTGTCACATCATGATAGATTCACCACTTTATAAGACTCAATATTATTATCATATTGTTATCTTTACAAGCAACTTGGATTTGACTTTGACTTGCATTAAGTCTTCCAATGTTTCTACACAGAAAACAAGGACCCAAGGCGCTCATTCTACATTCGTCCAATTTCGGCATAATTTGGAAGTGCGGCCTGAGAATATGCCCTTATCGTCCTGCGTAGATGCAGATTCAAACTAGTACATGTAGTAAAGTGCTTAACAGACCTGTGATAAACAAAAAAAACACGTACTACATACCATGTGCAGTACTTAAGGAGGAGGGCCAAAGTCATGGTACAGCCAAGGCTTTGAGAAGCCCGGCCAGGCTCTGTCTACCTGGCCTCTTAATCTGTCAATCAGCATAACCTGGGCTTTTGGAGGGCTTAGCCCAGCCAAGTAGAGATCATTGTAATGGCTGCAGTTGTCAACAAAAGACAGCTGAGGTGTCAGTCAAGTCTGTGTTAACAATAAGAGCTATTTGAGATCTATTCATTAGTAAAGGGTCTTTTTTTGCTCAGCTAGGGGATTATATAGGCCTTAGCAAATCCTGGGCCTGGCCGGGCTTCTCAAAGGCTTGGCTAGACCGTGACTTTAGACCTCCTCCCTTAAACAAATAGGTGTGCGTTGTTGGTTCAGATCTAAAAGTTAGTTGCAGCCTTTATTGTTTCGACCTTTCAGATTTAAGTTTCAGAACTATTTCTGTATTTTAAGTTTTCTCTTGATGCCATCTTTGGCACATCATTCTCTCTTTCTGTCCAGGTTTGGTAGAGTGGAAGTCCTGTCCGGGTTTGTGAATGGTCTGTTCCTGGTGGTCATTGCTTGTTTTGTGTTTATAGCTGCCATTGGAAGACTACTAGACCCACCAGAAATCAACACAGAAAGACTATTGGTGAGTATTGTATGTACTCAGACTCATACTCATGCCTCGGGACCTGGTCTTGGACCTGTTCTTGGAACTGGTCTTGGACCTGGTCTTGGACCGGGTCTTGGACCGGGTCTTGGACCGGGTCTTGGACCGGGTCTTGGACCGGGTCTTGGACCGGGTCTTGGACCGGTTCTTGGACCGGTTCTTGGACCGGTTCTTGGACCGGTTCTTGGACCGGGTCTTGGACCGGGTCTTGGACCGGGTCTTGGACCGGGTCTTGGACCCAGCGGGGCAACTTTGCCTGGAGTGTCGTGGCCGAGCGGTCTAGCTTACCGGACTCAAGTTCTGGTGTTAGCAGCAGAATGTGGTTTCGAATCCCGGCCGTGACACTTGTGTCCTTGAGCCAGACACTTAACCATAATTGCTTCTCTCCACCCAGGGGTTAAATGGGTACCTGTGAGGGCAGAGTTGGTTGATTAGCCCTATATGCGCTGTAATGGCAGCAATTGAGCTGTATACTCCCCAGGGAGCTGAGATGGTTTCAGGAATGATTTATGAGCCTTATGAGCAGGGGTAATAATATAATGCGCCTTGAGCACCACTTAGTTGGTGGATACGTGCGCTATATAAGTCCACACATTATTATTATTAGACTGGATGTTTGGATTTTGTTGTTTTTCTTAGTTTTATTTCATAAAAAGACTTGACACTTGAACTCCACCTTCTTGATCCATTATTCGTAAATGCACTTGTACACAAATTGAGGTGTGAACCCAAAAATGCAAGTCTGGTGTGCCCTGCTGAAGAGCACATTCTTGTTGGATTCTGTTGGGAGAATAAAGATGCGCAGATCAGCCTGTGTGGCACATTATGACACGTGAATTACTGCATGTACTTACAGCCTGTGTCCGTCATGTGTAAATCATATTTTGAGGACCAGTATATGTTTACAAGGCGTTCACTTCACATTTGTCCAATTTCAGGATAAGTGCAGCCTGAGAATATGCCCTTATCGTCGTGTATAGATGCAGATTCATTGTAAATTAGATAAACTAGTACTTTCTTAAACGTTGGCACATTTGGGTAATTCCACAAAAAATCTTTGATTTTCGTTCAGATCTGCTACTGTGGCCACCTGGATTAAAAGGCCACCTGCTCAGTGTGACCAGCTTTTGATAGTCCCAACACACTGTGGAGAACGTTAATTTATTTGACACAGTATGATAAGCTTACCTTTTTTCTTTTCAGACTGTCTCTGTTGCTGGCTTACTTGTCAACATGATTGGCATCTTTGCATTCAGTCATGCCCATAGTCACGCCCACGGGGGTGGCTGTAGCCAATCACAAGGCAGCGGTGGCCACTCCCACTCAGGTAGTCATGGGCACAGCCATAACAATGTTAGTCATAGTCATAGCCATAGCCATAGCCACGACCATGGTCATCAACCAGCCAAGAAAACCACCAACTCAAATATGCAAGGTAAATACATTAACTCAAGACCATTGTACATAAAACTCTGATCTCCGATTACATTGTACATACAAACTCATTCTGAAGGCCATTACAAGCCACATTCATTAGTGGTTTTGTATAGGTGTGTGTACAGTAATATACATAGCCAAGTATACCTGGTTATCAGCCTGAATATCTGCCGTCACGCTTTGAGCTAGAGGCGCGTGAATTACGCCAGATCCTGGCCGTGCAGCCGCCATATTTTTCCCGATGCTCAATTTTGACCTTGGTTGGTAGCTAGCGCGCACTCAAGCCTGGAAGTGTGACGATAGATCTTCATCACAACCCATTAACGTATCCAATGAAATCCTTTGAGTGGTATGCCTGGAACCTGTCTATATCCTTGATAGGATATAGACAGGGGACCAGTCTAGTTATCACAGGGCATCCATTGGGTGATTTTTGAACATAATAGTATGACCTGCAATTTTTTTTAATTTAAAAAAAAAAAAAAAAATTTATGCAAATCGCCCCACACAAGGCCAATGGCCACTCCAAGGTGGGGGCTACTAAGTCATTGAGTTGTTACAACGACTCCACACTGAAGAAACCAGCCCCTCGCACCGAAACAAGACAAGTTAATAACCAGTCTCTTCACGGTGCGAGTAGGACTGGGAGGGGTAACTAGTCCAGAACAAGGCAGTTGTTAAACTACCTCTGCCCCTATAAGCAATTATGGTTAAGTGTCTTGCTCAAGGACACAAGTGTCACGGCCGGGATTCGAACCCACATTCTGCTGCTAACACCAGAACTTGAGTTCAGTAAGCTAGACCGCTCGGCCACGACACTCCACAAAATGCATCAATGGGAGACCACCTTACCCTGCAATCTTATGTGGTGTTACATTGTACAGTAGGGTAGACATATGAGGCCGCTGACATCCACTGTAATAGTTTGGAGTGGCCTCAGACAATTGTTAACAAAATGGTATTGATAGAAAAATGGTATAAATACACCATTAATCCCACCCATAAACCACACATTGGTCCTGTGCTGCGTCACATGTCACTCTGAATTCCACCTCATCATCATCCTCATTTTTTCCTCCATAATTTCTCTGAATTTTTTTGAAAACTAATTATTAATAAATTTCTTTTTTCCCTCAATAGTTAATCCAATAATTAGTTCAGTAATGAACGAACGTGAACTGCCCAATTCCTATCGCATCGTGTGGCACCCACCCCACCCTGGAAAATTGCCTGACAAGATTGCATTGAGAGAAGTCTTCTAAAAAGAAAAATCGGAACCCTGTAACCTTTGATAGGACAATCACATTGTTATATTTGTTTAATGCCTAATATCATCCCCCCCCCCCCCACTTCAGGCGTATTCCTTCATGTTCTTGCTGACACCCTAGGCAGCGTCGGAGTTATCGTCTCCTCATTGCTGATTGGTCAGTTCGGGCTCCTTATAGCGGATCCCATCTGCTCCGTCTTCATAGCCATCATGATCTTTCTGAGCGTGCTTCCTCTGCTGGCTCAGACGGCAGCCATTTTGGTGCAGAGAATACCGGTGGAGCTGGAGAGTAGTGTTGCCGATGGCCTTAAAAAGGTGAGCAGAAGCTTGCCCTGATGTATAAGCATTTGTGGCTTTGGACCGGGGCCCAATGTCATAGCGCTGCTCACCGTTAGGCAAATTTTTGTGATAACTATAGCAGAAAAAGTTGCTTAAGGGAGCGTCTCAAAAGTCGGGCACGTTCTAGGCGCAAAAAAACCGTTCCCGTGGGCACACGCCCGCAATCCATTGGAACGCCAGAACGTTCTGTTGGACCGCGACAGTGTGCCGAACTACGGGAACATTCCTACACGAGTGAATACGCACGGTAGCATTTTGAACGTTCCAATGGAACGTTCTGGCGGTCCAACGGACCGTTCCATGTACGCGCGCTGGAACACTCAACCGATCCAATTAGAACATTCCTATCATTCCGACTTTTGAGACGCTCCCTAAGCATAAGCGTATTTCATGGGTTAGCAAGAAAATTCAGAGTGACGCGTGCACGTTCACCGAGGATTTGTATTGTTGCGTCACTCATTTGCTAGCAATAACGGCTGGCAAGTTAGCATGCCTTTCTCTATGCTTAACGGTTAGCAGCGCTATGAAATGAAAAATGTACAGTAAGCAAAAAATCGGCTGCTAAGCGGCTCTATGAAGTTGGGTCCTATGACCAATTTCAGCCAAATGCATACATTTTGTATGAAAGTTTGGCTGGTAACCAAAGAAATACGCTAAGCAATTTTTTTCTGGTAAGCCATTTTATCTGCTAAGCAGTTCTGTGAAATTGGCCCCTGGGCCCAACAAAATATGAAGTGGAAAGACGTCAGGTGTAATTTGCCACTACAGCAATTGCTCCATAACTGCAGAATCACATCAAGCATGTGCAAAAAAGCTAGGATATTAAAGAATGCTGCACAGATGTCCACACGGGTTGTCTTATGTGGCTTGGTTAAGTTGCAAATAGCGATAGGTCAATTTACCTGTGTTAATTTGCTTTAACCCTCCTACAATCAGTGACATTTTTTAAACAACCCATTCAGGCCACTCCAAGCCATTGCTATGGTAGGCAGTGGATCCTCATAGCTATACTGCATAGTAACATAATGCCTCATATGTCTGTTGGTTTTAGTGGTTTGTGATTGACATATTGCAGGGCATATTACTTTGTTCTAGACTCAGTGGCTGGTGGTAGGTTACTCTGGAGAGTCTGTGTTTACAAAATAACTGCTGAAAATCCCAATGGATGATGGAGGCTTGGTATGGTCTATTGGTCTCAGTGGCTGATGGTGATTTATTATTGGGAGTTTGTTTACAGTATAACCTGCGGAAAATAAGGTCAACTGTGGTATACATGTGTCTTTGTATGCATGTATGTACATTGGAGATTACTTCAAAGGGTCAGTGTGGCTTATATGCACAAACAATGTGTGTACAACACATTGGACATTTAGTGGTTTACAGTGGCCTCTATGTGTAGGAGGGTTAAGGATGTGTACAACACATTGGACATTTAGTGGTTTACAGTGGCCTCTATGTGTAGGAGGGTTAAGGATGTGTACAACACATTGGACATTTAGTGGTTTACAGTGGCCTCTATGTGTAGGAGGGTTAAGGATGTGTACAACACATTGGACATTTAGTGGTTTACAGTGGCCTCTATGTGTAGGAGGGTTAAGGATGTGTACAACACATTGGACATTTAGTGGTTTACAGTGGCCTCTATGTGTAGGAGGGTTAAGGATGTGTACGACACATTGGACATTTAGTGGTTTACAGTGGCCTCTATGTGTAGGAGGGTTAAGGATGTGTACGACACATTGGACATTTAGTGGTTTACAGTGGCCTCTATGTGTAGGAGGGTTAAGGATGTGTACGACACATTGGACATTTAGTGGTTTACAGTGGCCTCTATGTGTAGGAGAGTTAAAGATCCATATCCCATGTGTTTCGCCATTTCACTGTTTTAAGTAACAAACCTGCATCCACCCCTCCTGTAAAAATGGTGACCTTTTGTTGAAACACAAGTTGTGAATAGAATTCTTTAAGAATTCTCAACATTTGAAATATTTGAGTTATCACCCACATGTTTGAAATGTTTTATTTATTCCCCCCCCCCCCCAATAGGTTAAACTTTTAGAAGAAGTTTTATCATACAGAGAGCATCGTTTCTGGTGTCACTCAGCCGATAACTATGCAGGAACACTCCATGTTCAATGCAGTGCCAAAGCCAACGAGCAAAAAGTCATACAGCAGGTAAACATATAACCACAAGCATTGCTTACATATGCAGTAATCAATTAATTTTGTCTATAAGCTCTCTTATTCCCTGAATACAAGAGGCTGTGTATCTGTTCATGCTCATTATAGAAACCTGCCTAATTTTGTCTGTTTACTGGGGCAACGTCGCTTTCTCCTTGGTTTAAGAAGGAACCACAACTACCACATTGAGACTCCATTTGCAAGTAAGGACGTCTTCAAGTACTCCTTTTTTCCACGGACTGGTAAAGCATGGAATAACCTTGGTCACCATGTAGTTTCATCCACATCATACGAGAGCTTCAAACAAAAGCTCAACACACTCTAACATGCATAAGCTGTACCATAAAGTTAGCGACGTGCGGACTAGATTCGCCCTGCTGACTACAACTTCAGTAGGTTCAGAGGAAGGTTCAAATGTCATTGAATTTTAAGTATGGAAAAAGCTACATCCATTTTTTATTGAGAATTGGTTGTGAGAATTGCAGCTTCACTTTTGTATTTATTGCAAATGAGGCGAATTGTGTACATGAACTGTGCCATTCGTTTAATAACCTCGTTCACAGCATCATCTGCAGAAACAATGGATTCAGGCCTTTTGTGATATTTAAATTATGTGCACTATGGCTGGTTGTCTGTTAAATTTTACTGAGCAAAATTTTCTGCTTAGCTCTTTGAAATTGGCCCCAGATGAATGTGCACAACTAATAATGCAGAAGAATACAGAGTCATTGAACTCAATTTGAATTTTTGGTTTTAGTGCTTTTCAAAAAATGTTTGACGATGTCATCATGTCCTATCTCAGAAATTGAACCAAAGCAGGTTCTTCTAACTTTATTTTTGATGATCGTGAGGAAGAATGATTGTGTCATATATATATATATATATGACCTTCAACCTACCCGATCTGACCTTTACTTCCAGCCAAACAGGAAGTTCAAATTCAACACATTCTTTAATGCAAAATGGATAGGTCTTTTGAAAATGAAATTGATATTGTTATAATAAAAGATGCCAAGACATTTTAAACAAATACGAGTGTTTGTTCCAACAAAAACATGAGATCTAGTTTCCCACCTGTACGCTTCAATGCACTAATCCTCCAGCAGCCTACTTAATAAGCAGCAACATTTCTCAGAGTCTGGCATTCTTCTGAAGACGATCAGAGCATACTGAACGAAACGTCGAGTTGTAACCTCCAGTTCTTTTCAGAACTAATTACTACTCAATAGAGAATTTCACATGGTGTCACCGCAATTAGCATCACTTATCCTCTTCACCATGCAAAGCTACATGTTTTACCTAGTTTAAAATTGTATTTGTCCTTTCTTCAATGCAGGTGTCAGCCATCTTCAAGGAGTGTGGCATTCAGAATTTTGCTGTCCAGGTGGAGAAAGAAGAGTACTACCAGCATATGTCAGGCCTCAGCGTGACCTTTGACCAGATGGTGGAGATGACCCAGCAGCTGAACACTATTGGAACGCAGGAAGATGGACTTTATGACATTAAAGCTGTCTGATTGGTTGGTCTCAGTGTGACCTTTGACCAGATGGTGAAGCTGACCAAGCAGCTGAACACTATTGACAGGAAGACGGACTTTATGTCATCAAAGCCGTCTGATTGGTTAGGCACCCTCTCAAAACTATTCCGGGATAACTTGCGCAGAGATTTACGCGCAGTTGATTTTTCAATGCTCAAAGTATCCCCAAGCAGTCCAAATATATTGCGAATAGGTTTGCGGAGAAGTGTTGAAGCTAGACCAGGCAATTTGTTTACATGAAGACTAAACCGCGGACATTGAGATCGTTATCTACTGGAAGCCAGCGGGTGGTCCCTGCTGGGTGGATTTGTGGTTTGGTCACTCGCCCAGTGAGCAACAGTGAACACGTGCATGCACTGATTTACCTATGTGCATCCGTACATGCAACTATATTTCCCATGTGGACATTCATATTATTATTATTCCCTGGGCCCCTTAGTTGAAAATGAGGTTTAAATACAATTACAGTTAAATCTCACTGACTGTAACCATTGTACTGTTACTATATTGCCGAAGAACATTTCATTCTTAAAATCTTCATGGTATTGAATAATTTCGGATCTGAATAACTTTTTATTTAAAAGTAAACCTATGTGTTCTGTTGCTAAAGATCGGGCTCTTTCATTGACATCAAGTAAGCCTAGATTGTCCTTGATCAATACTCTCACAAAATAAATCAGGCATGTCACATTTCGTAAACGCCTGGATTCTCCAAACCGCAAAGGGCTGTGAGATCTTATCAGTTGGCCAAACCGCAGACTGCTCGGTGAAGAGTCTATAAACATTATAGAGGATAAATGTGTGCTTTGTATAGAGGAAAAATCTATCTAGCAAAAGAATCTGACCTCAACGTTTTCGCAATTATATACCCTTTGCGGAAAAACTTTTCTGCAACTTATCCTGGAATAGTTTTGAGAAGGTGCCTTATAGTAAATACGAAATATGGAAAACCCACCTTAGGGGGGGGGGGGGGTGCATTTAGACTGAGGGTAGCTTTCTAATGTCTACATTGACCTCATCGCGACTTCTGACCACCCAGTAGCTAAACGCTGGTTGGCAGGAGGACGGATCTATTACAACATTT
Source organism: Zoroaster sp. YZ-2022 (assembly GCA_029582265.1). Classification (NCBI taxonomy): domain Eukaryota; kingdom Metazoa; phylum Echinodermata; class Asteroidea; order Forcipulatida; family Zoroasteridae; genus Zoroaster; species Zoroaster sp. YZ-2022. Next base: position 11,614,780 of record CM055834.1, on the reverse strand, counting down.
AAAGATGAAGTCTGTATGTGAACTAAACTGCAGTTGCACTAAAGCTGTCTTCAGTAATACATGAACATTGACTGGTGGACCAGCCTGTTGAGTACACTTCCATCACTGGTCCTCGATACCTGTTTTTTTCATAAACTGCAGATAAGTACAGCCTGGAATTTACTCCTTAATGAAGGGTACTTCTGTTAGAAAATCAAAATGTCTGCGGGAGCTTTTTAAGCAGGCCTGTGATTTCTCAGGATATTTTACAAATCTCCCTTTGCCCCAAAGTTTTCTTGAAAGAAGAAAAGTAGCCTGTATTGTGTCCAAATCTCTAGTTTCTTGTTTGTGGTGATGTGGAATTTAAACATCCAGGAAGTTCAGGGGGCTTTGTAGACCAAATGGAGACCCAATGTCAGGATTTTTTTACTTTTGTGGAATCACACCAGGGGCATTAATCAAGGCCAAGACCAGTGCAACCTCTCTGGAATGCAAGGCCTGGAAACCTTTGACATGATTCGTCAGTCAAACCGATAAATAGAAGAACATAATCATGATGGGTTTGTAACTGTGGCCTCTTAACGATGCAGTATCTAGAAGTTACAGTTATGTCTACACACTGCTTATGTTCTTCTTCTGCAGGGAAACCAAAAAAATAAGTCAAGTTGACAAGGATAAATTGGAAGTGCGAGGTTAAGAGGAGAACATTTTTAATCTAAAAACAAACCAAACCAAACATTTTTAAGGTCGTATGTTAAAATGTATGTAGAAATATTGTTTATTGACATGTATTTGCATTTGTACAGATAAAATAACATGTATGTAATATAAATGGCTGTTGTATTCTTAGTTGTATTTAAGATGTTCCTCTTTACTCACCTGCGTCCTATTGTCCTGAACAGCATCAGAAAAATACTGTCCAACATCACCCTATGCCGGATTAGGGACAAGGTTGACAACTTCACAGGTACCTTCCAAAGTGGATTCAAACATGGAAGAAGTTGTGCTCAACGTATGCTTGTCTCAGTAACCATGACAAGGAAATGGGACTTCCATAAAATGGGTATAGACATGTCACGAACGTTCGATACGATAAAACGCAAACGTATCTTAGATGTTCTCTTGGAAGCTGGATGTAATGAGGATGACTTAAGATTGGTCCGTACACTCCTTGCAGGAACCAAGTTGAGAGTGAGGGTGAAAGCAGCAACATCAGCTGAGTTCAAGACCACTATTGGGTCCCCACAGGGAGACGGTCTCTCACTAGTGCTCTTCACTTGCTACTTAGCTGCAGCTCTGAAGTCAGTTTGTGAACATTCCACTAGACCGAATCCTCCAGTCTCCAACAAAGGAATTCCTCTGGAAATGGAGTATGCAGATGATGTGGATTTCATAGAAAAAGAAACCCCTTGACCAACTACAATTAATTGCTGCTATAAGCACCTCAAGGAACACAACCTCTTTATGAATGATACCAAGACTGAGTTCACCCATGTGTATCTTGCAGAAGCCTCTGAAAAGGATGAAGTAGGACAGCCCCTAAGAGGCAAAAAGTCTTGGCACAAGAGTAAAACCCTAGGCTCATTGCTGTGCAGTACATCGGATGTATCGTCTAGGTGCATACTTGGCAACATCACATTCCAGTAATTGTGGAAGCTATGGAGCAGAAGATCTAGGATCCCACTTAAGACAAGACTGTGGATCTACAATGCGTACTGTGTGTCCCTGATGTTGTACAACTGTAACAGCTGGGCAGTACCAAAGGCTGTACTTGACAAGTTGGATGCATGCCATCGTAGACACCTCAGGATGATCACCGGTCACAAATGGCCCAACAGTCTGATCAGCAACCAAGCACTGTACAAGATGTGCAATGAAGAACCTTTTATCAAAGAAGGTCTCCAGGCAAAGATGGACAATGTTGGGCCATATCCTACGGATGCCATCTGACAGTCCTCAGAAAGCTCTTGAGTTCGCCTTGATTGGAAGCACTACATACCAAGCTCGTCAAGGATGTCATTGCTCCAACCTGTTTGAACTCATCCGCTCTGACCTGAAGATTGCTGGATTGGGGCCTCTCAAAACCAAATGGAACCTGGAACACCTGAGGCTTGCTGCGCAAGACAAACCTGCCTGGAGAGCCTGGCTGAAGGACTGAATGCTTCCCTAGGCTGCCAATGCTACTAGGGAAGCAGAACCAGTTGATCATCATCGTTACTCATGTCATCAAAGGATTAGCCAGGGTGGGGGGGGGGGGTAATTTTTTTGCTCTAAAACGATGTCCAATTGCAAAAAACGATGTCCAAAATTCTGTCGTGCTGTGTTTTAAGCGACTTTTTCATATAAGGGTATGAACATTTGGCTAATTTGTGAGGCCCTTTTTAGCTACCATACTTTGTGTCTGAAATTGAAATTTGATCTGATTCCAATAACCGCGTATACATATATCATGTATTTCACTAGTTGGCAAAAAAAATAAATAAATAAATAAAAATTGCCCCAATTATTTTTGAAAGTGCATCACCGCACTGATTTTGAAGCCAGTCGGCTTCAAAATCAGAAACCGTAGACTTTTTTTTTGGCTTAATGCATTCCTGTTTTTATTTGGCTACCGCCCCCCCCCCCCCCCCCCCATAAGGAATTAAGTCAAGCAGTTGAGGGGTGCACCCCACTAAATAAACTCCTATAGTAAACAGTGCTAAATACAAAATATTCAAAAATCATTAAAAAATACTTAGAAGTCCCACAGTTTTTAAAACCATAAGAAAACATATTGATCGATATATAACCTTTTATTTGTTTCAAAATTTATTGTGGATAGTCCAGGTTTCCATCGAGTTATTCTCATCCCAATGGAAACCACCCTCTACATTTAGTGAACATGCCCACACTGAAAAGCAGCCATTTTGGAAAATGGCACTATGCTTGAAATCAAATTAGGACCACTTTTTCAGGGCCTAAGTTGGAAGCCAAGGACCCCCAGATCATGATACTGGATATTTTCAGAATCATGAGGACATTCACTTTAATAAACAGCTTGGTGCATGAAATTCTTACTATTTAGTGGGGTGCACCCTTTAAAGAAGTGACTTTTTTATTTTGACTTGGGAACACACTCAGGACATCCAATATGTTGCAAAGATAATATTTCTGAATTAAAAAAAAAATATTGCTCCACTGAAAAATTACAGCTTTGTTCATCTATCATGTTATGTGCAGTTTCAAATAGACAACCATGCGTCATGTATATATCAGTCTAATCCTAGGATTCATTGTTTTCCTTTCAATGATTCTAAAACAAGAATTAGGTTTGCTCCATGAACATTTCAACAAAACTTTTTATTTCTTATTATGACTATGAGAGTTTTACAAAGTTACCACTGTTAGGGGTGGATCCATATTGACAAAAGGGGCCTGTCGGTCATACACAATGAAACATATGCTAAATAACCAACCTTCCTCCTCATAATGTGAACATTTCTTGGTAAAACTGTAAAATGTGAGTTGTCCCATGGCGTAAATAAACTACAACCATGCATCTCCCATACAAATACGGGCCCCTCCAAAGAGGGTCAATCAAAAATAAGGAAACAATCAGATTGTAATTTTTGTTTTCAATAAATTGTTTATTATCTCAGCTGTGTATTTCATAACACACGCATACACAAAACGTACATAGAAATACCGAAGACAAGGAGGGAGCAAAGCATGCATGCAGTTGGTCTTCACAATACCGAGGTTAGGGTTAGGGTTAAGGTTAGGGTTAAGGTTAGGGTTAAGGTTAGGGTTTTAGGGTTAGGGTTATAGTTAGGGTTATAGTTAGGGTTGTTGTTGTTGTTGTTGTTGTTGTTGTTGTTAGGGTTGTTGTTGTTGGGGTTGTTGTTGTTGGGGTTGTTGTTGGGGGTTGTTGTTGTTAGGGTTGGGGGTTGTTGTTGGGGTTGTTTGTTGTTGGTTGTTTGTTGTTGGTTGTTGGGGTTGTTTGTTGTTTGTTGTTGGGGTTGTTTGTTGTTGGGGTTGTTTGTTGTTGGGGTTGTTTGTTGTTGGGGTTGTTTGTTGTTGGGGTTGTTTGTTGTTGGGGTTGTTTGTTGTTGGGGTTGTTGGGGTTGTTTGTTGTTGGGGTTGTTGGGGTTGTTTGGGTTGTTTGTTGTTTGGGTTGTTGGGGTTGTTTGTTGTTGTTGGGGTTGTTGGGGTTGTGAGGGTTGTTGGGGTTGTTTGTTGTTGGGGTTGTTTGTTGTTGGGGTTGTTTGTTGTTGGGGTTGTTGGGGTTGTTTGTTGTTGGGGGTTGTTGGGGTTGTTGGGGTTGTTTGTTGTTGTTTGTTGTTGGGGTTGTTGTTTGTTGTTGGGGTTGTTGGGGTTGTTGTTAGGGTTGTTGTTGGGGTTGTTGTTGGGGGTTGTTGTTGTTAGGGTTGGGGGTTGTTGTTGTTGGGGGTTGTTTGTTGTTGGGGTTGTTGTTGGTTGTTGGGGTTGTTTGTTGTTTGTTGTTGGGGTTGTTTGTTGTTGGGGTTGTTTGTTGTTTGTTGTTGGGGTTGTTTGGGTTGTGAGGGTTGTTGGGGTTGTTTGTTGTTGGGGTTGTGAGGGTTGTGAGGGTTGTTGGGGTTGTTTGTTGTTGGGGTTGTTTGTTGTTGGGGTTGTTGGGGTTGTTTGTTGTTGGGGGTTGTTGGGGTTGTTTGTTGTTGTTTGTTGTTGGGGTTGTTTGTTGTTGGGGTTGTTGGGGTTGTTGGGGTTAGGGTTGTTGGGGTTGTTGGGATTAGGGTGGTTGGGGTTGGGGTTGTTGGGGGTTGTTGGGGTTAGGTTGTTGGGGTTAGGGTTGTTGGGGTTAGGGTTGTTGGGGTTGTTGGGGTTGTTGGGCTTAGGGTTGTTGGGGTTGTTGGGGTTAGGGTTGTTGGGGTCGGGGTTGTTGGGGTTGTTGGGGTTAGGGTTAGGGTTAGGATTTTAGGGTTAGGGTTAGGGTTGTTGGGATTTTAGGATTAGGGTTAGGGTTGTTGGGTTTTAGGGTTAGGGTTAGGGTTGTTGGGATTTTAGGGTTAGGGTTAGGGTTAGGGTTAGGGTTAGGGTTGTTGGGATTTTAGGGTTAGGGTTAGGGTTGTTGGGTTTTAGGGTTAGGGTTAGGGTTGTTGGGATTTTAGGGTTAGGGTTGTTGGGATTTTAGGGTTAGGGTTAGGGTTGTTGGGTTTTAGGGTTAGGGTTAGGGTTGTTGGGGGTTTTAGGGTTAGGCTTGTTGGGATTTTAGGGTTAGGGTTGTTGGGATTTTAGGGTTAGGGTTAGGGTTGTTGGGGTTTTAGGGTTAGGGTTAGGGTTAGGGTTGTTGGGGTTTTAGGGTTAGGGTTAGGGTTGTTGGGATTTTAGGGTTAGGGTTGTTGGGATTTTAGGGTTAGGGTTGTTGGGATTTTAGGGTTAGGGTTAGGGTTAGGGTTAGGGTTGTTGGGATTTTAGGGTTAGGGTTAGGGTTGTTGGGTTTTAGGGTTAGGGTTGTTGGGATTTTAGGGTTAGAGTTAGGGTTGTTGGGGGTTTTAGGGTTAGGGTTAGGGTTGTTGGGGTTTTAGGGTTAGGGTTAGGGTTGTTGGGGTTTTAGGGTTAGGGTTAGGGTTGTTGGGGTTTTAGGGTTAGGGTTAGGGTTGTTGGGATTTTAGGGTTAGGGTTGTTGGGATTTTAGGGTTACGGTTGTTGGGATTTTAGGGTTAGGGTTAGGGTTGTTGGGGTTTTAGGGTTAGGGTTAGGGTTGTTAGGGTTGTTGGGGTTTTAGGGTTAGGGTTAGGGTTGTTGGGATTTTAGGGTTAGGGTTGTTGGGATTTTAGGGTTAGGGTTGTTGGGATTTTAGGGTTACGGTTGTTGGGATTTTAGGGTTAGGGTTAGGGTTGTTGGGATTTTAGGGTTAGGGTTAGGGTTGTTGGGATTTTACGGTTAGGGTTAGGGTTGTTGGGATTTTAGGGTTAGGGTTGTTGGGTTTTAGGGTTAGGGTTGTTGGGATTTTAGGGTTAGGGTTGTTGGGGTTTTAGGGTTAGGGTTAGGGTTGTTGGGGTTTTAGGGTTAGGGTTTCAAAAACATTGTTGGAAATGGGTAAATGAAGAAAAAAATAACTCGTTAATGCAAAACAAAATGACATAAAAAACCATTATCCGAAAATGAGCGCATGCTAACAAGAGCATAAATTGTGCCATTTTTGTAACTGATCAGATACCTTTTTATTGTAATTTTTCTGTAAATGTTTTGTGTTTCATGCAATAAAGACCTGAAATACAAGGGTATTGAATGAGTAAATTTTCTGTTTATAAATTGTGCATTTATCATTAGGCCTACCGATGTTGTATGGGGTGCCATGGCCGAGCGGTCTAGCGCATTGGACTTGGGTTCTGATGGCCGAGTCGCCAGAATGTGGGTTCGAATCCTCACCGCCACCGTGGTGCTTGTGTTCTTGAGCAAGGCACTTTACCGTAATTGCTTCTCTTCACCCAGGAGTATAAATGGGTACCTGGCAATAGCTAGGGAAGTAACCTTCGATGGACTGGCATCCCATCCAGGGGGAATGGAAATATTCTCAGTCGTTTTATGCCAACGAAACCGGAGATAAACACCGGCCTGATGAGCCAATATGGCTCGGGACAGACTTTACTTTACTACCGATGTTGTAAACAAAAACATCCCATTGTCAAAACACAACATGGATGCCGCCATTTTGATTATATGGGGGGGGCACCCCACTAAATAAACTCTCATAGTAAACAGTGCTAAATACAAAATATTCAAAAAAAATTCATACTTAGATGTCCTACAGTTTTTAAAACCAAAAGAAGAAATATTGATCGATATAAAACCTTTTATTTTCTTCTGAATTTATTGTGGATAGTCCAGGTTTCCATCGAGTTATTCTCATCCCAAGGCCAATGCAATCCACCCTCTACAGTAGTGAAAACGCCCACACTGAAAAGCAGCTAGTAAAAGGCCTTATGCATGAAGTCAAACACTTTTTCAGGGCCTGGTGAATCCAAAATACGCCACATGAATTTCTCACTATCTAGTGGGGTGCACCCCGAGTTGTGTTTTATTGAGCAGTGGGAGTTACAGCCCTTCCGAAAAATAAATTTGGCTAAATAACTTATTTATTTGGCTAAATAAATATTTGTTGGATAGATGTCATGGTTAACTATCTTTTCTAAGTTTTTAAGATTTTATTTATACATATATATATTTTCTTAATAAATAGAAAATATCGCAGCAGGTTCTCCTGAGTGAGGGTACCCCATGCAGGATTTGCAGGATTTGCAGGATTTACAGGACTGCCTGTCGTCAGCGCAATTGTGAACATTCTTTTGAAGGTTAATAAAATCAAAAGGGAAAAGTTTTTAAGTTGTTATGTGCAGCGGCAGGAAGAGTTTCGTCCGTGCTCACCGGTGTTTACAGTAGTGAAAACGCCCACACTGAAAAGCATCTATTTTGGACAAAGGCCTTATGCTTGAAATTGAATTAGGACCACTTTTTCAGGGCCTAGTTTATCCAAAATACTCAAAGTTGGAAGTCAAAGACCCCTGGGTTATACACTCTTAAAACTAAAGTGTTGAATCAACCGTATAGGAGTGTGGTGAGTGACAACACTTATAAAAGTTAAATCCAACTTAATAAAGAAGGGTTATAGGGTTATAGGGTTATAGGGTTATAGGGTTATAGGGTTATAGGGTTATAGGGTTATAGGGTTATAGGGTTATAGGGTTATAGGGTTATAGGGTTATAGGGTTATAGGGTTATAGGGTTATAGGGTTATAGGGTTATAGGGTTATAGGGTTATAGGGTTATAGGGTTATAGGGTTATAGGGTTATAGGGTTATAGGGTTATAGGGTTATAGGGTTATAGGGTTATAGGGTTATAGGGTATTCAATGGAGTATACACAAGGGGATCGGCTGAATTTAGGGTACTGCTCCACGATCTCATGCATATAGTAGGTCTACCATTACTGTGGATGAAGAAAAGAATGACAAGGTAAGATTTTCAATGGCCAACCTTATCAGGTAACTTATCTCAGACATCTTACCTTCTTTGCAGTACTCAAGATAACTGGATGAAGGGTTGCTCCATCAAGAATCCCATGATGCAGTACCGGTACTGTGGAGGAAGAAAAGGTTGACAAGGTCAGATTTATAGTTAGCTAACCTTACCAGCTAACTTACCTCAGACATCTTATCTTCTTTGCAGCATTCGGGATAACTGGATGAAGGGTTGCTCCATCTAGAATCCCATGATGCAGTACCGGTAGATATACTGTGGAGGAAGAAAAGGTTGAAAGGTCAGATTTATAGTTGGCTAACCTTACCAGCTAACTTACCTCAGACATCTTACCTTCTTTGCAGCATTCGGGATAACTGGATGAAGGGTTGCTCCATCTAGAATCCCATGATGCAGTACCGGTAGATATACTGTGGAGGAAGAAAAGGTTGACAAGGTCAGATTTATAGTTGGCTAACCTTACCAGCTAACTTACCTCAGACATCTTACCTTCTTTGCAGCATGCGGGATAACTGGATGAAGGGTTGCTCCATCTAGAATCCCATGATGCAGTACCGGTAGATATACTGTGGAGGAAGAAAAGGTTGAAAGGTCAGATTTATAGTTGGCTAACCTTACCAGCTAACTTACCTCAGACATCTTACCTTCTTTGCAGCATTCGGGATAACTGGATGAAGGGTTGCTCCATCTAGAATCCCATGATGCAGTACCGGTAGATATACTGTGGAGGAAGAAAAGGTTGACAAGGTCAGATTTATAGTTGGCTAACCTTACCAGCTAACTTACCTCAGACATCTTACCTTCTTTGCAGCATGCGGGATAACTGGATGAAGGGTTGCTCCATCTAGAATCCCATGATGCAGTACCAGTAGATATACTGTGGAGGAAGAAAAGGTAGAAAAGGTTGACAAGGTCAGATTCATAGTTGGCTAACCTTACCAGCTAACTTACCTCAGACATCTTACCTTCTTTGCAGCACTCGGGATGATTAGATGAAGGTCACTTGCTCCTTCTAGAATCCCATGGGATGAACTCGGCTATGGAGAAAGAGAATGTTAAGCCTAGCCTTGAGGTCTGATAGGCCCCCTATAGTTTGATTAGGCCTATTCTAAGTTTATCTTACCTGCAACACTTACCCCCAAGTCACACACCAAGCCTCGTCGTATCTAGACGTTGAATCTGTTCCTTTGGAATAGTTCTGGAAGATGTAACTGAATGTCTGCACTGCGGAAGTCATCAGTGCTAGCATGACTTATTGTCATGCGGCAAACCGGGCAAATTCACTGCGGGATTGATGATCGTAACGCAAAATAGACGTATCCGCGCAAATTCACCGCGGGATTGTTGATCGTAACGCAAAATAGCTATATCCGCACTAATTTATCGCGCCGCGGAAATATTTATTGTCGATGTATAGTACAGACGCTTTATATCCGTGCAAATCACCTCGCCGGGGAATCTTCTCGTATAACAGTCGCTCAAATACACACACACCAAGATGATTGCTCTCTGTAGAATCCAACGATGAAAGGATCTACCAACTATACAGTAAGCAATTAATGTTAACTCCTATCCTTGCAATTAGGCTTATAGTATTTTACCTGCAACACTTACCCCAAGTCACACATTGTCATCGTCATCCCTCGACTTTTAATCTGCTCATCTGGAATAGTTCTGTAAGATGCAGCTGAATGCACGGCGGAGTCCGTCACGCATCCGGGCAAATTCACCGCGGACCGGGATTGTTGAAACGCATTAATAGCCGTATCCACGAAAATCGTTCTGCAGCACATGCAGACGCTATTATGCACGCAAATTCACCACGGAAATTTTTCTCGTAACACAGCTTGACATCAGTGCCAATTCACTGCACGAATTTATCGTATAACAGCTGCATTCGCTCGATGATTATCGCTTCCCGTGTAGAATCCCAAGGACTTTTCTGCCTATATTGTGTACTCTTACCTGGAACACATCAACCCCTGGCGTTGACTGCTCTTCTGAAAGTTGCGGCAGAATGCGCGGGAATCGTAATGTCCGCGCAAATCATCACCGCCGGAATAGTTTTATCGTCAGCTACGGCTTCATACGCTTAACTTCACCGGGGAAATGTTTCTTGTAATGCAGCCATGAGCCTATCTAAGCAAAGTCCGACACGGTTATTCATGGTGGCGCCGAAAAAGTAAATAAAACACCTGATGTCAAGCGCAAAAATCGTACAGCCAGGATTATTGGGTTTTTTTTGGGGGGGGGGGGGGGTGGCAATGGGATTTTGTAGGGGCCCACTGTCGGCACTACAATGGATTTTAGTGGGGCACAAACTTCGGTATTAAAAACTACACCAGTAGAATCATATTGGGCAATATGAACACAATGAAAGAATAAGTTTATACTGGTGCTATTTTAACATCCAAGTTATGGCTTGGTAAATTCTTGGAGAGGGGTGGCACGTTCATCCTTCCTTAGATTCGTCATGGTGCGAGGCACATTTTAATGCCTCATGGATGCTCTCCAGAACTACGAACGACCAGAACTACGAACGTTTTACAGAAAATTTACAAGAGCGGGTAGAAAGCCTTCAACTAGTACTTCTGAAAATTTAGTCTTGACACGAAGGATTTCTTGTGGATTTTAGTTTCTTGACAGAAACAAAAAGATGAAAAAACCTAATCATGGGAGAATACAAAGACCTTTATTATTGACAAGTGTCATTACAATTCCTAAGAGATTGTGTATGGTCCTACCACAAACCATGGAGGAAGAATCTGTTTTCTTCCTCCATGCACAAACCTAGTACTTCCATCATACAAAGCTTCATTGACATTACTAACGTTTTACGATGTCAAACCACAAACATAAATTCAGACTGCAGAAGCAACATATTTATCATATTAAAAAAAACCTATAGGCCTTTTGTACAGATTTAAAGTGCCTTTATAATCAACATTCGATCCACCTTGGAACTTGCATCTGATATACAAGACTTGTTTTTATTACCCGTTGCCTGATAAAATTCAAACACGGGCAAGGGGGGATTTCGTTATCTTCGTTATCATTTTTTAGCAACTGTTTACTGCACAAGATGTGGGCGGTAGCTAAAGGGGTGGGGTGGGGGTGTTAGTGGGTGGAGGTGAACCCCATTATCGGCAAATAAACCACCAAATCATACCATCGAAGCATGCTTGTATTTTTGAGGCTCGCAGTGATTTAATTTCGGGGGGAAATGTCTAATTCGGCGCTGGATGTTATGCTTGCGTATATAGTGTATGTACGCTGCCAAAGTTATAACATCTTGTTCAGAATGATATAGAGGGCGGCAGACTCGAATCCTTGATGCGCATGCCCCTGTTCTTGGCGGCTCATTGGACATGGGGATATTACTCTGTTACTTGCGATAAAGGTTTCAATTCTAATTTTAAAAAAAAACTACTTTAGTCACAACAATATAATAATTAAAAACTACCACGGTCAACTACACGCACCACGCCCTTGTAACCTTTCAACAATAGCATTAGGAACCCATTGACCATTGTTACTGCTTATGTTGTTTACAAGTTTTAAGTCATGCCAAAAGAACCTGTCCACATTCCAGTGTCTTTGAAGTAATTCAAAACAAATCTGAAAAGTTATGTGGCGCGCCACTTTATAAAGTTTCCCAGCCAAGAGGTTGGCCCCGCCCATGTACGTGGTTGTGTGTTGCAATGGGCACGTACAGTATGTGCATGTATTGGTGTAATGTTCAATGTTGTATTTTCATTTTTCCCACCACGTGTTTGACACGTGTGGCCTGATTAATATTCATTAGTCACAACCTATCTGTCCACGTGGTTGACAAGGGAAGTGCAGTTTCTATCATATTTAATACTGGACAGAAGATCATGCATTTCCATTCAAAGCCACATGGATGCCATGTTAGTCCTCCCATAAACCACGTTTAACAACGTGCAAGTTCCTTTGCACGTGCATTTCTTTCTGAATTCAAATTTGTGTTTCCTTTGTATAGTGGAGGATCAACATGGCCCTGCGGTGGATGCCTTTATTTGCTACGCCCCAATAGGCCCTAACAGGCCCTCGATCCATGCAGTCACAATATCAGAGATCAATCAGTACAACGGGTATTATGGCCTATTTAACAATGACTTTACAGCATACCACTGTTTAATGGGAAAAGCGTGAGTGTCTACGTGCACAAAAGCGCAGCAGACAGCCATAAAGATATTAAACATGCAAATTAACCTAGTCATGTCAAAAATAGTAATCATTCCAAATTTGCCATTATCCCGATACTACACATAATATGGGCCCGCCCGTGGATGCCAAAACTACAAAGTAATGAATGTTTGACGCGTGCAGCCAGCCATGAATACTTTTTCCCACTCGGGTTTTAATTATAAAGTGCTCCTAAAAACTTCTCCCTGATGCCCATCACGGAGCGCCTTTTGTACTTTGTAGTCTTATATTCTGGGTAATGTACGTAGTCGAAGCCACCTGTGCACATCGCACATTCCAGAGTATAGTATACGAAAGGTTTCACAAACATATTCCTATGCAAATTCTGCAAATTCACCAAACAGTCACGACAAAGAAGCGAACATACCAAACTTGGATCAACAGAAGTGTATGATAATTTTATTGTTGCACATAATGTCTAAGGACGTTGTTTAGCAGACGACAAAATGGCCATACTTTCCTCCTTAAGTGTATCTTCTAATAATTTTTAAAGGAAAATCTATGATATTTGTCATTATTATACTTGGATATAGAAAAGTGGCGGTTGTATTATACATTCTTTCCCGTTAATTCATGACGAACAAACTGTGGTTTGATGCTGAAAAAGAAAGAATGCTGTTTTAATACACAAAGTTGTTTTTCGTTAGTAGGTGCACATCACTTACCTCTGCTGCTGGGAGCTCAGATATTTTGACTTACCCATGACGAACTCTTCAGGTTGGAACCTTGGCTTTTGCCGCCTCCTTATCGTCAAACAGATCATTCGACAAAAATCACAATTCCTAAATCGTCATTCAGATCATTCGACAAACCACAACTCCCAAATCGTCATTCAGATCATTCGACAAAATTCAGTTCAAACAATCCAGCTGCAGTACCTTCCTGGTCAGATTATACTGCTAAGGTTGTAGATCCATCCCTCCTGAATGCCGGATTTCTCCAAAACAATGAACGAGAAAGTCCTTTCACTCACGAATCAATCACGCCGTGGTCCTGTCCCGCGCCCTCCTGTAAGGTCTAACAGTTCTTGGCCGGACGGTCCTGCCGAGTTTCCTCATAATCCAGTGAGAACCGCGATTTACATAGGCATAATACAGAGTTCTTCCACGTTCCGTCTTCGCGTCCCGTGCTACTATATGTAGTTCCTGGAATGTCCTCCAAAGATTCGGCATATTTGCCGGGATGCATGTCCCATGTACAACCAAATCGAAGCATTCAAGAAGCAGCTCAAAGAATTCAAAGTATTTATATGGAATCCCGAACTCTAAAACTCAGTGTCAAAATGTTTGAACCAAAACTTGCGTCCGTCCGTCCTTGTTGAATTTCAATTACACAATGGAGATTAAGCTAAGCGGCAATTAAGAAATCAGCCACTGTGGCTGATTTGTGGTGTGTGACTTGTGGCGTGTGTATTTTTTGAATAAGACAATGGACGGCCGAGTTACCCAATTGGTATTAACCGCGACTAATATTAGTCTCCTTTCGTTCTTGTATGTAAAGATCTATTTGATTTTTTGTTATTATATGTATTTCATAATTATGCAGATACTTTAATAAATCAACTGATAATTGTATAATGCTTTGTCTATGATTTACCGCCCTATTTTACTTCTGACCGAATATTAAAGGAAGTCCATTACGTCACTTTGGATGATTTTCATTGGTCAGAACTGAAAGGACTGACCGGTGGATTGAAACATGTAGCCTGAAGATCTGACGTCACGCTTTGAGCTGGAGGCCCGTGAATTCCGCCAGATCCTAGCTGGCCGTGCAGCCGCCATATTTTCCCGATGCTCAACTTTGACCTTGGTTGGTAGCTAGCGCCCGCAAGCCTCGAGCGTGACGTCAGATCTTCAGCAGAACGCGTTAACGTATCAAATTAAATGCTCTGAGTGGTACGCCAAGAGCCTGTCTATATCCTTGACAGGATATAGACAGGGGACCAGTCTATGAAGCATGTTGCTCTCATTTAGTTCTCTCACCGTCTTATTTTATGAATATTTTATTTTCGTCTTAGTGTTGTGGATATTAGTCCATACAATAATTTTATGAAAATTTCATCCTACAATTACAAGTTTACGCATTATTATTCATGGGCGGATCCAGAACATTTTTTAGGGGGGGGGGCTGAGAATAAAAAACAACTATTTTTCAGTACTATAAAAATTACAATGAAATAATCAAAGGGAGAGAAAAACAAAGCACAGTGAGGGGGAATGGGAGTGCGTTCTCCCCTCCCATCCCCCCTCTCTCTCTTTTTCTCTCCCTTTTTAATTTTTTTAAAAACGATTTTAGGAGGGGGGGCTACAGCCCCCCTTAGCTCCCCCACCTGGATCCGCCAATGTTATTATTATTATTATTATTATTATTATTATTAATTTTTATATTATTGATTGGTCTATACATGGAGGAAGGAAATACATATGCATTTGGACCTACATATCTTTTGCTAATATTTATGGGAGGGGAACACACCCTCTATATTAGAGATGTTAATAATGAAAAGTCCAGTGGGAGTAGGCTCTATGGATGCATTTATACCAACAAAAGTGCATTTATTCAAAAATTTGAAGATTGACAGTCAATAATTTGTACCGCCGTGACTCGGCGACTCGCGTGATGCGACGTTCGCTGGTGCTCACCGGTGGGGACGAGGGAATACGCAGAGTGCGACCTTGTTTTCATGGTGATCGATCCCACAGAAGTTGACAATTATATTGGTGGTGCGTGTACAGGTGTTGCAAGACGTCTGGGAAAGAAACGTACTGGTAACCAAATAGTTCGCCATATCGTATACACAAATTGGTAATCGGAAAGAGAGAGCTGAGACCGGCTAAAGGTGTCTCCACGACAACTTACTGGTGCCTGACTAAACCTTACAACCTGGCTTTGCGAGAGACAACAAGCAAGGATACGAAATACTGTAAAATCGACTTAGAAAAATGACAATTTATTCGTTAATTCCGCCTTTACAGGAACCCCAACTACACAGTCTAACTGTATTGAGTGAGCGAGTATTCAACGCTGCAAAACATGGTAAGCCCATAACATTAGGGGCGTTACTGCACGACAAGTCCCCAGGAATTATCAAGTCGGTGCTATCCGAATTGATTGAGACCGATGACTATAAATGCACAGCGCTGGTCGCTGCTGCCCGAAACGGCCACAACACGGTCGTAAAGCTTTTGCTGGACCAGTATGGGGTGGACACTGAACAAGCGGGGACGGTTAAATTCAATGGGTATGTCATTGAGGGCGCCACAGCTTTATGGAGTGCCGCTGGTGCAGGTCATTACGAGGTCGTTCAAACACTGGTGCAGCATAAAGCAGATGTGAATCATTCAACGGTGTCGGATTCAACGCCTTTGAGAGCAGCGTGTTATGATGGGAAGCTGGACGTAGTAAAGTGCTTGGTGCAAAATCAAGCAGACATCCACAAACCGAACAAGTATGGGAATACGTGCATCATGATAGCGAGCTACAAGGGACACTATGATGTCGTGACCTACCTGCTTGCTTATGGAGGTGATGCAAATGCCCAGGCACACTGTGGTGCTACAGCAATGCATTTCACCGCGGAATGTGGCCGGTTAGAAATAGTGAAACTTCTGGTGAAGCACAAGGCCAAAATGCTTAAAAATGAACATGGTCTTACACCGCTCATGGTTGCATGTGACAACGGCATGGCTGAGGTTGCAGAGTTCCTCATGTCCTTGCCAGAGGTTATAAAACAAGAGAAAACCCAGGCTCTGGAGCTACTGGGATCATCCTATGCAAATGACAAGGAGCATTACGATATCGCTAAGACATACCACTATTTCTGCTTGGCCATGCTGCATCGACGCCTGGATTCGGAAAATAGTAATGTCAAAGAACTATGTGAGCCACATCCTGCTTATGGAAACCATAGAGAATGTACGACTCTGGAGGAGCTGAATGATATAACGAATGACCATTTTGCACTTCAGATGGAAGCGTTGATCATTAGAGAACGCATCCTCGGTCAGCAGAATCCTGAACTGCTACACCCAATCATCTTCAGAGGTGCAGTATGCGCAGACAGCATGCAGTTTGCAAACTGCATCACGCTGTGGATGCATGCGATGGACATCAGGCAACGACTCAACCGTTCCATACAGAAGGACATCTTACGCTTCGCCCAAGTTTTCTCACAGATGTTGCACATTGGAGAGGACGTCGCCTTTAGGGATATCTACCACATACTCTCTGCAGCTGTGATCGAGCTTGAATGCTGGCAGGCAAAACTGAAATCATGTCAGGAGCAGTCGGAGAGAAAAACCCTGCAGAGCGTCTTTGATGCCGACATTCTAACCACTCTATATATTCTGATGGTTGTTACCAACAGTAATGTGAACAAGACGAAAGAAGAGGAGTATCTGTACAAGAAACTGGTGTACCACCTTATCTCAGTCGATCCGAGGACGTCTAATGGATTGACTCCCCTGCATATGGCTGTCAACCAGCTCACGCCAGTGGATGACTTCCACACGAACAATATCTGCTCTTTCCCCTGTGTCAAACTGGTGGAGTTGTTTCTCGAGTGCGGGGCAAACCCCAACGCCACGGACCACTTTGGGAACACCCCACTGCACATTGTCGTTCAGTACAACAAGCCAATAAGTGACTTCATGACTCTGCATTCTATCATTGTGATCTTGGCAAAGGAAGGTTGTCATTTGGACAGGACTAACGGTGATGGGAAATCTGCCTGTGAGGTGTCAACGACTGGAGTGGCCGAGATTATACTCATTGCTCATATCAAGCCATCATTGAAGTGTATTGCAGCAAGGAATGTTAAGAGACATGGTTTAGAGTATAAAGGTCTGGTACCACAGACTCTCGAGACTTTTATAGAGATGCATTGATAAACTGAATCAAAATTAACCCTAACCGCCAACATTCATTGCACAGGCACCCTGCTGAATGCAACACAATGCATCAAGATTCAATTCAATAATGGTTTATTAAATATTTACAAATTACGGCATCTGCCCAATTGCAAGTAAATTTACAATAAAATATTTCAGAAAATCTTATTATATATCAAAAAAGGAATTTAAAAAAATTCACAAACGGAACAACTGAAATTGCACATGAGAGAGAACGAGTTGCAACCAAATGCAACAACTTTTTACATTTATTGCATCTTGTTGCATTGAGCATGGTTAGGGTTTAATCTGGCTCCCAGACTTGAGAACACACCCATCCAGTTATGGCAGTAGTCCTTGCCCACCTTTAGCAACACTGGGAAATTCCGACACCCATTTTTATGAAAGCGAAGCTAATGATAACATAGTTAAAATTAAAATAGTTATATGGAAATACACATTTGTGTAGATTTTTTTTTTAGAACTTCATCATTCCTATCATTAAAAATAAAAAATATATATATTTTTAATTATTAATTTTGGCTTAAATATATAATATAAGATTTTTGCAAATTGCGTGACACTTGGCGCTCCATATATGAGTGTGTTGGGGTTGAATTTGATGGTAGCCAGCAGGACCAGAAACAACTGAATTGTACTAGTTCTCCTTGAGTTCTTGGTAGCCCTTTGAATGGTCATTAAACAACAATGCAAAGAGTGGGTATAGATAATAACAAAACAATAATTGTTCTTGGTTCACGTGTAGTTTAACCCTCCTACTCTAGCTGCACTTTACTGGGAAGTTGCTATAGAGATCAAAACCAGCCAACAGCCCATTTTGACTGTTGACCCAAATGTGCACACGGGCATTTTTGACTGGTTTTTACTGTCATTTTGACCACCCTGAACAATGCATTTACCAGTCAAAAACGGTTGATGCATTTTGACCTTTATGTACTTACTACACGTAAGGTTTGACAGTGTTAGACTTTTTAAGTGCACTAGATATACATGTACCTTAGCAAAACATCAACATGTTGACTGATTTTGACGCTTGTAGTAGCAGGAGGATTAATGCCTCACTGAGCTCACAAAGCAAAAGGGGCAAAAAGTATTTCTCTGCCATGCCAAAGAACTGCCTCGCGCTGTTGGCAAAAAAGTCATTGTAAGTTTTTGTTACAATGTTCAAAAGCGATTCTTGAGGCAAAAATTGCCTTTAATAAGATTTTGAGTTTTCAAATTCCTTGGGGTAAATACTAAGGGACAGTATCATCACGATCAGAGCAGACTATCGGTGTCTCAGTTTAAGATGATCACAGTGACTGAAAATTACTGGCTCATTTATGCAGCAGCAACGGGATATATGACCTTTTTATGTGGAATATTATTTCCAGTCACTGAGTTTATCTAAAACTAGCACTCTGATTCCATGCCCTGTTGATCGTGATGATATTATCCCTTTAAAGAAAAGGGTGATCAGTACATTTCCAATGGGCTTCTGACAGTGGCGCACCCAGGATTTGATTGGGGGGGGGCTCAAAATATTTTTATTTGAAATCCAATATGGGGGAGAGACATGGCTGACCCAAACCATAACCGCTGGCGCGGCTGCAGCCATGTCCCTAGTCGTGCTCGTCAGTGAACCTACAGCACATGTTAAATGTTTCCTGGTGGTTTCTAGTCATAAAAAGAAGACATTATGGCATGATTCGGACTCGTGGGGTTTACCTTCCATATAATTTCCTCCTCTTGATGTAAAGAACTTGAGCTTGTTTCGTCTGCAAGATTTCTATAGTTAAATACTTTCATTGCGTGGACGTAAAGTTTGTGATCATTCAGGGCAGAGCTAAATTTTTTCAAACACGAATTTGGCGGCAAAACCAAATCCCAATATTATCCAATCGGTGTTTGCTAAAAGAGTGTCACATAATCTTTGTAAATTAAAACCCAATCCTGGGCCATTGTGTACAAACTGGAAAGGAGTTGATTATAATGCGGGCGTGTTTAAATTTTACGAGTAACCTCAACGACAGTCAACGACCTCAACAAGAGAAACGGACAACAGAAAATGAAAATGAAATTAAGTAAAGCTGCTCCCTGATCAGGGTGCACCATGGCAGGGGGGGGGGGGGAGGAGAATGTGTAAAAATGCTTGTTATATATACTGGTGGCCCTTCAAGCTTACATGCATACGCAACGCCGTAAAATATAATAGTGAGTGGAATAAATGGAAAACTTTTGGAGGGGAGCTTGAGTCCCCATCCCTTGTACCACTGCCCTATACTCCTTGCCGAACTCCTCTGTAGGCAAGACTTGGGCTCAGATTTTGCTCTCTTTCCTGGCTCCTTTAAAAAAAACAAAAAACATCAGCGGGCTTGGGTGCGCCACTGGCTTCTGATGATCGTTGGGGCGTGGTTTATGTTGGAAATACATCACACTTGCCAACATGATAAGAATGAAGAGATACATACATAGAAACCAATATGTGAAAGTTTCAGGTTTATTCCGTTGTCATCAACAAGAAAATAGTATATAAGGCCCCCAGTTTCTGGTTATCGGTCAGCTTCAAATTCAGTGCAGTGATGTTCTTTTTTTTGGCCAACAGGGAAATACGTGATATATGTATACGGGGGGACAAAATTTCCGATATATACTACTCAAAACAATTTAGGGAACACCGGAATAATCTCAGTTAAAGCAAGATCATTTATTTCAGATAAACACAATGTTTCACAGAATTGATGATAAAGGATGCATGTAGTGATTACACATTTCATGACATGACTACTGAAAGAGAGAGGGGATGGTACATGGAACATTTCAATAACGGGTGTGACCACCTCTTGCAGTAAATCCGGTGTTCCCTAAATTGTTTTGAGTAGTATACATCACACTTACCAACAGGATAAGAATGAAGAGATACATAACATAGAAACCAATATGTTAAAGTTTCAGCTTTATTCCATTGTCATTAACAAGAAAATAGTATATAAGGCCACCCAAAAAAGTCTCCAGTTATCGGTCAGCTTCAAATTCAGTGCAGTGATGTGCTTTTTTTTTGGCCAACAGGGAAATACGTGATATATGTATACGGGGGGACAAAATTTCCGATATATACTACTCAAAACAATTTAGGGAACACCGGAATGATCATTTATTTCAGATAAACACAATGGCCCGTATTTTAGAATGCTCCTTTATTTTGGCTTAAAGGGCGCCTTTCATAAGGTATCCTTATCTAAAGGCTTCCTTCACTAAGGAGGGGTTATCTATGGTTGTTTACAGAATCGACCTTATCCCTTTCCTTTGTGAAGGAGTTCCTTGAATGGCTCCTCTTCATGAGGTGCCTTTGCCAAGGAAATCCTTTACAAAAGGTCTCCCTCTAACCGCTTCCCTGCCCAAACACAATGGCTAATTGCATAGTAAATAGTGGCAATTAAAATGCAAATATATGGTGTGCCATGCTTTGCACTATAGGCCCAGACAGCACTAGGCCCACACAGCACTATGGAGGCAAAGGAAGCAAAAGGTGCAGCTGGGAAGAGGAGAAGAATCTTCTCCGAGTTGGAGAAAAATTTGCTGTTGCAACTGATTGAAAAGGAAAGAACTGTTATTGAACTAAGGCAAAATACAGCTAAAATATTACAGGATAAAAAGGACGCTTGGGATCGTATTGCGACTAATTTCAACTCGCAGAAAGGCATTGAAGCTGCAGATGTCAAAACTCTGAAAAAGGTGTGGGACAACCTGAAAACCAAAGCGAAAAAGGATGTTAGCAAGGGAAAAAAAGAACGTCGTTTAACGGGCGGTGGTAAAGTCGATCTAGCGGCAACGGCAAAATGACCGAAGAACGGCTGTAAGGAAGCTCTAAAGGAAGCCCAAGACCATCCTTAGGAACAAAGGACTTCCTAACCAAAAATAAAGGTGTCCTCAGCGTTAGGAAACATTCTAAAAACCGGTCAACCTTTAGTTTAGGTGGCGATTGAAAGGAGGCCTTTTCTACAAAATAAAGGTAGCTTCTAAAATAGCCAAAGGCTCCCTTAAGAAGAGAACAATAGGCATAAAGGCGTCCTTTGCAGTAAAGGAGCATTCTAAAATACGGGCCAATGTTTCACAGAATTGATGAGAAACAATGAAACAGATGATAAAGGATGCATGTAGTGATTACACATTTCATGACATGACTACTGAAAGAGAGAGGGGGTTGCAAATGAAAATCCCGGTTCATGGAACATTTCAAACCTATTTGATGTTAAAAATCCGGTGTTCCCTGAATTGTTTTGAGTAGTATACAAAGTATGGTGGCTAAGAGAAGCCTCACAAATCAGGCAAACGTTCATACCCCTATGTGAAAAAGTTGTTTAAAACACAGCACGGCAGAATTCCAATCGATCCAGCAATTTTGGCTGCAATTGGACATTGTTTCATAGCCAAAAAAAAGGAAAATTAAAAATGCAGATGCGCGGGTCTGAGGCAACACACGCAGATACCGGTGACTTTTTTGGGGGGCCTAAAGTTCATTCAGATGTGTATGTATTCTTATGTGGAAAATGGACCACATCTATGTACATTTCACATTTTCTAATAAAAAAAAAGTTGGCATGTCGGACAGGATGTTTGGTACTGTCACAAACTTCATATTAAGTAAGTATTTAGATTATAATTCAGTAATATTACGAACAGTTAACTACCAAAGGTGTACACTCCTTTTAACCAGTACAAATTATATGAGATACTGTAACTGGTTAAAAAACATGGAAGTTAGAAGTCACATAACAAATATTGAACAAAATAACAATAATCTGCTATAGATTTATTTATTTATCCTGCAAAAGCTTGTTTCTCTAAATAGTATATAAATAATATACAATGTACATGAAGTCTGTATTCATATTCACAGATATCAAAAATCTACCATTTTGTAATTATATGATTTTTTTAAATTAAAAAGCAATATGTACCTCTGGTAATTGTCCTAATTCATTATCATCTGACAGGCTCCGCTGAAATTATAAGTTGGTGACAAGATGCTTCATATTGAAATTTGCAAGGCAGCCCATGATGTCATAGTTTTTCATGCGGTGTGTGTTTAACAGGGGTGTGATTTGACAAAAGAAAAAAATCCTGAAAAATGGGTAGCAGGCCTGGGTCTCCCTTTGGTCTAGAGGGACAAATCCCCCTGAACCTCCTAGTTGTTTAGTTTTGGAGGATTTATAGACCCTTCACATCCCCACAAACAAGAAACTAGAGGTTTGGACTCAATGGTGGCTACTTCTCTTCTTTCAAGAAAATTTTGAGGCAAAGAGATTTGTAAAAAACCCTGAAAAATCACAGGCCTGGTTTAATTTGAATTGTTTCATTTATTAGCATTCGTGTAATTCTGCTGCAAAAGATCAATTACTTTGAATGAACACATGAGGTTGTGATAGCCCCCTCTTGTGGTCATGCATGAATTATGTGTTTGTCTATTGAAAGAGAGAACTTTACTGAATATGAAGTGCATGCTACAAGATAAATGAAAAGCAACAGAAAATATTTCAGAGACCTGTGATTTCTCAGGATTTATTTTTACAAATCTCCCTCTGCCTCAAAATGTTCTTGAAAGAAGAAAAGTAGCCACCAAGGAAAGAAAGAAGTTGCCTGTATTGTGGCCAAACCTCTACTTTCTTGTTGGTCCAAAACTAAACATTCAGGGGCCTTTGCCCTCTAGACCAAATGGAGACTCATGCCCGCTACCAATATTTCAGGATTTTTAAGTTATATCCCTGGCTTCAGCGTCAAAAATTATTTTGACCTTGAACTGAAGAACGGAGGTCCCTGGTCTTTTACCCCTTGATATGTTTCCGTAAACGCATTGAATTTCTAATGGAAATGTCATAAACCAAGGGAAAATTATCTTGCACCTTGAAGAATTAAATTCAAGGCTTGACCATGTATTATGGGGAGTTGTGACAGTGCAAGTTTTAGTTTAACCAGTTACGTGAAACCAAACTCCTTGTCTAATGTCAACATAAATTCATAGCAGTTACAATATACCTGTAATATTAATAGCACTGAATGATGTCACATAGCATATGCTACAAAATTCATAATTTTCTGTCAAAATTTGATTTCCAAAATTAGTATAACATACATGTACATGTACACACCAAAATATCGGAACAGAATGAATCCCTAAATAGACCTCATTAACCTTCCTATAATACAAGGGTCAAAACCAGTCAAAATGTTGATATCCTTGCCAAGGTATATCTAGTGCACTTAAAAGTCAAACACTGTCAAACCTTACGTGTAGTAAGTACATTTATACATGTAGGTCAAAATGAGTTGACCGTTTTTGACTGGTAAAAGCATAGTCTGGTGTTGTTCAGGGTGGTCAAAAATGCCCCTGTGTGCACATTTGGGTCAACAGTCAAAACAGGCAGTTGACTGGTTTTGACCTCTATAGCAACTAAAATGCAGCAATAGTAGGAGGGTTAATGCACTGATGACTTCAAAACGCCATGTAATAGGGTAAACAATGGAACATATGTGTGGCACAGCACATACGTGTAGGTGAGCCAATGCATTGCCTTCTGACTCTAAGCGAGGGCGCTGGTCAGTTTCTAAGAGTGACATCATCATATGAATAACGTCTATTCCAAATCCGTGATTAAAAATAAAAATGAGATGTACAGGGTTTGGCAAGATAATAAAGAAGCAGTATTGGTCAATGTATAACAACATTGCCTGTCGAGTTACCCATGGGTTAAACGGTGTTACCACTTACCACCAACCTACATGTATTAACATACCCCTGAAAATGTCTTGTGTTTCCATGACTGGCACAGAGAACTCACAATGTCACATGACTTGAGAGAATGTCACATGACTTCACTTTTGACCGACACCAATGCCAGGATTATCTTCAGTATTAAAGAAAGATGACAAACATGTCAGGGGTTGGTGAAATTCTTGCATCGGGAGATAAACAATTGATTTTAATTTTGCCCTACACCGACGTGTGTATAGCACTTGGAAAGCACCGAGTATACAGTGCTATACACACGTCAGTGTAGGGCAAAATTAAAATCAAATGTCAGGGGTTGTTGTGCATCTTAATAATTATGCATCTTACAATAAATTTTTAAGATCTCTCCAGCCTTGTACATCTTGTCTACATGTAAATTACAAGAGCCCAGTCAGACCACCGGCGATGATCACACCCAACAAAAGCATTGTATTAAAGAAAAGGCACAGCAGTGGTCATCTTGGCAAAACCGCTTAGTTTCTTAGGTTTGAGATACATTATAACATCCTGTGAAACTTTCTGCTTTTTACCTTGTGTCGTTCGCAAGAAAATAGTGAAAATGCATTCAGATATTGCGTATCAATTTTAATGTGGAATTTAGGTTATGGCTGTATGCTTATTATAGCTGAGCTTGCTGTTTTAATTTTTTGAAGGATTGAGAATTCAAAAATACATAGTTGAATATTACTGTAAAACTTGCTTAGCGTTAAGGTGATGGTAGTGAAAAAAAATTGAAAATGCATTAAGATTTTGGATAGATTCATTTTAATGTGGAATTTAGAAAAAGTTCTTTTCCTAAATTCTCAGATAAAATTATTACTCAGGAATATTACTACCATCATCTTAACACTATTAAGCAAGTTTTACAGTAATATTCAACTAATGTATTATTATTTCTGAATTCCCAATCCATTAAAAAATTAAAACAGCAAGCTCACTTATAATGTGCATACAGCGATAACCTCTTGGGCTAAGATGTTTTTTTTCCCTGCCTAAGTGCTCCCCACCCCCAGGATAAAAGTCAGCACTGACACAGACACTAATGGATGATTGATGCTACCTGTCGAGTGTCTCA
Organism: Zoroaster sp. YZ-2022; assembly: GCA_029582265.1. Classification (NCBI taxonomy): domain Eukaryota; kingdom Metazoa; phylum Echinodermata; class Asteroidea; order Forcipulatida; family Zoroasteridae; genus Zoroaster; species Zoroaster sp. YZ-2022. The sequence continues at coordinate 11,589,820 of CM055834.1, read as the reverse complement.
AGAACTGCCTCTATAATGGTTGAAACCTCTGCCATAGCGCCTTTTCCTACAAACAAGAAAATAAAATAACAATTCTTTAAGGGAAGGTACATCAATGCCATTCAGTTCAAGCCTCATGTTTTCAAAATAAATCATAATACTTAACTAGTGTGAACATTTCTTTACAAAAGATACTCACATTTTTTTGTGGAAAACAACAAAATACTGTAACATGTTTTTCTGTTTTCCATGTTTCACACAAAAAGTTGCTGTCCAGTAATTTTTTTCTCTTTTAAAGATGAAAACAAATACTTTCTAAGGATGATTGATACAAGCAATTTGATAATCTGTTAATATCCAATATTACAATATTCATCCACCCCTTTAAGTTCATCCTTTTATTTGCCCTGACAAATTAAATATGTGAACGGCCAGGGGTCAACACATAAAATATGTATTCTCCCAAATGTTGTCAATTTGACACCATTTAGTTTTGCCCCAATATTTTCAGCCACAATAAATGTCACTCATAAAATCAGTAGTTCGTGAGGTTATTTTATTTATTTTAAAAGCAAAGAAAATGGTCATTGTATAACTTATGCTGAACAGCTAACTACTTTGGTCAATACCGCCCTCTGTTGGTGGGTGGATATTATATTTCTCAATTATTCCGTTGTAGCACATGGTTGTAATACCAAACCACTGGTACAGGGAAATATACCTGCACAAGTGTATACTCAAGGGGGTCGTTTTCAAACATATCCCAATTGGGGGATTATCCAGATCCTGACTGGAACCCTATTCTCCCATATTCCAAATACTGTTTCTATTCCAAATATTGTTATTGGTGACTCTCATGTGCAATCTTCTTCTCAAGCAAGGAACCTTGGAGTTATTTTTGATGCAAACATGACATACCTCATATTTCAAATGTTACTCGCACCGCAGCATTTCACCTTAGGAACATTGGAAAGTTACGCAAATATCTTAATTATGATGCAACAGAACAAATTGTTCATTCCTTCATAACATCTCATCTTGATATGGCAAATTCACTGCTTTATGGACTTCAGGATCAACTACAGCGACTTCAAAAGATTCAAAACACTGCTGCACGTATTGTGACTCTCTAAAAATCCTTAAAGATCTGCATTGGCTGCCAATATCATATCGTATTATTTATAAAATATTGCTTATCATTTTCAAATCTTTGAATGATTGTGCACCATTGTATATATCCGACTTGTTGAAATGTTATGCTCCCTCTCGCAAGTTACGTTCCAGTGCAAAATTTCTGCTGGCTGAACAAAAGTCTAAAAGTGACAGATCTTTTGAAGTTGTGGCTCCACGCCTTTGGAATGATTTGCCTCTGTACATTCGAGAATCTCAAACTGTTTACTCCTTCAAGAAAAACTTAAAAACTCATCTTATGTGTATTGACTATAAGGACTAGTAACATTCATTTATGCATTTTTTTAAAATCTTTTGTTTAGTATTATATTGCATTTGCTATTGTATTGTTATGCTATTGTATGATTTCTTGTTTACTGTAAAGCGCCTTGAGCACTTCTTGGTGGATATGTGCGCATTATAAATCTTCTGTATTATTATTATTATTATTATTATTATTATTATTATTATTATTGAGGATAACAAATTGTACCCGCCAATTGACACCTTCTGTCCAAGTAACTTAGAAGGTGTTGTTGTCACCCAATTCCCAACCGGGGCATTATATATAGTTATCTTCATTGGGAGAATAGGGTTTCAATCAGGAGAAAATTAAGTCTCTCCGGGATCTAGAGATAACTTTTAGTTGTCATTTACCCCTGTGAGTCCAAGCATGGTCCAAGTATCCTCCAACTGAATCTGTCACAACTACCCCTATGTGACTGAAAGACACCGGGTATTCCAAACCAATATACTGCTGGGAGCTTCTATTACCAATATTATTAAAGTAAAAATCCTGTCCACTGAGATGATTTCTGACAGAATCAACCCCATTGCAGTTCACTGCCGTTTACCAAAGAAAACACTCCATTGGAGTGTCGATCGATCAGGTGCATCAGTCAACTGACCAGATGGCTTTAAATTATATTTCTCTTCTGTTCATTTTTTTTGGGGGGGGGGGGGGCAACCACATACGTGTCTGTGAATATTCAAATGCAGACCCGTTGAACAACTTGAAGCCACTCTCCCTTACACATGCAGCAAAAACTCCCAAAGTCAACATGTGTGTACATGTTCATTGGCGGATCCACTGGGGTGGGGGGGGGGGGGGGAGGGGGATATACATGTATGCCCCTCTCTTGTTTATCGCCTTGTGTGTACATTTCATATTTAAATCTATGGGAGGAGAATGCAATAAGGCATACGACTGCATACATGTAGCTATAAGACCCATTATTGTACAAATAATTGTAGAAATTGAAAAGAAAACAGATCAGGTGCAATCATTCATTAAGTAGGTCAGGAGAGCCGTGGTTTCTTCATCTGGACAGAGTGAGTTCTTTGTCTTTCTAATCATAATTGGGAAATCCAGTATATTATTGCATGGAAATTCCCTGATAGCTGTTGGAAACCTGGGGGTGAATCCAATCCAATTATTCAATGTTCTTTTCATTCAAGACGGAGTAAATTGCCAGCCACATGGAATTAGACTCAGCAGGTACACCTGGACAGCCTTACTGCCTGTAGCCTAATTGTGTTTCCCAAAAAAAACCTCAATGGTTTATTAGTATGCTTTGATAGATGTCTTTGTTATTGCACAGACTGAGGCCAAATCTCTTGGCCTTTTTGTCAGACTGTATATTAAATGAAGTTGCGCAAATTAATATAGGCCACGAAAGGAAAGGACTGTACCATTTGAAACAGCACTCGGTATAACCTTTGTATGCCTATAATCCACACATTGATTACGTGGCTCACTTCTGAAAAAAAAATGATGAAATTGTCTTTCTGAAATGGCTTAGATACAATTTTCAAAATCTGAACTACAATGTCTCTTCTATAAACTATAAATGAACAGTGGATATCCAGCAGACCTAGAGACTGTCAGCATCATTAAGAACATTTTTGTTTATAGCCATGCTTATAAATTTACCTTACGTTTACTTATTTTCATGTGCCCCTAGCTCCCCCTGCCTTCTTGCCGGCCACCCTGGAACTACCTCTGATATCTGGCCTCCCCCAAGTCATGTTCTTAAAGGAATAATATCGTCATGATCAACAGGGCATGAAATCAGAGTACTAGTTTCAGATTTTAGTGACTGGAAATAATACCCCACATGATAAGGTCATATTACCGTTGCTGCTGCATAAATGAGCCAGTAATTTTCAGTCACTGTGTTCATCTTAAACTAGGACATTGATTCCATGCCCCGCTGAAAGTTTGCTCTGATCGTGACGATACTGCACCTTTAATGCAATACATCAATTTTAATCACGTCGCTTCCCACGAGGTGGGCCGACCAAACCTTGCCCTATATTAAATTCCCATAGTTTTTCCAGTCACTGTGTTCATCTTAAACTAGCACACCAATTCCATGCCCTGTTGAAAGTCTACCCTGATCGTGACGATATTGTCCCTGTAATTTGTGCTTTCTATCTATCTTCTCCGTCCCTACCAAACCGGACTGCATTCTAAAATGTTTGCATTGTAAACAATGTAACTTGATTGTGGTTGATTATATAAATAGAGAAAGTAGTGTCTCCCCATCCCCTTTGATCTGACATGGCTAGCAGCAAAATTTCTTGGTCTTTGTTAGAATGCCTGTCGATGGGAGGAAAGAAAAACATCCATCGGCAACGTATCTTGACGGAGACTGCCCCCCTATGTCCTCATACTTCATTAGTGCAGATGTCTTCATTCAAATGGTAGTTTGTACTGCCATCAATACAATATATAGCACGGTGACATACATGTGTACCTACATGTACAGTATGCAGTCAAATTAATTACAATGTGCAAGGGTACATGTTTATATACTGAGCATCAAAAGAAACTTACCAAATCTTTGGAAGGACACTCATTAAAATCCTACACGGAAAGAGGAAAAAAAAATTGAACACAGGTAAACTTCAGTAATCTTTACTAAGCACATGTCAATAAACAAGATTACTGAAGTTTACCTGTGTTCAAATATTTTTCCTTTTTCCGTGGAGGATTTCCGTCGAGGACACTCATTAAAATCCTTCACGGAAAAAGGAAAAATATTTGAACACAGGTAAACTTCAGTAATCTTTACTAAGCACATGTCAATAAACAAGATTACTGAAGTTTACCCGTGTTCAAATATTTTTCCTTTTTCCGTGGAGGATTTTAATGAGTGTCCTTCCAAAGGTTTGACAAGTTTCTTTTGATGCTCTGTTTATTTGACCACCACCCCCTCCCCTGGTAAAAAAGCTTTGTGATGAAATGTCAAAACAATGATATTTTGTATTATTTTCCATTCAATATGATGACTAAAACTGTTTTGCCATACTGAATTTGCCATACCCTAAAATCTGTCTTACATACTTCATGGTGTATCGCCCAGGTTTTACCGGCAATTTCTGATTTTTGTTCTGTTTTCATTGGAACATTGATAATATCCTTTTAGAATACTTTGAAATGAGATATAAAAAAGTGCATGAAATTTTTGGGTATATATGTACTGTAAAACCATGCTTTTAATTTTTTTTTTTTTTTTTTTTTTTTTTTAGAAATATGTCATTTCCCTTCTTCAAGTTAAATAGCAATGTTCCGATTTTGATGAAAAAGAAAATTTCCAAAAACTGCTGTTCATATTGCCAAAAAGATGAGATACATCTTTAATGTACACGTATATGACATTTTTGTCCTTCAAATATTATAATATTGATAATGATAAGCAATGCTGTAAAAATGCTGTATTTATCAATGCAACTTGGAGTTAAATGCTGAATACTATACAATACAAGTACAAGTAGGATCTCAGGACCTCACACAATAATTTTTATTATAACACATACTCACCGAACAGGAAAATCAACATAATTTGTCATATAAATTATCCGCAGAGGGAAATTATATTATTTATATGCAAGCCTTTGATGATGTAAGTTTACACTGTCGAGCATGTGAATCCGCAAACATTATGTGTGTAGTTCACCCCACGGCTGTTGACCTTAGACAGGAGCCATGCTGAAGATACCCACCTTAACACCCCAAGAGCTCCATCATACTTTCTAATTACCTGTATCTCCGCAAGCCAATGTCTTCTGGATGCAGGGGACTTCGCGATAGCCAAAGGAGTGGAGAGTGGCTATCTGTCCTGCAGTGATGGGATGATCCCACATGTGTGTGTTCATGGCCGGACAGAAGAGGAGTGGCTTTGCGGTGTCCCACGCTCGGACGACGCACGTCTGCAAGGAGAAATCAAGACGACATAAAAAATAATAATAAGAGGGTTTTAAATTACAGCTGTCCAAGCAAAACAAACTGATGGTATAACTTCAATTTTGACTTGTCAAAGTTAATCACATTCAAAAGGAGATATTCCACAAAATTATTGGCCAAATAAAAGCATTGTAAAACAGTCCATGAGTGACATTATTTGAGCGGATATGAACTTATCACGTAGTGTCCTTTATTATTATTAGCTTTTAAATAATCTTTTAAATAATCATGCCACTGTCCATTATTTTGTCCAATAACTTTTTTTTTACTAGGAAAGGAATAACGTACAGATTTAAATAAAAAATGACAGACAAATGAGGATTCCTAGGGAATGTGCAGATCTTTAAATAATGTAGTATAAAAAGATATGAAGATCTTGATAAAAAATTTATAGGCGTTATTTAAAACTGACAAGTTTGCAGGAAGAATAAATTCCCTGTGCAACTTGGGGGGAAAAAAACACTGTAGTTCATTTTGCAGACTAACCATAACACTCTATGCTTCGCTGCGCTGTGTACAATTTACCATCATGTCTGGGGACTGTCAGATTAACGAGGCACTACATAAATGGGGTGAGAATAGGTTAAGAGAAAAACTGCATCACGTACATACTTCATAAATTTGATAATATTATATTATTATTTTTTAAATTGAATTGTTTGAAGTAAGATCCATGACTAATTAAAAATGACCTTAAATAAGCTTTAAATTGTTAATTATGAAGAAAACATTATCTCAGTAACTGACTGAAACCGTTTATAAACTTGCTACATGTAACTGGTTAACCGACCCCAATTTTTTAAAAATACAACCTTTTTGGAAAAATTTTGCTGCCCATTTTGTTGTTCTAGACTTTTTGCTTTTTGCTTGAAATTGTGCCATTTGCAGATGATCTAGTTGACGTGGCCATCAGGTGCTGACTTTCAGTTAACTGACTGTAAAAGATTCAGTTAAATGGTTAGTGAACTAACCGGTAACTTCCATCACTATCTCAAACACTAATGTATGATAGGCAAATTCATGACATTTTTTTAAAAGGTGACATGTTTAGTATTTACTGCTCCTGAGAGTATGATTATTTTCTTTGAATCAAAATATCCAAACAACCTGTAAATGCTTAAGCTTATTAATTTGGTGAAAAAGTGAACATTTATTTAAATTTGTTGGAATTTGTCTTAAAATGTCAGTTTTTGTATGTAAAAATTGACTAAGTGTAAGTGTTATGATGGTATCAATCTTCCGCCCAAAATTAATTGTGTCTGATGTGCTGTCATTTGTTTAGAAAAATTAAACAATTTCCTGTTTGAATTTCGGAAAGACAACTCTTTTCTAAATTCCACATTAGAATGCAGAAAACAAATCTGTATGCATATTCATATTTTCTCATTGACATATAACAAAGAATGTATATTCATTATTTTCTCATTAACATAACAAACTTGCAGAAGCAGTTGTGCTAATATCATCCCTTTAAAAGGTATAAATAGTGTCCTTGTAAGATGCAATTGGAGTGGGCGCAACATGAATAAAGGAGTTGTATCTATACATTAACATGTGTACATGTATGATATTTTTACATGGATATGATGATGGAAAAAGTGTTGAAACGGAAAAGCTTATTTCACTGGAGTTGTTTACTTGTCAACCAGTTTTGATAGATCTTTCCAGCCATGTAAAATATTGTTTTATAAAATGTCCAATATCACCCATTCACACCCAGGTGGATTGTACCTTTAATAGGAAGGCGTAACATTTTATACCTGATTATCAAATTAACAAAATATAATCTTTAAGCTTATTTGGTGTCAAGTTGGTCAAGTATCAAATCATCCTGAGAAATTGTTCTGTCCGAAATGAGAAAAGAGGAATTATAGTTTGGTGAAATTCTTGCGTCGGGAGATAAACAATTGATTTAATTTTGCCCTACACCGACGTGTGTATATCACTGTAGCCTATACTCAATGCTTTCCACGTGTCTGTGAGGAATTGTTATGTCGAATTCCAAACAGTTGCGTTGATGGACTCTAACCCCCGTCTCTTTAATGCTACTCTACAATCTACGAGTATAATCAAATGGTTATTATCATCCCATAGCCTATAGAGACTGGCCAGTGATGGCCATGGCAGCCACAACTCAAATTTCCCTCTAGCATTTCTTCAAGATTAATCCGCACACTGAAAAAGATTCCCATATATAGGTAGGGAAAGAAAGAAAGAAAGAAAGAAAGAAAGAAAGAAAGAAAGAAAGAAAGAAAGAAAGAAAGAAAGAAAGAAAGAAAGAAAGAAAGAAAGAAAGAAAGAAAGAAAGAAAGAAAGAAAGAAAGAAAGAAAGAAAGAAAGAAAGAAAGAAAGAAAGAAAGAAAGAAAGAAAGAAAGAAAGAAAGAAAGAAAGAAAGAAAGAAAGAAAGAAAGAAAGAAAGAAAAAACCGGGAGAGAAATCTAACATACGTTTCTACTCAGTTTCCATCATATTGGAGGGGATGCAAATGGCCTATTTATATAATTGGAAGTGGGTACAAATCTAATTCAGCAGGAGGTGTGCAGGAGGTGTGCAGGAGGTGTGCAGGAGGTGTGCAGGAGGTGTGCACACGTACAAACAATGTAGTGTCTTCTCCGATTACGCCAATCCTCTCCCCTGCGCTGCAGTACTACCCCCCAGTGTGTGTTATTTCATTTAAGGGGTAAGCAATCACTGTCAGATCTAGAGCCGAGAAAAACAGGGGAGTGCTTCATGCATTTCAGAGTCAAGTTTCAATCAAATTGTGCAAATGACCGAAGTGAGAAATGATGAATACTGAATATCACTTCGACGAGCGACTCCTATGAAAACAGGCTGGGAGTGAAGAAGCGCACACATTCAGGTACCGGCCCCCCTGACATAAAAGCGTGTGCGTGCTGGAATGTGTGTGCAAGCTCACGCTTTTATTATTCAAGTGGCTTGGGGGGGGGGGGGGGGAAGGTTTTGTCAGGAGACCCCCCTCATCAGCTCTCCATGCATTGTCGATTTGCTGGAAGCACAAACTATCTGGGGAACCTTTAGAACTTCCACTCGGAGCCATCCCGTATCAGTCAACATCCTGAAATGGACCATACTTCCCTGTCCCAAGGTTTACTCTCTCTGTCGAAGAGTGCGGATTCTTGGTGTCATATTACATGATGCAGTGATCTTTTCTATACATACATGTATGTACATGTATGTATTCAGGATTTTGTTTTTGTTTTTCCAAATTTGTGCAGGAAAGTACTCAGACGCACAATCTTGTGGTGGGACACATTTGAATGAGTCACACGTACGTATATTTCAAAATACAAACTATCTAGGAGAGCCACTTGAGAAGGCCAAACATCTTCGGTTTCAGTCATGTTTATTTCTACACACTCTTATATCTTCTGTGGGATCTATCTAGAAAATGAATAAGAGAGCCATGACTGAGTAGTTAAGCGCTGACAGGGGTGTAGTGAAGGCATTTTCTTTGGGGGGGCGGGGGATGTGGAAGCCAATTTGCCGACCGACATCAGTGGTAAACATTTTTTGTGGGTAAATTTACTGACACAACTATGACCGCTTAACGGGGGAGGGTTGGATACAGCTGCCACCTGAAACCGCAGCTCTATCTGTAGAGCTACAAAGTAAAAACAACTGATAACAAACAACTCGGCAAATATTCATTACTCAGAAACGCGATACATTTTGCTTATTGATCTTCAAGTCAATTTGGTAATTGGATTGCAATTACTCTATAAAAGTTAGCAACGCCCGATATTTTTATCTCATACGCTTTAATTTATAAAAAAAAATATTTAACAAAAATCCTGCGAGGGTGAACAACCTGTTCTATTTAACTGTGTTAATTAATTCCGTACAAATAATCACAGGAATATAAAGAATACTAAGTCTGAAAAGGACTCAAATTGTGACTCTCCTTGGAGACCAAAAGTGAGGTTTCTACAAAATACCAAATTTCCAATCTCCAATGACCAAGAGTATGGTAACTTATGTTACGATAATGTATGGATAGCGCACCCTCTCGGATTTATCTATGCTAGTGGTTGTTGCTAAGATGGACGCCATCTTATGAGAGTTACATTTACTCAAAGTTCCTTTACCCAAAGATCATTGAGTACAAACTCATTTATTATAAAAATTAAGCAGTTTTTGAGACATGGTGTAATATTGCGAAAATTGCTAAGAAACTCGTTCAGGAAACCAACGACAGTCACAGAGATACACAATTGTCTCTCCTAAGTTGGAGAAACACTCCAACCGAAGGACCTGCACATTGACTGCATGATCGCTGTACAAAAACTAACTTGCCCACAATGCGAAAACTCCTGAAGCCAGAGATCCATAAGGATGTTCAAGCACGGAAAAAACACAAACAATCCATACAGATCAAAAGCTACTTTGATGCGCACACCAAAGAACTAGTCTGCCGAAACTCAAAACAGAGACACAGTGCAAATCCAACCAAAAGCAAACGGCACAAATAAACAATGGAGAAAAGCACAAGTACGCGAGCAAATAAACATCAGATCATATAAAGTGATAATTGAGGATGGTCGCGAATACTGCCGCAACCGAAAGCACCTCAGAAGCACTCGCGAGTCTTACATCCCCCCAGCAGAGCCAAGCATCCCCACTCGAGAAATGCAAACAGAACAACCGACCAACGTCACGATGAACGGAAACCAAGCGAACGAACCACAGACCACAAACACGGATAACCACACAAACACACACACAGAAAAACACCAAATGAACCTTCGACGCAGCACTCGCGAACGAAAACCACCCAGTTATCTAAAGGACTATGTCGCATAAAATCAGCCTCGGAAACTGTTTCACATAAAATCATTAAGGACTATCTGTTACATACAAAACAAATTAATGTTTTTGAGCCTGAAAGTTTTAAGCAACACTTCTGATAAATTGTCACAAATAAAGTTTGTTTCTGAAGTTATAACATTGTTTAACATGCATATGTCTTGTTTTTTAAAGAAGGGAAGGTGTTATGATAATGTACATGTATGGATAGTGCCCTCTCGGGTTTATCTACATGTACATATGTACATTATGGTTGTTGCTATGGACGCCATCTTATGAGAGTCGCATTAAAGTTCCTTTACCCAAAGATCATTGAGTATAAACTCATTTATTATAAAACTAAGCAGTTTTGAGACGGATTACATGGATTATGATGATTTGATAGTGATATAAACATTTGTTGTGTAATAATTTGTGGTGTCTAATCTTATTTTTAGTTTTAGTATTGAATTTGATTGTCATTTTGCTGTGGATGTACTATGCATTTTTGTTTTGTGTCATGGTGTATATATATTTAACTTTTATATATTATTATGTCACATGTTTAAATGATCGATTCTTTTTAAATTGTATGTAAGTGTATAGTCTAAATAAGTTTTCTATTTGGAATTTTATTGTACATGTACTGCGCATTTGAACATTTCTTTATGGAATTTGCGCATTAGAAATGAATAAATTATTATTATAATTATTATATAAACATGAAAATGCTGCTTCCTATCGGAGAGATCTTGGGCGGGCATAATCCCTGCTGGCTTAATTAAGGCATACATGTGTATGTGTTTCATGGCTTCTGACTCGGTGGTTCCAGAACATAGATATTGACAATTTGAGAGACTATCAATCATAGGGCTGGATAGCTCAGTTGGTCATATCACCAATAAGCTAACAATCCCGAGTCCCACTTTAGTCAATTTATTTCTTTGGTCATTCAGATAATCTGTTAAATATACAATTTCCTGTCTGGATTATAATGATCCAATTTTAAAGAAACAAAATCTGTCCATTTCAAATTCACATCGACAAGAAGGCCGTTTGAAGATGATCCTGTACAGCTTCAGATGTGTCTGCAATTTCTTTATCCATCATTGTCATCAATCCTGCATTATGTTGCTTTACACTCAGCCAGAAATCTTGAAATTTCCATCGAAATGGTCTATTATTAAGCATTCGGTTAGTTCCGATTGTCCCCCGGGGCATCCGATATTTGTTACCCGTCTGCTTTCAAAGACTGCACTATCTGGAGTTACATCTCCTGACAAAGATGTACACACGTACAAGAAAGAGGTTTTATATATAAGTGACTATGGCCTCCTTGTACACCGCACATCCTCTGAGGAAAGCTGGTGCCTGCGGCAAATTGGCACAGCAGCCAGCCTTTGCTTAAATGAACTGCCATTCTCCTAGTCAAGGAAAAACATCTGCAAAATTGTTTTTGCAATTGGGTCACTCCATGAAGTTGGGGCACATGGGTACATTGCTACCTTGTAGTTATTTAACCATGTTTAAGTTGTTGGTGTTAAATGTTTCAAGGTAATTATTTTTTTATAATGAAAGCTGGTATAGAAATGTAGCTTTTGAGGAAAAGGGAGATTTTTTTTTCTTTGTTTTATTTTATATGACTGAAAATTTGTCCGTGTCCAGTGCCATTTTTTATAAAAAATTGTGACATACAAAGTGGTTCCATTTATCTCCGTATTTTCAAAGAAAATCTACTGCGAACCCACACAAACCATGCTTATCCGTTTTTTTACTTTTCAAATAGCATATAAATAATAAAATATTAGTTTAAAATTTTTCAGATTTCAACGCCATATCGGTGAATTCCTATGCGTACCGACGCTGCTATGGGGTGTCCGCGTAAAATAAACACGTAGCATCGGTATTCCCCACTGCTCACGACTCCCGAAAGATATACTTTTCATTGTGGGAATCTTGTTTCACGGCTTTAAAAAACATCCATAAATCACAATGAGAAGTAAAACTTGAAGTGTGATTGCAAATTTCCATGCGATTGGGAAATATACGATCGGTTGTTATTTGGGTGTCCGCGAGGTGAAATGTAGCGTCCCTGGTAACGAAAACGCTTCACGCATGCCAAATAAAACACCACCCATTTTGAAATGGTACCGGCTATAGGTTGACCTCGGGGAGGTCATGGCACTCGTTCAAACCAATACCTGTGGCAAAAACCGCTTTACATAAGCACACAGTACGATTGACTGTGTGTGGGTGTCCGTACATGTAGCGGGGTCGGTGTCCCGGAACTACCACGAGGATTGTTCCGTTCCCGTATCAATATTTACGGCATTCGAGAATGTCGAACGTAGTCCCGCTGGTTGCCTGCTTTCGCACAACGTACATGTAATCACTCACATAACGGCAACCAACGAAACGATGACTCATCGCCTGCCACGCGTAACGAATTTTCCTATTGGCTCCTTCCATAGACTACGATATAACGAATTTTCTCATTGGCTCTCTGGTGACACGCATGGCATACAGATCTACGATCTACGTAGTGGATTCTGATGTTGCTGGCGCTAAACGTTGCAACATTTTTCAGAAGTTTTGAATAAATCTGTGTATCGAGGTCCGCTCACTAAAACTGACAATGACCAGACCATTTTCGCTACGAACAATAAAGGTTTTAGGTTTCTGTTTCTGTCTGTTTACCAACGATTTTGCTTGAAGTTGTGCATTGTGTTTTGTTCTTCAAGATCATACTCGGCGTATAAGCCGCAGGCAACTTTTACCGTGTCAAAATCAACGTATAAGCCGCGGCTTATATTCCGAAATTTTACAGTACATTTTTTAAATTTATTTTTTACAGTTGACAGAATGTAGCATTTGTCCTCCTTAATCGAACGGAAACAAGTGGTAGTTTCAACAGCAACACAGGGTGATTTTGAGTGCAAAATTGACTTGGAGTTTTTAAGTATCACGCTGATTTCAAAGTTCATCTCATATACTGTCATAGTTGTTTTCCTGGGTCCGGATTTTTCGTAGATCTAAACGATTTTTAGTTTAAATTAATCTTACTTTTTAGTTATTGTTCCAGATAGTCATTTATGACAGACATGGCGCATTATAAATGTACACCACTATTATTATTATAAACATGTTTTAACTAAAAATAATTGTAAAACAATTGCACAAAAATTGAAGATTATCTACTCTACATGGACATGGTTCATGGTGTCCATGTAGCATAGGTATTGGGAAAAAGGGTTAAGTCAAAATTTTAGTCTGATTAAGTCTAGCATTATATAACAATACATGACTAGTGTATGTTTTAACAAACTGATGTGATGCTATGATTAAACTTTTCTTTAAAGAGACAATTAGACAACATTTCAAATCAATGTGTAGTTTACACCACATGGGACACCGTGTCCATGTAGCATAGGTATTGTAGAAAATGGTTTGCAATAGATGTGTAATTTTAGGTCAGAGTAAGTTTCTCATAACCATAGAACATGACTAGTGTATATATTTTAACAAACTGATGGGATGCTATGATTAAAACTTCTTTGAAGGGGGACAATGAGACAAAATTTCTAGATATATACCTATGCTACATGGACACGGTGTCCATGTAGCATAGGCTGTTTGGAAAAGAGGTACTCATAATATCCGATTTTAGTCTGAGCAAGTCTTTTATTGTTATATAACATGATAGTGTATGCTTAACAAACTGATGGGATTCTATGATTCACATTTTCTTTAACGAGGAACATGTAACAGAATTTCAAGTAATTATTGCCAAATTTTGTTAAAACTATCAAAAAGCACAATTGTCATGTCTTGTTGGGGTATTAAGTGGTCAATACATAGTAATGTTAGTTTTATGTTATTATTACACTCCCCTGAAATGGTTATTAAACATTGATAAAGTTGAATATGATAGACACTGTTTACAAAATAGAAACACAAGAAATATGACAAAGGTGTCCATGTAGCATAGGTATTTTCACCAGCGTCAGTCTCTCATTGAACAAGGATCACTGATGATCAGGAAACAATCAGCAATAATGTGTTTTGATTTTTCTTAATTGAATATTTGGAGAAACTAAAAATGGTAAAATTATATAAATATATTGATTTTGAAAATTCAACCCTTATGTCACACTTTGTGCCCCAACTTCATGGAGTGACCCAATTATCTTACCCATCCATCTGACTGGACAAGATAAACTCACAATTTCTGAATAACTCAATCTCTCAAAGCAAATGAAAAGTGAGCGTGCAATGAACTCTTTCTGGGTGATTTTTGCTTCCCTCGGGGGAATATTACAGACTGGAAAGTACATGTATAAAAACAAGGGGGATTAAGCAATAAGATGATGGAGGAATAGTGAGGAAACTGCTGATCAAATCTAGTTACAAAATGCTTTTTGTGAAGAGTTGACGATCAGTATAATATTAACTCATTCATGAGAAAGTGAAAAAAAGGATCAGAGTTCTGTTTCAGACTAAAGTGACAGAAATATTACTTGAAAAGGGTACCATTTGGTATATAAAATGTGTCAAGGTGGTAATAAAAATCCCTCCAAAAATAAAAACATTAAAAATAAAATAATAATAACTAAATAAACCCAAAGAACACTACTGAAAAGATATAATTGTTCACATGGTGTCACTGCAAACAGTCTTTACTTACATGTAATAATAACTTACATACATGCAAAAGTAACCTGTATATATTTAAACAAATATATATATTTTTTTAAATACATAAATGAACATACATGTATATTCAAAATATGTATTTTTAATTCACTATAAACAATAAATGAGCCTTTCTTACATGTAAACTAAGGAGATTTCTGACAAGGCTAACAAGTATGACACGGTCCTTTTAAAAAAAAACATTTCAAAAGATGAAAGAGGACCAGCCAAAACCAATCAAGAAGATTTCAGGACAGAAATGCAAATATCCCCGTACCAACTGAAGCTTGATCCATCGCCCAGAGCGGCATCTTTTAAGTTTAGTGTGCACCTGAGCCAATATATACAGGCAGAAGCCAATGCATATTTTAATCATTGTCCGCCTTACACTATTTCAACAAACACTTGGCTTGGTACCCCGGTAATGTACCTCATTACAGAAAAGTCCAAACGCCACATTACTCTCCATCGATTTATTTGTGACAAAGACTTCATTTTATTTCTTGTTCTCGTTTTTTTCAGGATTTGCTGGTCATGTGGCACTGTATAATTACATGGATGCTAGCACTGGAGAGCTATGATGCACGTGATGGATAGCGACAGGTTAATAAAAGACGACCATCGATGCTACAGCTCTTCAATGTCACATTTTATTCTATGGGCTCTACAAGAGATGGAAATTGGGGCATGCTTGACAGAGCTATCTTAATACCTCTGCTGGGAAACAAATCAATACAGGTTTAACACATCCAGAATAAAATGAAGACTTGCTTTGAAATTTCCTGAAGACGACCTGCTTTTTCACGGTTCACATATAATTTGTGTCAAGTATGCACGTGAATGTATATGTGCATGTGTACATGTAGGTGTACTCTACCTGAACCACTGTACGTACCACTAAAAAAACTGTAAAAGGAATTTTACAAGCTTCAAGGCAGTACGTGTATGCAATTTTACTAAAATGCATCCATACATTGTACGAATCAAGAGATATATACAGAAACCAATCTGTTAGTCAGGTATACTCAGAAAGAAAAGCTTAATTCCTTGGGGTATATTTTTTTTTTTGCTTATCAAGTAACTGTTTCACTTCAAAGATCAATTGGTAATTTGATCATCTTTTAGTGTGATAACAGTATACAAATGTGCGTAAATGCATCCATGTAAGATTCAAGATGAAAGTATAAAAACCATCCTGTGCAAGTTTCCGCTTATTTCATTGTGTCGTTAACAAGAAAATAGTGAAACTGCATTCAGATTGATGTATTCCTTTAACCAGTTCGCGTCGGAGGCCGTGTATACACGCAATTTTTTTTTGCACCGCGGATCGGAGAGCGTCTAAACACGCCATAGGAAACTCCGGAATATTTGTATGCATGGTCGGTTGAGCCACGCGTGTACGGTGACATGCTTGGAAGTGCCGGCCACCCGCTGTGGAAGCTTCCATTAACGTGTGTGTGGGAAAAAGAAACCTGCCACAGGGGCCCAGAAAAACTTGTTTATTCCCGACGCGAACTGGTTAACGCACATACATGTTCGTTCATTTCAATCAAGAAATATATCAAACAACTGACCTGTGAAAGTTTCATCCCAATAGCTGATAACGGTTTGTCAGACAACCATGACAAACTGTTACATTTGTTTTAATGCATTTATGTTTGGCAAAAAACTGTTTTTTAAATTTGACTTAACAAGTACCAAAGAAAGCAATTCAGATGAAATAATTTTTCAGGATTATTGTAAGTAAGACTAATTGCGGTGTCACCATGTGGAATCTCAATTGAGTAGTAATTAGTTCTGAAAAGAACTGGAGGTACAACTCGACGTTTCGATCAGTATGCTCTGATTGTCCTCAGGAGAATGCCGGACTCTGGAAAATGCTGCTGCTTAAGTAGACTGCTGGAGGATCATCCCCTGAATGGATGCTGGAGGATTAGTTCGTTGAGGCGCGCAGGCGGGAACTGTTGAGACTAGGATCCTAGGGGTTGCAGGAGAGGAGTGTGTGCTCACTGAACTGAATCCTCCTCTCCCGCAACCCCTAGGATCCTAGTCTCAACAGTTCCCGCCTGCACACCTCAACGAACTAATCCTCCAGCATCCATTCAGGGGATGATCCTCCAGCAGTCTACTTAAGCAGCAGCATTTTCCCAGAGTCCGGCATTCTCCTGAGGACGATCAGAGCATACTGATCGAAACGTCGAGTTGTACCTCCAGTTCTTTTCAGAACTAATTACTACTCAATTGAGATTCCACATGGTGTCACCGCAATTAGTCTTACTTATCATCCTCACCATGCAAAGCTACAAGTTTTACCTAGGATTATTGTATACCAACTTTACATCAAGTAAGATTTTAGATAGTAATTTGAAATTTTTTGATAATCTGATGTTTAAAATGGAAATGGATCATCACCTGATGTCGAATTGCAGCCAAAATTGCTGGATCAATTGGTATGAACGTTTGCCCAATTTGTTTACTCCCCAAAAAAAAAAAAAAAAAAAATGCATCACTGCACCGATTTTGATGCCTAATACCCAACAATCAAACAAAATTTAACATTCAGAAAAATCAACTGTTAGGTTAGGTCAACACAAGGATCTACTAGACTTAAATTATTAGCTTTATCTGTCCAGTGATCCAATGTTTATATGAAGCCCTGTTTACAAAAAGAATGATTACAAACCAGTAGATTGTCGCAGATTCCGTTGGCTAGTTTGGCTAGGGTGTTAGCATCTAGGGGTGCAATGACAAGAAGGCTAGCACGACGTCGTAACTCGATGTGTAAAACTGGATCATCTCGCTTCTCCCAAGCCTGAAACATGTCAAAAGAACAACGTTTGACAAAGATGAACAATATTGTGTAATAATCACAATGTATTGCAGAATGGATTCATTATTATTAAAAGAGACAATATCCTCACGAACAGAGCAGCCTTTCAACAGGGCATGAAATCAGTGTCCTACATGAACACAGTGACTAAATTACTGGCTCATTTATGCAGCAGCAATTTGGTTATATGACCTTATCATGTGGGGTATTAATTTCAGTCACTGAGTTAATCTAAAACTAGCACTCCGATTCCATGCCCTGTTGAGTGTGATGGTATTATCCCTTTAAATCACTATTACGATCTACACGTATCTCTGGTTATGAAACAAAGAGCCTATAGCACTGTACGTGTAGATTGTCAGCCTGGAAACCTGTGAAGAGAAGACGAGGTAATAATTTTTTCAAAGTGGGAGGACAATCCAAAGAATCAGGTACGGACTGGAAATTCAATCCATATGTCTACACAGGTTTAGATTTGGGTGGGATTCTAACCTGGGTCCACAGAAGTGAAAGGGAAGGAAAGTACCACTACAAATGTAACCTAACCTGATCCCTAAAGCTTGCCTGGGAGCTGGGAGAGGGACTGCTACAATTAGTGTGGAAGCTTTAATTAGACATAAGGCCATGTTTTGTGTTTGCCTCATTGGAAGGATGGGGGTGTATGCTTGGTAAAATTATCCCAATTACATAATGACACAAATCTGATTTTCTAGGACTGCAAGCACTATTGTAAAGTACCTATGAGGTTGCAATGTTAATTCTTATGAGTTTTACAGTTTCAAATATAGAGACTGTACATGAATTGGGGGTGGAGTCAAAAAGGGAGGCTTAAATTGGGAGGAAGTGGGATAAAGTGATAAAGGTAGACTTGGCCCCAAACCTGCCCATGGGCCCATCAAAATTATTATACATTAACATGCTAATTGGCCATTTACACTTATAATTTAACCAACTATACTTCTGTGATGGTGTTGATATTTCAATGAGAATAAACTCTTCTCAGAAATGAAAAGTTCTCACTTGTACCCAAAATGAGTTGGTTACTACATACATGGATCCATGCTACATATGAACTGATCCTCATGAAGTCTGACTAATACAAATTGTATTCCACCTTTAAACTGAGACAGGTGCAAATAGAAAATAGTCAGTTTAACCGACTATTTTACATGCACCTGTCTACAGGAAAGACAACAAAAAAAAACTCCTAAAACATGTATTTTAACAAAAGGTACACAATTATGGCAGAAGCACATTCCAAAGAGTATTCATGTACTTGATAGTAGAGGCACACAATCTCCTATATATAACATTGGGATAAATGATTAATGATAAATGACGACACAGGAAATGAGAAAGATATTACTTTCATATGTCCTATCCATAACAGTATTCATGCACTCCTAATTGGATTTTGCGCAATTATAAGCTGTCTTCAGAGACCTAATTCTGTTTATTACTGACATGCTTCTGGTCATCACTTTGCATACATTGAGGGTTTATTATCTAATTAGTTGACTGATCCAAATCTCGGTTAGTGGTTTCCAAGGAAGTACAAAGTCCTTTCTCTACAGGACAACATGAAGGCGAATCACTTCAAATTGATGAGATCACAGACCCTAGTGGACTGTCTGGTGTTGTCTGATGAGCTGAAAGTGATAACTGACAAGCACTGGGTTTATTACAGGGCCAGGCCATCCATTATATGGCTTTCAGAATTACATGATGCGTGTGTGTTAAGTGTCCATGGTTATGGCAGGGATTTTAAAGGGAAGTGTACATACACTTTTTGTAATTACCCAATTACAAAATGACTGAATTGCAACCTTAAAACATTCTTAACAATATATCTCCCCTGTTTGGGCGGATTTAACCCTCCTACACATGGAGGCCACTCCCAACCACTAAATTCTGTTCTTTAGCAACCTTCAGTACATACATGTACAAGCCTGCTGTCCTTTCCAAGTAATCTTACAAAATCATCTACATGTATGTGCCACCCAAGGCCGCTGTAAATGTTTGAACATATTAATAGTATGGCCTACAATGTATCAATGGGAGACCACCTTACCCTGCAATCTCAGTGGTGTGACAGTGCACAGAAGGGTAACCATAGGAGGCCACTGGCAATAGCTAATGGCTTGGAGTGGCCTGAATGGGTCGTTTCAAAAATTGCACTGATTGTAGGAGGTTAATGACAAAATATTGATTTAAATGTTTGAATTGCTATTTTTCTGGGGTTGAGGAAGTTATAAGCTTTCATTTGAGACATTGAACAAAAAAATCTGTCATGGATTAGCACCAGTAAATCAAAACTCAATTTAATAAAATGCAGGACCACTGTTTTAATCCTCAGCTTGCACGTGTAATGAAATTAGGACAGTCTTTTCAGCTTTCGGAAGTGACAAACAAAAGTGAACTACTTCAGAAGTACATACATGTACATGCTGTGCAAACGAATTTGAGATTTATTGTGACGCTTGTATAAGGGTACATACCTGTGGTTATTGGCTCTAAAGCAATCATGTATGAATGAAAAACAAATAATCTCGATACTATCGACAATGGCGATATATTTTTGGCGATATATCGTGGATGAAAAAAATTGATATCGCCCAAGCCTAGAACTAGCCAGCCTATACAATCATGAATAAATCAAATTGACTTATCAAACTATAATACTATAGATTGATGAATGTTTTGCCCTATATCATCAATCTAATTTCCTGTGGATTTTTTTTACACAGACACTCAGAAAACACTAAGTATAGACTAATCTGTCGACCAGTTCATTGGGCGCCGACATAACTGGGCTGGTACAACATGTACCTATATTTGTCTCTGCATCAAGCATTTGTTTTGTACGCAGTCTGGTGCTTCTTCAACTAATCTAAGCATTATATTTGACGAAACGCTCGTGTACTGCATATTTAAGAATGCGTGGGACGTGTGCATGCAGTGTGGTTACCACCGCAGTAATGACAGAAAACAGTGGTCACCAGATTAGTCCATACAGTGCTTCAAACTTATACTGTACACAACATATGCATAGGAAGTACAAGCTCTGGTAGATTTAAAATGTTTGTTGCGTTAGTTTAATTAATCCTAACTCCCTAGGCCCATTTGCTTACAGTTTACACATAACCCGAATCCTCCAAAATCCTTCAGTAATAAATCAAGCACATGACATGTATGCACACATGCGTTTCTAATCTGTGATACATGTACATGGCCAGGGCCCCTCCCTGCATGCATGGAGCAATAAACAGTGTCCACTGACCCCAAGCACTGACCTTGCAATCACTACAACAAACATGGATGTACATGTACCACAGAAAGGCAAGTATGCCTTATAACCTCAATCCTCCAAAATCCTTCACTTTAGCAAAGAGCACGTAACCTCAATCCTTCAAAATCCTTCACTTTACACTATGAATAACTTTACCATGAAAATGCCCTGAAAATCTGTTTTACCGTGAAATAAAGTTCACGGCAATTTCACGATGACACAACACCGTGAAAATGCCATGAAATATTCTTGGGATTCCTTCACAGTGAAAACGCTGTGAAACACCATGAACTTCTTGTGGCAGTTTTGGGGCAGCACATTAATTCTCGAGAGCACCGTGAATTTGCCCTGAAATCACAGTGAACATTACTGCCAATATCTGAGAGGAAGAGACACCATGAAATTACGGTGAACTGTTATTTCACGGCAAAACAGATTTTTAGGGCATTTTCAAGGTAAAGTTATTCATAGTGTTAGCAAAGAGGATTTTGAAGAAGGTTAGGGTTAATAGCTGTCAGAAAATAAACCACATTAACCTGTCAGTTAAAGGTAGGCCTAATGTATAGGATTGATAAACAATAATAACCAAATGATTGAAATTTGAAGTAAACTTACTTAGTATAAAGATGATGATGGTATTAAATCTTCACTATGTTTTTTTTTCACCCGAGATGCTGCTATTTTAAAGAGAAGTGAAATCATTTATAGTATGAATTTAGGAGATGGTACTCTTTGCCATATTCCACATTTGAAAGAATACAACAGATCTGAATGCATTTCACTCTTTTCTTGTTAACGACACAACGTAATAAGTTGAAACTTTCGCAGGTTGTTTAGTTAATGTCTTAATGTCTTAATTTAAAGAAACTAAGCATATATACTCTTAGAAGCAGTTTTGTCAAAATAACCAATGCACTGTATACATCCCCTTAACATTAATATTGCACCATTCATGTTAACAGATAGCACATGTAATCACTTGTGCGGCTTTCCGAGGACCCTAGCTAGATTTACTAATTTAGTCCAACAAAGGCTGATCAATATTATCCAGGTCAGCACTTACATGTAAATATCATTTGTTGTGCAGGGTTTTACAGGGTGTGTTTTATATTTTGATGACATGTACATGTTGTCACCGATATTTTGTAGATGAATCTGTTTTGTAAGCCTGCATTAACAAAGTACACAGGCTTAAACAATATGGAAGGTCTCAGAGAATATTCTACCTTGAAAATTTGATTTAAAGTTTGAAGTACTATTTTTCTTGAGGATTATTAGGCCTATCAAAATTAGGATTTTTTTTCCAGATGAGGCGAGACACAACAAAATGAAAGTTATCAATGGTTTAGCTTAATTAAAATTTTAATGCATCTATTGTTTTCTGTTTATGAAAACATGATTGCAGGAAAGGAAAATAAATATTTGGTAAATCAAATTAATATAGACTAGCCTTTTGTGAAATCTATTTGATCACCTGTTGTGATTAAACTTTTATAATAGGTTAGTTTTATGAAATATTTCGTGAAAACTAGAGGATTGAAATGATAGTACATTATAATTACCCAATACCAATGCTGTACCTTCCGTTTAAGGAAAAGGAATTGGATATGGAACATGTTGAGACTTGTTCTTTCTTCGGTTTGCCATGCATTTAGGCCTATAGGGAGCAAAGAAATGGCAATGAACCAATCGTGACTGCAGTAGAGACCTTATACTGGCCTCCTTATGAGCGATCAAACATTGTGCACCTTTTAAAAGATTACTTGGTTATTCCAACGCTCAATTCTTAAGGCCAAAGCAAACCATATCAGGTTTCCTGGCGGCCATACTCAATTTCTGAATAGGGTGATTGATACGGCTTTTAATTCCTTTAACACTCCTACTTTTGGTACCTTTTTCATACAAGTTGATGCACCATTTGAAACCATTCGCTTTTGTGGTTTTGAATGGTGAAATAACTGTACAGTATTGATTCCCCCAAATGGTTTGAATGGTAGGTCAGCTAATACAAAACCTTGTTTGGATCTTTCCAAATGGTAGTACAGCTAATACAAAACCTTGTTTAGATACTTCTAAGTGATGAATCAATGGACCCTCTATGCATTTGAATGGATTTGAATGGTAGTAAAGCTTGCTACCAACACTGTTCAAATGGTATCACCATGTGTGTACAAAACCAATGGGCATTTTTGAAAGTGGAAATTTTGAATGGTTTCAAATGGTCAAACAGTAGGAGGGTTAATTATGTCGCCTGTGTTTTACCGCCAATTTCAATTTAATTGGTTTTCATTGGAACATTGATAATTTTCTATGAGAAAGGAAAAGAAATACATGTACTTAGAAACGAGATATTGCACAAAATAGTTGGCAGAAGCTTGGTATAACAGTAAAAAAAGTGCCAAGAGTGAATTTATGACAGGACCAGTCATATAAATTCATTTTGGTACATAGACTAATCCGGATCCTGTATTTGCTGATCCTGCTCCCGCAGTGGATATGTGCTAGATCCAAGATGGCGCAAATGAAAATAACAAGACAAAAATCATTACAGAATTCATACACTCAACATGAATATAAACCTAAAACGCTTCTTGCAACTATTTATTTGAAGGACAAAGCTCATGATCATTGCCATCAAATGATATCTAAAACAGTCTGTCACTGCAAAAGATCTAAATTTAGTGGATGGATTCTGCCATGGGCACGTTTCAGCTGTAGTCTGGTACTCAGCCGTATACAACTGGCATTATCTAGCAGCTAAGGCTTCAAAATCAGTGCGGTGACATCCTTTTTTAATTTTTTTTGGTAATCTTTTTTTTTTGGCCAATAGGGAAACATGTAATCCATTATATACACAGGGACCAAATTTCCCATATACAAAATATGGTGGCTAAGAGAGGCCTCACAAATCGAGCAAACGTTCATACCCCTATGTGAAAAAGTCATTTAAAACACAGCACGGCAGAATTACAATCGATCCAGCAATTTTGGCTGCAATTGGTTTGAGGCGACACGCACGGAGACCACAGACCAGAAACTGGAGACTTTTTGTTTTTGGCCTATAAGCTACGACATGGATTTGATCCCAAAAAGTTTCCTTAGATTAAACCTTCACAGGTTGGTTAGCATAGTTTTGTATAGTATATTATGGTTTTTAAAAATGGAATTTTAAAAAATGGAATTTTCCCCTCCCCCTTTAGGGGTGAGGGTGTCTGACTGTAATTGTGTGTATTTTTATGCTGAATTTGTATAGACTTTTGGATTCATATTGTATGATTTTTTTTGGCTTTATTGTACATGTATTATTGAGTCTTGATATAATTGCGCCCTCGAACATCTTCGGATGGAGAAGGCGCACTATAAATGTAATAAATTATTATTATTATTATTAGCATGCTCTTACATTAGATGCAGTTTTGCCAAACATTACCAAAAATGTTGTACATGTACCTCTCCTTTAAACAGTTTATCATTGTATTTTAGCACGTAGGCAAATGATTGTGCTGAGAACCAGCTTAATCTATTGAAACTACTTTCAGAGTGTATCAAACAATCATCTTAAGTAGTTTTTACTGCAGCTCAACCTACACGTAGCTTACTGCCATACATGTACATTTAAGACCTTCCAGGTCATAGCGAAGCAAATGAAGGGAATGATGAGACTAATGGGACATGCAAAACCATTATCACATTTTCTTGTGACGGATGTTCGTAGCTCACCGACAAACATGCATGTTTTTTTTTAAACCATAGAGGGAAGCGAATGAAGGGAATGATCAGACTAATGGTAGGGCCAACATGCAATACCATTATCACAATTTCTCATGATGGATGATAGTAATTTTGTTAATGCATACACATGTATAATGCTACAAATCATTACTGGCTACTGTGCCGCCAGATAGCCTATTGTACATGTGTACATGTGTACAATAGCCCAACCTTTGGAATTGGGACTGCAGCCTCTGTATGGAATCCATCAAAAGTTTCCTGGATTTTGAGTAGTTAGTGTTTCAGTAGGCCTAATGGTTTCCCATAAAAAAGATGCATCACGACCACATGTTTTTTGACGTTGCTACATTATATATATCATCTGGGATTCAAGGCAAACATTTGTTTAAATGAGAACAATTATATTTTCCTGACTGAAAGACAGTAAAGTACAGACGATGTGATCTGTCATCTCATATTTACAAATGAGCCCAAAATGTTGAACTGCACCGGACACAAAATGTACACTGGTCTATGACAAGAAACCATAAAATCTGATATTTTGCAATATCAGCAGAAAAATTCTACATCTGAAATCGTACTCATGTGAAAATTGAACAAAAAAAATCTTACTCTGCATACAAATACACACACTTTTTACCTGGCAGGAAATTACCCTGACCAGTAACATCTCCATATAAGGTCATGCAAAGTGTAAATAAACAAGTCACATGGTCTGCAGGACCCCTATAGTTCACAAAGTAATTGTTAAAAGGCATGTGTCGTGGCCGAGCGGTCTAGCTTACTGGACTCAAGTTCTGGTGCTAGCAGCAGAATGTGGGTTCGAATCCCGGCCGTGACACTTGTGTCCTTGAGCAAGACACTTAACCATAATTGCTTCTCTCCACCCAGCTAGGGGTTAAATGGGTACCTGTGAGGGCAGAGTTGGTTGATTAGCCCTATATGCGCTGTAATGGCAGCAATTGAGCTGTATACTCCCCAGGGAGCTGAGATGGTTTCAGGAATGATTTATGAGCCTTATGAGCCTTATGAGCAGGGGTAATGATATAATGCGCCTTGAGCACCACTCAGTTGGTGGATACGTGCGCTATATAAGTCCACACATTATTATTATTATTATTATTATTATGGTTTAACAGTAATTAAGTGCCTAAACTATTATTTTTTTGGCCTAAATTGGATACAAAAAATGTTAGTCATCCATCCAATTGTTACTTGGCAGCCATGAATAACCTAAAATGCTTCATGAAACTATTTATTTGAAGGACAAAGCTCATGATCATTGCCATCAAATGATATCTAAAACAGTCTGTCACTGCAAAAGATCTAAATTTAGCGGATGGATTCTGCCACGGGCACGTTTCAGCTGTAGTCTGGTACTCAGCCGTATACAACTGGCATTATCTAGCAGTTACTTGGCAGCCAGGTCTTTAGAGAATGTGGGAATAGATCTGTGCTGTAAATGAGAAACTAATCAATATCATGGTAAAAAAAATAGAGCAGATAATTATAAAGAGATATGTCCTACGCGGTAGTTGCCACCGCACCAGTTGGTAAAACAATTTCATTGGCGCCATCTCCGTAACAAAGGTTGACTGTAATGGACCGCCAATGAACCCTATTCTTCTGTGCCAATCGGGTGCACTCATAATAAACTCTGATTGGTCCACTGTTTGATGTTGTAACCCCATTTCCTCCGCTGACGTCCATGGGCACATTTCCCTTCCATGCGTCCCTCAAGCAATGTTCTTTGAATGCAGTTATTTCTCTTCATGTGGCCAAAATATTCCTGTTGCTTCATCTTGATGATAGACAAAAGTTCCCTTTCAACCTCGATCCAACTGTCCTATAACTTCCTTGTTTGTTTTCTTTGTGTCCATGATCATGAAATAGGAATTGTTTAACTTGAAAACATTATACACACCTCTGTATAAATGTGCACATCACTTTTTAAAAGTTTCCAACTTTTGAACTGCCAATTTAGTGTCTTGATACCTTTTTGATGCTTTTTGGTCTGTGCGCTTAAAAAATTTGCATATTCATGAGCAAATCAGTGATGTCATAGTGGGATCAGATTCAGCATCATGGTTGATTTGTGTGTAAAAGTGTATAAAAACGTACATGCACATTTTATTTGGTTGACAGTATTTTTTATTCTTTAATGTCAACCTGAAGAAATTGCAACTAGAGAAAAAATGGATGCAGCTGCAATTTTGGTAACATTTGTTGGAACACTTTCATGTCAAAACCCCCGCACCCTCACTCAAGGATGGAGGCCCACGCCTCGACTCTTTGACACAAAGCAATTCATCAGCAAAATGTTCTCTGTACGGGGGCGGGTTTTATAGTGTTCCAACTATTAAATTGTGGACAAGACTGTGGCCTTGATCAAAGAAACACTCTGCATGGATAATTGAGTTCTGGTGCCACCTGAGGGATCAATAAACTATCTGAAAACAGTGTGGGCAGTACTAAGACGAAAGAATACAAAATTTGGATTTAATGGATCATTAGATAAAAATAACAAAACTGTAGAGTTTCTTCAGTTAATCCAAACATTGCATTGTTTTAGTCTGGGGGCATTGTCCTCATCAGTGTTTTGTTTTTACATTCTTTTCCAGGAAGTTGACAAGAGTAAAAATGTGGTTGTTACAAATAATGATAATGATAATGATAATGATAATGATAATAATAATGCGTGGACTTAATTATATAGCGCACGTATCCACCAACTAAGTGGTGCTCAAGGCGCATTCTTTTTTACGTGCATTACACAACACACGGGACCTACGGCTTTACGTCCCATCCGAATGATAATGATAATAATGCATTTACAATGCGCCATTTATAATGCGCCATTTATAATGTGCCATCTATCTAGGCATGCCTATTCTGATGCGCAACAATTAACACAGCAAAATTATGAACATTATAGAAATCCCCCCCCACATTATGCATCATCATCAACCAGCCATCACAGAGCAATAACAGAGCCGTAGGTATGACTGATTATGTTTTTCTTTACAATGTCACTTTATTTCCAGTGGCAATTTCTCTGAAATGTGGAGTCTGAACATTTGAATATTCATCATTATTGCATGAGCAATTAATTTTACGTGATGGTCCCTACATGTACGCATAGCTGTTACCCTGACAATGATGTAGTGTTTTGACCTCACATGCACTCATTGCACTGTGACCTCTTTATATTTTACCTTTGGATTCATATCACGATATACATGTACACCTACAACCATAGTACAACGCGATACGCATCTAGTGCGGTAGTTAGCCTCAGGCCAACCAATAGCCAATGAGTAATTGCCTTTTGTTGGTTAATTAGGAATCTAATTAAAGCAAAATGACATCTGTTCCCGGATATCAGCATTTACACAGTATGATCAAAGTGGGTAATGAATGGTCAATGCCAGACCATTTAAATATGTACATGTACAACATCGGTTGTCTTTTCAGAAAGTTCTATAATTACTACTCAATTTGAGAATTTCACATGGTGTCACCGCAAACAGTCTTTACTTATCCTTTTCACCATGCAAAGCTTCAAATATTACTTATTGGTAATGTCCACAAAACTACCATTAACCCTAACGATCCCCATCCAGCCAAACTCCAACACCAGGGATTGTTGGAGTTTGATGGGTTGAGTACTGTGTACTTCTGTTATGGCATGTGTAAAGTGTTGGAATATAGCTGGATGAGTACTGTATGTGTGCAGTAACAGTGTTGGATTTTGATTGAGTGAAGACGGTGGTTCTACTAGCATGCAACATTGTTAGACTTTGAGTGGAGAGAGTGTGTGTATGCAACCTGCTGTAATAAACAACTGATAAAGGCAAATATTAATGTACTTAGGTATGCTTGGCATTGTGTCTAACATCATATAACTAGAACCTACCATTTATTCCATAGGGTGTTTTAGTTTTTGTATAGTTTTTTTTAGCATGAAAACAATTGTTGGATTATGATGGGTTGAGTACTGTGTGACTCCAGTGTTCAAACTTTACTTTGGGCCATGTGTCCCCACTCAATCAAAATCCAACAGCTAAGGGCCTGTTGGAGTTTGACGGGTTGAGTACTGTAAACCAGCAACAGTCAACCATGGTGTTGGGATTTGATAGGTTGAGGAAGGTTTCTAGTAAAAATGCTTAGGGAGTTAGGGTTAAGAGATACTACACGTAAATGTACTTTGAATCAAGATATACATGTACTAATATAAGGCTGTGCCGGGTACCCGGGTGCCCGAATACCCGAGGTACCTGGATACCCGACTGAAACTTGTCATTACCCGCTTCCATTTTTCGGTTCCAATTACCCGTAAATGACTTTTGAAAATTTTGACTGAACATTTAAGCCACACAAATGGAAGTCTCCAATTTTTTGTTAACATATTTTGTGTTGGGAATGGGGGATGCTATGAATCATTTTTAATATAAAAGCTGGAAATTATTACAGTCCACATTTATTATGACTCTATAATAAAACAAGAAAAACTTGTGTTCATATTAATAATAATAATAATGTGTGGACTTATATAGCGCACGTATCCACCAACTGAGTGGTGCTCAAGGCGCATTATATCATTACCCCTGCTCATAAGGCTCATAAGGCTCATAAATCATTCCTGAAACCATCTCAGCTCCCTGGGGAGTATACAGCTCAATTGCTGCCATTACAGCGCATATAGGGCTAATCAACCAACTCTGCCCTCACAGGTACCCATTTAACCCCTGGGTGGAGAGAAGCAATTATGGTTAAGTGTCTTGCTCAAGGACAGAAGTTATTTTATACATTTGAGAGTATTTACATGTACATGTTTTTTTACAAAATTGTTTACGGTTGCCCGGGTATCTGAAGATTTCCAATGTCGGTTATCTGCAGTTCCTGAAAAAACCAAAAGCGCACAGCCTTTAACCCTAACCACTCCAAAATCCTCCAAGGGACACTTTTTGGGAAAAATTCATCACTGTTGGAAATTGGTACTTTCACCTCTTCAAATGGGGTAAAATTACTACCTGGCAAGAAGTACAGGCCGTAAGTGCTGAATATGAAAGATCAATGAAAATGCATGGTGCATTTTGAAGAGAAGGGCATGTTTCCAAAAGTGCACTGATGGATTTTGGAGGATTCAGGAAGGTTCCTAGCCAGAATACCTAGGGGGTTCGGGTTAAGATACTGTATACATGCACATTAAACAAACATCCTGGGAAAGATTCAGCTCACTGCAGAGTCTAATGTCATGAGAAAAGTGTGATAAAACATTTACAATTTTTACAGAAAATTCAGTATAAGGAAGCTGTCTGGCAAGAAAGAATAAATGTTCGGGGTGACTGGTACCTTTAACCATTTTCACATGTTAGCTTTCAGATTTTGTAATTTTGTAATCAGTTAACCAACGTTGTTCCCTCCCTTTATAAGAAGTGGTCTTGATCATACACAGCTATCCAAATACAATACCTATTGGCTTTGGGTTCCTCTCTTATTAAAGGGGCAGTACCGTGACGATCATCAGGACATGGAATCGAAGTGCTTGTTTTAGATTAAGTCAGTGACTGAAAATAATTCCCCACATGATAAGGTCATATTACCGTTGCTGCTGCATAAATGAGCCAGTAATTTTCAGTCACTGTGTTCATCTTAAACTAGGACATCGATTCCGTGCCCTGTTCGGAAAGTTTGCTCTGATCGTGACGAAACTGCCCCTTTAATGCAATACATCAATTTTAATCACGTCACTTTTCATGTGGTGGGCTGACCAAACCTTGCCGTATAGTTCTCTGTGGTTTATTAAAAAATCAAAAGGGGCAGCCAAATAAATGTAATGTACATATACCTTGCTTTGTCCTCATCAAATATTGATTGAGTTATAAAAAAATTACACCCGTTTCCATGTTTACCTCAACCTTTTCATTTAATTACGATTTCTCTCTCCATGCCCTGGCCAATTATTTGACAGTAATCTAAATTAACTTCTACTAAGCAATACAGTTTTTATATACCCTGCCACCACGCACACTAAAATGCCATTGTATAGGACAAGCTTGCAGTGACATATAAAAGCAGTATAAGATGCTACATACATGTACATGTGTATAGCTGGTTAGTCTTTCTCATATAATGCATCTAGTCTTTATTGTGTTCTTTTCTTCAATAAAACGGTATACTTCCCAACATCAACAGCAAGTCCTTTGACACAGACAGAGTGCAGTGGAATTTTATGGATTTCTTCATAACAGATCTGTGTCATGTCTGAAACTCTGAAACTTAAAGATGTATGGCCTGTGTTTTTAGCTGCAATTTCAGGAAATTTATGATAATTTCCGTTTAGATTACTTTGAAATGAGATTTTTAACAAAATATACTACTCAAAATAATTTAGGGGACACCGGAATAATCTCAGTTAAAGCAAGATCATTTATTTCAGATAAACACAATGTTTCACAGAATTGATGAGAAACAACTGCACAATGAAACAGATGATAAAGGATTCATGTAGTGATTACACATTTCATGACATGACTACTGAAAGAGAGAGGGGGGTTGCAAATGAAAATCCCGGTTCATGGAATATTTCAAACCTATTTGATGTTAAAAATCCTGTGTTCCCTAAATTGTTTTGAGTATATATAACCTACAGGCATGTAAAAATTTCTGGTTATTTCATTGTCATTTATATCGAGAAAACAGTGGATAAAATCTATTTTAAATACCGTGTGTTTAGAAGTTTCAGACAATTTGTAGTCACCATAGTTAACATGCATTCAGATTGTTCGTATTTCATTCCAACATGGAATTTCAGGTCTTCGGATGACAGAAACTTATTTTTTTGAAATTATTTCACTAATTTTACTATAAAGATGATAGCGCATGAGACAAAAATATTTCAAGGAATGTTTAATTAACTTTATGCCAAGTGAGATTGTGCTGGGTATCCGGATACCCGGATATCTGACCGAAACTGTCATTACCCGGTTCCAATTACCCGTAAACGACTTTAAAAAAATTTCCACTGAACATGTAAGCCACACAAATGGAGGTCTCCGATTTTTGGGGATGCTACGAGTTGTTTTTAATATAGAGGCGGGAAATTATTACAGCAAAACAATAGAATCTATTCGTGTTCATATTGGTTATTTTATTTTGGGAGTATTTTGTGTTTTTACGAAATTGTTTATGGGTACCCGGGTATCCAAAGATTTCCAATTCAGGTATCCGGTTCCAGAAATAACCTTAATATTCACATTTTCTAACCCTCCTACTATTGCTGCACTTTAGTGGGAAGTTGCTATAGATGTCAAAACCAGTCAACTGCCTGTTTTTACTGTTGACCCAAATGTGCACACAGGGGCATTTTTGATTGGTTTTTACTGTCATTTTGACCACCCTGATGATGAACAATACCAGACAATGCTTTTACCAGTCAAAAACAGTCGACTCATTTTGACCTGTAAATGTACTTACTACACGTAAGGTTTGACAGTGTTTGACGTTTAAGTGCACTAGATACACCTTGGCAAGTATATCATCATTTTGACTTATTTTGATCCTTGTATAACGTAGTAATAGGAGGGTTAATGCCAAGTAAGTTTTCTGTATTAAAACTGTGATCAGTTTTTTTTTTTTAGATTACCAACGTACATGTCATAAGTGCATGGCGACTTTAAATATGTTATGTGGCATTGAGCAATAAACATAAGCCCTATGGCAATGACGATATTATTGGAGATTATAATACTAATGTACTGTCACAGATGTCATGTACGTATCCTTATCGGAGAGCTCCTTAAAATGATGCTCTGTGACCGGAACCAGATGACTACATGCTTCAACACCAACTGCTGATTACATTGCCTCAAGAATTGCCTTGAGCATGCTTTAGTGACTCGGCTCAACTTCGAGCAAACTTTGAGGCTTGACTCGACAATGGCAGGTCAATGACTAGACTAGACTCGAGTCATTGCCTTAAAAAAGTGATTTGTCTTCAAGTCCCACTAAAAAGTCTAATTATGACTCTGCATCACCTGTGCCTGTGACAGTGATCTGTTTTTCAGTCTTATGGTTTGGTGATGATCATTACTCTTGCCTTCAGGGAATTCTGGCTGGGAGTGGGAAAGGTCCATACATATCCATGTAGATGTTTGTTGAGCAGTGGGGCTGTTATTCTGCATGAAACAGCACATTTTACTTTATTATTGATTCTGTCACACATGATGGATGCATAGTATACATACACTGTGTACATATGGTGCCACTGGTATCAATTATCTGAGCCATGCATCAGTGCTGGTATGCTGTACAAATATGCACGTCAACCATTCCACCGATATATCTCATTTCGGTTACGAGGCATTATTCATTGATCCCACCGGGGAAGAGCGGTCTAGTAACATTTAAAGCATATCAGATTTTGTCTGAGAAATTGATTTTTTGGGGGGGTCTGTATTAGAAGAAGGACAACACCTCAGGCAATCTCATTATAAGTAGTTGAAACCTGTTCATATAAAGAGGAAATTTTGTTTCAGAAACGGGGAGAGAAACCCTGGAGAAATGAAACTAAATGATACAATGCAAACTGAGGAGGATGGATATTGATTAGTACGGGGGAATGAACTTGGGCTCAGCAGAACAAACTGCTTACCAGTAAAATTTGCTTAGCAGATTTTGTTGGTTACCAGCTGAACTTTCATACAGAATGTGTGTACTTTGGCTGGCATTCTGTTTTATATTGCTTAACAAAAATATTTGCTTAGTAAAATTCTCTGCTTAGCAACTCTATGAAATGAGCTCCATGGGCTCGGATGTCAGCAGACTGGTATTACTCATAACTTAAACTTGAGTCAGTCTTCCTTTTCAAGTTACTCGGACTCGGAGCTCAACTCTTGGACTCAAACTTGTGCAGAGGAAAAAATGGCTTATTCCACAGTAGTGTAAAGAAATTCCCTTGAAAATATTATAAAAGTTTTAGCAATTTCCGAACATTTTTTTTTTTCATTTGCATGTTGATAATTTCCTTTTCGAAAAGAAAAGAAAAATACTTTGAAATGAGATGTCAACTTGTAAGGCTTGGTTTTTAGCAGTAAAAAAATGTCAAAAGGAATTTATGACATGACTCATAATAAATGCATTTTGTTACATATTTACTGTATAACCATGTTTCTAATGACTATTTTGAGAAATGTGAAATTTTAAAACATTTGTTTCCCCTTCCTAAGTAAAATAGCAATGTTCTGACAAAAAAGAAAATAGCTGTTTAAACGGCGAAAGACACTACATGGCGATACATCTTATATGTACATGCATCTTGATTCAAAGAGGATGTGTGTAAACATGTACATGAAGTTCTTGAAGCAATTATTACCCACAGAGAAAGCATTACCTACATGTACATGTATATTGTACTACATGTATATCCTCTCTTGTAGAACATTGGTCATGTACTGAATATACATTCGTGTACATGTATATGTAACATTAATCCAAATTGTTATCCATAAAGCTAACTATATGTGAAGGTTGTACTGGTACATGTTACAAACATCTTGACAAAATTATTCTGTCTAAAGTTCTCTCATTTCTGATTAACAAAAAAAAAAAATTACCGGACAGCAACTTTTTTCTGTGTTTTCTGAAAAAGATTACTGCTTTTTAAAGTTTTCTCATGACTTAGACTCTGCGTTAAGCTGAAACTTACACAGGAGAGTATGCATACCCATAGAGCAGTTGCTTAGCCAACGTTAACAATGTTGTCCCTTGCCTTGCGATAACAATATGGGAAGACCAATTGTCCATGATGATTGCAATGCATATGCTGTGCCGTCCAAATGAAATAATCTAATAAAAATGGTGTTCCTGCTAACATAATGAAACTGACAGTGTAAGCGTATGCTCACTACAATTGGTTAAACTGGATTGGAATGGCAACTAGCTAGAAGACTTGAGCTAGCAACATACAGACTGACACACTCATGTGACAGGTGACATGACAAGGCAATTTGAGATGTTAGACTGTACAAAGTATTAGTATAGGATCCATGGGTACACAATTTGCTAGATGAAATTTTTCAATCAATTTTCAGATGGCTGCAGGAGCCATCAAAATGTACATGTATGTTAGAACTTAAGTCCATATTAAACACTTGTGTAGCTATTCACCTTTAAATTTGATTCATTGTGTGTGTGTGTGTTTTTTTTTTTTTATTAGCGAGTGCTAATATGGGAGTATCTGGAATGATTTGATATCTGTTTTGTTCAATAAATACTGTTAAATTAGCATTTGATATGAATAAACTTGTACATGTACAGTATGTATAATTTATTTGATAGATAGTTATTTTGACCTCATTAAAACCCTACCCCCTAGGTATTCTGGCTAGGAACTTTCCTGAATCCTCCAAAATCCATCAGTGCACTTTTGGAAACATGCCCTTATCTTCAAAATGCACCATGCATTTTCGTTGATCTTTCATATTCAGCACTTATGGCCTGTACTTCTTGCCAGGTGGTAATTTTGCCCCATTTGAAGAGGTGAAAGTACCAGTTTCTGAAAGTGCTGAATTTTTCCAAAAAAAGTGTCCCTTGGAGGATTTTGATGAATTTGATGAATTTGTTGTGTAATCTAACACATGGAGTGTTTCCTAACACGTGGAGTGTCGTGGCCGAGCGGTCTAGCTTACCGGACTCAAGTTCTGGTGTTAGCAGCAGAATGTGGGTTCGAATCCCGGCCATGACACTTGTGTCCTTGAGCAAGACACTTAACCATAATTGCTTCTCTCCACCCAGGGGTTAAATGGGTACCTGTGAGGGCAGAGTTGGTTGATTAGCCCTATATGCGCTGTAATGGCAGCAATTGAGCTGTATACTCCCCAGGGAGCTGAGATGGTTTCAGGAATTATTTATGAGCCTTATGAACCTTTTGAGCAGGGGTAATAATATGCGCCTTGAGCACCACTCAGTTGGTGGATACGTGCGCTATATAAGTCCACACATTATATTATTATTATTATATAACATCATTCATACACTGAACTACATGTAACCATAGAGAAAGCTTCCTTCCTCCATGATGTAACCTACATGTAAGTGTAGTGAATCAATTGCATTTGGTCATGGAAATATTACTCCTTCAGCCACTTCACATTGGTAAAACAGGTATTATGTCAACCGATTTGAATTGCAAAGACCTTAAAAAAAAATAATAATAATAAAAATAATAATCCCACAATTCTTCATCAAACTTATGCTACTTAATGTAAAGTTGATAAAGCATGCCTTGAAATCAATGTTTTTCTTGACATTGAAAATGTTATACTTGTTTTTAAAGATGTATTGCCCATGTATTTCACTATTTTTAATGGCAATTTCCGGAAATTTTATTTTTTATGCTATTTTAAAAATGCTTTAAAATTTTTCAAAATAATAGTGAAAAGCATGGTTTTACAGAAAATATGCACCGAAATGAAATGATGGTGAGTCCCGTCATACATTTTTTTTTGGCACTTTTTTTATTAATTTTTTTTTTTTTTGGTTAAAAGGAAATAATCATTGTTCCAATAAAAACAAAAATGGTTGGGAATTTCCGGTGAAAAACGGGTGATACATCTGAATAAACTGCACAAACAAAATTAACCTGAAACTTTCACACGTTGGTTAAGCACTCTCTTTGTTCTTAAAAAATGTGAATGCAAGTAACAGATAGTAGGCTACTGTAACCTCCCTTTAATTTGTATTGCATACGGAAGCCCTTTTACTCGTCTCCTTGGTAATTTTCACATGGACCCCCTAGACAGTCCTATGCTCTAGTATAATGATCAAAGATACATGCCTATCTAGTTACAACCACCCTAAACATGGTTGTGCATGTGATGCACTATAACACTATAGAGGTGGTGCAGGGCTAATTGTTTAACTACATCAGATTGATATGTTGTCGGATTTGATTAGCTGCACTTTGGGCTTGCGGCCTAATCAAATACGACTCTTTCTCTTCCATCCTGTACACTGCTAGTAAAGAGCTGATGATCACATCATGATGGAGTCCCAGGTTGACAAAACCTTTCCACTTTGATAGAAAGCTAGCCAAGTAAGGGAATAGATCAAGTGGTAAGCAGTCAGTGAGAAGGGTTTGTATCACAGCTCTAGACAAATAACATTGGACTCTAAAAACAGTTTTTTATTTACAAAAAATGCACCTGTTCTCACAGCTTTTCAGTGGAGATTTGCCGAATATACATAACATGACCAGTACACTGTATGTTTTTTTTTTCTCAAGGAATGAAATAATCAAGTATCTGAAAGGTTAACATGCTCTTAGCTTCCAGGTAGTGTACCTTTTACATTCTCAAAATACACATAAATGATCACAAAAAGTCCTCTGGTTTGTGGTCATAGGTCGGCTTCAAAATTGGTGTGGTGATGCGCTTTTTTATTTTTTTATTTTTTTTTGGTAATCTTTTTTTTTGCCAATGCGTGAAATATGTGAAACATGACATGTAGTTATTGGAACCAGACCAAATGTCCCCATATATACAAAGTATGGTTGCTAATAAAGGCTTCACAAATCGGACAAACTTTCATACCCCTATGTGAAAACGATGTTTAACCAGTTCGCGTCGGAGGCCGTGTATACACGCAAATTTTTTTGGGACAGCGGATTGGAGAGCGTCTAAACACGCCACAGGATTCTCGGGAATATTTGTATAGATTCCCGGTCGACGTGGCAACGAGCCATAAGCATACGGTGGACGACGCGG
Source organism: Zoroaster sp. YZ-2022 (assembly GCA_029582265.1). NCBI lineage: Eukaryota > Metazoa > Echinodermata > Asteroidea > Forcipulatida > Zoroasteridae > Zoroaster > Zoroaster sp. YZ-2022. The sequence goes on along the minus strand of CM055834.1, from coordinate 11,552,308 downwards.
TTTCCCCGGTCACGCTCTGTTGAGCACCATTGTTCGTGTTTGTGCGGTAAAAATAAACCCGCCACAGGGGTTCGGAAAAACTTTTTTATTCCCGGTGTGAACTGGTTAAAAGAGAACACGGCACAATTCCAATTGATCCAGCAATTTTAGATGCGATTGGACATCGTTTTATAGCCAAAAAATAAATAAATAAATAAAAATGCCGATGCACAGGTCTAAGGCGACGCATGCAGAGACCAGAAACAAGAGACTTTTTTGGGGAGCCTTATGTGGTGAAATACTATGTAGGCCCCGCCAACAAATAAAAATTACTCGGTGTTAAGTTGGTGATAGTACCAAATATCTCTTGAAAGTTGTCTGACTGGGGTGCTATAATTTTTAACAAAAAGAGTTATTCCCCAATTATCTCCAACTATCTACATTTTGATTATGAAATGTATCCAAGTTCAAAGTTAAAATGAAAATGATGTTCATGCTCGCTGATCAAAATTTATAGATGTATTTTAACTGTTTTTTCCTGTTAAAATGGCAATATCATGACGATCAGATCGAGCAGACTTTCAACGGGGCATGGAATCGGTGTCCTAGTTTAAGATGAACACAGTGGCTAAAGATTACTGGCTCATAATGCGACCTTATCATGTGGGGTATTATTTTCAGTCACTGGGTTATTCTAAAACTAGTACTCCGATTCCATGCCCTGTTGATCGTGATGATAGAGTCCCTTTAATGATGAAACTTAAAGAGCAGAAACGTTCAGAAATAAGTTGTTTGATATATTTATTCATATGGAGTGAGAGAGTGATGGCATGTGTTCCCTTTAAATATGAATAAAGTAGCTGGTATCATGGCTTCAAAATATTGATGGCATATTTAAAGTTTATGGTCCATGGGGTGCCAAGGCCAAGCGGTTTAGTGCAACAAATTTCTGTTTGGATGGTTGAATCGTCAGAATGTGGGTTTGAATCCTGGCTGTGACGATGGTGCTTGTGTCCTTTAGCAAGACACTTTACTGTACATTGCTTCTCTTCACCCAGGAGTATAAATGGGAACCTGTGAGGGTACAGGTTGATTTTGTATTTGAAAAAAAAAGTCACTGAAGCACTACTGTAGCTTGGGCTGTATACTATCCAGGGAGCTGAGAAAGATTTGTGCAATGACCAGGGGGTAATACATAAAGGGCGACATTACAGTTGTATGAGAAAGGTTCTACATGTACATACATTAAATAATGAAATATTATGAATAATTTGATAATTTTAACAGGATTGTTCTTCTGATTATATATGTATGAACAATTTGGGTGGTGCAGGGCTAATTATTTAACTACATCAGATTGATTCGCTGTCGGATTTGATTAGCTGCACTTTGGGCTTACGGCCTAAACAAATACGACTCTTTCTCTTCCATCCTGTACACTGCCAGTAAAGAGCTGATGATCACATCATGATGGAGTCCCAGGTTGACAAAACCTTTCCACTTTGATAGAAAGCTAGCCAAGTAAGGGAATAGATCAAGTGGTAAGCAGTCAGTGAGAAGGGTTTGTATCACAGGAGTATAAATGGGAACCTGAGGGTATAGGTTGATTTTGTATTTGAAAAAATAAGGCACTGAAGCACTACTGTAGCTTGGGTTGTATACTCCCCAGGGAGCTGAGAAAGATTTGTGCAATGACCAGGGGGTTATCCATAAAGGGAGACATTACAGTTATACATGTATGAGAAAGGTTCTATACATGTACATGTACATATATATTAAATAATGAAATATTATGAATAATTTGATCATTTTAACAGGATTGTGGTTCTGATTATACATGTATGAACAATTTGGGTGTCTCTACGTACATTTCAACTAGCCAGCTTTATTTACATGTACTTCTGGGAAAGTAATGGGAAAGAAATGAGACTTTTCTTGAAGGGGAAATCGTTGGTGTGGCACTGCTATTACCATAAAACGTAATGATACAAATTGTCCACCATGCAAAACATCCAATAATAGACAATTGCCTGCATGGATATATTTCAATATTTAAAAAAAAAGTTTATGATGTACACGTACTTGTAATTTTGTTTGTTATATTTGCATAAATCATAAGAATATAAGACTTACTTGGTATTCTGTGAAATTAGTTTTAAAAAAAACCTACAAATTCAAAGGCACCTAAAAAAAACCTGAACAATTTCAAAGAGGTGTTCGCGCTGTCGCACGAACACCTAATAATACAAAAATCCAACATTACCATAAGGGTAAAATGGTCTATAAACACCAATCAAACCTCTTTTTGGGGCAATTTCTTCTTTGTATCTTTCAGTATTAAGTATAACAAGTTCAACATCTTGCTTGCACCTATATGAAAATCAACCAGTTATTATATCTAACCCATCGCATTCCAGGCATTTCATGATTTATTTTCCGATTGGTTACAATACCATTACTCAAAGTCTCTCCACAGCTGCCTACTAAATTCCTGGTGAGTCAATTTAATCTGCCCGAACCACCAGAGGAATCACTTTGTTTAAAATCACTGAAAAGATACAGAGAATAGCAAACATCTTCCAATAATCCAATCAATTAGGAAAAACAGGTATGGTGCATGAATCAATTTTAAACAAAGACAAATTGGGATAAAAACAAAATAAATAATAATAACCATTACAAAAAATCTAAATCAATCAAACCGTCCCAGCACTCTGGGGAAAAATCATTGTTTTGAAACCCAAAAGCAATAATACTATTTCTGCTGGAATATCCTTGTTTTTTAAACAAATGTTTACATTCATAACAGTTTCAAACATTTTTTCATTAAAAACAGTATGAGTGAGTGTAGTATGTACACACATATGTACACAACATGTATTTTTCATCAGACGTTTCTTTAAAATAATTGTCCAGAATTATGAAGTCATTTGATTGGAATGACAATTTATAAACAACTGTCACTACTGCCCAAGTATATATGGTAGCTCTATCTGTGAATATATTAAACATCATGACGCAAATACACTGTAGTCAGCAAATTAATCTTCATGGTGAATGTGAGCTTGTTAAAATGCGCATGAAAGTATAACTACTGGACTTCGCCATTTCCTGTAGGGAGAAATTGCTCACTTTGGCCATGTTGCCTGTCAGTGTCTTGGTGACCAAGTCCAGTCCGTAAATAAGGCTTTAATAATAATAATAGCCATAAATAAGGCTGTAATAAGGTGCATTTGAGGGGCCAACATCCTGCAATGGTCTTAGAAAAGTCTTAGAGAAAGCTTAGAGCAGGCCAAGAGGACACCCTGGATCCATCTACATGTATAATGGTTCATTATTCCAAATCTACCCACCCCCCCAACAGAGTTCAATTCCAAAATAAGTCTTTACCAACGGGAATGATATGTAATCTTAAATAATAACTACCACTACTGAAGTATGCCCAAAATCAAATCTCATTACTGCCCAAAATTACATTCATGTCTAAAATCACTTCATGTACAGTACTTCATGCAGCCATATGAATAGGTCTCATTATGAAATATGTCACAGATGACATTTTTATCGAGTCATTTGGTACCAAAGAACAATCATCTGTCATGAACATGTATCTGGTTTCTGAATCTGGTGAAAAGGTTGGTTCAGTAATCGTGACAAATGCCATTATTCTTTTAGCCCTCTATTGTACACGTACATGTATGTGCCCTGATTATTCTCATAACATCTCTTTTTATTCAAGTGAAAGTAAGTCATGACAGTATAAAGAAATGTAATTTCAGTAAATTCGCAGGTACATGAAACAATTCTAAAATACACACTTTAGTGCGTGGGTGTTTAATTAAACTCGTCAAACAGAAATTCTTCTTGACTTGTTATTAGTGCCCTGAGAGAAGATTGAGAAGACTGAGAAATATCCCTGGAAAATGGAAATCTGCGGAGAGATTTATTTTTGGGACACCCTGTATAACGATTGGCTGCACATTATTCAACACACTAGACTGTTACTAATAAGTCAAATTTCATTTATTTACACTCCGCACACATGAACAACGGTCGGTACACATCTCACCGGTGCACACCTCTCATTTTTAGCTCTGGCAATTGCTGCACCGACTACCAAAGCAGCAAGAATGGTATATATACATGTACTCTCCATCTCCTCCAATTTGTCAGCTGTCTTTCAAATGTTAATTAAGTTTACTGAGCCGAAAGTTCAATTAACTGAGCTGTTATGATTCGTGTGAGGCATTTGAAAGGGTGAAAACGCTGAATTTATTGGTCCACATCATATCGTTAAAAAGGTGGGGTTTTTTAATGGAAAACTAACATGGGTGATTAAACATTATATACGCCGCTATACAAATACTAAGCACGAAAAGCTTAAAAGTCACTATACACTATAATCTCAACAACAACAAAAACAATGATCACAACTTTACATAAAACTTACTTGGTGTAAAGTTGATGATGTTACATGCATCAATCATCCCTTGAAAGACAGATACTGGCTATTTCCTGAACCCTAACCCTCTATAGGTATTCTAGCTAGGAACCTTAATTAACCCTAACCCCCTAGGTATTCTGGCTAAGAACCTTCCTGAACCCTAACCCTCTATACATGTACATGTAGGTATTCTAGCTAGGAACCTTAATTAACCCTAACCCCCTAGGTATTCTGGCTAAGAACCTTCCTGAACCCTAACCCTCTATACATGTATATATATGTAGGTATTCTAGCTAGGCACCTTAATTAACCCTAACCCCCCTCTGGCTAGGAACCTTCCTGATGAATCCTCCAAAATCCATCAGTGCACTTTTGGAAACATGCCCTGATCTTCAAAATGCATCACGCATTTTCGTTGATCTTTCATATTCAGCACTTATGGACTGTACTTCTTGCCAGGTGGTAATTTTGCCCCATTTGAAGAGGTGAAAGTACCAGTTTCTGAAAGTGCTGAATTTTTCCAAAAAAGTGTCCCTTGGAGGATTTTGGGTGGTTAGGGTTAAAACCTTCCTATGACTGCAAGGGTCAAAATCAGTCAAATTGTTGATATACTTGCCAAGGTATATCTAGTGCACTTAAAAGTCAAACACTGTCAAACCTTACGTGTAGTAAGTACATTTACAGGTCAAAATGAGTCAACCATTTTTGACTGGTAAAAGCATTGTCTGGTCTTGTTCAGGGTGGTCAAAATGACAGTCAAAACCAGTCAAAAATACCCCTGTGTGCACATTTGGGTCAACAGTCAAAACAGGCAGTTGACTGGTTTTGACCATTACTAGCTGCATGTACTTGCCACTTAAGTTCAGCTATAGGAGTACTAAAATCCCCAATATCTTACAGGTTTACACTGGGGTAACAAAAGGGGAGAGGGGTACATGTCAAAAAGTGGGGCACACAAAACCTCATGGGGTACACTTCCTTACAAAAGGGGGGGCACACCAAGACATGTATGGTAAATTTACATGCATATTAATTAAATAGGGTCCCCTCCCTCCACCTCCCCCTCTCCCACTCCCATCTCAAACTCCCACTCCCACCTCCCACTCCCACTCCCACCTCAAACTCCCACCTCAAACTCCCACCTCAAACTCCCACCTCAAACTCACCCTCTCCCGCTCAAACTCACCCTCTCCCGCTCAAACTCACCCTCTCCCGCTCAAACTCACCCTCTCCCGCTCAAACTCTCCCTCTCCCGCTCAAACTCTCCCTCTCCCGCTCAAACTCTCCCTCTCCCGCTCAAACTCTCCCTCTCCCGCTCAAACTCTCCCTCTCCCGCTCAAACTCTCCCGCTCAAACTCTCCCTCTCCCGCTCAAACTCTCCCGCTCAAACTCTCCCTCTCCCGCTCAAACTCTCCCGCTCAAACTCTCCCTCTCAAACTCTCCCTCTCAAACTCTCCCTCTCAAACTCTCCCTCTCCCGCTCAAACTCTCCCTCTCCCGCTCAAACTCTCCCTCTCCCGCTCAAACTCTCCCTCTCCCGCTCAAACTCTCCCTCTCCCGCTCAAACTCTCCCTCTCCCGCTCAAACTCTCCCGCTCAAACTCTCCCTCTCCCGCTCAAACTCTCCCTCTCCCGCTCAAACTCTCCCTCTCCCGCTCAAACTCTCCCGCTCAAACTCTCCCGCTCAAACTCTCCCTCTCCCGCTCAAACTCTCCCTCTCCCGCTCAAACTCTCCCTCTCCCGCTCAAACTCTCCCTCTCCCGCTCAAACTCTCCCGCTCAAACTCTCCCTCTCAAACTCTCCCGCTCAAACTCTCCCTCTCCCGCTCAAACTCTCCCTCTCCCGCTCAAACTCTCCCGCTCAAACTCTCCCTCTCCCTCTCAAACTCTCCCTCTCAAACTCTCCCTCTCAAACTCTCCCTCTCCCGCTCAAACTCTCCCTCTCCCGCTCAAACTCTCCCGCTCAAACTCTACCTCTCCCGCTCAAACTCTCCCTCTCCCGCTCAAACTCTCCCGCTCAAACTCTCCCTCTCCCGCTCAAACTCTCCCTCTCCCGCTCAAACTCTCCCTCTCCCGCTCAAACTCTCCCTCTCCCGCTCAAACTCTCCCTCTCCCGCTCAAACTCTCCCTCTCCCGCTCAAACTCTCCCTCTCCCGCTCAAACTCCACTCTCCCTCTCCCGCTCAAACTCCCCTCTCCCATCTCAAACTCTCCCATCTCAAACTCCCCCTCTCCCACTCCCATCTCAAACTCCCCCACTCCCACTCAAACTCCCCCTTTCCCATCTCAAACTCTCCCATCTCAAACTCCCCATCTCCCATCTCCCATCTCAAACTCCCCATCTCCCATCTCAAACTCCCCATCTCCCATCTCAAACTCCCCATCTCCCACTCAAACTCTCCCACTCAAACTCCCCCACTCCCACCTCAAACTCCCCCACTCCCACTCAAACTCCCCCTTTCCCATCTCAAACTCTCCCATCTCAAACTCCCCATCTCCCATCTCCCATCTCAAACTCCCCATCTCAAAATCCCCATCTCCCATCTCCCATCTCAAACTCCCCCACTCCCACCTCAAACTCTCCCACTCCCACCTCAAACTCTCCCTCTCCCACTCTTCCTCTCCCTCTCCCTCTCCCTCTCCCTCTCCCACTCAAACTCTCCCTCTCCCACTCAAACTCTCCCTCTCCCACTCAAACTCTCCCACTCAAACTCCCCTCTGCCACTCCCCCTCTCCCACTCCCCATCTCAAACTCCCCATCTCAAACTCCCCCTCTCCCACTCAAACTCCCCCTCTCCCATCTCAAACTCTCCCATCTCAAACTCTCCCACTCCCATCTCAAACTCCCCCACTCCCATCTCAAACTCCCATCTCAAACTCCCCCTCTCCCACTCCCACTCAAACTCCCACTCCCACTCAAACTCTCCCACTCAAACTCCCCCACTCCCACTCAAACTCTCCCTCTCCCACTCCCACTCAAATCTCCCACTCAAACTCTCCCTCTCCCACTCCCACTCAAATCTCCCACTCAAACTCCCCCACTCCCACTCAAACTCAAACTCTCCCACTCCCACTCAAATTCCCCTCTCCCACTCAAACTCCCCCTCTCCCACTCAAACTCCCCCTCTCCCACTCAAACTCTCCCTCTCCCACTCCCATCTCAAACTCCCCCTCCCCACTCCCACTCAAACTCCCACTCTCCCACTCCCACCTCAAACTCTCCCTCTCCCACTCAAACCCCCCTCTCCCACTCAAACTCCCCCGCTCCCACTCAAACTCCCCCTCTCCCACTCAAACTCTCCCATCTCAAACTCCCCCTCTCCCACTCCCATCTCAAACTCCCCATCTCAAACTCCCACTCCCACTCAAACTCCCCCACTCCCACTCAAACTTCCCCTCTCACACTCCCACTCAAACTCCCCTCTCCCACTCAAACTCCCCTCTCCCCTCTCCCACTCAAACTCCCCTCTCCCACTCAAACTCTCCCTCTCCCACTCCCATCTCAAACTCCCACTCCCATCTCAAACTCCCCCTCCCCACTCCCACTCCCCCTCTACCACTCCCACTCAAACTACCCCTCTACCACTCCCACTCAAACTCCCACTCAAACTCCCACTCTCCCACTCAAACTCCCCCTCTCCCGTCTCAACCTCTCCCGTCTCAAACTCCCCCTCTCCCACTCAAACTCTCCCACTCAAACTCCCCCTCTCCCACTCCCACTCAAACTCCCCCACTCCCACTCAAACTCCCCCTCTCCCACTCCCACTGAAACTCTCCCACTCAAACTTCCCCTCTGCCACTCCCACTCAAACTCTCCCACTCCCACTTAAACTCCCACTCCCACTCAAACTCCCCTCTCCCACTCAAACTCCCCTCTCCCACTCAAACTCCCCTCTCCCACTCAAATTCCCCTCTCCCACTCAAACTCCCCTCTCCCACTCAAACTCTCCCTCTCCCACTCCCATCTCAAACTCCCACTCCCATCTCAAACTCCCCCTCCCCACTCCCACTCCCCCTCTACCACTCCCACTCAAACTCCCCCTCTCCCCTCTCCCACTCAAACGCCCACTCAAACTCCCCCTCTCCCACTCAAACTCCCCCACTCCCACTCAAACTCTCCCACTCAAACTCCCCCTCTCCCACTCAAACTCCCCCTCCCCGGTCCACCACTGCACTGAAAATAAACTGATAAAGAAATGTGCGACTGTAATTCACACATTCCTGTATGCTGCCAGTAAAAAGCTGGATGGCCAATTGGAAAGTGCAAGTACATTTCTAAGAAAAGTGTTTATTTAAGTCAATTGACTGTTTCTCACCCTCTTCAACACTGCACATTCACACTGCAAATTTGACATTATATGTAGTGCATTTAGATCAAGTATCCATGTCTTTTGTAGTATGATTTTCAATACTAAGCTTTTTATCTCAATACTCAACAGTAGTACAGTATACATTTGAATATTTACTTTTCCCATGTAGACAATTCCCAGGGCTTGCAGCAAAACAAAACAAAGATTTAGGGGACAGTATCGACGTGACTAGAGCAGACTTTCAACAGGGCATGGAATCGGTGTCCTAATTTAAGATCAACACAGTGACTGAAAATTTCTGGCTCATTTATGCAGCAGCAACGGTATGACCTTATCGTGTGGTGTATTATTTTCAGTCACTGAGTCAATTTAAAACTAGCATGCCCTGTTGATCGTGATGATATTGTCCCTTTAATGACCTAGGGAGCAACACAGAATACAATTAATTACCATAACATACACCTATCTGCACCTTGACAATTACAGATTGTGCATAGAATGTGTACATGCTGAATATAAACGAAGGAAGTGCACAATGTATGCACACACACGTACAAGTCTGCAATATAATGAACTCCTCTTTACTTCCCCCCCCCCAAAAAAAAAATTAATAAATAAAAAAATTAAGAAAACTGTCACGTACATGTTCGTGATCACCTTGGTTCCCGATATATTAACTTCTCTGTGATATTACAAGCAATGCTTCTATGTACTGTTGAGTGTACATGTACAAGCATGCCGTCATCATATAATCTTTTGTTCACTGGCATTGAAGAAATTAATCAAAACTAATGTACACAAGGAAATACCACAAACAGAACTTGAATAAATTAATGAATTAAAAACAAAGTTTACTGTAAAAGGTATCGTTCAGATTATGAAAATATATACAGTGACTTTATCTCAATTGGAATGGCTGGGCTTAAAAAAATCATCAAATTAATAATTTATTATCTCAATTATTCAAAAGCATACAGCGTACATATTTTGCTTACATGTAAATTAAACAAACAACCCCTGTTATTTTATGAAGAAACAAAAAGCCATGCCCTCAATGACAGACTTATTAAAACATAACCAAAACAAATTAGTAAAAAACAATCAAGGCTTTTAAATCATCCCAGCCTTGGAGCACGGCGTCAGCTTGTCTGCCTTTCATTGGTAATTGCCGTATCATGTAAACTACGTACAGGGATCTCTTTAATTGTTGATGTCTCCATTCCATCTTCTGTTTACCATTGTATTCACTGTGTTTTGGTTATCTGGTAATCTGGTCTTTTGAGGCTGGGAAAGAAAATGTATTATTCTTCAATTGTTCTTCCTCTTTCATCTGTAAGTGCATAGGGACCTCACGGTGATGCGTCATATAACAATTGTTTATTATTATTACTATTACTGGTACAATGTAAATGGAACATATAAATATACATGTATCAGTACATAAATACACTGTAAAATGTACAATGAGTTCCCTTTAATCAATAGAGACTGACGGCACTGACTTAACAACACAATATTTTTCTAAGAAGATGGTGAGATGTGAAACTCAATCTTCTCCAATAATACATGTAGGTGAAATACACATTCAGAAATTTCACCTCCTGTAGCATTAATAATAATAACAATAATAATAACAACAACAATAACAATAACAACAATAATAATAATAATACAGAAGATTTATAATGCGCACATATCCACCAAGAAGTGCTCAAGGCGCTTTACAGTAAACAAGAAATCATACAATAGCATAACAATACAATAGCAAATGCAATATAATACTAAACAAAAGCATAAATGAATGTTAGTAGTCCTCATTACATTGTGTATCACCACACCCCCCCCCCCCCTCCTCCACCGACCTTGTGTCATTAGAAGTGCCAGCCAGTAATGACAAGGGTCGTGAACTTCTCATCAATACAGACAGACGCTTACTACCACCAGCCCAGGTAGCGCATCATGCAGTTCAATACAGACAGTCATCTCTTGCCAGTATGTGTGGGCAGATTGGTGTGTGGTTCAGTGCGGCTAATAAACTAGCCGATGCCAGCTGTATCTGTATGGGAATACAGTCATCCGTTTTTGTTTATTTGTAAGGGGACATCAGTTCTACATTTAATTGGGCATTTGTGTGATGTACACTAGTCTTTCTACTCACTGTCCATTCGTCTGCATCACGGTACACCGGCACTTCTCTCGGGATATCTGACGACGGACTAAAAAAGTGGCAGGATTTCTCTGTGGCGATAACTGAAACCTGGATCTGAATTAAAACACAAATTGAGAGTCTACAGATGGAATAAATGTTGACAAATATAAGGTAAGAAACCAATTAGGAGCCAAGAGGAAAGAGCTCTGTATGTAATGTTCAATTATTTTGAATTTGGGAATTTTAGGTACACCCATATCAGCCGTATGTACACATGAGTATGTACACATTTTGCACCCAGGGGCCAAATGACATTCATGTATGTGACTTCTAGCTGATTTCAACACAACTGTGTTGACACTGAACAATCGAACTGGATTAATTTTGTTTCAAAATGAGCGATTCATTTCGCAATATTAGATAATTCCTGCTCAGAATTAGGGAAGAACCAAATATCAGCAGACAGGGTTCTACGAAATGAAAATTAAGACAGAGAGAAAGATAGATTTAAGGAAATAAAATTAAAAAATTCAGTGTACATGTACATGTACATGTACATGTACTGCATGATATACTTTACACATACATGAGTGGGGGAGGGGGGGGGGGAGGATGAGGATGGCCTGTGGCCCTCATTTTACATGTACACGTATAAATATGTGGGCAATTCCATGGCTACGTTACATTTTTGAGGTTTTGGGCCTACTCTTAATGCAATAAAATATATTTCACTCATGAGATTTTAGTTACATTATACCAAGACCTTACTCAGCACAAAATAAGAATTTCAGAAATGTGTTATACATGTATGTAACGCTATAGAAGAGAAAAAGAAACATTTTATGCATGCCCGAAAAATGTAAAGTGATTATAACCAGCATTTTTCTTTTACTGTATGTAGCATTCATGTAACAAATTGCTGAAATTATTTTTTTGTTTGTGCCCAGTAAGGTCTGGGTATAATGCATGAGTGAAATATGCATGTATAAGTAAGGAAATTATGGCATTAAGACTGGACCCAATACCTGAAAAATATAACGTGAGTAACCATAGATACCCATATATATCGCCAGGTACATTTTTGTGTCCTCATTTTTGGCAGTGTTTCCCCATTTGTGCACTGTGATCTCACCTTTTTTAAAAGCCACCCTGGATTTAGTACTATAGGACATATGTATACACACAACAGCATCAGAGTGTTAGCCAGCTAGAGGGGTGTCTGGGTGTCTTTTACACCCTGCTGTTTCAATTTTTGACACCCTATTTTATGTCATTTACATGTAAGAGTACTGTAAGTGAACAATTTAGATACCCGGTTTTAAAATTTCCAGCAAATTAATTTGGACACCCTTTTTCTAAATCCTGACTAACACCTTGCATGACAGTGTTATATACGTAAAGCTTGCATTGTAATTAGGCACATCTAGGGAGATGTTCAAGGTTACAGTCAATCTCATAATTACAATCGATGGTTTATGGAGAGATCATTCATATTTAGGAGTCAATAACTGATGACGACGGACATGGATAGTCCACTCGGGTATGAAATGTCAAGATGGTATGTGCCAATGTGCACGTGCATGGCAAAAACTGTCCACACAGCCCGAGGAAGATCTTGGCACAACATGCATATTGGAGGCTCCACTCTCTGCTGTGTTTACAGTAGCTTGGGGAAAAGGCTGCCTGTGTTATTCACTAATTGGCAGGATCTCAACAGGCATGTCAACATGATAACTAGGTACCATGATCAACACGGTAGAGTGGCAAGCTGGGTCATATCTTTGTCAGCTTCGTCATCATTTGAAACTTGAGGAAATGATATTAAAACTTCATTCTCTTTTTGTAACAATTAAAATGTATAGTGCTCGTGGCCAGATGGCAATTCTTTTGAAATTACGGGCGTAAATCCCAGAGGGGATGTTGAAAAAAAATATATACATGTATACTAAAAATACACATGTAATGGCTGTACTGTAGCCGCAAGATTCTGAATAGTTGTTGACTGCAGAACTTCAAGCTATACCGTGCAAAAATTTCAAAATCATCACCCCCCACTTTTCATCACGGATTTACGCCAGTGAGATCTTCATTGGCTCCAGATTAAGGACAGGATTGTTTTCAAAATCTTAATGTATGTTTACCGCTCTTCCATTGATATGTCACCATCATATTTATCAGAATTACTTCAACCGTATCACTCAAATCGTGATTTCATGAGATCACATCATAAACTTCCGAGTAAGAAATTGACAAAGAGATACTGGGGAAAACGTTCTTTTGCTGCTGCTGCTCCTTCTTTGTGGAATGATTTACCTGAGCATGTCAAACAATGCCCATCTCTTGCTTCATTTAAAACTGCTATCAAAACTCATTTGATGAGAATTGATGTATAATTTACTTATGTTTAACAAGTTGACTTTTATGATGATGTATTTATACCTTTTGTTTTTGTTTAATATGTGAAGAGTATCGCTACGGTGTTTACATTTTTTGCAAATCAACCTTGTTTGCATGGTTGTGTATGCAGGGTTTTTCCTTGTCAGAATATCGTCTTTGCCTAGCATATTCTGACCAGGGCCAGTCGGCCTTTTTACCATTGTTCCTTGTAATTTTATATTTCATTGTTCTTACCATGTATTTTGTTTTCTTGTTTACATTGATGTTTCACTGAGCCATGAGCGTCTCTTTTGACGGATACCGGCACATTACAAATGTTCATTTTTATTATTATTATTAGTGTTTGAAATTTACCATGACAGTGAGTTCATTTTCTCCCCCTCGAAGATGAATGCACTTCAGATGGAATACTTTCTCAGAATGAGACAAGACAATTACATGTATTTGTTAATTTGATAAATCTGGTACAATTTGTTTTGCTAATGTTGTACCTTCCCTTTAAAAATGCTTATTTTGGGGTTTCAAAAGATTAATGATCATCCATTAAGATAAAGTTAGATCTTGTGCTTTGTGAACTAAAACAAAAATAATTATTTTACAGAAAATGTATGAAACTCCAATACCTTCTCAGAAATTTTAAATGCATGAAACACAATATCAATAGCGAAATTTTCCTGAATTGCAACATGAATCAAATCCAGGTGCTGTACAATAATTTGATCAATAGATGGATACTGTCATTTATATAGTGACTTTTTCCCCAAAGGTTACAAAGCGCTTACTGTAGGTGCATTTTACTGCTATTCCTGAAACACCATTCCAGCAAGCCCCTTCTCTTTCACTAAAAGTGTCCTAGGTTCTTTTTGTAGCTTTACGTCCCATCCGAAGGATGCTGATGATAATTACAGGGCCCTACCATTTCCCTAGAATAGCCACACAATCGCGAACAATTCATGGAATTTTCTCCCATCCAATTAATAACATGGAACAATTTGTTATTGAATTGAAGCATCAACTGACCAACATATACGCAAAATCATTGGATGCAGGTTATTAATTAAACGTGATCATGGGATTATGAAAGAGAATTCTCAAATTCCACTATTTACACAGCTGTGTTGTGTTAATATTAGATATTCTGCTGCTCCATATACAAGTACTGAAATACATTATGTACCAAATTTTTAATGTTTGCTCTTGAAGGATATAGGCCTACAGGTGGATTTGTGTTCTACTTAGTGAATATTATATATTTCAAATAAACCAAGTGTACTGGTGGAGCACAGCATGCATATTGTGCTATACCCACAAATACCCCTGGAGCCCAACAATGGGCTGACAGATCGAGACTCAATGAAGAGAGAAAAAAAAGGAGGGACGGAATGCGGGGGTTCTAGTTGCTTTTGTCACGAGTATAATCAGAAATGAAGTGGCGAGCGAGGTGTAAATACATCACCTTCCTGTGTATCACCTATCACTTTATAGCTCAATTCCATCACCATCGCCATAACCTACTGTACATTGTACACACTTGCAGTTCATTTCAGGGGATAGGTTTTTCTCTTCATTATTAAGCTGAGTGACTTCCGAGGCAGAATGAGTAATACAATATGTAGGTGGATTGACTGCAACAGTGGATGCCAATTTATTAAACCTAACTCCCTAGGCCCATTTGCTTGTACACATAACCTGAATCCTCCAAAATCCTTCAGTAGTAAAGCAAGCACATGACATGTATGCATATCTAATCTATGATTATATACATGTACATGGCCAGGCCCTCCCTGCATGCATGCATGGAACAATCACTACAACAAACATGGACATGTACCATGGAAAGGCAAGTATGCCTAATATATTACATCAATCCTCCAAAATCCTTCACTTTAGCAAAGAGCGTGTAGCATGTAACCTCAATCCTTCAAAATCCTTCACTTTAGCAAAGAGGATTTTGGAGGATTTGGGAAGGTTAGGGTTAATGGAGTCTATTATTAACTGTCTTGTCACAAAATAATGTTGGTAATTTTGTAGTGGAAAACCAAGCTATTATCAATGTTGTAAAAACAAATTTGAAAAAAAACTTTGAATTTTTTTTTTTTTGAAATGGTCTGTGAAATTAAACCTGTTATACCAATTAGAAAGCAAACATACACTTTGAAGTGCACAAAGATTATTGAATCTTGGGTTTAATGATTAATTATTGCCCAAATGACATTATGATGGGACCCACTATCAATTAATATCAGAAAATATTAACTGTAAAACCATGCTTCTCACACCTATTTAAACAAACATTTGTCATACGAATTTGTTTTCCTTTCCATAAGTGAAATAGCTATGTTCCAATGTAAAAGGAAATTAAAGGAAGTCGACAATGTGGAGACAAATCGTGTTTTTCATTGAACATGCCCATGGCTGACTCTGCATTGGACCTGACCGATGTTATCGTTTGTATCACAGTGATGAGGGGAGAACTCACCCAAGGCCATAAGCAACCTATCTACTTCATTTTCGAACGTGAGCAACTTGTGTTTTGGCAAAATCAAGCCTGTTTAAAAAATGATCTTCACGACTGTCAAGCAGATTCATGAATTATTTTCTACGTACAACTAATGATGACAATCAGAAAAACAATTACTGGGAGAAAGAGTATGATGTGTATGAGCATTTATATGAATAATAATATTAATGAATAAGCTTGGGTGATAATATCAAATATTGTGATACCTTTTTTTTTTTATTCGATTACGACATCATGAACCTTTTTAAGTTATTGAGATATCGGCAAATCGCAATTAAAAATTATATATCGTGATTATAAAAAAAATTGCCATTGTGAGACAAGTCAGAAATTCCATGGAAACAAAATTAAGACAGTCTTTTCAGCTTTTGGAAGTGAGAAACAAAAGTGAACTACTTCAGAAGTACATACATGCTGTGCAAACGAATTTGCGATTAATTGTGACGCTTGTAGAGGGTTATCAGCTCTAAAGCAATCATGCATGAATGAAAAAATAATCGCGATACTACATTTGCCGATATATCGTGGATGAAAAAAAATTGGTATTGCCTAAGCTTAATAATGAACACTCATTAAAGCGCCTGTATCCGCCAAGCATGACGCTCATGGCGCATAAATACAATATAAATTAAACAGAGAAACGACGACAGAAAAGATGGGTTTTGAGGGATGATTTGAATAACAGGGACTGTTGCTGAATACACAATTTATGAATTTCAGGATTTAGAATTCAGTAGGGCCTATATACATGTACTAATAACTTTTGTACATTATGCAAAATTGTAGTTAGCGGTTTTATGTTTTGAACTGTAGCAGGATTTTTAATCCTTTGCAATTTTATGTTCAATTTGGCTGCGACAGCTGATGTTTTACATGTTGTAAATGAACTATTCAGTAATAATAAAATTTAAAAAAAATACTTAATAATAATTATCTAAATCCAAACAGCTGCCATAAACAATTCTAGTTATTGCCTTGTTATTTCGATCTGGTTTGTGGTTGAAGACAGTACTGCACCTCTTTTCGCTAAGACTTGGAATCGTTGCTCTTACTGATATTAACAAATTATACACACGTGTATTTCCATGAATAAGTACATTCATAATCTCTTCCTCTGCACCTTCTCTTCTTTCTTTGGTTCTGTAGACATAACACACACACTCATCACCAGTTACATTGTGTACAAAGCCAGAAGTTTGTCAAGCGAGCGAGAGGTGGCAGAAATACATATATATGAAAAAAAGTAGTCCCAAAAAAGTTTCTCATGAGAAATATTTTAATTGAAGTCACAACCCCCCCCCCCCCTTTAAGGTTCAAAATGGAGTAAAATGTTACGCTGTGGGTCAATTATTACTATTATGTTTTTGTCAAGGGGGCGGTGGCTACGCACCTGCTCCACACTAGGGTTCTACACCATGGTGAAAACTAAAATCGTTAGTGATGGGCAGATTCAAATCTTCTCACAAGACTCATAAATTTTAATTGTAATTGTCCATAACAATGATTTATTCATGGTTCTTTCTCTTATCAGCTTTTTTTGTGTGTTGTCTTCCTTTTTTGCATTTTGCTCATTAATTATTTTCATTATCACTTATTTTGCATTGATACTCCGTACCTGTGTAAATGTCTTCTCTTTGTTTGTCTATGTTGTTAATCACATTGTTCCTTGTAAACAAATTCCTCTAAAGCCTGCGCTGATCCAGAAACACACACAGCAAACACAAAGTATACAATTTACTCCTCAAAATTCATGATTTGCTATTCAAAATTATTATTTTGACATACACACACACCGAGTATTTCTACCACACACACACCGAGTATTTCTACCTAATAATGTTGCTATGTAAAATACCTCAACGAAATCTTTCCCTGACAGAACATTGGCAGCAACACTAACAATTTTTACATGATGCAACGATCAATCGCTATTACCACTTAGCAGGTCAAATCATGATGGGGGAAAAACAGATAGTCAATGTTTATTTTGTAGCCAATTTAGGCAGTAAATTCCTACCACAACCATGGTCGATCGTCATCTCAACAATGTTGGAGGGGTACAGTGTACTTTTGTTCTATAATAGACTTGACAAGCCAGATGGTCAATTGATTTTTTTTTATATCACAAGTACAGTAAATTTAAATTCTGAAAATTATATAAATAATTACTTTAAAGTCAAAGTATAGTATGTACTGTGGCCAAAATAATCCTTTCCAAATAATTAATATTTCAAAAAATAAAACAAAATGAAATAATGAAATAATTTTGTCACATTAAAAGTATGTCATGATAAAGTAACATATTAAATTTAAACAAATAGGAGGGATAGGAGGGAGGGGGTGGGGGAGGGAGGGGGTGGGGTGGGGGTGGGGTGGGGTGGGAGTAGGGGACAGTTAGTGTTCAAATGTCATCTCACAACCCTGCAACACATTAAAATAAAACATTCATTAGCAAAGAAAATGTTTATAAAATATCTTTGTTCCTACTATTCAATGGTTATACTGCTTTCAAAAGTGCTTACCGAAATATTCATACTGTACAATCATGCTCACGTGTGTACAATATACATTACATTTAAACAGTGGTGTGATTTGACAAAAGTAAAATAATCCTGAAAAATGGTAGCAGGCCAGGGTCTCTCTTTGGTCTAGAGGACAAAGCCCCCTGAACCTGATGTTTAATTTACAGAATCTCCACATCCCCACAAACAAGAAACTAGAGGTTTGGACACAATACAGGCTACTTCTTTCTTTCCTTTGGGACATAGGGAGATTTGTAAGATATCCTGAAATCTGGGGGAAAAAAATCATGAGAAATCACAGGCCTGTTTAATGTGTAAGGTCTACTGTAAATGATCAAGAGTACTTTCCTAAATTCAAACAGGAAATATTACACTTTTCTTAAAAGTGACAGTACCTCAGACAAAATCATATCTAGGGAAGATTAAAACCATCAGCAGCTATAAACCAAGTACAGTTTTACAATGATTAGACCATTTTTATATTCCTAACAAGGAGTGTGTAAATTAATCAGATTAAAAGGATGCTAACAAAGTAATGTAAGCTGACATCTGGTCGACTTTACACTGAAGGCCGCTGACCACATGTGGGGTCAGTGGGGTCATAAACAATTTCCCTGTCTCCAAGACTGACATCTCCTAGACCCATTTAATTATCACTTAGACTTCCCCTAAATTATAATCTAAACACAATGCCCCCACTTAATTATCACTTAGACCTCCCCTAAATTATAGTATAAACAAAATACCTCCACAGCTGTAAGTGACCAGATCCCATTATTAATATATACATGTTGTTAGATTAGAAAATCAGTTCGTCTCTTGCTCTCTCTTGTCTGACAACTCACCCCTCTCTCTCTGCTGTACTGCTAGTCTTATGACCCTACAGTCAGTATTGAGTATGAGAATAGATTTTGTACTTCTTGTTATAGCCACAGACAAATGAATAAAACATTCGTTCGGCCCAAGAAGCTTCTCTTGTACAAGTGTGTCATTTCTTCATCTGGTAGCACCCCTCTTTCAAGTGTTACAGTAACAACAAACGGGAAAACTCATTTGTTATAAAATTAAACAGTTTACAGCATGTATCTCTACATACATAGGATGGATGTGATTACCACTATGGTATTTACTTAATCACATTAGTCCTCCTACTATAGCTGCGCTTTCGTGGTAAGTAGCTAAAGAGGTAAAAATCAGTCAACTGCCTGTTTTGACTGTTGACCCAAATGTGCACATAGGGGCATTTTTGACTGGTTTTTACGTCAACTACCTCCTCGCAGTGTGGGCCGGAACGGGCAATGCCGGCTAAAGTTGACAACTCGATATCCTCTACGCGAAATCGCTAAGGAACGTTCCCAACATCTAATCAGCTCATGCCCTCTCCTTGGATCCCCCCATGGCACTGCTGGCTTAGTGAACCTGGACAATAGAACAATTAAGTGGTTGAAAAATACGGACTAGCTGTGATATATCATACGAACAACGACTTGTCATTATTTTTGACCACCCTGAACAATACCAGACAAAAATGGTAGACTCATTTTGACCTGTAACAACTTTCTGTCATCACCACTATTGTTGATAACCAATAATCTTGCTAGGATTACCACTCTATACCTAAATCAGATTAGCAAGGATTATCAGGCCAATTGGCCTATTCTTTTGTGGATGATCAGAGCATTCTGTTTGAGTTCTTAAAGCACCATGCAGTTCTTTTAAGAATTAAAACCATGTGTTCCTTCCATATGATGCTTGATATGCGGCAGAGTGCACCCCCCTCCCATTGTCTCGTCATTGTGTTCCAGGAATCTTAGGAATTCTTTAGAGGATTTCGGGGGTGGGGGGGGGGGAGGTACGTTAACAATAGAACAACAGTGTGTTAGTGGACGGGGGGGGGGGTGGGGGGTGGCACTCTGCCGCATAGTTCCTTCTTCCATGGGCCAACTCATTTGTTAACGTAACACAAAACAAAATGCAACATAATGATCATTGGCCTTCTGTTTCGAACCTAGCAGGTTAGTTTCTCAAAGGCAAAATGAGACAGAATACAAACATACGTGAACACAAGAGTGAGCAGCAGTTAGTCAGGTGTGAAATGAACACAAAAGAAAAATGTACGGGAAAACAGAGTCAGGGACCAGACAAAAGAAGGGATTACACAATGAATGCTAGATAGAGTTGGAAAAAGAGATGAGTTTAATGAAAAAGCAATGAGTGGGGGGGGGTTGAGGGGGGGTTGAAGGGGGGTTGAGGGGGGGTTGAAGGGGGGGTTGAAGGGGGGGTTGAAGGGGGGGTTGTAAAGCAAACAAATAGACTAACAAGCAAAACAAATGTAAAAATATCTGTGGAGAAAACAAGAAAGGAAAAATAGTACTTATTGGCCTGACGTTTTGAACCTACAGTACATGTAGCAGGTTCTTTCTCAAAGAATAGGTTAAAAAATGTAAGGCCAATAACTTTGAAATGCAAGGCCAATAACTACTATTTTGCATTTATACTGTACTACAGGTCCTTTAGGTTGGTAAGCAGTGTGCAACAGCTAATTCTCTATTTATTTTTTAACACAAAACAGTTATATAAATTCTAAACCTGAGAAACTACTCTGTCAGTGCTTTAAAACCCTCCTACATATGGAGGCCACTCCGATCCACTAAATTCTGTTCTTTAGCAACCTTCAGTATACATGTACATGTACATGTACAAGCCTGCTGTCCTTTCCAAGTAATCTTACAAAATCAACTGTGTGCCACCCAAGGCCACTGTAAATGTTTGAACATATTAGTATGGCCTGCAATGTATCAATGGGAGACCACCTTAATTAACCTGCAATCTCAGTGGTGTGACAGTGCACAGAAGGGTAACCATAGCAGGCCACTGGCAAAAGCTAATGGCTTGGAGTGGCCTGAATGGGTTGTTTCAAAAATTGCACTGATGTGTAGGAGGGTTAATTTGAGAGAAAACAGGAACTGATATATCAAATTTAAAAATAGTTTCCATATAATGGCAACTATTTGTTAGTTTTTTTGGATTATTTTCTCACAAAAGCGAGCACCATGTATCAGGATGAAACTTTTATAGGTTAGTTTTATGATCATTTCTTGAAAACTCGAGGGTTGAAATGAATGCATATATACCAATGTTGTATATTCCTTTTAAGAAACAGCTGATTTACTATTCAGTAGGCAATTTAAATGGAGAGCAACGTGACTTCGCATTTCATTTTTGAGTCCACTGAATGCCCCGAGCATCTCTTGAGCAGAAAAACAACTTGCATTCATGTCAAAAATGGCTGCATGTGTGAAGTCTAAGGAATGTACCGTTCAGTTCTTAAGAAGTCCAGACAGTTGTTAATGCAATTTTTGCAGAAGTCTGTACTAGTAATACCTCAAAATGAATTGATGATATAATAATCTGAGTGTCCTTCTTAGATAAAACGATCTGTCAGAATGCTGCTCTCGAACGGCTTTTAAAGGTCATGTTTACCAGCGGAATAATGTAAAATGCATTTTCCATTATTTCTTTGTTTGGTAAATTTATTATTAAAAAAACCCATAATGAGCTGAAAATGTTGCAGGTTATTTCGTCGTGTGCCTGGAAGAAGGATATCGATAGTGTGACCGGCAAAAGGTCATAAGCAATTAATGTGCAAAATTGTGTTTCAAGAAAACTGAGTGTGAAAGTTTGGTCGTTTTTTCTGCCATTGTCATTGTAGGAAAGTTAAATTCCGCATAGGAATAGAAAAACAAGTCTTGGGAGTAATTCTAGCAATAAATATATAACAGTTATGCCATACTTTTTTTTCAAAGGAGCCATTTTATTGCTTAATATGACCTTATGCTGGGACAAAAAAGTTGTACTTGTGTGCCCGGAAGAAGGTCGTAGAGCTTTACAACCTTCTTCCAGGTACACAACGATTTTTTTGAGCACATGTAGAAAACACCTTGCAAGCATTTTAAAAACCGTCCCTGAAGTCTGAAAAGACACTGGTAATGGGCCTTAAAGGGGTAGTATTGTCACGATCAACAGGACATGGAATTGGAATGCCAGTTTTAGATTAACTCAGTGACTGAAAATAATTCCCCATATGATAAGGTCATATTACTGTAAATGCTGCAGAAATGAGCCAGTAATTTTCAGTCACTGTGTTCAATCTTAAACTAGGACATCAATTCCATGCCCTGTCGAAAGTTTGCTCTGATCGTGACGATACTGCCCCTTTAAGTACGGTAGTCAGACAAGTCATTAAATTCAACTGCTGCAGGCTGTACTTTCTCAAAATAAATTGATGATATATGTAATAATGTATGTGTACAGAGGACTTGATGAACATCTAAGAAATAATCATTCAATATTGTGATAAGCTAAGACTGCTACATTTAGGAACTGTAGCACATTACGATAGTTAGCAACATTTTTAAAAAATACATAAATCTTTGAATGTACTCTGAACTACGTAATAAATTAGTGACTCTCTACCCGAACTTAGGATCTCCAAGCCAGGGTACACATGATATTCAGACAGCAACATCCATTCGAGGGTCCGTCAAAACTTCAGCTGAATAAACACAGGCCCGGACGATGGCAAATTGAAAGTGTATTGCAAATTTTATGTTCTCATCATGTGAATTACTACTACCGAGCCATGCGCAGGAGATTTCTTAATATGTCAACACCCTGGAGAAATCTTGGCTACCAGAAAATGTTCATGCTGATTAATTTTTGCATCCCTTTTTCTTCTCTTCAATCTTATCTCACATTGGCAAGGTACGTACATGTACGTAGGTTTTAAATTCCTAAAGGTGATGACGTTGTCAAAATGACTGTCCATCAAATTATGTTTTTAAGTGGGGGGTGGGGGGGTGGGAGGGAGGTTGTTCACCATTGATATTTACCCCGGAAAAAGAATTTGTGAATTGTTATCTAAAAGCTTGCTTGCTTTTGAGATGGTTAAGGTACCAATTACATGGAGTAATTTCATCTGACTGTTACTCTGACAAGTTGTCATTTTTTGGAGAAAACCATTTCTCCTTAACACAGCGCAATAAGCTTCAGAGGTTGGTTTCTGTACACTCAATGAACAGTAAATATGTATTATAATACAGACATTTTAATCTTGCTCTGAAGTGCCATTATACAATCGCTGTATAATCTCTGTACATCTCAGTCAGACAAACTGTCAAAATACACAGATATAATATATCTGGCTCTAGAAATTAAAATTGACAATTAGCTCCGACCAAATGTCAACTCAAATGAGAATATCTTTCCCCGATTTTCTCACCACGCATTTATTGAGCAACCGTATGCCATTACCTCAGGCATACTGACTTCATATCAAGCACACGGTTGTACATGTAGTTTAATATACATGTACAACACAGAACATCATTTCATGAGATACGGTCATCTAGTGTCGGTATATGATGAATCAATTGAATTGTTATATGAACATGGGTGGATCCGGTGAGGTTCCTTTTTTTAAATATCAATATATCAAGACAATCATACTACATGTATGTACTGTAGATGTAAAAGTAATATGTATTTATATTTTGTGCAGAGTGCCATCCTTCATGCCATGCGCCCCCACACTTCTGCCCTCCGCCCCCACACTTCTGCCCAGCGCCCCCACACTTCTGCCCAGCGCCCCCACACTTCTGCCCTGCGCCCCCACACTTCTGCCCTGCGCCCCCACACTTCTGCCCTGCGCCCCCACACTTCTGCCCTGCGCCCCCACACTTCTGCCCTGCGCCCCCACACTTCTGCCCTGCGCCCCCACACTTCTGCCCTGCGCCCCCACACTTCTGCCCTGCGCCCCCACACTTCTGCCCTGCGCCCCCACACTTCTGCCCTGCGCCCCCACACTTCTGCCATGCGCTCCCACACTTTTGCCACACCTTTGCCATGTGCTCCCCACACTTTTGCCATGCTGTGCCCCATACTTTTGCCATGTGCCCCACACTTGTATCAATCTGAATCCCTATGTGACTTCTCAGACTGTTCATGTCTGGGCTTTGTTTATTTAGTTAAATATTTATTACAAAATTACTGATTTATAATCTAAAAACAGGCTTGATGTGAAGTTGGTGATGGTACCAAACATCCTGGGAATTTGTTCCATCTGAAAAGGGTGTAATTATTGGGAAAATGTGAAATACATCCCAGTGGATCGTGACTGTGGTCCATTTCCCACATTATAAGAATGAATGAAAACAAATCTGAATGCATTTTCACTATTAATTCTTTAACACATTGAAATAAGCTGCCACTTTCATAGTTTAATTGTACATTTCTCTTGATACAGCAGTGAACAATTTCCCCTGTATCGCATCGCAAAATGCGACGTAATTTGGACAATCTGCGATGGAATTTTCAAACAATTTATCGCATATTTGCGATACAAATTGCGACAGATTTGTTTCACTATTGTGGTTTAATAATAAACATTTTTGAAATCATATTTACAAACCTTTCCCGAAATAACGTTTACATGTACATGTATATTTTCGACCAAAAAATATCAAGGGATCCATCCGACTGGGTTTGTTTCCAGACTACGCCGGGGGTACGTCCGTGCGACGTACTTCACGACGTGACGGTGTTGATGCAACAGTGAACACGTGCACTGGTTTTACCTATGTGTATCCATACATGCAACTTTATTTCCCAGCAATCCGTAAGGATTTTATCCGCAATGCCTAAAATTCTATATGCTGATGAAATAACTACGGGCAAAATTCCCGAAATGGAAAACACGCAACAACCGCCCAGTTTTTTGTTAGCTTCGCACTTGTTTAGTTTTTCTTCTCTTGATTTTGGGGGTTGGAACATTGAGCAATTGAACAATAGTGCCGTGTTCAGTTCACACGTACGCTTTCATACGATCACTATGGCCATATTCAAAGGAACTCTAGAAATGTTTATTATAACTTTGTTTTATAATAAAAGTTTTTAAACATTTAACATTTAACATTTAACAAAATGAGCATTCATTTATATATGTAGTGGTGAGATTTAGAATAATTTCGGCACACAATATGATTGCACTTTCAACCAAGGTGAGTCACTCATTTTCCTGCCGAATTTTTAATAATCAAAATCAAGCTTGATCATACCACAAAGTAGTCTTGGGTCAAAACTGTGTTTGTGTGTTTATGATAGACAATCCCACTGCGCTACACGAACGCTACAATCATGAACCGCTACCACACACATGAACTGCTCAGTCAAACACATCTTGGGAACTTTGTAGAATCTTCCCCCCCAAAAACGGGGGAAAACTACTACACATGCGTCCATTTTAAATGCTAGATAGCGCGGCCCACATTTTTGGTGCGCACGCGCATAAACAACAACGGACTGCCGTGTTCACTGATCGACAACTTCACGGCAGTCTAGATCTGTTGTGTAGTGGTTTCCCCCATTTTCGGGGGGAGATTATACGAAGTTCCCAAGACTGTTTGGTAGCGGTTCGTGATTGTAGCGTTCGTGTAGCGCCGTCGGATCGTGTATCAAAAACATGCAAACACAGTTTTGAACTTAGACTAACCACAAAGTAACGTTACACTTGGCGAAATTCACTTTGAAAAGCACCCGAACTTATAATATACAGTACAGTTCTTACTGATGCATCAACTTTTCCCAGATGATGAGACAATGCGACACGTAATCACTTTTATACAAAAGAGCCTCAAGGTGGCATACATGTACAATAACTGTTCAGTTGTCAGTGGCAGACACAATAAATCGTCTATTTGGATGAGATGTCTACAGACAAAAAACAATTATTTTGGCATATTTTAAGTACATCTTTAAAGACACTTTATCTCATTTATATCTAATGTCGTGGCCGAGTGGTCTAGCTTACCGGACTCAAGTTCTGGTGTTAGCAGCAGAATGTGGGTTCGAATCCCGGCCGTGACACTTGTGTCCTTGAGCAAGACACTTAACCATAATTGCTTCTCTCCACCCAGGGGTTAAATGGGTACCTGTGAGGGCAGAGTTGGTTGATTAGCCCTATATGCGCTGTAATGGCAGCAATTGAGCTGTATACTCCCCAGGGAGCTGAGATGGTTTCAGGAATGATTTATGAGCCTTATGAGCCTTATGAGCCTTATGAGCAGGGGTAATGATATAATGCACCTTGAGCACCACCGTGACTTAGTTGGTGGATACGTGCGCTATATACATGTAAGTCCACACATTATTATTATTATTATTATGCCTCAATCTTAACCGCGGCCACCGTGGCCATTGTTGTGGTGCCCCTCGTAGTTTGGTTTGCCGTGAAATTTTGATGCAGCCAAGGCCAAAGTTGCTGTGCCCTCTCAATCCTTATGCAGGCGTCAATTTGAAGCCTGGACCCACCCTCCTCAGAGGTCGCAAAATATCGACGCCGCTTCGACGCCGAAGCCTGAGGTCAATAATTTGTTGTTATAGTGAAGCCGTAACGTTCTTTTTTAATAATTGGGTGAAGCGTTACCTATAAAAGTTGATGAAAGGGTGAAGCGTTGACGAGCCTTATTTGTGTTTGGTGATGTGACATCGAATCCACTACATCGGTCGTGTCGAAAATATGTCAAGTCGTATGCGTTTCAAACAACTGTTGTGATGCAATCTTTGAAGATGGCCTTTTGAAATTCGCAAGCCAACTTGGAATTTGCGTGCGCACAATTTTTGAAATTAAGTTTGAACACAAAAATACACACAATCTAAAACATCGCGCTACCCACACCACCTTGCAAACTGTATCCTGGGTGCGTTCCACTTGCGCAAACGTTGCCAAGTTTGCGCATGTTTGCCACCGATCTCCAACCTCGTCCCCAGGGTGTGTCGAGCAGTACGAGGTTGACCGTAAACATGTTGGAAATAAAGTAAACCATGGGGACGAGGTTGACCCGATCTCAAGTCCGCCAACGTTGGCGAACGTTAGCAACTAACAACTAGACTGGTCCCCTGTCCTTATCATGATATCAGCAAATGGCCAATATGGTGAAACAGTGGTGAAGCGTCAGACCTGGCGAAAACTGAAAAAGTGAAGCTTCACCTATGGAAATAATTCAAAGGGTGAAGCCTGGACTAACACATTTGCTGATAGAGTGAAGTGGTGGTGAAATCCTGACCTTATACATAATTGGCTCAGGTGAAGAAAGGTGATGACGTGAGGAGGGTGGGTCCAGGCTTCAAATTGACGCCTGCATTAACCCTAACAACCCCAAATCCATCAAAATCTTTTTGGAAAAATTCAGTACTTTCAGAAACTGGTACTTTCACCTCTACAAATGGGGAAAAATTACTACCTGGCAAGAAGTACAGGCCATAAGTGCTGAAGATGAAAAATCAATGAAAATGCATGGTGCATTTTGAAGATAAGGGCATGTTTCCAAAAGTGCAATGGTGGATTTTGGAGGATTCAGGAAGGTTCCTATATCCAGAATACCTAGGGGGTTTAGGGTTAATGTGAGGCCTGCATATGGATTTTATTTTGTTTAAATACATGTACTTGATGTTAGACAAGTGAAGATCAAATACAAACTGCCCATACTGTCTGCCTACCATGAAATAACTCTTGTACTCTGAAGGACAGCATCTGACATGATCTTTAACCGGTTGTTATTTGAGATGCCTGATGTTGACCATCAAATTAAATTATGTTCTAGCTGGCAGTGTATAAAAACTTAACAGGAGAGATTGCATTACATAAAAATCACAAGTGCGTCATGGTCCCAACAAATAGAACCCGGGATTGTGGACCTGAGAGAGGAATGCAGCGATGCCCTCAGAAATATTGTTCACCTGTCATGAGGCCAATTCCAGCGTGACTCACGGGACAAAAGATAGCAAATTTGAATCTTTTAACTGACTGACAAAAATATAGAAGCAGAGTAACTACTGAAACTTCATTCAATTATAAAGTACTAATGATGATATTAACATAGTAGAAAGTATTCAGAAATTCATCCATATATTTTGTGTGGAACTAAGGAAAAGGTTAGCGTGACTCACGGGACAAAAAAGGGCAGTGATTTCCATGTTCTAAATAAAGTTCGCAAAAATTTATCTGTTCTGATACCCTTAATATTCATTACTATATTGAAATATTTGCACGACTGTATCCTTTACAATATACAATAGCAAAAAAAAAATCTTCCGCCATATCCAAGTTTTGCTAAATGAAGTAACGTGACTCACGGGACATGGGAGCGTGACTCACGGGACATTACCTATGAGCAGATACACATTATATGTGTTGAGAGTTTTGTTGCAATTTTTGAGCTTAGAATTAGTTAATACACTTTGCTGTGCTGCTCCTGTGCACCTTGACATTGGTTTAACCCCTTGATGAATAAAATATCTCATAAAACTATAACATTCAAGGGTTAGAGAAATTGATAATTGCAGGGTTAGGGTTAATGTTGTAAAAACAAGAAATTAACAAGAATTAAAAAGATTATTATTTTTATACAGTTCAAAGTTGCCCTCTGTTTTGAGTCTTTCTCTCCTATTACGTTGTCTCTCAGCATTAGTCTTAGCCATACTGTCACAAAGTTCATTAGCAAACACACTGATCAGTCATACATGTACATGTACCTCCACACACTATTGCTGTTAGAACACATACTCCCACACAGTACATCTACTAATTAAAGAGATAACAATTCAGAATGAGATCTCCAAATCCAATCAGTGCATGCATGCAGTTCATTGACCTTTGCACTTATAAAATTCCATGAACCACATGTGGAAAATTCCATGAAATGTTTTGATTGTTTACAGTGGTTAGCTTGTCTGGCTCATGAATGTTTGGGATTTTAAAAGCTCAAAGGCCCTTTTCTCCCACCCCAATTATGTCAGAAATCTGCATTACTGGTCAGCTGAATGGATTATGTATGGAGCATTAGGTATCCTGGTGGGATGTGGAATTCTCTTGTGCACAAGAGATATGGGTCTTTAATGAAAACAGTACAGTAGAAAGAAATTGTAATTGATTGAAATTAAGCATCATTATATCTTGTCAAAAAATCCATCAAACTTCCTGGACTATTCAGGATTTCCATGGTGTTAAATAGGGGAAGGGTGAGGGAGGGAAGGGTGAGGGAGGGAAGGGTGAGGGAGGGAAGGGTGAGGGAGGGAGGGAAGGGTGAGGGAGGGGGGAGCGTTATAGACCATTTAGCTTGAGTACATGTTGTTGCTTCAATAGCTGTTTTATGTGGAGACAAATTTCCATTGAAGTGACCATTTCAAATAACAGAGATTGGCCTGATATTGTGAATCATGCAACATTGTGACTCACGGGACATCATGACTCACGGGACATCGTGACTCACAGGACATATTTTGGATACTCATACTTTCTTAAATAGTAATAAAAAAATCTAAGCAGTATGGTGCCTGATTGAGATGAAGTCTCTAGGAGATAGCCAAGAAAAAAAATGATAACCCCATTGCCCATCTTTATGAGAATCCACTTTTACCATTTTTTCGTGACTCACGGGACATCGTGACTCACGGGACATATTTTGGATACTCATACTTTCTTAAATAGTAATAAAAAAATCTAAGCAGTATGGTGCCTGATTGAGATGAAGTCTCTAGGAGATAGCCAGGGGAAAAAAATGATAACCCCATTGCCCATCTTTTTGAGAATCCACTTTTACCAATTTTTCGTGACTCACGGGACATTGTGAGGGGGGGTCATAGATCAATGCTCATAATATTAGCAGTGTGTTAAATATATGTACAAACAAATTATTTTATTGTTTAACATATTACTAATTGTTCAGAAAACAATATAAATTAATATATTTCAGTTATTCTAATTATTTATTTGAATCTTTAAGTTTTCATGAAAAATGACAACAAAAATACACAAAAACAGAATTCTGTGTTCAATGTGTGATAATTTTGTGCATAGACATCCTACAGATGACAAAAAAGTGTTTTTGGATAGTCTGATATGTACATGTATATTGTTAGGGATCAGAAGCATTAGAGGATTAATTTGTTTAAAAAATTTGGGGCATGTGGAACATTTCTATGGAATTGACCATGAACAATTTCGATGCTGCGGTAATGATTATTCACAGTATGAGATTTCTGCCCTACGAAACAGCTGTACAGTAAAATCTGACGCCAGTCTAGTTGAACCTGTTAATAAATCTTGGCTTACTATTAAAACAACGGATAAATTAAGCCACAAGTTTAATACACAGTGTATCAAACTCAAAGATAGTTCAATATTATGGCCAGGCCAGTACACATTTCAATGGGGGGAGGGGTGGGGGGTGGGGTTGGCGCAGACCTCGACCTTAAGGATTGAGAGGGTAGGCCACTTTGGCCTTGTTTGTATGCAAATTTCAAGGCCAACCAAAGGGGCATTACGGCCAACTCGGATGGGCATTACGGCAATGGCCACGGTTAAGATCGAGGCCTGTTGGCGTGCACAAAATACTTGATGCAAAATGCATGATAATAAAACTATTTTCTGAAAAGCAGACCTCAGTGGTATGGGGGGGAGGAGTAAAAAACATCTGACCCCCTTGGGTACAGGTGTGATGGCTCTAGAATGTGGTCGATGTGATCTATGCTATTCCAATTAGGAGAGTGTACTACAGGGAGTACTTTTATCCTTGACTGAAACCCTATTCTCCCAATAGGCCCTGCAAAACTCTAGGTGACAATGACAAATGTAATAATAATAATAATGTATAGATTTATATAGCGCACGTATCCACCAACTAAGTGGCGCTCTAGGCGCATTATATTATTATCCCTGCTCATAAGGCTCATAAGGCTCATAAATCATTCCTGAAACCATCTCAGCTCCCTGGGGAGTATACAGCTCAATTGCTGCCATTTCTAGCGCATATAGAGCAAACCATCTCTGCCTTCACAGGTACCCATTTAACCCCTGGGTGGAGAGAAACAATTATGGTTAAGTGTCTTGCTCAAGGACACAGGTGTCACGGCCGGGGCTCGAACCCACACTCTGCTGCTGGCAACACCAGAACTTGAGTTCAGTGCGCTAGACCGCACGACAATCCACGTTACGTGCATTATACAACACACGGGACCTACGGCTTTACGTCCCATCCGAAGGACGAAGCAATTATGGTTAAGTACCTTGCTCAAGGACACAAGTGTCACGACCGGGGCTCGAACCCACACCCTGCTGCTGGCAACACCAGAACTTGAGTTCGGTGCGCTAGACCGCTCGGCCACATGTACAATTTTTCCTCCAGCAAACTTTAACCCTAACCACCCCATATCCTGCAAAATCCTCCAAGGGGCACTTTTTGGGGAAAATTCAGCACTGTTGGAAACTGGTACTTTCACCTCTTCAAATGGGACAAAATTACTACCTGTTGGCAAGAAGTACAAGCCATAAGTGCTGAATATGAAAGATCAACAAAAATGCATGGTGCATTTTGAAGATAAGGGTATGTTTCCAAAATTGCACTAATGGATTTTGGAGGATTCAGGAAGGTTCCTAGCCAGAATACCTAGGAGGTTAGGGTTAATCAAGTGGTGCGGACTGGTCAACAGCCATGACATTTATATAAACCCATATTCCATGACAAGAAATTCATACTCTCCATGTACCACCTTTGCTGTTACCCATTTAAAAACAGCAGCTCTGAAATTGTGTAAATAACACCAAAATATAGGCACCATGTCCATGTATATGTGTGTATGTAAGAGGGCCTAGCTATTTGTATTCCCCCAGTGGACTAAAGGCCTCTTTGTAAATTCGAGACAAAAACAATTCAGTAAAAAAAAAATTTACCTTGGGTTAATTGAGATATTCAAACATACATGATTTTTTTGTTTTCTGTAGAAATGGGAAAAGGTCATTTATTGATATTTGCTTACAGCTCCTCTTTAAATACGACATGGCAAATGAAATTATAAAACACTCAAGGTCTTGTGTAAACAAGGTTCTAACCAGTATAGTCACAGTATCTGGGGACACCTTTGGAGAAAATATGATCTGATATGAACTCTGATGACGTGCACAAATACAATATAGTCTACTCTCATGATCAGAATACTTGCCTATTGGATGTCGGTGGCTTGCTGCTTCACCGTTCCTCTCATCTTTACACTACATTGATTTTGGCCTTAGTCCCACCCACCAGTAGCGAATCTGAACTCACTGTTAGACTCAAACTAGCTTGATGTGTGGGTGCAGCGCAAAGTGAAAACATTCATACAAGAAAAGTGTTCGATAACCCCGACATCATCAGAACCGTAAATCCTGAAATATTACACCAAGTTTTCTACTGTCATAATGTTTATAAGACCAGTTTGGCCCAATGGGAGGGATTTTCCCCGCAGTGAAGCACAGTCAGCTAGCCTCGGAATGTGGTATCTGATCCCAGTGTCACAAAAAAATAAAAAATAAAAAATCTACAAGATGTCAGGGAATAGTTTCGTTCACATCAATATTTTTTTGCAGAAATGTCTGTGTGTGTGTGTAAAGCAGATTTTGAATAGCAATTCTTGAATTTTATACTGCATAATTCTACATTTGGTAGTTGTGATACAATTAAGCATAAACAGGCATCTTCCTTATTTTGGCCAGTTGCCACCATTTCCCCAAGGACCCTTCCTGAGATGAGTCAGTTCTTTGTGTTGATTATCTTGACTCAAAATGATTACACGGTACTAGTTCTTAACAATACCCTAAGGGACAGGTACTAAAATGATAATTATATCCTTGGGGATTTTGTGGTACTTTGAAAGGTGAATTAAAAATAAACAGGCCTTTGTGCATCTTTATGTACTTTTAGGGTACAAGAAAGTCACTGACTTATAATTTATTCATTTATTCTTGGCAGAGGGGAAATGAATTTCAATGGTGTCCAAGTTCAAATATCATCTGGGCATCCCCTCTTTTGAGAAATTGTATGCAAAATATTTTTACCTTAATGAACGTTCGCAGATGTACAAGTAGGACTGCCAAGAATCTTTCATTTGCTGAAATGATGCATTTTCCTTCAATAAAGTTTTTTTTTAAGTAGCTTTAGCTTAAAATGGACTGTATATCATTGGTAATTACCCGATTACAAAATTATTGAATTATAATCTAAAAACTTGATGTAAAGTTGGTGACGGTCCTGAGAATTTATTCCGTTTTATATGCTTTAATTTATTAGAAAATATTTGCCACACTTAATACTGGAAAGAACACACTTTCCTAAATTCAAACTGGCAATAATTAAATTTTTCTTATGACTGATAACATCTCTGACAAAATAATTTCTAGGGGAGATTGAAACTATAGCAAGCTTTACACCTAGTTACTTTTATGTAAAATTTTGACCTTACCTCTAAAACAAATTTTAACCCTCCTACTACTACAAGGGTCAAAATCAGTCAAAATTTTGATATACTTGCCAAGGTATATCTAGTGCACTTAAAAGTCAAACATTGTCAAACCTTACGTGTACTTGTACATTTACAGGTCAAAACGAGTCAATCATCTGGTATTGTTCAGGGTGGTCAAAATAACAGTAAAAACCGCAGTCAAAAATGCCCCTGTGTACATATTTGGGTCAACAGTCAAAACGGGCACTTGACTGGTTTTGACCTCTACAGTAACTTCCCACTAAAGTGCAACAATAGTAAGGAGGGTAAAAAAAAAAAAGGGCAAAATTGTAGTGAATTTTTTACTGAAGTGGGCCTCAAACCTCCAGATAACACTATAGAGTGCTCTTCCAACTGAGCTTTTCAGGGACCCTAGTAAAAAAAAATCAGTAAAATTCACATAGAATATGTACACATCTTAATAAGAATATTCAGCAAGATGCACTCATGCGCAAAGTGTAATTTAGCCAAACGCCAGACACCCAGACTGACAATTTATACATCAATATTCAACCTTGGCTGCTTACTCAACTGTACAGTGCAATAACTGGGTGTAATCTTGCATACATGTATGGTAATGGAGATGATGAATTTAAAAGGAAGATGCATCATTGGAGTGTCGTGGCTGAGCGGTCTAGCTTACCGGACTCAAGTTCTGGTGTTAGCAGCAGAATGTGGGTTCGAATCCCGGCCGTGACACTTGTGTCCTTGAGCAAGACACTTAACCATAATTGCTTCTCTCCACCCAGGGGTTAAATGGGTACCTGTGAGGGTAGAGTTGGTTGATTAGCCCTATATGCGCTGTAATGGCAGCAATTGAGCTGTATACTCCCCAGGGAGCTGAGATGGTTTCAGGAATGATTTATGAGCCTTATGAGCAGGGGTAATAATATAATGCGCCTTGAGCACCACTCAGTTGGTGGACATGTGCGCTATATAAGTCCACACATTATTATTATTATTATTATTGGTATTTGGAAAAATACATTCAATGCAACCCTTTCATTTTCAAGAAATATCATAAAAATTTAATTTTAGAAAACAACTCTAAGTAGAAAGCACTTCAGACAAAATGCATTTCTCAGAATGATTAATAGTACGTTTTTTGATAATAATTTGTTAATTTGTTGATTACCAATGTTGTGCCTTTCCTCTAAGCCATACTCCAGTGTTTTGACTGCAAAACATTACCGCTTTTCATTCTGCCTTGCGCACATGAAAGGTAAATGAGTTTCTTTTAATACAGCCCCTGAGAAATCAAACTTCTATTTTGAAAAACCCCGTTTGTTGGAACAGATGTGTAGGAACCAATGTGGAAAATTAAACTCTGTTTGTCGGCAACGTCTCTGGCAAGACTGAGAAAACACTAAATATTTGAGTCAATAGAGGAAAGTATTTTTCTCAATGTGGGCAGCATTCTAATGAACTGTGCTTTGTTCAATGGACACATTGAGATGTTCATCCAAATTCCTTCGCTAATTAAGTTTAAAATGTCTCACACATTAAGTTCCTTAAATATTACCAATAAGGGGCTTGAATGTAACTTAAAGAAACAGTATCATCACGATCAGAACAGACTTTAAACAGCTGCCAACATTTCAAAATTCCAATTCGTAATGAAACCGACCAAGACATAACAATTTGTATTAAAACTAAAATGATGGTCAAGATGACCAACTGCAAATAAATAAATTTAAAAAACCCTACTCCATGTATGTGTAAATCACCGTATTTCTTGGTGCAAAACTGTCCTTTTGAAGCCATCTTACACGATTCAACACTAAATACAAGGTGAATGCTAAAACTGTTCTCACATCCAATTGCACGTTTACACAGTGGCGGGTGCCATGATGAAACCGTAGGCTCTTCGCTGGTTCCTGTTTATTACCCATTACTACATCGCAGAAATTGGTACCCTGACAAACAAGTATCGATACTACGCTAATTGACATCCATAACACTTCAGAATACTTCGGGTAATTCAGAACTTAAATTTATTATAGCACACTACACGTACGAAAATATTCGGTATGGGTACCGATGCTGATTTTTACAATCATTATAAGTGATTTTACCCGAATTCTCATAAAATGGTACTTTATCAAGGTTTTTTTTTTCCCGTTCGGCAGAAAACTTTAATTCGTAATTTTTAAAGAGCAATTCGTACTTTCGTAATTCCTGAATAAATTCGTAAAAATTTCGAAAAATTTGTAATAGTTGGCAGCTACATGTATGCACAATGATTGAAAATTACTGCCTCATTTATGCAGCAGCAACATTATGTGGGGTACTATTTTCAGTCACTGAGTTAATCTAAAACTAGCACTCCGATTCTTCGTCCTGTTGATCGTGACAATATTACCCCTTTAAAGAGAAGGTACACACATATACACTATTACAATGGTACCATGTATCATTAGCAAAACTGCTTCTTTGAGTATGTTAAATTTTATTTGAATCAAGGAAAATGATTAAACAACCGAGCAGTGAAAGTTTCAGCTTATATAGTGATACTGATCAACTGTCAATGTGTCTTTTCATTCTTAATTTTAAGATGTCAACAGGAAAATTCTTTATTTTGGTAATTTTAGGTAACTTAGGCACAACCTCTTAGTCATCTGTTATGTTTACAATACTTAACCCCAACCCCCTAGGTATTCTGACTAGGAACCTTCCTGAATCCTCCAAAATCCATCAGTGCACTTTTGGAAACATGCCCTTATCTTCAAAATGCACCATGCATTTTCGATGATCTTTCATATTCAGCACTTATGGCCTGTACTTCTTGCCAGGTAGTAATTTTGCCCCATTTGAAGAGGTGAAAGTACGAGTTTCCAACAGTGCTGAATTTTCCCCAAAAAGTGCCCCTAGGAGGATTTTGCAGGATATGGGGTGGTTTGGGTTAATGCTTTGGAAAGATTAAATTAGAAAAATGTAAGTCACGCTAGTACTCTAAATCACCCTAGTACTTTAAAGAACACTTCTTATGTTTCGTCTCAGTAACAAGAAAACAGTGTACATTACATTTACGTTTAATTCATTTTTGTGTCATGGGGAAATTATTTAATAATTTTACCAAAATGATATCACCTTCATGTAAAACTGAATGATTTAAGGGATGTTTTAAATCATCAACTTCGAAAATTACCAATTATAGTGTATTGGGGGTTTAACCTGTTCGCGTCGGGAATAAAAAAGTTTTTCTGGGCCCCTGTGGCGGGTTTCTTTTTCCCACACACACGTTAATGGAAGCTTCCACAGCGGGTGGCCGGCACTTCCGAGCATGTCACCGTACACGCATGGCTCAACCGAGCATGCATACAAATATTCCGGAGTTTCCTCTGGCGTGTTTAGACGTTCTCCGATCCGTGGTGCAAAAAAAAATTGCGTGTATACACAGCTTCCGGCGCGAACTGGTTAAGTTACACTTAATTTCAAAACAAAAGATGACAAAAAATATAAGCTTATAAGTGTAGAATAAGCTTACCTGTTCCTGTTTGGACAGCTCTCTAACTAGCTGAGGAACCTTTATAGATGCCACACTCCCAGTACAGCCGATCAAGATATGGTGTTTCCTTGGTGATGATGTTGAGGTGGTCGCCAAGTCCTCAGATTCCAACTTCAGTTTCTTGTGAGACTGGGACATCTCCTCAACCCATTACAGATCCTGCAGATTTGAACAAAATTGTTTATAAATGTAAATATTTGGAAAAGTAAAGGCTGTTTTCTCTTTTGAGTAGTAAGTGGTTCTGAAAAGAACCAGTATGCTCTGATCCTCCTCAGGAGAATAATCTGAAACGTTATTATCAATGTTTTTTAGACAAAAAAAAAATCAGAAAATACCTTGTTGCACCCCCTTTTTTGGGGGGGGGGGGCAGGTCAATTGGGTTTATACTGAATTTAGTAAACTTACCTACATGTCCATGTTTTTTCAAAATGGAAGTTTGCTTTCTCAGGGGCTGTATTAAAAGAAACTCCTTTACCTTTCATGTGCGCAAGGCAGAATGAAAAGCGGTAACGTTTTGCATGGAAACAGACAGACTAATAATAATAATAATAATAATAATAAAGATTTGTAGCGCGCACATATCCACCCTGCTGTACATATGTATCATGTATGTATATAAATGTACATGTATGCATATAAAACCCAAATATGGGCAATATACATGCATGAAAATATGAAAGTCTAAAAATATAATACTATATCCTCAACTAATTGGGTTTCAGGTAGGGGTGTGCGTTTTCGGATATTTTTGGAACCGGATAACCACAAATCAGGAAACTTCGGATACCCGGATACCTGTTTTCATTTTTGTTGAAAACATGCCTCCTGTGGTGCACAAATACATGTACTGTAAATGGTAACAAATTGACTTTTATAATACAGAGGATACCATACTTAAATCGATCTTTTCTTTACTGTGTCGTTTTTAATAAAACAATTAGGCAAACAATTAGGCAAACATTTCCTCCTGTACTGCTGGTTTGATAAGTTGTTTGAAGCAGCGCTGTCAGGCCCTTTGCAGTCTTAACTATCCGATACAATGTATCACAAACAGTTGGGGAAAAGTGTATGGAAGATGTCCATAAAATACTACAAAGGCTTTATTGGAGTGTAATCTCTTGAATTTAAAGATAATTGTCTGTAAAAATGTCAATTTACATTATTCAAGAGCTACAGATTTCTGTTCATTCCGCTCAAATGTTAAGTCCGAATTTTAAAAAGTCGTTTACGGGTAATTGGAACCGAAAAATGGAACCGGGTAATGACAGTTTCGGTCGGGTATCTGGATACCCGGCACAGTCCTAGTTTCAGGAATTCTAAGTGAATTTTTCACACTATAGTGTCCTGAGAAATTATTCTGTCAATTTTCAGAAAACAAATATAAAAACATGTAACGGAAACATACTTTTACTTGTGTTCGCTCGATTTCCATTGTATATTTTTTTATCATTGGCTGAATAAATAAATATCTATATCTATCTATCTAAATACTACTGAATGTAATGTGCCTTCCCTTAAATTCGAAGCCCTAGTTACTGCCCTAGAGACAGCTGATGGCCATATAGTCTCCATTTCAGTCATCAACTTTAAACCAAATTAATATTTTGATATAGACTGCTGACCTTGCCATGGTTGGCTACCGTGAATACACAAAATAATTAATTTAGAATTACATGTACACGTATATCGATTTTTTCAAAATGAATTTTCATTATAGAGGCCACGCTGTGTTTACATTGAGATTTTCCACACTATACATGTACATGTGTACGTAGGCCTTGTGATGAGTCAGTGAAGCAGACACAGCTTTTGTGGGTGGGTTTACTAATTTTAGAAATTTAACTTGTTTTTATTTATACATCTCAGCGTAATATTTGTACATGCAGACTAACTAGGGATCTGCGTTTTCAGATATTTTTGGAACCGGATACCCGAAATCACAAAACTTCGGATACCCGGATACCTGTTTTAATTTTCAATTTCAACAACACTATTTTTTATTAATAGCGCAACAATTAATGTGGACGTTCCCTATAATAATATCCCCTCTATTAACAGCTCATGGCACACACTCCCAGTGCAGACATAAAGCATGCACTAATCCAATAACTGCAAACAATAGGCAAACATTTGTATCACACTGAATCAGTTGGAGGAAAGTGTGTGGAAACCGTCTGTAAAATATTACAAAGGCGTTATCTAGTGTAATCTCTTGAATCTCTTCTTGACAAAATAACATTGTTAAAGTATAAACATAACATTATTCAAGAGTCACAGATTTCTGTTGGCACCGCTCAAATGTTAAGTCCGAATTTTAAAAAGTCATTTACGGGTAATTGCAACCGAAAAATGGAACCGGGTAATGACAGTTTCGGTCGGGTAATGACAGTTTCGGTCGGGTATCCGGATACCCAGATACCCGGTACAGCAGACCTACATTTTTTTAAAACCTTTTGTTTTGTTTGTGTGCAGGGCAAGTCAATAACCCAAAAGCACATTAGTCAGAAATTCAGATATATTAAATACAATTTTTGAATATTATAGTAAGCAGTTTTGCCAACATTACCAATGAAAGGGGAAATACAAATAGCGGACACCTAATATTTAAACTCTGACAGTATACATCTTCGATTTTACATGTATGTACATTGGTTACCTAGTACTGATGTATAAACAAGCCACTGATAGAGGGCGCTATTGATATGACCTATATGCAGAAAAATAAAAGACTAAGATTCCTCTGCCACTTGACAACAGCCCTCATCCCTACGCAACAGGAAAAATGGGCTTTTTGGACTAATGGACGGACGGAAATGAAA
Organism: Zoroaster sp. YZ-2022; assembly: GCA_029582265.1. Lineage (NCBI taxonomy): Eukaryota > Metazoa > Echinodermata > Asteroidea > Forcipulatida > Zoroasteridae > Zoroaster > Zoroaster sp. YZ-2022. The sequence goes on along the minus strand of CM055834.1, from coordinate 11,512,294 downwards.
CTTCCAAAAGATTTCAATTGGTTAAACACAGGTGTCAACAGCCCATCATTGATTCCAACACGACAGGAAAAGTGGGCTTGTTGGACTAATGGATCAATTGAAATGAAGCTTCCATGAATATTTCCAATATTCAGACAGCCCAACGATAAGTCTAAAAAGTACAAAAGTGCAGTGGCATTGGATAACCTTTGGGGTAGAATGTCGTATCCGACCGCAACTTTTTCTCATTCAATATAACAAATAATGTAATCTTACCAGTAAGGTGGAGAACATATGGATGATGGACATATACATACTTCAAATTATTCCAGGATATTTATTTCATGAAAAATCAGGAATTTTTGGTATACGATGACTTCCTCAGTCATATCAGTCTGATCTTGTCGACTCCCCCATTAGTGACCAACACGGTCATTGTAATTGCGCAGTGGCAACTATAATAGGATCCTGCTATTTTCTGAAGGGGAGGAAGTTTTTAGAAGGGAATTAAAGTCCGAAAACCATCATAAAAGTGGATTTTAAAGATAGTTTTCGCTTTCTGTACCCCCAAAAATTGATAGAATCATTTTTTAACAGGTTAGTGGTTGCAAACTAATCCAAAATTGAAACAATTTTCAATTGTGCATGCAATGAATTATGTGATTGGTACATGTTATACATGTTTGTGCACAAACTAATCCAAAATTGAAACAATTTTCAATTGTGCATGCAATGAATTATGTGATTGGTACATGTTATACATGTTTGTGCACAAAGTCAATGGAGGAGAAAGGTGATTGGCAAAAGGTTGGCAAAATTATGGAGGTTTTTAAGAGATCACTTAAATTATAAACAGAACATTTGTATAATTAAGAAAATAATTGGAAATTATGCAAACGAGGAATTCTCAGCTGAATTCTGGATAGCGGTTATAAATTTTGTTCAGGCTTTGCTATTTACTAATGGGTGGGGGGGGGGGGGGTGGGAGAAGATGTCATTAAAAAAAATTAAAAAATAATAAACACTGCAAATCTTGTTCATGATGAACAACAATATAGATTAACCACCATAATGAAATTAGCCGAGAATTCCTCCGTTTGCATGGCTTCTGAAAAAAAAAAATTTTTCTTAAATTGTTAAAATGTTATTTATTTAACTGATTTCTTATAAAATTATCCATATGCTTTATACGTATAAAAACTTCCAACTTCTTGCCGATCACCTTTCCCCTTCATTAGATTGATCTTGTGCACAAACATGTCCGGACAATTTAGATTTTGCTTATAACAATTAACGTTAACTTGTTAATGTTAGTAGTCATTGGCAAATTTGTCTTTAACTTTTAAAACAATTTTGTTTACTTGTTTGTAAACATGGTAAAAGGTTTATGTTTTTGTAGAAAAAGTGCAGGTACATGTATGATAGTACAATCTAATGAAGTTTTAACAAAAATGAAAAATGAAAAAATTGAATATATATAAGGCCATGAGAATGAAAGTCATAGATTTGCGTCCACCGCCTGTATGTCCCGAAAGCTACCGCCTAAAATTTTCATTACTTGCCAAAAAAATCATTATTTGCACAAAAAAGGTATTTCCACCAAACAAATTTAGTTCCAAATCATCCACATCAGTAAAACAAAGTTTTTACCAAATTTCCACCAGTATGTGCGCCATAATCATTAGCACATGTTCTCTTACAGTCTTATACGTACGGCGATATGTGTGCTTCGCACACAATTTTGGACTCCAATAAGTTGCACTCCCACTTTTTTTTTTGGCACTCCCACTTTACCAAATCCTGGCTAAAACACTCGCGACAAGAGACATTAGACAACACCTCTACTCAGAGACATTACCAGCGAGGGGGGTTGATTGGGTCGCTAGTCCCTATGTTCAATCTCCTCTCCCAATAATGATGTGCAAAACAATACAAAAAAGAGTCTTAATGACCAAAATTCTCCTTGTTACTCCTCTTTTACCCTTCACCCTTCCCTCTCTCTCTCTCTCTCTCTCTCTCTCTCTCTCTCTCTCACAGTCACAGGTAGAAAGCATGTATGTACATAAAGTGATTAAAAATACGTCAAATTAGAAGAAACATCTTGTGATTGCGCTGTTATTAATGATCAATGGAAATAATGAATAATGAATAATGAAAAAAAACTCATGTGTTTTCGAAATTTCCCGGACGCAAATCTATGACTTTCATTCTCTTGGCTACCTCCATGGCCTAACTAACATAATTAACAGTTGTTAGCCCCACAAGTCGGCCATTTTGTCGTCTGCACAAGCTTGCAGCGAACTACACTCTTTCCCATTACTTACTAGTAACAATTAACATTAAAATTTACAGTGAATGATGTCACATAACTTGCACCTTTTTAAATTCACCTTTCAGTTTAAGTTGACAGTCAATTCTCTTGCAATAGGGCCCTATACATGTACATGTACGAACCTCGGCTCGGACGAACCGTCGAGGATACACTGCATGCATGCACACTGTATACATTATGTACATGTACATGCATAGCGCATGTACATATACATGTACACTGCTGACAGTGACAGTGTTATCAAAAAGAGCATAGCGTTATCAACAACAGAGGGCGCTGTCAGCTTTGATCACGACCAGCGAAAGAAAGCGTTCCGGTCTGTGCCTTAGCAAAGATGCACTTTCACGCTCCTTCGCTGCGCTCATACGCATGAAAAACAGTTTATTTCTAATGGATGACCTAATGATCACACAATGAGACAACTTTTTTGGAAAATCTTATTTATTATTTATTTATTATATCATTTATTATAAAGCATGGGAGAGGGCCAGCACTTGATTGCTTGAATGTCTTCTCTATAGTCATAAAACATTTTGTGATTCAGTAGTTCTAATAATTCCTCATTTCTCCAGATTGAATGATTAGTTTTCTTTACATCCAAATACATCCAAATCATAGAATTTTAGTGAGAGAATGTTAAACACGTTTTATAATTAGGTCTCTTTATGTAATATCAAATACAGTTTTCCATTTTCATTTATATTAAAATGGCCATGACTCTTCGGGTATCTCCCAGGTATCTCATCTTAATTGTACATGCACATTCTGAATTAATACATTTTTGTTCAATTACAATTGTATTATTTCTCTTTTACCTGACCCTCTAGGTCCTTCGAGTATTTCCCTGTCGTCCCTGTTCAGTTAATTATTGTCAGAAAAAACCAAAAAATTATATAACGTTTATATTAAACAAACCAATCAATTCCTAGTAATTGTTCTACTTTGTTTATAACATTGTATATTCATCTTCGCTTCTTTATGTAATAATAATAATATTAGTTTAGGCTTGTTCATATTTTGTATTTGTACATCACTTTGTTTAGTCTCAGTCAGTGAGTAATGTTTCTGATACTGCTAATCTGTGTTCAATATCTCGTTTTACATATCTATTTTTGGCAGTAGTTGTTTTCCATCTTCCATGTTGCATTATTAAGTCCTCTGAAACACCTTTGTTTGCTAGATGGGACGCACCTCCCGATCTTAAACTATGTAGACCATACATCTTAGGTTCTTTAATTCCTATCTGTTTTAGAGCATCCAGGAATATCTCTCGACATCTTGTGTAGCTAAGTGATCTATCCGTCATTGGCTTGTATGATTTAGTACTTGAAAAATATGATAATGGAGTAAAAATAAAAACATCTTGTCCAATCCTAATCCCACACTCTGACATGTATCTCTGCAGGATTACAACTGGTGAATATTTTATCGAAAGTATTGGAAATAATTGCGGTGCTTCCATCTCTAAAAATATCAGTTTTTGACCTAGGTATAAAAATGCTTATTCCTTTCCCGTCTGAAAACTCTGAAATATGACAGGCTTTTATTTGTGCCATTTCATCATGTCTTAAAAGTAATACATATTTAAGAGATACATAACATGCTGTTCTTAGATCAATTAATTTATTATTTGGGCCACCGAATGTATCAATGATAGATCTAACCTGCTCCAGGGATATAGGTGTCTTTTTTACTGGAGGTTTGTGTAGATTTCTCCTTCTGCTAATTACAATATGTTGAACTAAAGGTGAGTCAACTGGATTGGATTTAGAGTTTACCAATGAATGTAACCATTTAAGTGCTGCAGCTGATGAATTTATTGCACTTTCTGAATTAGTTTTCAATCTTACATGGACCAGAAATGCTGCAATGATTTCATCTTGAATTGGAAGTTTGATAACAACTCTAAGTTTGTTGAGCCATGCGAAAAATTTTCTACATTTATACAAATACCCGACTATTGTTCCATCAGCTTTAGCGAAGAGAGCATCTTGAAAAATGTTTCTCTTGAATTCTTCAAACTGGTTGGGAAATTCAGTCCAAAATTGTTGATTATATATGATCTGTATTAACACATCTTTGAATTTTGTCTCAAGATTTGTCATCTTAAGACAGGTTGGATGCTTCGGCTGTTCTGGCGTAACATGCTCTTGAGACGGTGGCGATCTGTGTGTCTGGTGAGGGACCGTGAGTGTCAATTGAGGTTGTAGGACTTGAGACTGATCACAGTCGTTGGGATGTTGGGGCCTGCCAGGGGCTGGATACGTTTCTGGTGTATAAATTGTTGTATCCGATGGCAATGCCGGCCTGAAACACGACTCAGCATTTGGCATGCCTAATCAGCATAAAATAAGAAAAAATAAAAGGGCGAGCGATGCTGTTCGACTTTATACAATATGCTTTATTTGTGGTGTATGTGTGTGTTGGGGTGGGGGTGGGGGGTAGGGGTAGTAGTGGTGGAGGGCGAGTACTAAGCTCTTCGATTCAATTACTTGACATCAAGCAATACGTGCGTAGGCCTGAACTGATTTTTTGGTTGTCAGGGACGCCGTATTTATAGTGACATGCATCATTAACTTTTGTGAATGGATTACGCAATCGTATTACGTATATCAGCTACACCTTATTTTGGCAGCGGGAAAGTTTCGATCACGTGATCTAGTCATCCAACCGAAGCAAACTAAATGTTCATTCACTCCATAAAAGAGAAGGCGGGATGCATGAAAAAGGGAAAAGTAACAATATTGAGCATGAAACAAAAGCAAGGAGCCAGTGCTTGACCCCTGCGACGGGGGAGAATTTATCTGTGGTGTTGACAAGAACATCTTTCTTTGACCAAAGGAATCTAAAGATCACGTTACAAAACAGAGTTTTGTAAAAGAACGTGCATTTTGAATTTTTGTATCTAAGTTGATTTCCTTTAAGGGCTTTACGGATGAATTTCAACATTGAATTTTCACAAACTTTCCCCCATCATAAAACAGAATGACGAAAGACTTGACTGAGTCTCCTGCTTTTTTTTTAATTTATTTTTTTAAATTTTCACTGAAGGCGCACATTGCGGCCAAATTGAAGGGGATTATGGCAAATTATGGGATGGCCGCGGTAATTAAGATTGAACCGTGGGGATTAATTACAATAACCACTCTCGTCTGAATGTGTTTTGAGATCCATAAAGCCATTAAAGTGTCCAGTTCGTTTAAGACTTTCTCTCAGTGGAATGCGAGAATTAATTTGCCGGTTGGTGATTCTTGATTGGATATATGTATGTCTGATTGTCAATTATCTTTCTGTCAAGCTGACTGTCTGCCCGAAAAAAGATCAAGCCCACGAGTGGCGTGCCATCATATTACCAGTCTGTTCTGCTAACACTAATACTGAATTATTCATAAATATGCAGCAATATTAACCATTTATGTATGCAAATTAGTTACAAATTAGTTACAAATAAGATGGTTTCAGAAATGATTTATGCGCCTGATGAGCAGGGGTAATAATATAATGCGCCTTGAGCACCAGTTTGGTGGATACGTGTGCTATATTAATCCACATTACTATTATTATTATTATTATTATTATTATTATTATTATTATTATTATTATTATTATTATTATTATTATTATTATTATTATTATTATTATTATTATTATTATTATTATTATTATTATTATTATTATTATTATTATTATTATTATTATTATTATTATTATTATTATTATTATTATTATTATTATTATTATTATTATTATTATTATTATTATTATTATTATTATTATTATTATTATTATTATTATTATTATTATTATTATTATTATTATTATTATTATTATTATTATTATTATTATTATTATTATTATTATTATTATTATTATTATTATTATTATTATTATTATTATTATTATTATTATTATTATTATTATTATTATTATTATTATTATTATTATTATTATTATTATTATTATTATTATTATTATTATTATTATTATTATTATTATTATTATTATTATTATTATTATTATTATTATTATTATTATTATTATTATTATTATTATTATTATTATTATTATTATTATTATTATTATTATTATTATTATTATTATTATTATTATTATTATTATTATTATTATTCGTTAACATTATTATTATTATTCGTTAACATTTCTTTACGCTACAGAAATATTAAAGAAAAACAGAACGGCAAGGAAAAAGAACTCGTGGCTTTGCCACTCGCGTGCTTGGTTTTTTTCGGGCGTCGTGTTCCGGCGGGTTGCATATCATTTTATGCCTTTTCCTAACTTTTTTTTAATTTCCTTTCCTTTCTAGGTTATTGGTCATTCAGTCCAGTATCAACTCTACGCTACCCGAGCACGATTCAGCACTCAACAGCATCATGGTACGTGAGTCACCGCCATTTCAGACCGATCCTCTTGTATATAGCTAACCGTAAAGTCGGTCTTTCCACACGGGAGGATTGTCGTCACAGATCACAAAGAAGTCACACTCAAGAGCCTTTCATGTCAGACTCATTGACTGGTTGACACGAAGCTGCTTTATACACAGGTGCATAGCTGAGTGCCCGTTGGCTCAATCGCGCGTGTGTGCATTGTGTTAATGTGATACACATTTACAAAAACATTACGGTTCCGCAGACTTTGAAATGTCAGGTTAGTGTCCGGTTGGTCTCACTTTTATTTAAGATAAATATCGACTTGTAATTATTCACAGCTGGTGCATGAACGATTCGACCGTTGCCTGCATCGGATTTACAAGAGCAGAACAGGAAATTCCGATGGCCTTTACAGCCTGCGTCGTCATGTGTAATGTGAAGCTAATGACTTCCTTGTAACATTAGGAGAAAGTACGTTTACCTTGTTTGTTGTTCAATGACGAGATAGGGTACCAGACTGCATGCTTATGTGCCATAACCTTTTAACAGTTCAACTTAGTACAGAACGTGGTTTTGAGTTAACACAGTGCAAAAGCGTATGCCGAAAAATGGCGCAAGCAAGCATGCCGAAAAATGGCACTGTGCGTCACGTTTCCATCGATTAAACCCAACAGTCATTTGGACAGCACGGACCACCAGCGACGTAAGGGTATCGGATAGCGGATGTATCAGATGCCGTCTTCTGATCAGAAGTCGTTCTTCGTTGCACACAAGTGATTCCAAGCCACAATGTCCCCACATCGTTGCTGGATTAGTAGCTCAGTTATTCTTACCCTCGTCACGGTCCTTTATGTGCAGATCCCAAGCGTTGCCCGTGCCAACGTGCCACTCAACTCCAATGCCGTCTCACTGCTCCCGTTCTGCCAGGAAGGCTGCACGTGTGACACCTTCTACCAGTTAGTTCAATGCGTGGAGATGGACCTTGTTGACATTCCTAACGCCTCCGTGCGCAACAGCACCCGCATACTTCATCTCCATGGAAACGCAATCGAGTCACTGACACGAGAGTCCCTTTGGAGGTTTCGGCAACTGCGTCTCCTGGACCTTGCCGATAATCGAATTGCGTCGATTAGCGACGACGCTTTTCAAAGTCAACCCAAGCTGCTTAAACTGGATTTGAGCTGGAACGATCTATCTATAGTGCCGGTGGTGGCGCTATCGCAACTCAGGTCTCTCCGGGAGTTGGATCTCACAAAAAACCGCATCTCCGTGTTAAATCCAGAAAGCTTTGTAAACCTGACTAAATTGCAGAACCTCTCTCTGAGCTTTAATAATTTACAAGTGATTAGCGGGGATGCGTTTGTCGGAATGGACTCTCTTCGTGCACTGTATCTTGGCAACAATTTCATCGATGACATTCCTGTTGGTTCCCTTCGTGATTGCAAGCGATTAGAGCATATCTACGTGTCCAACAATAACGTAGGTACATTTATCAACAACTCAGAGATTCTGGGCCAGTTCAGTGTCCGGAGCTGGTTCAAACCCTTAATTCCAAGCAGAGTGAAAACGTTGGCACTGTCACACAATAGTATCGATATTTTTTCCACTTCGTGTTTTCGCGATATGACGAGTTTGACTGGGCTTGACCTCAGCTTTAACTTCATACGAGATATCTCGGGGGATTTGTTCGATGACCTGATAAAGTTGGAAACATTGAAACTCGGCAACAATCCGCTGAATGCCATCCCACCGAGCCTGTTCCGTAACACGACCAATCTGTTAAATTTAGGAGTCCCCAACTGCGAACTGGTAGCTCTGCCTGATGATCTGTTCTCTAATGCCACTCAGCTAGAAACAATAGATTTGACCATGAACGCAGTGTCAGATATACATTTCCTATTACACCAGTTGTCGCTCAGACAATTACTTCTTGGTGATAACTCTATTTCAGAATTTCCAGACGATTTCCTGGCCAGATGTTGCTGTTTAGAAACACTTGATCTGTCAGCAAACGACTTAAAGAAGTTACCAGATGTGAAAGGTTTGAAATATTTAGAAACTTTGAATGTATCGTACAATTATCTGACGTCACTGGGAGCGCATGCGTTCAACGGTACATCACTTAAATCGTTAGATTTCTCGTTCAATGCAATTCAAACAATCAAGCAATCTACATTTGATGACGTCCCCGAACTTATAAAAGTAGTTGTAACGAAAAACCCGTGGTCCTGTGATTGTCATTTATATTGGACGTTGGTAGGAAGACACTACGGAATCCTAATTGCTAAACATATTTGGTGCGTCTGGCCTGAGCAATGTAAGTATACATATTTGAATAAAAACTGTTTATTAGATAATCATCGCTTAGGCATTTGTACGACCTTACTGAACATACAAGATGTATGTAATCTGATATCATCGTGGTTAGCCGTGGTGGCTGCCGTTATTTTGTTGTTCTGGGCCATCGCTTTTCACCGCGCACGGAGAAGGTTCCGGACGAGACGACCGAGAAAGCGGTTTCTTTTATTTCGGAATCCAAACGAGACTAACACAGGATCTACCAGCATCACCGGCCACTCCAATGTGCGTTTTAAAGCCTTGGACTCAGAGACAGAGAGTCTTGAAGAGGACGATGAAACAACGGTGTAATATAGGTAAAACTTAAGTTGTAACCGCCAGTTCTTTTCAGAACTAATTACTACTCAATTGAAAAATTCACATGGTGTCACCGCAATTAGTCTTACCATGGGTCTTACTTAACAGTGTAATATAAAAAATTCACCCCACAAAATGGTTGACCCCTGCCCGATTTGAGCTAATCTGGGTGGGTGGGTGAATTGGGGGGGGGGGGGGGAGGTTGATATTGGTTGGGTATTTAGTCATGTGAACATATTGGGCCAATGTATGTGGTTTCGACAATCGTTTTTATTTACTATTATTAAACTGCATTGGGCTTTGTCAACTTTTGGTATTCTCCAAAAACTTAAATGATCACAGATTAATTACTTGGTGCATCTCATGAATATTTAAGTTTGAGGTGCTATCATTGTAATACAATTATTCAAATTATTCTATTCTGTAAATGAATTGTTGTCTTCTAAATGCATATTCATTAATGCATATTCATTATCTAAATGCATATTCATTGTTTTCTCATGACGAAATAAGCCGAAACTTGCACGGGTGGGTTTCTATACATAATATGTTAATTCTTATAAAGTATTAATGCATTAACAAACATACTACCCAAAGTGTATACTGTCTTTAAAGGAGGATATTCAACCCCAAAAGGGAAAAACCTCATAAACATGAACCCAAATACTAATTTACATATTCATGATTTGCTTCACAGCATGGCGGATCTACATAATATTTGCTAAGATGGCTGCGTTAATGAAATCTCAAACCGTCATTTTTCAAGAACAATCAAGCTGTATGGTAGAGTAAGACTGTAAATTTGTTGAGCTGCTCTTTACAGAATAAATTCCCATATCTACACACTTTTGTGGTTGACAAATCTAACCCAAGTGTGATGGAATTGATATATTTAAATGTGGGTCTGGCCAATGCCTAGGATTGACTTCGGCCGGTGCGGTGTGTGGGTGGAAGAGGTGTGTGGACGGGGGTTGGGGGTTGGGGGAGGGGGGGTTGGGGGAGGGGGGGTTGTGGACGGGGAAGGTGTGTGAGGTGGGGGTCAACAGTTGATATGTATTATATATGAGATGGGAACTAAAAGTACCAAAGATCAGTCAAAATTGTGTTGCTTGTTTGGACAAAGACCGAAGCATGACAGGTGCTCACGTTTTGGGGAATAACAAATATATATCTTTTTCTTTTTTTTCTTCTTCTGTTTTACAAAATCGACAAAACATTTCCTGGAGTTTTCTCTAGAATGAAAGCACTTCAAACAGGATGATTGAAACCAACTTTACAACAAGTACGTTTTTAAATAATTCTTTGCTGTAGTTTACACTCTGTAAATTGCCAATGTTGTACCTTCCTTTTAAAGGGAAATTCTAGCATTGTTACTAATTTACAAAATTGTCGAATTTGCATGTTAAACCTATTTAGTGTAAAGCTGATGAAATTATGTTGTCTGAGGTGTTGTATTTTTAAAGAAAATTAAATTTTGTCGAATTTAGGAAAGAGTATAACTCTTTCTTAAATTCCCCATAAGAATTAATACAAGAAATCTGAATACATTTTTACACATCGAAGTAAGCTTTAAAGGTTGTTTAATGTGTATCTTGATTCAAAGGAAGTCATCTTGCAAACACAATGATGTATTCATCTTTAAATTCAAGGCACAACATTGTTAACGTTGGTAAAACTGCTTTAACGAGTATGCATAATTTCTTATAATCAATTTCTTATAATCAGGGTATATACACACCCTGCTTCTCTTGATAGAATTTGAAAGCCAGCTGACTGACCAATCAAAATCAGAAAGTTTTTGGAAGGTAGGATAACCGTACTTAAAGGGGATTTACATAAACAGTGCAGATGTATACAATACTTAAAACCATACGCTGGTAAAGTACTTTGTACCATTTAAAACCATTATAAATGAAGGTTTTGCCATGTCAAACTATTCCAGGGATAACCAAAAACATGTGAATTTTTGCAGTTAGTCGTCTAGGCCTAATTCATGGAATTGTGATAACAAAAAACAATCTGTACAGGAAAGTTTATACAGTGTGGTAACTTTTTTAAGGCTGCATTTTTCTGAAATAAAAGCTCTTCAGACGAAATAGATATTGGTGCCCTTACCAACTTCAATACTTTATTGGATATAGTTGAACTTATAATAAGTATTTTACAAAATCCATGAATCTTTCAACATGCTTAATATGTACTTTGTTAACTATTAAATACAAAAATAACACGGTCACCAGTAGAAATTCAAGGTAAATATTATTGGGGATAACGTGCAAATGTCATTAATGATGACACGTAAACGACAGGTAGATTTCATAGATGGTGTGACTCATGACATCACCTTTACTTTTGAAGTTTGGCAGGCAAAAGAAATAGTTTCGCCAATGGAGTTCAGTGTGTAATTTTATGTAATCTTTTATTTTATGTAATCTTTTATTTTATGTCTCGGCAGACAAATTTACTTTTGTAATTTTAAGCAAGATATCTTATTCTTGGATCTTACATGGATGGATATAGATGTCCATTATAACTGTCCATAATTCCATAGCCTGAATGAAGATCTGACGTCACACTCTGAGGCTCGTGAATTACGCCATACTGGCCGCGGCCGCACGTTTTCCCCGAGATTCAACTTTGACCTTGGTTCTGGTTCTGGTTCTGGTTCTGGTTCTGGTGAAATACTGCATAATCTCCACATATTGGGATGTACATATGCAGGTGACTGAGCAGCATGAATTACTTAAAGTGAGCCCCCCTGATGATGTTTCCCATGTCCAGTGATTGAAGTTTCCCCTTAAAAATGTCTATGGTTGAAGCTTGACGAGTGTCTGGTGGTAATTTATTCCATTCTGCAAAGGTTCTTGGGAAAAGGGAGAATTTGTAACAATCCTTATGTGCGGAAGGCTTGATGAAAGCAGTTGCAGACCTTGGTTGGTAGTTAGCCCGCGAGCCTCGAAGCGTGACGTCAGATCTATGTATCCAATGAAACCCCTTGAATGGTGCGCCAGGAGCCTGTCTTTATCCTTGAGGATAAAGACAGGGGACCAGTCTAATAATCTCCCTGCCTCGCCTGTCACAACATCACTGATATCGATAGAGGGCGCTCAATAAGTAATGGTCACATCGTCTGTCTGAGAACACTGGTAAAATACTTATTGAATTAATTGGCCGCTATACCGCAACTTTCTGATATTTTGTTCTCATTCTTTCAAGCAACTAAGAGGTGCACACAACCTTTAATCTCCATTTATGTTATAATGAAATTAAACTACAAGGGAAACTTACTAGGTACATAAAACAATTTGTAGAGTCAAAAGACTAGAGCGGAATTTGAACCTGCGACCCCAAGATTACCGTACAGGGGTTCCACCGAGTCATCTAGACATATGTTGGTGGAAGTTTAAGCTACATTGGTCCACACACGTTTGGGAGTTTCAAATTTGATGTTTTCACACAACACTATAGGTACTCATTCACAAAGTGGACTGCTCTGAGTTAATAGGCAATAATTTCACTTTCTTAAAAAATTACAGCACCTCAGACAAAACTATTTCCAGGGCAGATTTATACCAACAAACGCTAAAGCTGAGTGTTCATATCAACTAAACACAAACTTAATTAAACAAAACTGATTAATGATAATTGCATTTAACCCATTCTTCGTAAAAGCAGTGCACACATCCTTGGTAAAGTGTCTGTAAATACCTCCATTCTAATAATAATGAAAAAGGGAAGTAATGAAAGCAGCCTGTAAAAGTTTCAGCTTAGGCCAAACAAGAAAAGTCTCTGGTTATAGGTCGGCTTCAAAATCGGTGAGGTGACACAAGCAGTGAAAGACGTGGTAAATTGTATACGCGGTTACTGGAACCAGACCAAATTTCCTATTCACAAAGAATAGTGGCTAAGAGAGGCCGCACAAATCGGGCAAACATTCATACCACTTTGTGTAAATGCCGTTTAAAACACAGCACGGCAGAATTCCAATCGATCCAGCAATTTTGGCTGCAATTGGACATCGTTTCATAGCAAAAAACAAAATAAAACAAAACAAAACAAAACTAAACTAAAAATGCCGACGCGCGCGGAAATCAGAAACTGGTGACCTTTTTTGGCCTAATTTCGTTGTAGCATTAATGAGGCAAAAATAAAAATGCACTGACATCTGTTTTGTGCACTCTAAAGTCTGTGATCCACGGTCTAAAAGCATTCGTATTTTTTTACAGAAGACATTTGGAGCATACAATTGCCGTCTGGCAACTTCTTGACAACAAAAAAGAAAATTAAAAATGCCGACGTGCGTGTCTGAGGCGACACGCGCGGAGACCAGAAAACGGAGACTTTTTGGGGGGCCTAAAATATCTTTAGTTTCTTTATCAAAAGCGAAAACATAGTGACGCTATGCTGTAACGTATATAGAATAATGGTTGGTTTAAATATTACACCTGGCTCATGTCCTAAAGTATTTGTAAAAATGTAAAAATGAATGATGCCAAAGAATCAAATTTTGTATAATTATAACTGTTGTCTTTCTTGTTTATTGGAACATCAGCGCACGATTGTAATCTTGAAATAAAGATAGAATTATTATCGTGCTGTCCATTGTGTTTTTTTTTTTTATAACAATGTACTTTCCAACAATGTATTGTCCACCGAAGGTCGTGCGAACAGCAGGCCTGCACACTGCTTGCTGGGCTAATTAAAAAGGGAGGTTCCATAGTATAAGAGAAAGTGGAAACGGGATTGGTATTGAAGGGGTGGGTCATCCGGGTTACTTCCCCAATTGTGCCCACTGTAGGTAATCATAACAAGTCATAATTATAACGTACAAGGGATTGAGACTGACTGGGTACCACTGGGGACTAACCTGTGTGACAACGATCCCATCAGCGGGACAAGGAGACCTCAGTAGCAGAAATAAACCTTATAACAAGTCATAATTATAACGTACAAGGGATTGAGACTGACTGGGTGCCACTGATGGGGACTAACCTGTGTGACAACGATCCCATCAGCGGGACAAGGAGACCTCAGTAGCAGAAATAAACCTTATAGCAAGTCATAATTATAACGTACAAGGGATTGAGACTGACTGGGTGCCACTGGGGACTAACCTGTGTGACAACGATCCCATCAGCGGGACAAGGAGACCTCAGTAGCAGAAACAAACCTTCATAAAAAAGCCTTTTTATTTCGCATCTATTCATGGCAAGTGGAACTTACTAAAACAGGTCTCTGCATATTATGACAAGTTAGGCTCGTTGAATCATTCAGGGGTCAACTTCATAGAGAAAATCAGAGCAAACTTATAACAGGGCATGGAATTGGTGTTTTAGTTTAAGATGAACACAGTCACTAGCACTCCAATTCCATACCCTGGCCTGTTGATAGTGACTATCGTGAGAAAAATTTAAAATGCATCCAGATTGCTTTGTATTCATTCTAATGTAGAAAACAAAAATGGATCACGACCGAGATCCAAGTCAAATCAGTTGTACATTTCCCCTTTTTCAAAACAATTATAAATCGGACGGAATAATTTCTCATTTTCTCAAATGACCTTATCGTGTGGGGGTATTATTTTCAGTCACTGGGTTAATCTAAAACTAGCACTCTAATTCCATGCCCTGTTGATCGTGACGATATTGTCCGTTTATACAATAATTGCTTACCATAACATTTTGCTAAGCAGATTTCTTTGGTTAACAGCCAAACTTTCATAAAAAATGTATTACCTTTTGCTGGTAATCTTTCTTATATTAATTAGTAACTTTGCTTAGCTATATTTGTTCTGTTCAGCAACTCTATGCAATCAAACCCTGGTCCGTAGGCCTTGATAAGGTACATGTGTATGATTAGTCTTGGTTCGTGTGTGATAGCAGTTTGTCGTGTTAGCGCTTCGTGTAGCGCCCTCGCGCGGCGTGCAGAGACGAAGCGTGTATCAAAACATACAAACACAGTCTTGAACCAAGACTAGTGTATGACATGAAATAGGAAAGGAGCTGAGGTTAACTTTCTACGCGAGCAATAAAAACCACCATAATTATAGAAAGGAGGGGGATTGAAAAGTGCTACAGCCTTTGAACGGCCAAGGACATAGGCTGATTCACATACTTTATGATCGAGCATTCATCAAAACCTGACATATCATTATGTCGCACATGTGATAATTGAACAACCATTTACTTTATGTAGGCCTTTGTAAAAAGACCTATACAGAGCGGTTACATTCAAAGAGTCAGGAATCTAACCTGGTTTCGTAAATAAATGTAGTCTGAGCAGGTAATTTTCTAGAATCAATAAACCGCGTTAAAGGGGCAGTATATCGTCACAATCAACAGGGCATGGAATCGGAGTGCTTGTTTTAGATTAACTCAGTGACTGAAAATAATACTCCACATGATAAGGTCATTATTACCGTAGCTGCTGCATAAATGACCCATTAATTTTCAGTCATTGTGTTCATCTTGAACTAGGACACCGATTTCATGCCCTGTTGAAAATCAGCTTTGATCGTGACGATACTGTCCCTTTAACCTTAACTTCTGATCAATCTACTGCACGTTACATGATCAGAAGACGTCGTTGACACCCAAGGTATTTCTGATTGGGGCCCATTTTATCCTCATTTGGGAGAAAGTGGTTTCAATCAGGATAACAGTATCCCTCAATTGGGATAGTTGAAATGGACCCTGTGATCATTAAGCCCAAAAAAGTCTCCGGTTTCTGATCTCCGCGCGCTGCCTCATCAGACCCGCGCATTGGCATTTTTTAGTTTGTTTTTTGTTTTTGTTTTTGTTTTTGTTTTTTTTGCTATGAAACGGTGTCCAATTGCAGCCAAAATTGCTGGATAGATTGGAATTCTGCCGTGCTGTATCACTGCACCGATTTTGAAGCCGACCTATGACCAGAAACCGGAGAGTTATTATTTGTTTTTAAATTAATACAGAATAAGCGGTTGCTTACCAACCCTTAATGTTAATTTTTTTTTAATTTTGAAACAAAAATTGTTGACCCTATTTATACCCTTACAGGCAGGAGCTGGTTACATTACATATTACAAGCTACGTGCCTGATAGCCTTACATTTAGAAACTAGCAGATGAGTCTCAAAGGCTGTAAGATAAGGCTCGATGTCTATCCGCTCAGTGCACATCGTAGCCCTCTAGCGGTGAATTTGCACCCAGTGTCTTGATGACAGCCACTTTTGCGTCGTGTGAGCGTTGTGCGTACACTTTATGCGCGTATGTTATGGTACTAAGCGCGCGTGTACTTCTACTAGCCAGTGATCAACTGCAAAATACGCCAAACGCGACGCACTATCGTTGCTCTTTCGCCCACAGTGGTCTAACAACATGTGCCCTCAACAGCTCATGCACGGTACGAATAACAGCCTTTCTAGAACGACTCTACCGGGGTCACTATATTTTTATGTTTACTATAGACCTTATAGGGTCACTAGACAAATTATCATGTATGTGTGTAAGCAATTGCATGGAACGAGATCGAGAACTGGCTCTGTTGAATATTATTATGTTCCGGTTGACTGAGAAAATTCAGATAAATTAAGCTGTTTTTTCCTCCGCCAATGAATAGTTTTTTTTTAAAGATTCTAATGAAGCATGGAACGCAACTAATGATAACCTTGGTCACTAAAAGGTGTATTGGAACTTAAAGGGAAGGAACAACATTGGTACACAAGTTCTTTCCATCCAAGAAATATATTAAAACATGTGAAAGTATCCTCACAATAAGTGCCTCATTGCCTCATGTTTTGGAGAAAAAGACAAAGAACTGTTACATGCTTTTTGATATTTTACAAAAAGTTGACAGACGGCAATGTTTTGATTTAATTCGACATAACAATTCCTGTTTTCTCTAGCGTAGTCTTAGTTATGATAAAAATGTGAAAAAACATTTTTATTACAGAAATAAACACTTGGAACC
The DNA here is from genome assembly GCA_029582265.1 of Zoroaster sp. YZ-2022. Lineage (NCBI taxonomy): Eukaryota > Metazoa > Echinodermata > Asteroidea > Forcipulatida > Zoroasteridae > Zoroaster > Zoroaster sp. YZ-2022. Next base: position 11,494,994 of record CM055834.1, on the reverse strand, counting down.
AAAATTTGCCATCAGCAATTTGTTGTAATTTGTTGAACTTTCTCTGAAGGGAAAGTACCACAGACTGAATACTTGTTCAGAATGATTGGTAACCTTTATCAGGTAAAAACCGATGTTGTACCTAGACTGGTCCCCAGTCTTTATCCTCAAGAATAAAGACAGGCTCCTGGAGCACCATTCAAAGGATTTCATTGGATACGTTAATGTTGAACATCAGACGTCACACTTCGAGGGTGCGCTAGCTACCAACCAAGGTCAAAGTTGAATCTCCGGGAAACAAACATGGCGGCCGCATGGCACTTATCTGGCGTAATAGACCTTTCCCAAGAAATATGCTAATTAACCATCGCGCGTGCGCATTGACACTATTGGTGGGCAAAACGAGGGAACGTTGCGCCTTTTTGTATGGGGATGATGGTGGCTTGACGCACACGCGCTTGTGTGTTTTTATACTGCACAACTCTATGGCGTTTGCCAACCAGTGGCATCTGTACGCATGCGCAAATGTAATTACCATATTTCATGGGAAAGGTCTATTCACGAGCCTCAAAGCGTGACGTCAGATCCTCAGGCTATGTTGCACCTAGATTGGTCCCCTGTCTTTAACCTATCAAGGATAGAGACAGGCTCCGGGCATACCATTCACGGGATTTCATTTGATACATTATGCCAAAGATCAACCATCATGCTTTGAGGCTCGCGCGCTAGTTACCAACCAAGGTCAAAGTTGAATCTCGGGGAAAACATGGCGGCCACACGGCCGGTAACTGGCGTAATTCAAGAGCCTCAAAGCGTGACGTCAGATCTTCAGGCAATGTTGCACCCACTGATGATCTCTATACTAACTGGATAGGAGATCGCGCCGATTGGCTGAAGCTCGTTGTTCGATCGCCATCTTTGTTCCCCCAAGAAAGAAAGCGCATGCGTGACAGCCGGACAGGTTTACTGCTACCCAATCGACGACAATGCCGAGTGCTGCTGAACCAGTTGTTGTTATTGTCTGTATGCTGACGGACATTTGACTCTTGACCTCTTGGGGGAACCAACATGGCGGCCGGTTACTTCAACTTTTTATAGGCCAATCAGCGCCCATCTCCTATCCAGTTAGTATAGAGATCAGTGGGTGCACCTTGCCTTTACACAATATTAAGTCGGTCCACCGACAAGAGAGGGCGTAACATGAAGATAGTGACGAACTCCGCTTACCTAGTTTCGATCTGTTATTACATTCGTGGGGGTGCTATGAGTTGATCAATTTTCCTGATCAATACAGCGCTTTTGTTGTAGTATTAATATCTTTAAATGTTATCGACCCACTTTCACCACAATGGCAACACAATTGTACTGAGTACCGTATACCACAGTATAGGTTAGTCCCACGCATCGGCATTTTAATTTTGCTATAAAATGATGACCAATTGCAGCCAAAATTGCTGGATTGATTGGAATTCTGCCGTGCTGCGTTTTAAACGACCTTTTCACATAGGGGTATGAACATTTGCCCGATTTGCGAGGCCTCTCTTAGCCACCATATGGGAAATTTGGTATATTTCCAATAACTGTACATGTTACATGTACCACATATTTCACTGGTTGACAAAAACTATTTATTTATTTATTACCAAAACAAAAAAAATTAAAACAAGCGCGTCACCGTACCGATTTAGTGAAGCCGACCTATGACCAGAAACCGTCTACTTTTTTGGGGCCTTATCGGTATTCCTCTTTAGAAGAGAATGTTATATTACTAGGCCAACCCATATATTATTATTTATATATTCAGTACACGAAACAACACAGCTGTAAATTAACAAAATAACGTGCACATGTTGCACATGTTGTTGGTTTACAATAAGTTCTTCAGTTTAATCGTACATAAATTATGTCAGGCTTTGGAGCAGTTAAAGGGAGATACTGTACAACTTCATTACCCATATTAGAATGCATTACACACTAAATAATCTGAATGCATTTTAACTAATTTCGTTGACACAACGAAATAAGCTGATAATATGTTTACTTGTTGGTTTCTATATGTAATATGGATGCATTTAAATTTGTTACCAGGCCAACATGTTCAAAAGTATTTTGACGTAATCATAAGTCCACTTTTCCTATTTTTTATGAAAAAGATTTTGGTAAATAAAGTCAAATTTCTTTCATAAAAATTATGAAATTAAAAATTTGTTCATTAAAATGAAAATTTATTTCATAAAAAAGTGGACTTATGATTAAGTCAAAATACTTTTGAACATGTTCTGAGTGGTGTACACTCCCTAACATAGTGTTTTGTTGTTGTTATTCCTGTCGATGTTGTTGTTAATGGAAACATTTCTATGAACGTATTCCAATTTTATCCTTGATGTAAAGTGTTAACCAGCATTTCAGTTAGTTTGTCCGGTCCCCTTACCCCATCCCTAAATGTTTGTTTTCTCCAACAGCGAACCCCATTGTTTCGCGCTTTATTTCCCCCAGGAAAAGTCCTAAATTCCAATGCAAGCAAATCCTGAATCGGCTATTATGACGCATGTCCTTTGGGCTTGGCAATTATTTTCATGTAAAACTCAAACAAAATATCGATATTACAGAATCGAATAACCTTACTGGTGCATTCATAGTATGATGAAAAAATGCCGTGGATCGTCAATGAAGCGTTACTGTCCCATTTTAATATACACCTATACAAAACATACTCGTACACGAAGCCATACAGAACAATTAACTATACGGGTAAGCAGACAGACTGGAATTTTAGAGCTGTGAGTTTTCGGAATTAAACGGTACGGTGTCATCGGAGACATACCCAGGGGAGTATCTGGTTAATTCCTCCCATTGCTGACGGCGAGACAAGCATAACGCCCGCTGGGGCTTCACAGCCTACACCCCCGACGAGGGCACCGAACGTGACAGCCACGGTGTGGAAGCTTTTAGCGATCGCGGTGCATTATTATGTGCACTTGGGTTTGAAACGAATGTGGTTGGTTGGTTGGTTGCACACGTTTGGTTGGCGGATCCTTGAGCAAACTGGGTCAGCTCGGCTGTATCTGCCCGATGGATCTGACAACATACCTCCCGTCTGGACAGTTCATTATGAACGTTAATCATCGCAGACCGTCGTGACGTACAAACATCAAATGGGAATGACTTCCAAATCGTAAAATTTTTACGATTTTTTTTCTAAAAAAGTTATGTATTCATAATCTCCCTTTTGACCAGCAGTACACAGAATTGACAGGTATGACAAATATTCTGAAATGCCTTCATTAAAACGCAATATATTCTATAAACGGAGACTCAAATTGATGTATCTATGCGATGTACATTTAACCTACATTAACCGTGTTTTGAATTTCTGCTAACCAGACGAATTCAGATGTGTGTTACACGATGAGCTCTGGTCGGATAAACTCGCCGTCGTGTCCCCAAATCAGGAGGCTGACTACTCTAATTGTGATGGTAATTATGAGTAACATGGTTGCATGCATTCCAGTTTGTCCCATATCGTGCACATGCGACACTAATCAGTTCATCATTGACTGCGCCGACCAGGGACTCACCAATTTCCCCTACACCGACAGTGATTCGTTTACCTGGGCCGAGTCCCTAGTCTTTTCCGGGAATCAACTTCGTGAGATCACCGCGGACACTCTGTCAAGCTTTTACGGCATCATAGATCTGTCCCTAGCCAATAACCAACTGCAAGGCATTGCTAACGGAAGCTTCGCCGGTCTTGAGAAACTCTTGAGGCTGGATCTAAGAGGTAACCGCCTGGTGGACATTCCAGCAGCAGTCACTGAGCTGCGTAGGCTACATGAGCTGGACTTGTCGGGAAACAGCTTATGGCGTCTACACAGTGTTAGTTTTAGAGGGATGGACTCATTAAAGTCGCTATATCTAGATCAGAATAGCCTTCATGTCTTTGAAGGGGCACCCTTTCAAAGCCTGACTTCTCTTCGTGTTTTCTCCATGATAAGCAACTTTCTTTCTGAAGACCCAGTCGGTTGGTTTAACAGTTCTATGCGCGAGCTCTATCTTTCAGACAATCAAATTCCTCTGACAACTGAAGTCCGGTCGTGGTTCAACTCCTATGACACTGTACCTTTAGAGGTTCTTATCCTCAATAAGAACCGGATTGAATCCCTACCACAAGAAACGTTCCGTGGAATGGCCTACTTGCAAAGATTGGACGTAGGTGAGAATCAAATTTCAAAGCTCGAGGAGGTAAGCCTGAGTGGCCTTTTTAATCTTGTTGAATTGGCAGTCAATGATAATTTGTTAGCACACGTAGACGTAAAATGCTTCCAGAATACGAATCAACTTGAGGTCTTAAAACTCGACGAGAACCAACTGTTGAGTCTCCCACACGGCCTCCTTAACGAAACCAAACATCTGACCAATCTGAACGCAGCTTTCAACAGACTTGAGGATATCTCCGCTATCACCGACGAAAACCTGCCGTCATTGGTAGAGTTAAATCTCGCCTCCAATAATATACAAGAGGTCAAAGAACACGGCTTCACGTCGCTGCCGAAGCTCTCGACGCTTATACTTGGCGGCAATCGTCTATCCCGCGTTCCGAACTTCTCAGGCCTTTACAACTTGGAGACGCTGGATCTCAGCAAAAACTTGATACGCTCTGTGTCCCACACCGACTTCCAAGACAACCTTCTCCGGTTGCTCCTTCTCAATGCAAACCAGCTTCAGACATTGGACTATGACTTGGTTGCAAACCTGATTGTTCTAGAGGTGATATCGGTGCACAGCAATCCATGGTGGTGCGACTGCAAACTACAATGGGTGCAAAATCTATATTACAACCACCCCGACGACAATCCCATTTGGGCGGGTACGATTATCGAAGAAGGCATCCATTGCCACAACCCGCCAAGTATGAGCACGTTCAGTATCGACGACGTGACTCTTGAGTGTGCCCCCCAAATGGACAGCCTGACTGTCATGGTCGTGCTCTGTATATGGTTTGGAACCGTATCGATCTTCGTGGGGCGGGTGTGGATGAGGAAGTTCGCCGAAGTCCGCAGGTTCAAGAAAGTGGACAAGCGCAACATCAGGTACAGCAATCGTCAGACCAGGAAAAGACGGAACGGGATACTGAACCACCATATCCCACAACATTCGTTCTGGAGATCAGAATCCTACGCCTTGATACTCCAGAACAGAGATAACGACGATCAAGATGGCCGCATAAATGCCGGCAGTGATAGCCTTGAAGCGATCGAAGTTGCTCGGATAACAACGGTGTGAAATGTTAAAATAATTGCCAAAGATGGAGGAGATTTGCCCGGCCACTTGACTTGCCTGCATGGTCCTATCGGACCACACTCTGGACAAACAAGTTCAGGGTATTATCCCACGGAATTTACGCCCATTGTTATAGCTGAACCACCCGCACAAGAGAAAATACTACAAAAATATCACATATCACATATGATCATTATGTTTTGTTCAGCTGGTTTACATTTGTAGATAATTTATCCCATATCAAATTACGTCAATTTTTCTTTGATCCCCAACTGAGTATTTGTCTTTATTTTTTTAAACTTCAATAATACATCATTAAAACAATAATTATAAGTGAACGATTGAAAGAGAATGACGTGTGGAGGAGCCTAGGCTAAAGTAGAATAATCCTCAAATATCTTCATAATGACTGGTTTGAAGGACCAACTATATATATATATTGGGACTTGACTTGCATGATTATGTGGGCTCGTGTATTAGAACTCAAGGTTCGTTAACCAAATTTAAAATAAATTCATTTTTATATACTGTAAATATGGTCATAATTAGGGCTTCCCTTTTTATATTTTTTAGATAATTTAATAATGTTTTGCTCTCGTAATTTGTTTATATTGAAATGTTTGAAACTATATACATTTTTTCACCAATATATCTGAGATTTCTACTTTTACCAACGATGTACGATTTTATATACCGTACTTCTGCACTTCAATGATCACGTGGGTTTGATGGTCTCATTATACATTATACACAAATCGGATAACTATATCTGCACAGGTATACTCAAGATTACTCAGGTAAAAAAAGGTTAATTAAGGTAACGAACGGATTGAAAACAAATGTAAAACTTACTTTACTTGTAATGATGATAATGTTAATCTTCCCAATAAGTAATTTTGTCCGAGGTTCTGTCATTTTTAAGGACGGTGAAATAATTTCCAGTTCGAATTTAGGAAAAAGAGTAGGCTCTCCTAAAAAAGAGTAGGCTCTCCTGAAAAAGAGTAGGCTCTCCTAAAAAAGAGTAGGCTCTCCTAAAAAAGAGTAGGCTCTCCTGAAAAAGAGTAGGCTCTCCTGAAAAAGAGTAGGCTCTTCTGAAAAAGAGTAGGCTCTCCTGAAAAAGAGTAGGCTCTCCTGAAAAAGAGTAGGCTCTCCTAAAAAAGAGTAGGCTCTCCTGAAAAAGAGTAGGCTCTCCTGAAAAAGAGTAGGCTCTCCTGAAAAAGAGTAGGCTCTCCTGAAAAAGACTAGGCTCTCCTGAAAAAGACTAGGCTCTCCTGAAAAAGACTAGGCTCTCCTGAAAAAGACTAGGCTCTCCTGAAAAAGACTAGGCTCTCCTGAAAGTCCACGTATAAAGAATGCAGTTTCACCGTTTTCTCGATAATGCCACATCGTACCGGTAATATGCTAAAACTTTCACGGGTTGGTTTTTGTTTAATGTATATCTTGATTCAAAGAGAGTAAGCACACTCGTAGAAGCAGTTTTATCATCATTATCTTGATGTGTATTTCCGTCCAGCAACTCTTTGGGAAATAAAAACGTTGATCACAGTTTTAGCTTACTTGGTGTTATCTACACAACGATTATTTTCAAAACATATCAATTTAAAGATATATACGTGACATTAGTTTATTGATTTTAGTATCAATCATCCATTGAAATATTTCCGTCTCAATAGTAGGCCTACAACCATTTCCCAGCCGAATTCAAGTGTCAATAACATTCATTTCACGTTAGAATGAAAATAAAGTTCATGTTTGCCGATCTAAAATTGTTCTTGCTTTTATACAATATACTTTCTCGTTAGTTACACAACGTCATATGTTGGACATGTCATAGGTTTAATGTTTAAAGAGAAGTAACACCACTGGTAATGTCGGCAATTTTTTTAAATTATGATTAGGCCAAACAAAGGTTTTTTCTGGTCTCTGAAACGATGTCCAATTGCAGCCAAAATTGCTGGATCGATTGGAATTCTGCCGTGCTGTGTTTTAAACGAATTTTTTTCAATAGGGGTATGAACGTTTGCCCGATTTGTTAGGCCTCTCTTAGACACCATACTTTTGGTCTGATTCCATGAACCGCGTATAGGCCTACTGCTTGGCCAAAAAAAAAAAAAAAAAAAAAAAAAAACGCGTCACCGCACCAATTTTGAAGCCGACCTATAACCAGAAACCGGAGACTGTTTTTGGGGGGCCTTAGGGTTACTTTCTTTGAGTCCAGATATACATTGAATAACCAACCTATGAAAGTTTCAGCTCAATGCGAAGTCTCAGTCATGGGGAAAACGTGAAAAGGTATTCACAATTGTTGGGGGTTTTTTTACAGACAAGAAAGAAAAAAAAACTAAAATATTTATTGCAAAAGCTTGCCGTCGTGTTTTCTCTATAATGAGATCACTTCAGACAAAATCTTCAGGATGATCGGTATCTTGACCAACTTCACATCAAGTTAGCTTTCGGATTATAATTCAGTGATTTTGTAATTACAAATGCTTTTGATACAGTCGACTAGGCTATTTTCATTCGTAAGTTGACACACTATTTATTATAGAAAATGTGGGATATATATTTGGACTTCATGGTTCAGTGAGTATCAGCAGCTGTTCATTTATAATACAGTTAATTATATTGATCAATATAACTATTGTGTTTTTCATGTGGGATACTTCAAGGTTCATTGTTACAGGACATTAATTTTGTTATTTATCATTTACATCAATGGCATTTGTAATACATCTGGTATTACTTCACTGTGTCTACTGCCTTGTATTTAACCGCAATGACCTCGACAAAGCTATATTCATCACTTTGAATACTGAACTTATAAAAAATTACCACTCGGCGTTTATCTGTATTAAATGTTCAGTTAATCTTTCAAAAACCACTTACATAATTTGTAGTACTAGACAACATAAATACTGTTAATCTGTCTCTCTTGCCTCAAATGGTACCGGGTACCATTTTAAATGAGGTTCGTTATACCAATTTTCATGAATATGATATTCACCTGAACCCACATTATCATGATGTCAAACAAATTCTATTTTTTTTTAGTATTATGAATCGTTTAAAGTTTTTCCTACAAAGTAATTTAATATTAATATTTTACCTTTTACCTATAATCTACTCAGTTGTCTGGGGAGGTTTTATTAAAGGGGCAGTATCGTCACGATCAGAGCAGACTTTCAACAGGGCATGGAATCGGTTTCGTAGTATAAGATGAACACAGTGACTGAAAATTTCTGGCTCATTTATGCAGCAGCAACAGTAATATGACCTTATCATGTGGGATATTATTTTCAGTCACTGTGGGTTAATCTAAAACTAGCACTCCGATTCCATGCCCTGTTGATCGTGACGATATTGTTCCTTTAAACAAAAGCTTTTTCTCGTACGAAAAATGGCGGTTATAATTATTTCATATGAAAGTTACCTTATTCACACTATTCCTTTAATTACCATACTACAAAATATTTGTCTAAGTTTAATGATCTTTTTAAACTTAACTTAGATAACGTTATGTTTAGATATACATAAATAATATATTACACTTTTTTCCAATCATATTTTACATTAACCTCGAATGTTAATTCGTATTGCACTTAAAGCACCTCAAAGAACATTTTGTCATAGAACTATACATGCCTACTAAAAGCAAACATATATTTTAAAGGTTGTTTTGGTAAAAATTCTACTTTCTAAAGCAAAATACAATTTTGGATAAATTTGTATTATTGGTGAATAATTAATACTCATATGAAGTTTTGCATGGTGGAAGTACAGTGGAAGTAAGGTTTGCAATAGCATCATCTTCAGGAGAATACGATCAGAGTATCGAAACGTCGAATTTCTCACCAACGGTTCTTGTTAGAACCACCAACTTTGTATCTTCTTTGCTACCGTAAACCTTATTCTACAATACTCATATTAAAATATTGTGGTAATTTCCCGATTATTAAGTAACTGATTTATTATCAACAAATTAAGTTGTTTTCTGTAAAAACTGTTCATGATTTGTCACAATTTTTTTCATGACTTAAACTCCGAATTATGTAGAAACTTTCCGGCTATCTTGATTAAAAAAGAGTAATTATTTTCGAAGAAGTAATTTTGTCAACATAAACCTATGCTGCTCTCTATATGCACACAGATGGTTTATTTGAAAGGTACATCAGTTACCAGATTTTCAAAAAAATTGTAAGACAATTTGTTTTTTTCGTTTTCTCAAAAACGTGAGTTTGATCAAACTTCCACAGGTTAGTTTTATGATTTATTTCTTGAAAACTGGAGGATTGAAATGAACGTGCAGTACCAAATGCAAACGTTGTACCTTCCATTTAAATTCGAAACATCTGAATCTTAGAAGTTCCGAGGATGTTGATGGGTTCTGTTTTCAAATACAGGAGGTTGTTTGTTTGTTTGTTTGTTTGTCTTCTTTAGAAAGAGCAGACTTCAAGTCCGACAGAAAGAAATGCTCACACAATAATTTTGTATTCAGGAGCGGATCCAGAGTCTCAAAAAGGGTTGAAAATTCCCAACTAATGGGGCACAAACACAGCTTTGTTTATGGTGTAAACCGAGGATCTCCCATTGTTCCCCTCTATTGTGATAGCAACCGGGGACATACATGTATTGTCCATTTTCTTATAAGTCCTCGGTTTGAATGCCTGCACAAACTCACACCCCTACCATGGGCGGATCCAGAACATTTTTTAGGGGGGGCTGAGAATCAAAAACAATTATTTTTCAGTACTACAAAAATTACAATGAAATAATCAAAGGGAGAGAAAAACAAAGCACAGTGAGGGAATGGTGGTGCGTTCTCCCCTCCCCTCCCCCTCTCTCTCTCTTTCTCTCTTTTTCTCTCCTTTTTTTAAAAATTTATTTAAAAACAATTTTTTTTAACGATTTTGGGGGAGGGGCTACCGTGGCCCCCTTAGCCCCCCGGGATCCGCCAATGCCTACACCCTACATACAAAACGTATTGTAAATTTATATGAACGACGATAATACAGTTGCGCACATTCTCTTCTTTAGCCCCGCCCCCTCCCCTGGATCTGACAATGTATTTTTTTATATGGAAAAGGAACTCTTGCTTGTTCAGCGAGGGGTGAGGGTTGTTGCGTTCACAACCCCAAACACTCAGATTCTAGACTTGACGGTAAACCCATCCCACAGGAGCAAGAACTTATTAGTTGAACCCTGGGAACGTAAAAAGACAATTGTCATTGTCCCGAATTCAGGAAAGATGAATAGGAGTGTAGTGATGCGTATTTCCATAGAGCAAGGACTTCTGAAGTTACCGGTATTTTGTTTATATAGTAAACATTATTTCAGTGAATATAACTGTTCTGTATCAGAGTCTCTGTCCGGTGTTTTAAATTACTTGAGTTATGAGTTTTTTGGGGAAATATAAATATGCCTATATGATATAAAAACATTTGAGGCAATAAAGATGATGGTGAAACTGGATATGGTTTGCATGATTGTATTTTTATTTAATTGTTTATTCTTAAAGAGGTAAAAGGTTCAAATCCAGTCCAGATCGGTTGTGTATTTTTTTTGCAGAGATCTATACATCAATAAATATGTTTCTCATGTAGGACTGAGCTAACTCGAGTACCGGTAATAAATCAACAAGACTCCCATGACATTAAGAGATATGTACAGAAACCAACCAATATCTGTAAATGCATCCATACTTTATAAGAATCAAGAGATATGTACAGAAACCAACCAATGTCTGTCAATGCATCCATACTTTATAAGAATCAAGAGATATGTACATAAACCAACCAATGTCTGTAAATGCATCCATACTTTATAAGAATGAAGAGATATTTACAGAAACCAACCAATGTCTGTACACGCATCCATACTTTATAAGAATCAAGAGATATGTATAAAAACCAACCAATGTCTGTAAATGCATCCACACTTTATAAGAATCAAGAGATATGAATAGAAACCAACCGATGTCTGCAAATGCATCCATACTTTATAAGAATCAAGAGATATGTACAGAAACCAACCTGTGAATGATTCAGCTGATTTCATTGTGTCATCGATGGGGAAAATAGTGAAAATGCATTCCGATTGTCTATATTCATTCTAATGTGGAAAATGGATCACGGCTAAGATGCTTTTCTAATTTGTAAAACATTTCACGTTTTCCAAAAACTTACAGCATGTCAATCGAAGTTAATTCTGATGATGTTTAGTACCTTCACATCAAATATTGTTTTAGTTGATAATTCAGTAAATTTGTAATCGGTTAATTACTAAAGAATGTCATTACACCTCCACATTTAACAATATTATGCCAATTCAGCTTGTTTGTATTTTCTTAAAGGGACAATATCATCATGATCAACAGGGCATGGAATCAGAGTGCTAGTTTTAGATTAACTCTGTCACTGAAAATAATACCCAACATGATAAGGTCATATTACCGTTGCTGCTGTATAAATGAGGCAGTAATTTTCAGTTACTGTGTTCATCTTAAACTAGGACACCGATTCCATGCCCTGTTGAAAGTCTGCTCTGATCATGACGATGTTGTCCCTTTTTAAGCCGAATTATATGTGGGAAAAATACCAGTTAGACAGACTGACCAATTGGGAGTTTATTTATTCCGCATAAAATACCGATTAGACAAACTGTCCAATTGGTATATTTTATTTTTTTCTCGCATATAATTCGGCTTAAATACAACTGTAAACACAAGTGTCCAGAATTAAAGTTAACCAAAACCATTCGGCAGCGACGGATGGAGTTTTGAAACGGACGTTCGTTGTCCGTTCGCTGTTCATTGATGGTCCTCTACCACTCCACCTCCCTTCCCTTTAAATCGTTCATTTAAAGGGACAATATCGTCAGAGCAGATATTCAACAGGGCATGGAATCGTTGCTCTAGTTTATGATGAAACACAATGACTGAAAATCACTGGCTCATTTATGCAGCAGCAACGGTAATATGACCTTATCATGTAGGGTATTATTTTCAGTCACTGAGTTAATCTAAAACAAGCACTCCGATTCCATGTCCTGTTGATCGTCACGATACCGCCCCTTTAACGCGGTTTATTGATTCTAGAAAATTACCTGCTCAGACTATATTTATTTACGAAACCAGGTTAGATTCCTGACTCTTTGAATGTAACCGCTCTGTATAGGTCTTTTTACAAAGGCCTATATAAAGTAAATGTTTGTTCATTTATCACATGTGCGACATAATGATATGTCAGGTTTGATGAATGCTCGATCATAAAGGATCTGAATCAGCCTGTGTCCTTGGCCGTTCAAATGCTGTAGCACTTTTCAATCCCCCCCCTTCTATAATTATGGTGGCTTTCTATAATTATTGCTCGCGTACAAAACTAAAACTAGCTCTCCAATTCCATTCCCTGTTGATCGTGACGATATTGTCCTGTTAAGCTTAATTCAGTTTCTTTTCCACCAATAAACAGAAACAAAAGATAATCACATCAGAAATAATATGATAAAGGTTAGTAAGTGGTGGAGGTCTGTAAAAAAAATACAAGCTCGTCGAGTGGAGATCCCCAACATGTATGCATGAAAAAAATACAGGTATTTTTTCTATGAAACGCTGATTTTTCTTTTATGTAAAAAACACATACCAGCACCTCATCAAGTGTAAATAATAAAACATGCACTGATGTCATGGTCTTAAAACGTTTATACAGAGAAATGTTTCAGTGGTGATTTTTTACACCGATATACTGGGGCCAATTTCATATTTTTGCTAAGAATTATTAAACAGACTACCAGCAAAAAATCTTACATTTTGTATGAAAGTTTGGCTAGTAACCAAAGAAATCTTCTGAGCAATTTTCTCAAAGCATGTACACTCACTGGCCGTAAGTATTACAACACACACCAAAGTTCAGTTTGGAGAACCGTGTTACAATAATTTATTTTATTTTATTTACACTATACTTAAGACTTCTTGAAAGTGCCTGTGTTTTGAAGTCAATGTTCTTTTTTACTGTTCTTGCTCGGAAATTATGTAATACACGATCGATCAAATCAGATTAAATGATCATCTCACCTGTTACTGTAAACAGTGGCGCACCCAGGATTTGATTGGGGGCTCAAAATATTTTTATTTGAAATCCAATATGGGGGAGAGACATGGCTGACCCAAACCATAACCGCTGGCGCGGCTGCAGCCATGTCCCTAGTCGTGCTCGTCAGTGAACCTACGGCACATGTTAAATGTTTCCTGGTGGTTTCTAGTCATAAAAAGAAGACATTATGGCATGATTCGGACTCGTAGGGTTTTACCTTCCATATAATTTCCTCCTCTTGATGTAAAGAACTTGAGCTTGTTTCGTCTGCAAGATTTCTATAGTTAAATACTTTCATTGCGTGGACGTAAAGTTTGTGATCATTCCGGGCGGAGCTAAATTTTTCAAACACGAATTTGGCGGCAAAACCAAATCCCAATATTATCCAATCGGTGTTTGCTAAAAGAGTGTCACATAATCTTTGTAAATTAAAACCCAATCCTGGGCCATTGTGTACAAACTGGAAAGGAGTTGATTATAATGCGGGCGTGTTTAAATTTTACGAGTAACCTCAACGACAGTCAACGACCTCAACAAGAGAAACGGACAACAGAAAATGAAAATAAAATTAAGTAAAGCTGCTCCCTGATCAGGGTGCACCATGGCAGGGGGGGGGGAGAATGTGTAAAAATGCTTGTTATATATACTGGTGGCCCTTCAAGCTTACATGCACATGCATACGCAACGCCGTAAAATATAATAGTGAGTGGAATAAATGGAAAACTTTTGGAGGGGAGCTTGAGTCTCCTGAGTCCCCATCCCTTGTACCACTGCCCTATACTCCTTGCCGAACTCCTCTGTAGACAAGACTTGGGCTCAGATTTTGCTCTCTTTCCTGGCTCCTTCTTTAAAAAAAACAAAAAAACATCAGCGGGCCCTTGGGGGGGGGGATCGAGCCCCCCCAAGCCCCCCCCTTGGGTGCGCCACTGAACACGACACCCTCCCCTCCCCTCCCCTCCCAGATCTGCCAAATGCGTCTACAAATACTCAACATACCGGTATCGATTCACATCCAATTCATGACGATGCAATGCACATTTTAAACTCAGAAGTAGCTTTTCAATTTGAAATACGGTTCTTGTATTAGAGTTTCATTATTTTCATTTACATTTTAAATACCCATGCCTGTAAGCCAGGGTGTTCGTTGCATTTGCGGGGCCGAGGTACCGTAAGTTAATTAACAATAATTGTTTAATTTATTAAAAGGGTAAACATTCAACAGACTGTGAAAAGGGGACAATATTTTCTTTTTCAAGCCAAACAAATTCGAATAATTCTCCCAAGACTGTTCACGGCGCGAGGTAAAGGACTTCACATGCATGTTTATCAGTGTTGTAACCAAGTAATTTTTTCTCAAGTCAAGTCAAGTCACAAGTCAAATGTTCTCAAGTCAAGTCAAGTCTCAAGTCAAATTTTCTCAAGTCAAGTCAAGTCACAAGTCAAATTTTCCCAAGTCAAGTCAAGTCACAAGTCAAATTTTCTCAAGTCAAGTCAAGTCACAAGTCATTTATCGTCCCGAATAAGGCTAAAAAAGTCTCCAGTTTCAAAATTGGTGCGGTGACGCGATTTAGTTTTTTGTTTGTTTTGTTTTGTTTAAATTTTTTTTACATGTGTAGGCGGGGACCAAATTTCCCATTATACAAAGTATGGTGGCTAAGAGAGGACTCACAAATCAGCCAAACGTTTATACCCCTATGTGAAAAAGTGTGGCTGCGATTGGACATCGTTTCATAGCAAAAAATAATAAAATAAAATGCCGACGTGCAGGTCTAGCTGAGGCCACGCGCACGGAGATCACCAGAAACCGGAGCCTTTTTTTTTTTTTTTTTTTTTTTTTTGCCTATAATAATGTTCTGTTTGTCATGTTCCCTGTCTTGGCAGTGAGAATAAATCCAGTGTTTGTCATTTGTTGTTTATAGGATATACATAATTGACACATTTATCTCGAATTAGCCGCGAAACCTCGCTGTAATCATCGGGCAATATTTTCTAGAAAACTATACAAACGCACACACGTGTACCGTGTATCGTGCAGTACATGTGAAGGGAAATGTATGGTGAAACGTATAGGCTCAAATGTACACTGTAGGCCTAAAGATTGACACTTTATTGAAGATGTTTAGACGTATTTTACTTCATTAATGTAAGTTGCTGATTGAATAAAATAAATGAAAAACAAGTGATAACATGATGGGAGGTAAATAAATGACTATTGAAGACCAGAAACTCACAAACAAATCCGACGTTAACGCTTCACTTGTGTAGTGCGTCATTATTTTTGTTGGTGTCCGCATCTGAATTCAATGTTATTTACAAAACAGGGAACCAGGTAGTTTTTCATCAATTCGGTCCAGAAATTATGGGGGTTGTGTGGAAAGTATAGAAAGAAGCGATTGAGGTTTAATTTTTTTTAATCTGAAAATTATCAATCTAGCGTAGGTAACATGTATTTAGAGTGGTTCATTTCAATATTTGTACGAAAATTTGCAGACGGTTGAAGCTGTTACACGCGGGACAATTAATTTTTCTCCCAGGACGGAAACCGACGGATGGTAATTTACACTCTTATATGGGCCTCGGAATTTGGTAATTTGGAAGAAGATAAATTTTGTATACGCCCCAAAAACTAGTAATTGCTGCTTCTTAGTTATTCGGTCGCTGTTAATTGTCACAAACAATACATTTGTTAAAATCACGGACTCCGGATCCAGTGTATTACAACGTTGTGCATGAAATCCTTACTGATTCTGTGTTGACAACTCTGACAGGTGATGTAAGGAGAATTTAAAAATTACGTTCGTAAAATATTTTAAAATTCCCTTTTTACGGAGTAAAACATTTAAAAAAAAAACATGTACCCTTTAATGATTACACACATAATAAACATAATTTGAGTCAAAATAGCTATTCGGTTTTGTTTTACGAAAAATTTGCGATAATTTGTTCAACACTTTACAAATTCTTAATACAATTAACAATGTCGCTATAACCTCGTTCCATCCGTTTGTATAAATTATTTTGAATATTAATGCAATGCCTTTACCAGTAATAGCCCACTTCTTCCACTACGACGGATTGTGTTGAAGACTAGACATGTAGCGTACACTTTACAGTATACAAGGCACATACGTGTACAGTATACACTATTATTATGTATTACGTATAGATATAAAATTCGCGACGGCATTTTTTCCCGTCACAAAAGTATTCGGCTGCCGTGGCCGGATTGACCAGAAAAATACATGTAATAAAACAACCTAAAATACATGATGACTTGCAATGTCGTCAAGTCAAATTTACTCAAGTCAAGTCAAGTCACAAGTCATTTTTGTCCAAGTCAAGTCAAGTCCCAAGTCATTTTTGTCCAAGTCAAGTCAAGTCGCAAGTCACAAAAATTGGCGACTCGAGTCGGACTCGAGTCCGAGTCACCGACTCGAGTCAACAACTCTGGTCTTTAGAAAGAGCAGACTTCAAGTCCGACAGAAAGAAATGCTCACACAATAATTTTGTATTCAGGAGCGGATCCAGAGTCTCAAAAAGGGTTGAAAATTCCCAACTAATGGGGCACAAACACAGCTTTGTTTATGGTGTAAACCGAGGATCTCCCATTGTTCCCCTCTATTGTGATAGCAACCGGGGACATACATGTATTGTCCATTTTCTTATAAGTCCTCGGTTTGAATGCCTGCACAAACTCACACCCCTACCATGGGCGGATCCAGAACATTTTTTAGGGGGGGCTGAGAATCAAAAACAATTATTTTTCAGTACTACAAAAATTACAATGAAATAATCAAAGGGAGAGAAAAACAAAGCACAGTGAGGGAATGGTGGTGCGTTCTCCCCTCCCCTGCCCCTCTCTCTCTCTCTCTCTCTTTTTCTCTCCTTTTTTTAAAAAATTTATTTAAAAACATTTTTGTTTTAACGATTTTGGGGGAGGGGCTACAGCCCCCTTAGCCCCCATGGATCCGCCAATGCCTACACCCTACATACAAAACGTATTGTAAATTTATATGAACGACGATAATACAGTTGCGCACATTCTCTTCTTTAGCCCCGCCCCCTCCCCTGGATCTGACAATGTATTTTTTTATATGGAAAAGGAACTCTTGCTTGTTCAGCGAGGGGTGAGGGTTGATGCGTTCACAACCCCAAACACTCAGATTCTAGACTTGACGGTAAACCCATCCCACAGGAGCAAGAAATTATTAGTTGAACCCTGGGAACGTAAAAAGACAATTGTCATTGTCCCGAATTCAGGAAAGATGAATAGGAGTGTAGTGATGCGTATTTCCATAGAGCAAGGACTTCTGAAGTTACCTGTATTTTGTTTATATAGTAAACATTATTTCAGTGAATATAACTGTTCTGTATCAGAGTCTGTGTCCGGTGTTTTAAATTACTTGAGTTATGAGTTTTTGGGGGAAATATAAATATGCCTATATGATATAAAAACATTTGAGGCAATAAAGATGATGGTGAAACTGGATATGGTTTGCATGATTGTATTTTTATTTAATTGTTTATTCTTAAAGAGGTAAAAGGTTCAAATCCAGTCCAGATCGGTTGTGTATTTTTTTTGCAGAGATCTATACATCAATAAATATGTTTCTCATGTAGGACTGAGCTAACTCGAGTACCGGTAATAAATCAACAAGACTTCCATGACATTAAGAGATATGTACAGAAACCAACCAATGTCTGTAAATGCATCCATACTCTATAAGAATCAAGAGATATGTACAGAAACCAACCAATGTCTGTAAATGCATCCATACTTGATAAGAATCAAGAGATATGTACAGAAACCAACCAGTGTCTGTAAATGCATCCATACTCTATAAGAATCAAGAGATATGTACAGAAACCAACCAATATCTGTAAATGCATCCATACTTTATAAGAATCAAGAGATATGTACAGAAACCAACCAATGTCTGTCAATGCATCCATACTTTATAAGAATGAAGAGATATGTACAGAAACCAACCAATGTCTGTAAATGCATCCATACTTTATAAGAATGAAGAGATATTTACAGAAACCAACCAATGTCTGTACACGCATCCATACTTTATAAGAATCAAGAGATATGTATAAAAACCAACCAATGTCTGTAAATGCATCCACACTTTATAAGAATCAAGAGATATGAATAGAAACCAACCGATGTCTGCAAATGCATCCATACTTTATAAGAATCAAGAGATATGTACAGAAACCAACCTGTGAATGATTCAGCTGATTTCATTGTGTCATCGATGGGGAAAATAGTGAAAATGCATTCCGATTGTCTATATTCATTCTAATGTGGAAAATGGATCACGGCTAAGATGCTTTTCTAATTTGTAAAACATTTCACGTTTTCCAAAAACTTACAACATGTCAATCGAAGTTAATTCTGATGATGTTTAGTACCTTCACATCAAATATTGTTTTAGTTGATAATTCAGTAAATTTGTAATCGGTTAATTACTAAAGAATGTCATTACACCTCCACATTTAACAATATTATGCCAATTCAGCTTGTTTGTATTTTCTTAAAGGGACAACATCATCATGATCAACAGGGCATGGAATCAGAGTGCTAGTTTTAGATTAACTCTGTCACTGAAAATAATACCCAACATGATAAGGTCATATTACCGTTGCTGCTGTATAAATGAGGCAGTAATTTTCAGTTACTGTGTTCATCTTAAACTAGGACACCGATTCCATGCCCTGTTGAAAGTCTGCTCTGATCATGACGATGTTGTCCCTTTTTAAGCCGAATTATATGTGGGAAAAATACCAGTTAGACAGACTGACTAATTGGGAGTTTATTTATTCCGCATAAAATACCGATTAGACAAACTGTCCAATTGGTATATTTTATTTTTTTCTCGCATATAATTCGGCTTCAATACAACTGTAAACACAAGTGTCCAGAATTAAAGTTAACCAAAACCATTCGGCAGCGACGGATGGAGTTTTGAAACGGACGTTCGTTGTCCGTTCGCTGTTCATTGATGGTCCTCTACCACCCCACCTCCCTTCCCTTTAAATCGTTCATTTAAAGGGACAATATCGTCAGAGCAGATATTCAACAGGGCATGGAATCGTTGCTCTAGTTTATGATGAAACACAATGACTGAAAATCACTGGCTCATTTATGCAGCAGCAACGGTAATATGACCTTATCATGTGGGATATTATTTTCAGTCACTGAGTTAATCTAAAACAAGCACTCCGATTCCATGTCCTGTTGATCGTCACGATACCGCCCCTTTAACGCGGTTTATTGATTCTAGAAAATTACCTGCTCAGACTATATTTATTTACGAAACCAGGTTAGATTCCTGACTCTTTGAATGTAACCGCTCTGTATAGGTCTTTTTACAAAGGCCTATATAAAGTAAAAGGTTGTTCATTTATCACATGTGCGACATAATGATATGTCAGGTTTTGATGAATGCTCGATCATAAAGGATCTGAATCAGCTTATGTCCTTGGCCGTTCAAAGGCTGTAGCACTTTTCAACCCCCCTCCTTTCTATAATTATGGTGGCTTTCTATAATTATTGCTCGCGTACAAAACTAAAACTAGCTCTCCAATTCCATTCCCTGTTGATCGTGACGATATTGTCCTGTTAAGCTTAATTCAGTTTCTTTTCCACCAATAAACAGAAACAAAAGATAATCACATCAGAAATAATATGATAAAGGTTAGTAAGTGGTGGAGGTCTGTAAAAAAATACAAGCTCGTCGAGTGGAGATCCCCAACATGTATGCATGAAAAAAATACAGGTATTTTTTCTATGAAACGCTGATTTTTCTTTTATGTAAAAAACACATACCAGCACCTCATCAAGTGTAAATAATAAAACATGCACTGATGTCATGGTCTTAAAACGTTTATACAGAGAAATGTTTCAGTGGTGATTTTTTACACCGATATACTGGGGCCAATTTCATATTTTTGCTAAGAATTATTAAACAGACTACCAGCAAAAAATCATACATTTTGTATGAAAGTTTGGCTAGTAACCAAAGAAATCTTCTGAGCAATTTTCTCAAAGCATGTACACTCACTGGCCGTAAGTATTACAACACACACCAAAGTTCAGTTTGGAGAACCGTGTTACAATAATTTATTTTATTTTATTTACACTATACTTAAGACTTCTTGAAAGTGCCTGTGTTTTGAAGTCAATGTTCTTTTTTACTGTTCTTGCTCGGAAATTATGTAATACACGATCGATCAAATCAGATTAAATGATCATCTCACCTGTTACTGTAAACAGTGGCGCACCCAGGATTTGATTGGGGGGGAGGGGGGGCTCAAAATATTTTTATTTGAAATCCAATATGGGGGAGAGACATGGCTGACCCAAACCATAACCGCTGGCGCGGCTGCAGCCATGTCCCTAGTCGTGCTCGTCAGTGAACCTACGGCACATGTTAAATGTTTCCTGGTGGTTTCTAGTCATAAAAAGAAGACATTATGGCATGATTCGGACTCGTAGGGTTTTACCTTCCATATAATTTCCTCCTCTTGATGTAAAGAACTTGAGCTTGTTTCGTCTGCAAGATTTCTATAGTTAAATACTTTCATTGCGTGGACGTAAAGTTTGTGATCATTCCGGGCGGAGCTAAATTTTTTCAAACACGAATTTGGCGGCAAAACCAAATCCCAATATTATCCAATCGGTGTTTGCTAAAAGAGTGTCACATAATCTTTGTAAATTAAAACCCAATCCTGGGCCATTGTGTACAAACTGGAAAGGAGTTGATTATAATGCGGGCGTGTTTAAATTTTACGAGTAACCTCAACGACAGTCAACGACCTCAACAAGAGAAACGGACAACAGAAAATGAAAATAAAATTAAGTAAAGCTGCTCCCTGATCAGGGTGCACCATGGCAGGGGGGGGGGGAGAATGTGTAAAAATGCTTGTTATATATACTGGCGGCCCTTCAAGCTTACATGCACATGCATACGCAACGCCGTAAAATATAATAGTGAGTGGAATAAATGGAAAACTTTTGGAGGGGAGCTTGAGTCTCCTGAGTCCCCATCCCTTGTACCACTGTCCTATACTCCTTGCCGAACTCCTCTGTAGACAAGACTTGGGCTCAGATTTTGCTCTCTTTCCTGGCTCCTTCTTTAAAAAAACAACAACAACATCAGCGGGCCCTTGGGGGGGGGGATCGAGCCCCCCAAGCCCCCCCCTTGGGTGCGCCACTGAACACGACACCCTCCCCTCCCCTCCCCTCCCAGATCTGCCAAATGCGTCTACAAATACTCAACATACCGGTATCGATTCACATCCAATTCATGACGATGCAATGCACATTTTAAACTCAGAAGTAGCTTTTCAATTTGAAATACGGTTCTTGTATTAGAGTTTCATTATTTTCATTTACATTTTAAATACCCATGCCTGTAAGCCAGGGTGTTCGTTGCATTTGCGGGGCCGAGGTACCGTAAGTTAATTAACAATAATTGTTTAATTTATTAAAAGGGTAAACATTCAACAGACTGTGAAAAGGGGACAATATTTTCTTTTTCAAGCCAAACAAATTCGAATAATTCTCCCAAGACTGTTCACGGCGCGAGGTAAAGGACTTCACATGCATGTTTATTCCTCACAAGAGAAGCTTGAAAACTGCGAAAACTAATTCCGTCCACATTTTAAATTACAGTAACCGTCAAACCCGTCCCATAACCCGCGTCCTAATGAAATTGATCGTATTGAATTGTCAAGTTTGTATTATTTCATTAAATATAAAGTTGCTGGTACGTTAAACAAGTACAAGACACATCCAACATCAAAAACGGTTGTAAATTAATCCGTTCAGTTGTATCTCATTATACACGATCCAAATGAGTTGTAAATATTATGATTGGTTGACTGACCTCAGTTGTTTTTAACACGGTATTAATTTCAAGGCAGACATGTGTGTATTACATATGCAACTAACCTTGAACCTTGAACTTTGTACCTCGATAGAGTCCCAGACTACCCAGCTGTCGTTACAATGATTTCCAAAGCCGTAACTTAACTACATGTAAAACAAAAATGACAAATTTAATTGTAGAATCAAAATAAATAAATGATCAAGTTTGTCGTCAAAACATAACCTGGTTTTTAAAAATGATAATAGTAGGCTCCCTAACCGAATTAAGCATCCCTTGAAATCGTTCTGTCGTAAATTTTTAGTAAAATTTGTCACATTTTTACTATAAACATTATCTGTCGGAAGTGTAGGATTTCCATGAATTATTTCTATGATCCCTGCGAGAATTGATGATTGTAACTTTCGAACTTCTCTGAGATACGTTTAGACATATTTATATGGACGTGCTCATATTCCCAAGCTCATATTCTCGAAAGAAATTAAAGTAAACTTGCGATACAATTGTCATGATTTATGCCAACAAAATGTCTACGGTTTCTGGTCTTTGCTCGCGTCGCCAGACCGTTTTTTTTCTTTTTTTTTCTTTTTTTTTTTTAAACTATAAAACGAAGTTTAATAGCAGCCAAAATTGGAATTCTGCCGCGCTGTGTTTTAAAGGACCTTTTCACACAGGGGTATGAACGTTTGCCCGATTTGTGAGGCCCCTCTTAGCCACCATACTTTGTGTATGGAAAAATTTGATCTGGTTCCAACAACAGCGTATACATGTTGACACGTATCACTTAAAAAATCAAATCGCGTCACGGCACCGATTTTTGATAGTATCATTCTTCCTTTAAAACATTTCTTAGGTGCCGTCATTTTAAAGAAAGGTGAAATTATTTCCAATAAGAGAGAGTACTGTTAATGAAATTACCCAAAATAAAATGATTCAGAACAATATGGATGCATATTTACTGTTTTCTTGTTAACGAACATTGGTTGTTTCCTGAATAGACTAACCTATATTGATTCAAAGAAAGTATTACTGAATCGTGTAGAAGAAGTTTTGCCTACACAGGGGCGGATCCAGTTTCTCAAAAAAGGTGGGAACACGGCAAAAAGGAGCACACTCAAAAATGTATGGTAAATTCACACTTACGGTGAAAAAAAGGGGGAGCATGCCCCCCCCCCCCGGGCTATCAATGCTATACACTACCAATGTTGAACCCTTCATTCTAAGTACGACATGGAGACAATTTTATAGAACTACACTCACTGGCCAAAAGTATTGCAACATGCTCAAAATAGCACTTTACAGTCAGTGGCGCACCCAAGGGGGGGCTTGGGGGGCTCGAGCCCCCCCCCCCCAAGGGCCCGCTGATGTTTTATTTATTTTTTAAAGAAGGAGCCAGGAAAGAGAGCAAAATCTGAGCCCAAGTCTTGTCTACAGAGGAGTTCGGCAAGGAGTATAGGGCAGTGGTACAAGGGATGGGGACTCAGGAGAATCAAGCTCCCCTCCAAAAGTTTTCCATTTATTCCACTCACTATTATATTTTACGGCGTTGCGTATGCATGTGCATGTAAGCTTGAAGGGCCACCACTATATATAACAAGCATTTTTACACATTCCCCCCCTGCCATGGTGCACCCTGATCAGGGAGCAGCTTTACTTAATTTTATTTTCATTTTCTGTTGTCCGTTTCTCTTGTTGAGGTCGTTGACTGTCGTTGAGGTTACTCGTAAAATTTAAACACGCCCGCATTATAATCAACTCCTTTCCAGTTTGTACACAATGGCCCAGGATTGGGTTTTAATTTACAAAGATTATGTGACACTCTTTTAGCAAACACCGATTGGATAATATTGGGATTTGGTTTTGCCGCCAAATTCGTGTTTGAAAAAATTTAGCTCCGCCCGGAATGATCACAAACTTTACGTCCACGCAATGAAAGTATTTAACTATAGAAATCTTGCAGACGAAACAAGCTCAAGTTCTTTACATCAAGAGGAGGAAATTATATGGAAGGTAAAACCCTACGAGTCCGAATCATGCCATAAATGTCTTCTTTTTATGACTAGAAACCACCAGGAAACATTTAACATGTGCCGTAGGTTCACTGACGAGCACGACTAGGGACATGGCTGCAGCCGCGCCAGCGGTTATGGTTTGGGTCAGCCATGTCTCTCCCCCATATTGGATTTCAAATAAAAATATTTTGAGGCCCCCCCCCCAATCAAATCCTGGGTGCGCCACTGGTCGTGTTCCCCCTTTATTGCCGTGAATGAACATAATATCAGAGTACGCCCCTTTCTCGAAACTCTGGATCCGCCCATGTGCAGACGACTATACAACAAACATCTAAATTGACACATAGGCCTATTATCTTGCATTTAAATTTAAGTTTTAAATTTAAATTTAAATTTAGGAAATCCATGGACATAGACATAAGACCTAAACGGTCCATAACAAACGATCTTTGTTTTTTGTTTTTTCCATTTTCACCGCAACGTCAAATCGCGAGACAGAATAATGAAATGTGGTTGTGGCCCGTCGTATGCGACGAAGGCAGGTTTGTGCAGACTCATTTCTTGTGGATTCAAGTGTGGCTCACAAGTCCAATGCGTGAACCGCACACACGGGGGCAGTGGGGGCACATGAAAGTCACAGTGGGGGGGTTTTGGGCTACAGCCTTCCTCTTCTCTGGGCACTGATGAGCCTGTTTCGACAGCTGTCCTCAAAGATGCTGATCGCCTCTCTTGTAGCTGCACGCCAGCCAGTGCTGTCACTGGCACAAGCTTCACGCTGCTTTGCTGCTATGCCGCAATGCTGGAGGTGGTCTTTGATACAGTCCTTAATTAAACCGTTTCTTGGGACGTTTTTATTTCCATTTTCACTAACAACGCAACGTCAAATCGCGAGACAGAATAATGAAATGTATATTAATATAAAGGCACATTAACAAAATTATAATAGTACCCAGAACTATAATATTTATCGTATTTAGGTTGTTATCCATTCGTTAATTCCTTAAAACAAATGTCGCATATGCCTGGTTTCTTTTTCAAGAGAAGTTCTACCACAATGAAATGCGACTTGGCATATTTATGGCGTTGAGGGCGACATTCACGATTTAAGAATAGTGCGACCATACAGTACAATTGTAAACTGGCACACTACTTTTGTTTTCGTAGGATGGCAATGGAGATTTGGACACAATACAGGCTACTTCTTTCTTTCCACGGTGGCAGTTGTGTGGCTACTTCTGTTCTGTCAAGAAATATTGAGGTAAAGGGAGATTTGTACAAAGAAAATCCTCAGAAATCACATGCCTGATAGGCCTACATGTAAATGGCTTGTAGCAGTTTAAGATTTCATAAAAACCTCATGGAACTTGGAAGTTTTACAGCTGCTCCATACGAAACGGTTGACTCAAATGTTTTGCACAGCTTTCTGTTAAATTGTATAATTTCATGTGGGCTTGAAAAAGTAACCAGAGCTTATTTTGCAGAACCACTTCCGGAAATGTCCATGCTCTTAAATTCAAGGGTTAATTGGTTCAGCATTATTTCCACTAGCAACCAGAAATTGGGAAAGGATTGCGACCATAAAGGATAAAAACATTTTTATCCCACGTGCCAACTCTTATTAATAAAAAGGCTCTTTCAACATCGCTGAATGGGGACCCATTCATTGCATCAAATACTAACCACTGTATGTGAATAATATACAGAATTATTTACATAATTACCAATGTTCTGAGTAAATTATGGAATATAGATAATTGTACAGTGTTCTGAGATTACAGAATTTAGACAATTGTACCAGTGTTCTGAATAACTTATGGAATTTAGACAATTTGTCCAGTGTTCTGAATAAATTATGGAATTTACATAATTGTTCCAGTGTTCTAAATAAATTATGGAATTAACAGACTTTTAGGGAGAGTGTTCCTGTGAACAATTGTTACGCCGATTATTTCCACTACATATGTTCATATTTTTCCCAGCCATGATTTTTTGTTGAAAGATGTAAAATTATTCTTTGCGATTGTGATTAGCTATTTAATCGTCAATTTATTTTTGATTGATACAGTTTTTATATTTCTTGTAACAGGAAGCAAATCACTTTCAAATTTTACAAAACTAGTTGACCGAATAATTATTGTGTTATTATACTAGACCAGCAATTCATTTATCACGGCCCGTCATTTTATCATTTATTCACTAAAAATTATTTGAATAAATATTCATTTATTTCCCAAAATTTACTTTTTCATCAGAATACTGTTGTATTACTTGACTTAGAAAGTTCTTTAAAACTAAACATTTCTCAAAATAACCACGAGTATCATGGTTCGATAATAGCAAAAAAAAATGTCCCAAAATAAATTCATTTGGGCACATAATTACTATTAAACCGACCATCCGTCCACTATTTTGTGAAGTGCCTCATTACAATTCTGTTTCCTTTTCTAAAAGAACGAAATCAGTGTTCCGACGAAAACAACAAAATTCTGTTGAATAGCACCCCCAAAAAACAAACAAACAAAACAAAACAAAAAACAAACAAACGGGCGACATACTATGCTAATAATCTACAGTGCTTTCATGAAGAACCCAGGAATGGGAGAAATTAGAACAACAGGTGACAGCAGACTAATCAGTCCTTTCCGATTGTTTAATACATGCACTTCGCTCGTGCCCACCGGTGCGGACGTTCCAACCCAAAAGACTTCCGAGGTACTTCTGAGCATAGAGCAAGGACTTTCTCTATGTTCTGAGGTACATCTAGTGTCCTCCTATATTATCCGTTTTCTTCAGAATGTCACTTGTGGGGTACCAAAATACATATACAAAGAAACACTTGTGGAGTACTATTTCTGACACGTACGGTAAATTGTTTACGTAATTCTGAGTATGCTCGCAATATCAAGAACAATGGAAAATGACCGGCAAGTCTGCTGCCACCTAGCGTCTCCGTGAAACCATTCACAGGTTTGTTTTATAATAATTATATCGTCCATGTACGTAATTCGCCGCACTCGTGAAATGACGCACTTACCTTTGGCTTAGCATTTCTTGGAAAAATTAAAAACTATGGCGTATTACTTGTTGCAGGAACTAATCTAGGTCAAGCTTGTTACAAAAATACAAAATATAGTGAAATTGTATGATTTACTGTTTTAAAGTACTTTTTGCAAAAATTTTAACCACTTTCCATTTTATTGGTCTTTCAAGAATATTATGCCATTTTATACCATTTATACCAATTTTACCATTTTATACCAAATTATACTATTTTATTATAAAAATGTAAAACAATATTTTTACTTTCAAGATTAAAAATTTAACAACCATCTGGAATAAGATGAAGCATGATTCAACTGTTTTTTTTCTAGGGTACATTTTTGTGATCCCATAAACTTTTCCAGTTTGGGGTGAGTCATTATACCAACATCAATTTTTTTGATGACCACAATTCTGTGTGTCAAAAAACGGCGCTCAAGATGTCCACACGTACGATCACGCATTAAAATTCACCATTTTACAAGAAAATCATTCACTGAAACAAACTGAAACAACCAAACTTCTAATTTCATTTGTAAGTTACCGTCCAGTTGATTATATGACCTAAGGTGCGTCATTTAGGGTAAATTGAGGTTACATGTATTTCTTGAAACTGTAGAGAACATGTTCAAAAGTATTTTGACCTAAAAGTCCACTTTTCCTAATTTTTATGAAATAAATTTTCATTTTAATGAATTTTTTTTAAATTTCCTAATTTTTATGAAAGAAATTATCATTTTATTGCACTTTTTCTAAATTCATATAAATTAGGATATGCGGTGAACGTACCAAAGACAATGTTGTACTTTCCCTTCAATTTTTTTCTCTGCGCTGGCGCCCAATCGACCCAAAATATATCGTGCGCATCTCATGGCTTCATGTTCACCTTCTGATTGAACGCCTGGATACCAGACTCTGACTATAGTTTAGCTAGCCACAGACCCTATGGTCGCTCTTACCATGGAGGAAGAAAACTCTTCCTCCATGCTCTTACATACTGTGGTAATGTGTACATCCGATTTATCGATGTTCAGATCAAAAACATTTTGCAATTTATAATGTATTTATGTACCTCCGTGTTATTCTTATCGGTAGTTTTTGAGTTCAACTTTTAAAATGTAACGGTCAAAGTCACATTAAATTAACGATGGTCTACAATGGTGTGACCTCGTCAGTGTGTGATAACTGTACGTTGATCACTGTGTTTGGAACTTGTTCACAAACTTTCGTCGCTGGAGGCGCATGGCTAGCTGGGTTTTTTGTGTTCCCTTGCTGACTATTGTCAGCCCACCTTGAATTCATCACAAATGTTATTTCTGTGGCAGTGTTTTTATCAAGCTCATCGATGGTGGCGCCCTTGTTCAGGAAGGCCGCTGAGGGCAGGCTTGATGTTGTCGCCTCCATTGTTTCGACATTCGTTACCATCTTTTTCACGCTGCGTTTGTAATATCCCCTGTGTAAGTCTATCGAGTGTCGGAGGTAGCAGATAAGGGCAATCACAAAGACGACACACCAGACTACGACGATGATGACTATGGTCACCCAACTAACCGCCGTCTCGCAGGGAACGAAAGGGCTGCTCTTTAGAACCGACTCCCGATTAAAGTACAAAGTCTTAAGGTCCTTGTGTTTGGCAACATTTGGCGAGTCACAAAATATGTCATCGTAGATGGCTGTTTTCCATGCGAGATGTTCTCCTTTGGGGTTGACAATCCAATACAGTAAACAGTTACATGTCCACGGATTACCAGTGATCGTCACGAGCTCCAGATCAGGCAAAAACTTGAAATTATCTAGAGATATTGTCGTCAGTAGGTTATCGTTGAGATAAAGCAGTCGCATTGAGGTTCCATTGAAAGCATACGGTTCAATTTCTGAAATTAAGTTGTCACCGAGATTAAGCACGGCCAAATGATAGAAGTTACTCACTTTGGGCACGGAGGACAACATGTTTGCCTGTAGATAAAGGCTCTTCAGTGCTGGCAAGAGAGGAGAATTGGCGGCGCAAGCGAATTCGGTGTAGTCGCCGCTAACACACGAAGTGCTGAACAAATCTACCAGTTGGTTTCCCGCCAAATTCAACTCCACCAGTTGGCTCAGACCGTTAAGTACATCAGACGGCATCGCGGATAGAGAATTCCCTTCCAGTGAGAGGGTTAGAACGCCCCCTGTAGTCTGAAATAGGTTATCCGGTAATTCGGACAGTTTGTTTTCACTGAGGGTTACATTTTGAAGCTCTACCAAGTCAGCGAAACTGCCAGGCGCAATGGTTTCAATCTCATTCCCGCTTAGATTCAGCCATCTCAGATTCACGCAGCTCCTGAAAGCCTCTTTGTGGATGTCTACAATGCCATTGTCGGCAAGGTTTAACTCCTCGAGGGGGACACTAGCGCCGACCCCGAACCAATCCTCCACATTTGAGGTCAGTGGGAGCGAATTCTGCGACATGCGCAGTCTCGTGAGAAGCATGCAGTTCAAGAAATGCCCAATGGGATCTGAGCTCAACAAATTGTCGTCCATGTAAAGGAGGCCTAGATTGACCAACGGGTAAAATGTGGTTTCCGGAATGGAATAAATCTCGTTGTTCTCAAGCCTCAGAATCTCTAGCTTGGTGAAATTTTGGAAGTCGCTTGCCGATAAATATGATATATCATTTCCACTCAAGTTAAGGACCCTCAATGACGTCAGTACGTTAAAAGCTGACGGGACTGATGATAACCTGTTTCCCGAGAAGTCTAGGTTTTTCATATCCCTCATTGCATCAAAGCTACCAGAATGAACGTACGAAATCAAGTTCTCCTCCAAAGAAAGACTTAGCAACGATTCCAAATTTGCAAATGTATCTTGCATTATGGCGGTCAGTAGGTTTCCGCCAAAACCGAAAGACGACGTATCGACTGGAATATCGGCGAGGGGGACGTCACCTAACCCGAGATTCGAGCATTCCACGTGCAGTTTTGTTGGATCGCAAACACACTGGGATATCGTGTCCAAACAAACGAAACCAAAGCCGTCTGTTATTCGTGAAATCACGACGAGGAAAAGACAGTTTTTAAGTAGCTTTGACACCGCCGATTTCCCCATGACGTTTGCAGACTGATTCTGCAAAGAAAAAGTACCAGACATCAAATAGAGTCGAGTCGAACAAGAATTGGACTAAAAAGTATCACTCAACTATGGGACGTGCGCTACCATAACTGATTTAAAAAAATGTGGTGTTATGTTCAGGGTATGATGCATATTATTTGAACAAAAATTATTTAATGAATCATATCCCACGCGAATCTTTTCCCATAAGTTTTGTTTTAAATCTGTACATTACTGTTTTCCTGCAGTGAAATAATTTAATGGTTTTCATAAATAGAGCTTCCATTCGCGGCCATCAATGGAGTTCAAACAATGTGTAAGCGCGTATATACCATGTGACTTGTTTACACTTTGCGTGACCTTTAGACTACCAGGGTGATTTCCCGCCGGGCAAAAGTGTCTGTATTTGTATGCAGAGTTTGTACATTTTTTACGTCTCCACATAACATCAAGACTTTTTATTTTTATTTATTTGTTTTCAAATGAATAAGATTTGAGATTTAATTTTAGTGCCTTATTAAAAAATAAATCAAATTAAGAATGTTTCTGCTGATATCTCAACAATCATGTACACGTTTTACATCGTTTTTTCAAAAAACGTGAGCACCTACTGTGATGAAATGTACACACATTAAGTTTATAAAACATTATTTGAAAATGAGAAAGTTGGGATGAAATGAAAAAGTAGCCTGTATTTCCAAATACCAATGAATGTTGTCAGATGAGACTCCTTTTCTCCTGAAGACACTCAGAGCATACTGATCGAAACGTCCAAATTCTTTTCAGAACCACTTACTACTCAAAAGAGAATGTGTACATAGTGTCACCGCAAAGTGCTTTTGAGGAATCAAACTACTGACATAATTTTTGTTGGAATTATTTTCTCGTATTAAAATAGGCTCAGTAAAGACCGTTTTCTTGTCATTGGGACTTAAGGTCTGGTTCGACCCAATGGCAAGACCTTTGAGATACAGTAAATGCAGCTAATGTCATGTAACAATCATGAGCCTATAATTAAAGCCTCATACACTATTGGTATTATCGAAAAATCATTAATAATCACACATTTACATGAAAAACATCCAATGAAATACTGGTGTACCAACTTAACTCCAAGTAATTGTTTTGATAATAATTTGTTAATATAATAATCTGCGGTTATTACCAATGTTGCAACTTCTCTTTAAAGAGTTATTTACTTCCCTTTGACAAGGAAATAGAAGTTTGCCGATTAGAGGAACAATATTGTCACGATCAACAGGGCATGGAATCGGAGTGCTAGTTTAAGATTACCATAGTGACTGAAAATAATCACGGCTAAGATGCATTTCTAATTTGTAAAACATTTCACGTTTTTCAAAAACTTACAGCTTGTCAATCGAAGTTAATTCTCATGATTTTTAGTACCTTCACATCAAATGATTTTTTAGTTGATAATTCAGTAAATTTGTAATCGGTTAATTACTAAAAAGTGTACACTCCCTGTAAGGGTACGAATAGAAAGAACGTCATTACACTTCCACATTTAACAATGTTATGCCAATTCAGAATATAACTTGTTTGTATTTTGTTAAAGGGACAATATATCGTCACGATCAACAGGGCATGGAATCGGAGTGCTAGTTTTAGATTAACTCAGTGACTGAAAATAATAACCCACATTTATAAGGTCATATTACCGTTGCCCTGCTGAATAAATGAGCCAGTAATTTTCAGTGGCTGCTTTCTTAAACTAGGGCACCAATTCCATGTGGACGAACAAGTGCTGCTGCTGCTGTTTCTGTTGCTGCTGTTGTGGCTGTTGTGGTGGTGGTGGTGGTGGTGGTGGTGGTGGTGGTGGTGGTGGTGGTGGTGGTGGTGGTGGTGGTGGTGGTGGTGGTGGTGGTGGTGGTGGTGGTGGTGGTGGTGGTGGTGGTGGTGGTGGTGGTGGTGGTGGTGGTGGTGGTGGTGGTGTAGTTGTGGTGGTGGTGGTGGTGGTGGTGGTGGTGGTGGTGGTGGTGGTGGTGGTGGTGGTGGTGGTGGTGGTGGTGGTGGTGGTGGTGGTGGTGGTGGTGGTGGTGGTGGTGGTGGTGGTGGTGGTGGTGGTGGTGGTGGTGGTGGTGGTGGTGGTGGTGGTGGTGGTGGTGGTGGTGGTGGTGGTGGTGGTGGTGGTGGTGGTGGTGGTGGTGGTAGATTCCATGTCCTGTTGAAAGTCTGATGTGATCGTGACAATATTGTCCCTTTAACTTCCAATGATATTGATAACGAACACACGGAATGCAGGCTATAATGTATATTTAAACAAGTAAGTTTTACGTGGTAAGAAATCTATTTCTACACCCAAGGTGTAAGTTTTCCCCAAAAAACCGTTATCAAGATGTGACATTAGGTTTTAAAGACAAGATATAGCACCCACCTTGCTCGTCGAGACTAGAGTTCCAGTACGGTTTGGTACGATTCCTTGCTCTATGGTACGATTTGGTCCAGTCATGCAGCGAGCACGGGGCTCGTTCACACCACGGAAGTAGAGACGGAGCCCAATCTTGCAATCAATACGTCTGTAATATCTATGGATATTCCTCTCTGTTTTAACAGCTGAAAACTTACGCACGGAAACCGAAACACAGTGTCGTCACCAGTGTCCTAACAGTTAATCCATAAGTCGTCTCGATTGCTGGTCGTTGTGTCCAAAATGTCCAGTTCGAACAATAATTGTCATAAAGTGACGTTTGGGAAGCACACACTTCCTCCATGCCCAAGTTAAGCCACTGAGGTCTATACGAAATCGATGAAGGGTGAATTATCATAAACTGGTTCGATTTGCATATGAATGCACCTAGTTGCTATTTACAAACTCTCAGAATGGCCTTGAGAAACCGGCCTACAAGTTGTTGTGGGTACATGCACGCGCATAGTCTAAACATGAAGTTGCGCACTGTCCACTTCCCCCTCTTGTAGGCTTGATGGTATTTCTTCACCAATTTGCTAAGGAATCGACATTTTAACTAGGTTTTGTTAATCTACGTGTTTGCTTAATTGGACAAAGCATTTTTCGAAAAAAGGGACAATTAATATTGGCTTTTAAATGTAAACTTGTAAATATATGTTGGTTAAAATGTAGGGAAGAAAATATTCCAAAATAATTATTCTGTGTACAGTTTTTTAAATAAAATAATTTCCGATAGAATTTTTTATGGTACAATTTTAAAAGTGCTCCACGTTAGACGATACTCCGACGAGTTTCCGCCTATTTTCCAGACGTCGGCGTTTCGGACCGATTTTCGTCATATTAAAATAATTCTGTATTATTAAAAACGCAAGTATTATTTAGTACTTGATGCCAACATTTAACCGAACAAGTGGAGACATCGGTGAGTTATTCTACAAGATAGAGAACGGAAGTCAGAAAACATGAGTTTTGAACTCGATGATTGTGGAGGAATTGCCGCGATTATTCGGTGTTGTGCTCTAATCGATACCTGCTCGAATAATAATAATAATAATAATAATGTGTGGACTTATATAGCGCACGTATCCACCAACTAAGTGGTGCTCAAGGCGCATTCTTTTTTACGTGCATTACACAACACACGGGACCTACGGCTTTACGTCCCATCCGAAGGACGAAGCAATTATGGTTAAGTATCTTGCTCAAGGACACAAGTGTCACGACCGGGGCTCGAACCCACACCCTGCTGCTGGCAACACCAGAACTTGAATTCGGTGCGCTAGACCGCTCGGCCATCGTCTGCAAATGGCGGTTATTGATGTCTTTTTACTTGTAGCCTATAAGTCTGTTATTAGAAGGAATGTACACATTTTGGTAATTATCCCCCAGTTCTAATCTTTTGAGTTTGAAACACTGTATTAAAACATATTCTTGATTCAAAGAAAGTAAGAATTCTTGTTTAAAGAGACAATATCGTCACAATCAATTAGATTCGATTAGATTAGATTAGATTGCATTTATTATCTACATTTAAAAAAATATAGAAATTCAATTTCCACTGGCAACAAAGGTAAAAACGACAATACAACAAGTACACAGCATAAAGTACAACAAACATCCAATATAAACCACCATATGTAAAACAACACAGACTGACGACGGACTGACACAAAAAGGTTAAAGATAATGGGGAAGACCGAGAATAAGAAACAAACAAAAGATGCTCAAAGGGACAAAGGAAAAATAAAACCAAAAAAAGAGAGGAAAAACAGTCAATATGATGTCAGAGGGAGAGAAGAATTCTTAATAAAAACTTTACGCAGGTAACCTAAATAAGACTCCTTGATGGTATAGGTCTGTATAGTTTTCATTGAGTTCTTTGTAATCAACGGTAGTTATTAGCTCTTAGTAGCTCTAAGGCAAAGAAGTGTGTCCAGCTATGGCTAGGACACATCTAACACGTGGACTCGATAAGAAGAAGAAGCTCTTAGTAAATAAGCGGTATGTTCCCCCTGAGTCTAGTATTGGCCAAAAATTATGTAATTAATAACTGAGAATATCGGTGCTGCTGTCATGGGCGGATCCAGAACATTTTTTAGGGGGGCACTGAGAATCAAAAACAATTATTTTTCAGTACTACAAAAATTACAATAAAATAATCAAAGGGAGAGAAAAACAAAGCACAGTGAGGGGGAAATGAGAGACAAGGGGGAATACCTTACCGTTTGTTTGTTTATCCCGCACACTGTGGGAATGGGAGTGCGTTCTCCCCTCCCCTCCCCTCTCTCTCTCTCTCTTTTTCTCTCCCTTTTTAAAAAATTAATTTTTTTAAACGATTTTAGGGGGGGGGGGGCTACAGCCCCCTTAGCCCCCCCTGGATCCGCCAATGGCTGTACCTGTAAACGTATAAAAGAGATGTAATTTCACTGTAAAAATGGTGTTTAGATTTAAACACATTTCTAAACACTTAGCTTGTACTCACATGTTTAGCCTAAAACATGTTTAGATTGTGCTTTTATGTGATGTGTGTTTGAATGCTAAACACCGTATGAACAGCTAAACACGTTTAGCTGTGTGACATGTACAGAGGATGACCGTTTAGCATTTAAACGCATTCCTAAACGCGTTCATTTTGCGCTTGTGTTTAAATACTAAACACCATTTTACAGTGTTGTTTTCAACCAGTGTATATTTATGTTTTTCTGAATTAAGACAAAAGGGGTTCAGACAATATTCCTTCTTACAATATTTGATAAAAGAACCCATATACGTTGTTAAGTTTCCTTATCCTCCCTAAAAATGGGGAAAGGTTAATTATTGATATTTGCTTGGAGCTCCTTTTAAATTCCTTGTGTAAAATGCTACATTTTCTGTAGATGAAAAGTAGAAAGACATACTAGGGATCCCTGAGTCTATCAACAACCCCGTTATTTCGTTTCCTCAGGTACATAAAGTTCGACCTGCTATGTTTGCTAAACCTATGATAGTCGGAATATTTTTGCAACGCAAGTCGTGCCGTCAATATGCCGATGATAGCGAACCGCAGTAAGACGATGAAGGGAAGAGCACGGCTGATGATGAAATCGGGGCACTGTTGCGTGAGAGTCCCTCTGAGGACGACTCCGAGATACTTGTCATGCAAACTCGGCGGGTGCATGCATTTGATATCCTGGTCCAACTTTGCGGCCCACTTCGGCGGTTGATCGGACCGCATCATGTCCTGCATCCAAGCCAGAAGACAATCGCACCACCACTTGTTACCACTTAGACTCAACATCTGCAGGAACGGCAGATCAGAAAACACTTCGTAGTCCAGAGTCAAAAGGCGATTATGATTCAGATAAATTGTGCGGAGGTTTTTGCTGTTGTTGAAGTCTCCCCAGTCTATCTTTCTTATCTTGTTGTGGTCGAGCTCAATGGTTTGCAGAGTGCTGAGATTCTGGATGTTAGGGACCCGGGTAAGGTTGTTGCTACCGAGTTTAAGAGAAGTAAGCGCCGAGAGCTGAGTAAAGCCGCTGCAGGTAAGATCTGAGATCTCGTTTGAGGTTAGATTGAGCTCAGCCAATCTCTCCAGTATTCCGTGGTTTTCAGTAATAGCTGAGATGTACCGCAGCCTGTTGAACGCTGCACTTATTACTTGGAGATTCCTTGTATAATTAAACAAGCCCAGAGGAAGTGTCACCAACCGATTGTCATCCACCCCGAATACACGGAGTTCTGGCATGTTATGGAGACTTCGTTCTTCGATGCTCTCCAAAAGATTATGTTGAAGTTTAAGCTCTACAAGACTGATTAGGTCTCTGAAACAATGCTCACTGATAACTCGCAGCTGATTTCCTCCCAAGTCAAGAACTTCTAAGTTTTCAAGTCCATTGAACACATTTCTTGGAAGAGAAACGATATCATTGTTTGCCAAATACAGGACCTTTAGGGTCATATTCTGGATTCGACCAAACCATTCACTAACGTCTGACACAAGCGGTATGCGATTGTGTGAAAAACTCAATTCTTTCATTGCAGGATTCTTTAAAAACCACGCAGCAGGATCTACTCCGACACCGTTACCCATCATAGACATCTTCTGAAGAGACGGAAAGTTAAAAAAGGTCCCTTCCTGGACGGACTGGATGAGGTTTTGATTCAAGTACAGTTGCTCCAAGCAAGACAATCCATCGAAGCTGTCTTTGGAAAGGTA
Source organism: Zoroaster sp. YZ-2022 (assembly GCA_029582265.1). NCBI lineage: Eukaryota > Metazoa > Echinodermata > Asteroidea > Forcipulatida > Zoroasteridae > Zoroaster > Zoroaster sp. YZ-2022. The sequence goes on along the minus strand of CM055834.1, from coordinate 11,457,990 downwards.
CCTCAGTTTGTTCATGGAGAGTTCCAGTACAAGCAGAGATGACAACCCCATGAAGGCCGTTGAGCGTCTCCAGTCTTTGGAGCTGGAAGAAGCTTCCGTCGGCTAGTCTCTCGAGGTGGTTGTTGGTCAGCGAGAGCCTCTGAAGCCGTCTGAAACAAGAGAAAGTTGCGTTTGTTATCTCGTGCATGATGTTCCCATCGAAGACTATTGACCTCGTCCAGTCTGACACACAGTCCTCGCCGGAAATGTGTGGGGGTGCGTGGCCGGCACAGTCCACTTGGACGTCGTCGCTGTTGCAATCGCATACGTACCGGCAAACTATTGTCGGCACACTGACAAACTGGTAGAGAGAGTTTAGTAATAACAGGAACTGAAATGCTGTCTGTCTTCTAGGGAAATTAAAAATGGCCATAATGTTATATGAACCACACAGTTACTGTCACGGTCAGAATACACCAGTCAGATGACCATACAGTGGTTTAGATCCGATTTTGGTCGAAACCAAACAAGCCTTTTATATTCTTATTCAGGCATAATAAAATATCATTTAGTCTCAATCAGGCATAGCAGAGTATTATTGGTCCCGGTCAGTGCGTCACAATACAACTTGTTAATAAAAACCAGTAAAATGTTTCTTTGATACAGCTGTCTAAATTGACTGTATTCAAATTCAAGTTATCACAGAATAATGTTGCCTCCATTGTCGGTATACAATATAATCTGTGCCGATGACGTCCAAATGTAGAATAAAATAACCCTGCAATAGTGTTGTTTTGACTTCAGGTTAAAGCCTCAAATACACTATTGCTAATCTCGAATAACGTATTCACATACATGTACCGGTATGTTTATAACTTTTGTATGTCTATTACGGAGCTCTGGAAGTGCCATCCGACTTGTTGAGATCCTGAGATAATTTATCTCAGGATGACGACATCCAACTTTCAAGATGTCGTCATCCTGAGATAAATTATCTCGGGATGTTGTCATCTTACGTTGATGATGTCGTCATGCTGAGTTAAATTGTCTCGGGATGTCGTCATTTTACGTTGATAATGTCGTCATGCTGAGATAAACTATCTCAGGATGTCGTCATCTTACGTTAATGATGTCGTCATGCTGAGATAAATTATCACAGGATCTCAACAAGTCGGATGGTATCAGACATCCCTTGAAATATTTATGTCTTAGGTGTTATCGTTTCAAGTAAAATTAATGAAATTAGTCCAACGTGGGAATGAATACGAACAATTTAAATAAATTTGTATAATTCCTGACCGCAGTGGCGAAGAACAAGATCCTTTGCTAGTCTTGGTTCAAGACTGTGTCTGTATGTTTTTTGATACACGAACCGCTTGTACAAAAAATAGCGCCCTTCTGCGGCATGCGGCATGGATCGTGTATAACAAACATAGGCCTGCAAACACAGTCTTGAACCAAGACTATGTCCTTGTGTACTATGCACCCCGCTAGTTCCATGCCCAATATCGTACCATCATCCAACAGGTTTTCCGCTGAAACTGGCTTGCATTATATCATCTATATTTATAAATCTAAATTTCATCTATATTTTGTCAAACCATTAAATATATATTTACAATTTTGTTTGTCTCTAATACAAAGTGCTAGCGGTGTGGCCCAAGTCGATCCAAATGCACGGTGTGTGGATTTTTGAGTTGATAACGGATATGGGCGCAGAGGGACACAAACTATTTGGAACAGGTAAGGCTTTTTTTTGCAAAACGAAAAATATATATAAAGGGTCTTCAAATAAATGTGAATTAATTATTTCATATAATAATAATAATAATAATAATAATGTTCCATTCTTATATAGCGCATTTCACGTAATGTCCCAATGCGCTTTACATTATTACCACTGGTCACTGGGCCAATATCATTCCTATAATCTTTCTCAGCTCCCTGGGGAGTATACAGCCAATGTGTAACCTTTTGGCGCTACAGGGCTAATCAAACACAATAACCAACTCTACCCTCACAGGTACCCATTTATACACCTGGGTGAAGAGAAACAATTACAGTAAAGTGTCTTGCTCAAGGACACAAGTACCACGGTCGTCGCCAGGTTTCGAACCCACATTCTAATGACACAGCCATCAGAACTTGAGTCCAATGCACTTAACCGCTCGGCCATGGCACCCCGACGTATATGGATTCCTCGTGTTTATTTAGACCAATTCAGTAGAGTTCTCGTGAGTTCAGTAGAGTTCTCGTGAGTCTTTTCGTAGTCTCGAATTCAAAATTGACCTGTGGTGCGGATTTTGATTCACGCTCGGCTTGCCGTTTGTCTATAGTCCAGCGCTTAAAGGGGTAATATCGTCACGATTAGAGAAGACGTTTGAATCAATGTCCTAGTTTAAGAACACAGTGGCTGAAAATTACTGGCTCATTATGCAGCAGAAACGGTACCAGTAATTATGGCCTTATCATGTGGCGTATTATTTTCAGTCACCGAGTTAATCTAAAACTAGCATTGCGATTCTATGCCCTGTTGATCATGATGATATCGTCCCTCTAAATCCAAGTGGAACCAGAGGGATTTGTTAAGCTCTTTCATTCCAATAACAAGGGTAGATTCTCGGGTGGAGATATTATTACAAAGGGATACTCACTGAATTATTTTTCCACCTTATATTTTCAAAAAAATACGCCCAATTCATTTACATTTGAACTTCGGATTCCGGAGTTTCTAAAAAGCTGGATTTTTTTCTTAGGATTGCATTGGAAATGTTATTTTCTATGCATGAAAAAAGTAATCAAAAAGTTGTTTGTTCGTAGAATTCATTGATTTTTTTTGTAGGATTACTGCGGAATTTTTCTTTTCTAACAAATGTTTTTTTTTGCCAATTGCTGGATTTTTTTTTCGTAGGAATGCAGCGGAAACTGTACCGGTATTATGCATATCAATCCTAGAACAACTTAATATATAAAAAGCGAAAATTTACTCGAGAATGGCATCAGATTTTTTTCTAACCTAGTACAAAGAGCAGCGGCTTAGTTTTCTTCTTATTCTATAATTTGTTTGAGAAGTATTGTGGAATTTGAGGTTTGATGCAGAGTTGCAGTTGAGTTATTCGTCACTTCTTCATGAGTACTATAGAACTTCAAAATAAAACCCGTGAGTACGAGTACGAGTACTTTATCATGAGTACGACAACTTTGTCACGATCGAGTATACGATCGAGTACGTTACCATGTGTAAAATTGCGAATTCTTGGTCACGATTGTAACGGCCTGATTCAAAATGCATTTATGCACGAATTTTACTCAAATCAAGCTATGGGTGTTATTGGTATTCCTACATAATAAAACATTCTTATAATGGGTTACATAATTTTTGTGTAATGACAGATCAAATGCGTGCCTGCGAATACTTGTATTCGTTTATCATGTGATCATTCCTAAAGTCATAGCCGTGATGCTCATACTTTATTACTATAGGCCAGTAGAAGTGAAGGGAATGTTAAAAAGACCTATGAAATGAAATTTTATACAGATACCTATTTTTGCAGATATTTATTTATTTCTGGATAGTGCAAACATAAATGTGAAGTTTATTTTCAACATGCAAAGAAGACTGCTGAGCGAACCTTTTAAATTAAACAAAATGTTCATGATAATCCTTAACAACTGAGGGCGCTGTTTTATGAGATCACAAAAGGAACTCAGATAAAGTGTACAAGAACAAAACCTAAAATATTGCCCAAGACAGCAGTAGATACCTCAATAAGTTTACTGACAGAAAACCAAACACTCAGTAAGCAAGAAAAAACAAAAAGTTTGAATAATAAATTTGTGAAAAGACGAATAATTCAATCAGACAACGTTTATGCACAAACCAACCATTGCATTGCATCTTTAAAAAATGTATTAAAACACCAACAAATTGGCAACCGAAAGGTAGCAGAGTGACGTCACCATGGATACAGAGTCATTATCATGAATTCAAGTTAATTAATTCCTAATTAATTTATTTTTGCCCTACACCGACGTGTGTGTAACACTGTATGCTTAGTGTTTTCCGAGTGTCTGTGAAAAACTACACAGGCAACTTGGGCGGGATTCGAACCCACGACTTCCTGCTTACAAGTGCAGACATCTTAACCTCTCGACCACCGAGCTTACCCGATAATGGTTAGCCGGCTAGCCGGCTAGAATCCTATATAGCAGCGGGTTTATATACACCCATCACAACTTCTAAGTTCCCCCTAATATTTTTAAGAATATCTCAACAAGTATTGCATGAATTTTAAAAATTCAAAAAGCAAATGACAGAATGACATGTTCTACACAGCTCGTAATGAAATGGTTGAAATTCAATCATGCATGCACAATTGACAGTGATTTGAATGAAAATTCAGCTGAAAAAAGTTGCAGTACAAAGCATTGCTTCAATGGCATGTTACACATGTAGTTTTCTGTAAGAACTCAGTTATGGAGAATAATGGAGGACCAATTCCATATTAAACTCTTGCTCTACCCTTCTAAAACAATGGACATGCATGTTGCATGTTGCTCTTTGAATATTCTTTTCTTATTATGAAACAGCCATCAATACCATTGTTATTGATGCATGAGTTCTTACAGAAAACGACATGTGTAACATGCCCTTGAAGCAATGCTTTGTACTGCAACTTGTTTTTCAGCTGAATTTTCATTCAAATCACTGTCAATTGTGCATGCATGATTGAATTTCAACCATTTCATTACGAGCTGTGTAGAACATGTCATTCTGTCATTTGCTTTTTGAATTTTTAAAATTCATGCAATACTTGTTGAGATATTCTAAAAAATATTAGGGGGAACTTAGAAGTTGTGATGGGTGTATATAGGTTGGTGAAATTAAAACCTGTTGTATAGGCTCTTCATGCCTATACAGATCGGACTTTCACCTTCGTGTACATTTTAACACCTTAACATTTTAATTCTACCACTTTGCTTTAGGCAATTACTTAATTACTACTTAAACTATAGCCAAGGCGTTGATCCAGTATCTCGAAAAAGGAGGGGGACACTGCCCAAAAACAGAGTGACACTGCCCAAAAACAGAGTGACACTGCCCAAAAACAGAGTGACACTGCCCAAAAACAGAGGGACACTGTCCAAAAACAGAGGGGCACTGCCCAAAAACAGAGTGACACTGCCCAAAAAACAGAGTGACACTGCCCAAAAAAGAGGGGGCTCACAAAAACGTATGCTTGGCGAAAAAAGATCTGCCGATGACTATTGTTAACGCTATAGGTCTACGTGTTACAGATGCTGCAAGCTTCCATTTAATTAGTCTTCCGTCATTAGTATTCCGTTATTATCCATCAATCTGTTAAAAAACAGGAAAACAAAATTATAGACTTGTGGTCAAAACAAACAAATGCTGCAAAATCTACACCAGTGTTAAAAACTTCAACCGTCGCCCAATATGATAATCATGGAATAATACACTCACTGGCCAAAAGTATTGCAACATGAATTTGTACGAGACATTGCCTAGACGGATGGCCGCAATTATCAGGTCACGTGGTTACCCGACGCAAGAACAGTAAAAAAGAACAATGACTTCAAAACACAGGCACTTTCAAGAAGTCTTAAGTAGTGTAAATAAAATAAAATAAATTATTGTAACACAGTTCTCCAAACTGAACTTTGGTGTGAATTTCAATGTTACAATACTTTTGGCCAGTGAGTGTAATATCGATACTACTGGTCATCATACAGGGTGTCCCCATAAAAAGTATACTGAGATAAAAATTACTGTAATGGCAAACCTACTTTATATATGGGAAAGAGAAATATATCTCTAGAAAGGGCAGAATGTACTCTTTGCAATGGTATACAGCTTGTGATGTTATTGACACAGATGAGTGGACAAACTAGACAGATGTTAAGGGTACTGAAAGCAGGACTGTGACAAGTTTGCATATTTGAATAACAAAGCTCAACCATGCAAGTGTGCAGAATACCAAATGCCTTTGCTTTTTCAACACATTCTTGAAAACAAGGAATGTACCTAAAACAATGTAATCTGCTTTGTTTTCGCTACTTACCTCAAAAGTTTAATGTGCTGTGCCCTCCACATGGCCACCATTCCTGTCAATGCACATCTGACATCTTCGTAACATGTCCCTTACTGCTCGTCTGATCATTCCAGGGTCTTGATGGAGATTATCGACTTCTTCCACTATTCTTGCACGTAACTCCTGAACATTGGCTGGGGGTGTAGTGAAAATTTTGTTCTGCAGGTCACCCCATAAAAAGAAATCGCATGGTGTCAAATCCGGCGAACGTGGCGGCCATTCAACCTCATTGTAAACAGCAATTACTCTGTTCCCAAAAAGTTCTGCCAGACGTTGCCTCACAGCAACAAGTCTGTGAGGTGGGGCGCCATCCTGAGCCCACCACACCCTCCTGAAAGCTCCACGTCGTTGTCTCGGGAAGATCTGTTCCATTGCTGGCACCACAGATTCATTAATCAGATTCAAATAGTCCTGTCCATTTAAATTTCCTTGGAAGAAAAATGGTCCTAATAATGATCCATTACCACACATTCCAACCCATACATTCACCCTCTTCCCTGCTCATGTTTCGCTCATAGGACGCAGCTGCAGGTGGATTACGACGTTCAGCATACACATGCTCGTTATGGAAGTTAACTGTTCCATTCATGCAAAAACCTGCCTCATCTCCAATGATAAAGAATTGAAGAAACTGTTCATCCCTGTTACATTTATCCAAAAACCACCGTGAAAATGTGACTCTTCTGTCATAATCTGCTTGCAGGAGTTGATGCTGAACATGGATGTGATAGGGATGAAGGTGTAAATCATTTCGTGTGATGTTGTTGAACGTTGAATGTGGTATACCAGTACCATTTCTCCTGCTGCTAATCCTTGGGTTTCTTTCAACTGCTTCTCTTACCAATTCGATGTTTTCCTGAGACCTTCCAGTTCGTGGACGTCCAGATCGACCTGTGTTACGGTTTAAATTTGTGCCATGTTCGCCATACTTTTTAACATTTTTCCAGATAGTCCGTTTTGTTGGCGGTTCCCTGTCCGGGAAACGAATCCTGAAGGCATTTTGAGTTGCAACATAACTTTTTGTTTCATGGTACTTCTGGACAACAAATGCCCTATGCTCAACTGTGAACTGGACCATGTTTGCTGATGAAGTGAAAGTTTCCTACAGCATGCAATGCTTTTGCTGCATCCAGTAAGCACATTACACAATGCAGGTAGGATGAACATTCATGTGTTGAAAAAGCAAAGGCATTTGGTATTCTGCACACTTGCATGGTTGAGCTTTGTTATTCAAATATGCAAACTTGTCACAGTCCTGCTTTCAGTACCCTTAACATCTGTCTAGTTTGTTCACTCATCTGTGTCAATAACATCACAAGCTGTATACCATTGCAAAGAGTACATTCTGCCCTTTCTAGAGATATATTTCTCTTTCCCATATATAAAGTAGTTTTGCCATTACAGTAATTTTTATCTCGGTATACTTTTTATGGGGACACCCTGTATAAGGCAACTCGTCCATATATGAACACTATGGAAGCAACACTGGTGTCATTTTAACAGTTTTTAGCAGGGTAGATTATTTCTCAAGGATAAACGCACAAAATACCATTAAATACCAATAATTTATACCTAAGGCCAAAAAAGTCTCCAGTTTCTGGTCATGGGTCTGCTTCAATTTTTTTTTTAATTTAATTTTGTTTGTTTGTTGCCAACCAGTGAAATGCATGATCCATGTATACACGGTTGTGGTAACCAGACCAAACTTCCCGTGCACAAAGTAGACCTACAGTGGCTAAGAGAGGCCTCACAAATCAGGCAAATGTTCATATCCCTATGTGACACAGGTCGTTTAAAACACAGCACGGCAGAATTCTAATCGATCCAGCAATTTTGGCTGCAATTGGACATCGTTTCAGAGCAAAATATAAATAAATGAATTTAAAAAAAAATAAAAAATCCTGACGCGCGGCTCCTAGGAGACCAGAAACTAGAGATTTTTTGGCCCAAATAATGACAAATAATGACAAATAATGACAAATAATGACAAATAATGACAAATAATGACAATCGCACAAAATAACTGCCGTATTACAGGTCTTCCATGTTTTTACGGCAAATGTTTGAAATTCAACAATTTCATTTTTTTTAAAGATGAAATTACAGACAGAATAAATTTACAGGATGATTAATACTTGTACAATCTTTACACCAAGTTAGCTAAGATGATAAAAATTACTCAACTGAGATTTCCGATGTGAAATAATTTAAATTATGAAAGGAAGTTTCCTTCATTTACATAGCTTGGTTCACTAGCGCTCTTTGACTAATGAGGATGTTATGGTGTTCAATATTCTTCAGTTATTTCAGAAGTAAATTTCAAAAGTAAAACTTTTTGTGTTTTTCTGCCAATTGAGTGTTTGGTTAGTTTTTCGATAAACGAAGTTGTTGAGGTAAGGTTTTGGGTTTATATCTTTAGACTTTTTAATGAATATTCATGATATGATAATTCATTGCCATTCTACAGAAAATAATTTGACTCGGGTTAATCTAACTGGGCATTTCAAGACGGTGCAAAACGTTAAATGAAACTTAATTTTTTCTCTAAAGTCTTCCTTCTGGTGATACTGTGCCCTCTCCTTAGGTTGGCCTACCGGTACCGGTACCTCTTCTGTAGGTACCGGTACTGTAGAGATAGAAAATAACAGTTTTAATTAAAGGGACACTAACGTCACGATCAACAGGGCATGGAATCAGAGTGCTAGTTTTAGATTAACTCACTGAAAATAATGTTAAGTTCATATTATTGTTGTTGCTGCATAAATGAGTCATTATTAATTTTCAGTCACTGCGTTCATCTTAAATAAGTTTCAATTCAGGAAACAAGATTGGGTTGCATGCTGTTATGAAACTTTTGTGCGCAGTCACGATTACTTCGACAGGTTACTGCGACTGGCATGATTCATTGCACGGACGTCTGTACAGATATTTGTTGTTCAACAAAATAAGCAAAACATCTCACCACGAACTTCCAATTCCTCAATCAATTTTGTGTAAGGCGCGGCTGGTGGCGCTGGAAAATGAAACGGTATACAAATTAATGCCTAAAATCTACAGTTTTCATAATAGAGGGCAAATAGACAGACAGCCAGGCGACCAACCGACAGATAATCAGACAAGCAAGCAAACAAACAAACAATAATAAGAATATTAGAAAAAATACAAATGGTAACATGTCACCTTCAAATGATTTTTATTGGCCCATCATTATAAATACAAATAAGACTGAAGTGTTTGTTTTAACAAACAGTGGGTGTTCGGGTCATTTCGGTCCAAACAATTTGTCCCTAATTTGCCATAGTGACCAATCCCGAATTAAGTTGGCACAGTGACCAATGCGGTATTGGTCACTTTGCCAAATTACAAAAATAGCCAGTTTGAGCATTCGTCATTTGAATGCATGCTCTATCTCCAAAACTATAAGGAAAACATGCATGTGAATTAGATACAATGGTAGATCTCTTTCTGAATGTACTAATGGGCGGGAAAACTTAAAATTGAAAAAAGTCGGATTGGTTACTATGGCAAATTAGGGACGAAATGATCAATGATGACGCCACAATCATATTTTTGAAATGTTTTCTTTAATTTTTTTAACAATATTAATTTCATCTTCAAAAGTTGTACAGATCAAATTAGCGTTTCTTATTCTATATTGTTGCGTTCATATTAATTTCCAAGCAGTCCTTATATCGTTCCTGTCATTCACAACTGTGTTCAGTTAGTTCTATTTCGTTTTTCGGCATTCATGACTTCAATTATCTGATCCTGAAATTGGAGTAAAGATAAATGATCCATAATGGAACAAACACTAGACACACAACTAATAATTACCGTACTTGGCGTCCACATAAGCCACAGCACAGCCAAACAATACGAGCAGTGCCAAACATGTATAAGTCTTCATCTTCCTGTCGGTCAGAAAGGGATTATCAAAAAAGCAGTTCAAAATAACAAAAAATCATTTGTAATCTCCATATATTTCAGGTCAGCTTTCCTGCATGTATTACAGAACTTATGATCATACATGTATTTATAGGTTTTCCCGATCAATTTCAATTTTGTTAATTTTTGTTAACATTCAAATTCACTCCGTTTTTACTGATCCGATCAAATTAGGGTTTCTTTTTTATATTGCTGCGTTCATATTAATTTTCAAGCAGTCCTTATTTCGTTCCTGTCATTCACAACTGCGTTTAGTTAGTTCTGTTTCGTTTTCGGCATTAATGACTTCAAGTTATCTCATCCTGAAATTGGATGTTTTGCATCTTTTCGTGAATCAAACAATCATCGAAGCACAAAGGATTTTTGTTTTATTTTTCGCTTTCGTTTATGTGCAATCAATTTCTTTTTAAGCGTATTTAAATGCGCCCTTGGCAAATTTCAGTTATTTTTTTCCGATGGTTTTTGTTGTTATGAGTTATGAAAGTCACTGAGGCCTATCTTTTTCGAAACGTCTTCTTTTGTGTCGCTATCCAATTTATTGATTTTTATTCCAATGTCAAACAATTAAAAGTACCAAACAAGAATCTGAGTATCTCTACGAGGTCACATTCGTTACCCTTTGCAATATTTCCACGTCATTCTTTCATCTTTCCCTTTTACTTTCTTTCCTAGTTCTTTTTGTTTGCTTTTTTCTTTTTCTCTCCCCCCCCCCCTTTTTGTTTTGGGTGGGGGTTGCTTTCTTTAGCCTGCAATCTCGGGCCTGAAAACTGAAAGTAAAAATGTGACAAATGAATGCCAATTGATGAAATTGAATTCTTGATGAACCTCTTGCGACTGGTTCTGACGAAATTGAATGAACGTATCGACACTTTCAATTAGAACGTATACCGGTACTTGTTTTGGCGATGAGTTGGGTTATATGACAATAGAATGCTCAACTTAAGAATTTGAATGTATCTTTTTGCTGATTGAATGATGATGGAAAGGAGTATTCATTTTCAAATCATATTGAATGAGTTGGGTATAAAATTGAATGAAAAAGGTTTGAAATTCGCTGGGAAAACCTATATTTGCAATTTTAAGCAAATATATATATATATATATATATATATATAAAGACATAAGGAACACTAAAAATGATAAATGATAAAATTGTTCATAGATCTGGTAAATGCAGGTTGTGCAGGAGTTTTGAGTGCACTAAAATGTGAAATAAACAGCATGATGTTTACTACTGATTACTGGATTTGCAAATGACTCTACTGCAGTAAATTTCTTTGGGAGATTTGTGAAGATGAGACCAAATGTGGATCCAACTGAGAATGAGTTGGTTGAAGGTCGACTTACATCATCCACTACCGTACCGTACCTGTGTAAGTCCAATGGAGTCAGTGATTTCCCGACGATTGAGAGTAGAATTAGACTCAGTTTGCCAATTGATATTGAAATCACCAAGTAGAAGATGAGACGTATACTTTGACTAGAAATTTTTGTTAATGACACATACCGTTTGGATCTGACTTCTTCAGTATTCAGCCAACACAGACGAAAGCTTTGGCTATTTTATCAAGATCAGTAACACCGCTGTACTCACTGCAGACGGACACACCTTTAAACTGTGTTGAAATCCAAACGGTCGTACCTATAATTATATAACCATTTAAAAGCATAAAATTGGCAAGACAATTAAGACAATCTGATTGGACGAAACGAATCTTATGAGGGTTTATTAACAGCGAGTGATGCCTATTTATTAGCGGCGTTGACCACCAGCTGTTATTTAATAATAATATTATATGCGTGACTATGGATTGAACCAATCAGAGTGTTGAGGTTTGTATTGCCGTCACGTGGACTCACTAAAATGAAATGTCATCTGTCCTCAAAATAAATAAAAATGTGTATTCAGTTAATTTTTTTTCTAGCTGTTCTTCAATACAATTTTTGAAATTTTAAAAACAAAATTGAGTTGGGCATTTAGGAATGAGAATAACAATTCAATACTTGGTCTTTTTTTATTATTTTTTTTAGATAGATACTATCATTTGTTTGGCGCCTTTTCCCAAAAATTCACAAAAATTCGCATTTTGCTGCCAATCTAGAAACACTATGAGTGTCCTGGGTTCTTTTACGGGCATTACACAACACACGGGATCTACAGCTTTACGTTCCATCCGAAGGATGAAGCAATTATGGTTAAGTGTCTTGTTCAAGGACACAAGCGCCGCAAGCAGCCAGGCCGGGATTTGAACCCACATTCTGACAACACCAGAACTTGAGTCCGATGCACTAGTCCACGACACTCCACTTTTACAGAATAAAGACCTCGGGGTCGTCGCCTCAGGTGATAATGGACCTCGCCTTCGGCTCGATGTTATATGTAATTGCTCTCCAAGGCCGTAGCCAAAAGGGGTTGTGGTTGTGTGTCTCACGAATACCCCTCCTCGTTCAGCGATTTTGAAGGTGTTAAATTTTACCGCCGTTGAATTCGTCACTCGGCAAATTGGCTTTCACCCCCCCCCCCCCCCAAAAAAATATGCACCCCAAAGATTACCGTAGCCTATAATATAATTATTTTGTTATGAATTTATAAAATGTATTGTTCCAAACAAAGGGGGTGACGCTGTGTGACCACAGGTGCACCCCCATGTTGGTCAAAACTTGGCACGGTCACTGCTTGAATGTTTCCACTTCCCCACTTCTATATAAGTAGCAATCGACACCCCGGAATGGAGCCTTATTAAATTAAAGGAGGGTATGTACTGACAGTTCAACCATGGAGGAATTTCCTCCATGGTTCAACACACCATGAATACTTGCATGCTCAATTTTAAATACATTTTTAAAGCGTTTGGAGGAATTCACTTGTTTAATTTTAATTAGTAAGACTTGTACTTTCCATCATGGTGAAAAGGATAAGTAAAGACTGTTTGCGGTGACACAATGAGTAGGTAAACAGTTGGTTACAAGTCGACGTTTCGATCAGTATGCTCTAATTGTCTTCAGGAGAATGCCTGACTCTGGGAGATGCTGATGCTAAAGTAGACTGCTGAGGGATTTGCGCGAAGAATGGATGCTTATGATTATTATTATTTACTGATTCATTTCAATGAGCATACACTTCCCCCACTCCAAGGATCCCAGTTCCACCAATTCCCACCTGCACTCAACAACGCACTAACCCCCCTAGCATCCAGTGTTCATTAGCTTTTTATAAGTTGCATGGTCGTACCCTTTGCAGTTATACGAGCCAGGTTCAACTCCTTGTGGGAACATTTACATTAAATGTAACGCAAATAGGAAAAAGGAAAACATGTGTAACGTAAGGAAAACCTGTGTGTAAAGTTATTCGTTGCTTTGAGGAGTATTTTACATAATATAAATTCAAAACGAAATTTGAACCACCCGGTATTTTGTTTTTTAATTGTACAAAATTACAGTTATTCATTGTTTTGAGGAATATATAAATTTTTACATAATATAAGTTCAAAATGAAATCTGAACCACCCGGTATGTTGTGTTTTAATTATACACAATTACAGTTATTCATTGTTTTGAGGAATATATAAATTTTTACATAATATAAGTTCAAAACGAAATTTGAACCACCCGGTATTTTGTTTTTTAATTGTACAAAATTACAGTTATTCATTGTTTTGAGGAATATATAAATTTTTACATAATATAAGTTCAAAATGAAATCTGAACCACCCGGTATTTTGTGTTTTAATTGTACACAATTACAATTATTCATTGTTTTGAGGAATATTTAAATTTTTACGTAATATAAATTCAAAACTTAATTTTACAAAATTACAAAATATATTCAGAAGCAAAGCCTGTCTCTCTGGATGATTTTATTGTTAATGAAAGTTAATTCCAAAATTAAATTTTAGCATACAAATTCATATGGGAGATTGGGCAATGGCAAATCGCCCCACCCTGAGGTATGGTAATGTCCAGGCTCATAACCTATCAGTCAATCTGTTATATTTACAATGGTATTACGCTTTCAACACAGCTTCAGTGTCCACCCTGTGCTAAATTCTTGGCATTTCTTACCATATTCATCGATCTACTAGCTCGGATGTAAAATTTATGGGAGGTGGCCACCCCCTCATTAATTATAAATCTGACGCTGAGAAGTTTAAACAATTTTGCCTGTTCCCTATTTAGCCACTTCTCTATTTGTTTGATTTGCCATAAATTCAGCCCGATCCAACTCAGCTCATGCATGGTGCAAAAAAAACCATCCCAAAATATGTAGCTCTGGCTATATCTGACGGTTTGTAATGGGCACGGCCACGCAGGCAAATGAGGGACGCCTAAGAGCTAAATCCAGCTGAATTTTTCTCAACAATAAAATCATCCTGAGAGACAGGCTTTGTTTTTGAATAAATTTGGTAAAATTAAAAAACACTGGGTGGTTCAGATTTCGTTTTGAATTTAAGTTATGTAAAACCTATGTAAAAATATTCTTCAAAGCGACGATTAACTGTACACACAGGTTTTCGTAAGAATTAATTTTGCGTTAATAATAAGTGTTAGTAAAGTACTATCACACAGACAGATTTTTGAATAAATGTTGTTAAAAAAAATAAACACCAGGTGGTTCATTTATATGCATACGCTGATCAAGAACAGATCTGCTAAATATTTTCAGTTTCCTAAAGTTTAGGTTTGAACAAAATTACATCGTCCGCCCGTAACATGCAGTGTATTGTGCATGAGGAACAATTTGCATCCGGCCAAATACCATTACTATGTGTAGTTTCTCACCAACGGTTCTGAACAACCAACTATCTCTTATTAAAGAGATTAATTACATGGTGCTACCGTTAACTTTACTTCTACTGTACCTCCACCAAGCTTCAAATCCTACTAAAAATACACATCCTACTAAAAAATACACATACACTTTATGATAAACAGCTCGGCGCGTGAATTCCTCACTATTTAGTGGGGTGCACCCACATATAGACGGAATCCATATTTGGGCTAGCCCTGGTCCCGTACGGTGGATCAGTGGTCCCGATCCCGCGCATTGCTTGGCATCGCTCACGTACGGCTCCCTCAGAACCAGATGTGATAGCGCCCTCTTTTGTGTTTATTAGCAAATTAGTAGGTACTAGTAGTGTTGACCACTGTCTCTGTTACCCTGACAGATGAATAGAGATTGGTGCTGTTGACCCCCAAGGTGAGTTCGTACCAAGCAGAGAGCAACAAGCGTTATGGGTTTTTTTAATGAATTTTTGTTGTTTTTAGTTTGTTATTTCATTTTCTTCAAATTCGATCGATGTTAGAACTTCAATTTCAGTTTATAAAGTCACAAGGAGTCGGCTGTATCGGGGTGGGGAAGGATTCATTATGGTTCATTCTGGTGTAAAACACAATTATATCGATGTTAAAGGGACACACATCCATTGATAATAATAATAATAATAATGTGTGGACTTATATAGCGCATGTATCCACCAACTAAGTGGTGCTCAAGGCGCATTATATCATTACCCCTGCTCATAAGGCTCATAAATCATTCCTGAAACCATCTCAGCTCCCTGGGCAGTATACAGCTCAATTGCTGCCATTACAGCGCATATAGGGCTAATCAACCAACTCTGCCCTCACAGGTACCCATTTAACCCCTGGGTGGAGAGAAGCAATTATGGTTAAGTGTCTTGCTCAAGGACACAAGTGTTTTGCACTATACGGCTCGGAAGATCTTTCAACAAGCAACTCTGAACGTCCTGAAATATTGTATTGTTCTTTTAAGTGAATGTCCTGGCATTATGCTGATACTGCTTGCTCGAAAGGCGCCCTCAACAGGTCGTGCAAGATTGTTGGAAGCACTTTAATATTCGGTGATTTAAAGGGACAATATCGTCATCATCAGCAGGGCATGGAATTGGAGTGCAAATTTTAGATTAACTCAGTTATACTGAAAAAATACCCCACACGTTAAGGTCATAGTATCTTTGCTGCTGCATAAATGAGCCAGTAATTATCAGTCACTGTGTTCATTATAAACCAGAACACCATGCCCTGTTGAAAGTCTACTCTGATCGTGAAGATACTGCCCTCTAAATGTCATTTGATCGTAAGGGTGAACAATCTAAAAAACGGCAACATTATGAGGAATTATTATAGAGACCGTGTGTCTCTTTAAGCAGACATAATAGTGATGAGCACGGTAGGCGATGGAGCGTATACCACTGGCGGTGACAGTGAGACGCCACTGCAATTAATATTTTAAATCGCACGGTCATTCAGGGCTTTTAGCATTTTTCCTTTTAACTTTTTAGTTTAAAAGAAGTTTATCATAAAATGTTGGATGAAATTTAAAACAAAATTTAAATTTCCACAAATTTTGTCATTATAATTTATAAATATTTGATGTTAAAGGAAATTGTACAACTTTGTTTATTACATTTTTAACTGTTTTGGGCATACCCTGGGTAAATAAATGAAATAAATAAAATAAATAAATAAATGTGAAGTTGGTTATGGTATTAGACATACTAAAACATGATTCCGTCTACTACTAGGTGCTGACAGGCGGGACCGCCTCCAGATATTCCAATCAACCCCTATCGATGTCGTCCATGTACCCGGCCAGCTCTTCCACCGTTTTCTGCTCCGGTATCGCGTTTTAGCACGCCTATGAAGCTTGCCCTCTGGCCTCCTCTATTCTTCCGTCTGGCATGTTGTTATTGTTTAGAAAACATGCAATGAATTACATATTTGAAATGGATCACGGCTGTAATGCCACCAAAAATCAAAAATAAGAATGCATTTTCTCTTTTTTCCCCGTAAATGTAAGCTGAAACTTTGACATGTTGGTTTCTGTACATACCGGGTATCTCTTGATTCCTACAAAGTATGGATGCGTTTACAGACATTGGTTGGTTTCTGTACATATCTCTTGATTCCTACAAAGTATGGATGCGTTTACAGACAATGGTTGGTTTCTGTACATATCTCTTGATTCTTATAAATTATGGATGCATTTACAGACATTGGTTGGTTTCTATACATATCTCTTCATTCTTATAAAGTATGGATGCATTTACAGACATTGGTTGGTTTCTGTACATATCTCTTCATTCTTATAAAGTATGGACGCATTTACAGACATTGGTTGGTTTTTGTACATCTCTCTTGATTCTTATAAAGTATGGACGCATTTACAGACATTGGTTGGTTTTTGTACATCTCTCTTGATTCTTATAAAGTATGGACGCATTTACAGACATTGGTTGGTTTCTGTACATATCTCTTGATTCTTATAAAGTATGGATGCATTTACAGACATCGGTTGGTTTCTGTACATATCTCTTGATTCTTATAAATTATGGATGCATTTACAGACATTGGTTGGTTTCTATACATATCTCTTCATTCTTATAAAGTATGGATGCATTTACAGACATCGGTTGGTTTCTGTACATATCTCTTCATTCTCATAAAGTATGGATGCATTTACAGACATTGGTTGGTTTCTGTACATATCTCTTCATTCTTATAAAGTATGGACGCATTTACAGACATTGGTTGGTTTTTGTACATCTCTCTTGATTCTTATAAAGTATGGACGCATTTACAGACATTGGTTGGTTTTTGTACATCTCTCTTGATTCTTATAAAGTATGGACGCATTTACAGACATTGGTTGGTTTCTGTACATATCTCTTGATTCTTATAAAGTATGGATGCATTTACAGACATTGGTTGGTTTCTGTACATATCTCTTGATTCTTATAAAGTATGGACGCATTTACAGACATTGGTTGGTTTCTGTACATATCTCTTGATTCTTATAAAGTATGGATGCATTTACAGACATTGGTTGGTTTCTGTACATATCTCTTGATTCTTATAAAGTATAGACCTGTGGCAAATTTAAAGTTCTTGTCTAAAACAATTGAACGTGTTGCCGTACTCCAGATGCAGAACTACTTGTCTACAAATAATTTAAATGCTACCATGCAGTCTGCATACCGACAAAACCATAGTTGTGAGACAGCCCTACTTCGTTTGTAATGATCTGCTTTTAACACTAGACAAGGGACATGAAGCTGTTTTGCTGTTACTCGATTACTCGGCTGCTTTTGATACAATTAGCCATGAAATTCTTCTCCAGCGGCTACAGCACAGATTTGGATTTCGAGAAACAGCATTGAACTGGCTTCAATCATACATCACCAATCGCTCTCAGTCTGTTGTTATTGGAGATTATGTATCGTCCAGTCTTCCATTGAAGCAAGGAGTACCCCAGGGGTCAATAATGGGCCCCATCGTCTTTACGATGTACTCCTCGCCATTAGATGATATCATAAAATCATATGGTTTTGGTCACGCCATCTATGCAGATGACACCCAAGTCGACACTATACTGCATAAGGACGATTATTTAACTGTCATTCCTAGATTAGAATCATGTTTAAATGAAATTCAGATGTGGTCATCAGCAAATGCTCTTAAGATTAATGAAGGGAAGACAGAGTTACTTCATCTGTCATCACGTTTCAGGAACAAAACTGTTTTACCACCCATTATGTTTAATAAAGTCAATCTCAAACCGGCTCAGTGTGCAAGAAATCTAGGTGTAGTGCTTGATAACCATTTAACAATGACACATCACATCAATAATATTTGTCGGGCTTCTTCTAATGGCTTGTACAAGATAGGAAAGATTAGACAATTTCTAAATCAGAACATAACTGAAAGATGAATACACGCTTTTGTAATGAGTCGCATTGATAACTGTAATGGACTTTTGTATGGATTACCCGACTCTCTTCTTGTTAAACTTCAACGTATTCAGAACTCTGCAGCTAGACTTATCACTCGTACCTGTTCACATGAACCCATTTTGCCCAGTTTTGTATAATCTTCATTGGTTGCCAGTTAAACAGAGAATTATTTTCAAACTTCTTGTAACAACATTCAAATGCAAACATGGTCTAGCTCCTCAATACCTCCAAGAACTAATCCAAAATTACTGTCCTGCAAGAAATCTTCGTTCTGGGTCAAGAAACCTCTTAACACCATTTCCAGCTACCACTAAAGCATATGGGCAAAGGGCATTTCAGGTTGCATCTCCTGAACTTTGGAATTCGCTCCCCAATAACATCAAAGAAAGCCCCTCCCTTGAACAGTTCAAGTCTATTCTTAAGACTTATCTCTTTGTCAAATAACTTATGTATTCACTGTATGTATTTTGTAGTTCTATCTATAGTTTTTGTTGTAAAAATGTACCTGTTTTGTTTTATTCTTGCTCATTGTATACCTCACTTCTGGTTTTTCTCTTTTCCCCTTTCCTAAAGCGCTCTGAGACTTTATTGTAATTTTGCGCTATATAAAAACTGTATATTATTATTATTATTATCTCTCTTGATTCTTATAAAGGATGGATGCATTTACAGACATTGGTTGGTTTCTGTACATCTCTCTTGATTCTTATAAAGTACCGGTATGGATGCATTTACAGACATTGGTTGGTTTCTATACATATCTCTTGATTCTTATAAAGTATGGATGCATTTACAGACATTGGTTGGTTTCTGTACATATCTCTTGATTCTTATAAAGTATGGATGCATTTACAGACATTGGTTGGTTTCTGTATATATCTCTTGATAGTCTTATAAAGTATGGATGCATTTACAGACATCGGTTGGTTTCTGTACATATCTCTTGATTCTTATAAAGTATGGATGCATTTACAGACATCGGTTGGTTTCTGTACATATCTCTTGATTCTTATAAAGTATGGATGCATTTACAGACACTTTACCAATGGTATACACTCCCTGTAACTGCAAAATATTAAACAAAATTACATCCAAATGTTCCCGTTTGCCTGCTATGAATACATGATAGCTGGAATTGTCTGAGGAATCTCCAAATGTGATATGAGGCCAATTGCATAGAACTTCTAAACACAAATTTTTAACTAGCACAGAAAAGTTATGCTTGGCAAAAATAGGTTCAATGAGGCCAATATTGTCACGTAATGTATATTGCTTCTGGCAGGTTCGCAACTAAATTTTGCTCGGCAGATAATTTTGCTAAGCAGTTATTTCTACTTAGCAGCTCTATGGAATTTGACCATTGTCTTTATCGTCTGTATAATTTCGAAGAAAAAAAAAGAGGAAAGGCGAGGGATGCTGCCCAGTAGCATCGTGGGAATCGAATTAACGTCTGCTGAACGGCTCTGCAAGTACGCCAGGGTTTGCTTGCTGGGCACTGCACAGTCATCATACATATCGTGTCCACCGCGGACGATGCGGTTATCATCTCAACGGACAATCTTCACCCCAAGTCGCCGCATCTCGCTCACGGTATATCCTTATTGACTCCGCATCGGTTTTACTCTCGTGTACGATTGGACATCTGAAAAACAACAACCGAGTGGCCGTGGTGGTATTGAAAATAAAACCGACATTTAAGAATTAATAACACCATGGATGTGGATGAATAAACAGAAACAATGGAAGGTAAGTCATGTAATTAATGTGTTATTCAAATGTTGCGTGATATCTTAGCTGTAGATCCCGCAACGTTCTACCAGTCTCGTTTTATAACTAATGATTTACAAACCAAATAAATTATCATAGATTTACGTGAAACGTAAAGTTGATGATGTATCAGTCATACCTTGAAACATTTCTAACAGAAGTGAGGTGGTATAATTTATTAATTTGAGTAAATTATTCTGCAAATAAATGTTTGTCTTCCTGAGACATAAATTACACGTGAGAATGAAAATGAACGACTTGAATTTACAGTATTGTCCCGTTATTAAACGACAAAATGAAATAAGCTTCAAATTTCACGGGTTGGTTTTAAACATCTTTTGTTTGGATGCATTTACAAAAATGTTACCAAATGTGACTACATTACCTTTAAATCCACTGAGGCACTGGGCACAAGCCTGCCTACTTGAAAGAACATAATTATTGATATAATTGCCATTTTAAAATAAATCCCTAGCTTCTTTGAGACTGGATCGGTCCCTTAGGCCAAAAAAAAAAAGTCTCCGGTTTCTGGTCTCCGCGCGCTTCGCCTCAGAGCCGCGCATCGGCATTTTTTATTTATTGTTTTTTTTGCTATGAAATGATGTCAAATTGCAGCCAACATTGCTGGATTGATTGGAATTCTGCCGCGCTGTGTTTTAAACGACTTTTTCACATAGGGGTATAAATGTTTGCCTGATTTGTGAGGCCTCTCTTAGCCACCACACTTTGTGTATGGGAAATTTGGTCTGGTTCCAATAACTGCGTATACATGTATCACGTATTTTACTGGTTGGCAAAAAAAAAAAAAAAAAAAAAAAGCGCTGCACCGATTTTGAAGCCGACCTATGACCAGTAACCGGAAACCTTTTTTGTTTGGCCTAAGGTAAAGTAGGATAATTCTTCAGTCCGTCGCGAAAGGTTCCTACGCAACAAGACGGAAAAAAAAATACATTTCCAATGAGGTGTGACGGTGTTCTGGGTCTATACGTTGATGGATTGGAGGGGGGGGGGTGGGGGTTGCTGAAAAAGGGGGAACCTCAACTACTGTATTAGCCTACTGTAGAACAGTTGAGCGCCATAATAAAAGTATCATAAATGTGTATATGTAGGTATAATTAAAACAATTTTATAAAAAAGGTATATACTGTCATTTGTTTCGCCGATAAATCGTGTCATATGTGTTTACATTTGGAGCTTCCGGTTTCAGTACCATGGATTTAATGGCAAACAACAGTATGTGTGTGTGTGTTTATATGTGAAGGTTTTAAATGTTGCAGTTTGTACATCTTGTACCTTGTCATCCATGCAATAATAATGGTAGAAATCAACAATGAACTTATTGAACATTACAAGAATTGTTCAGCTTGCTTTTCATCAGCTTGCTTTTCATGAGGTGTCGTGGCCGAGCGGTCTAGCTTACCGGATTCAAGTTCTGGTGTTAGCAACATAATGTGGGTTCGAATCACGGCCGTGACACTTGTGTCCTTGAGCAAGACACTTAATCATAATTGCTTCTCTCCACCCAGGGGTTAAATGGGTACCTGTGAAGGCAGAGTTGGTTTGCTCTATATGCGCTAGAAATGGCAGCAATTGAGCTGTATACTCCCCAGGGAGCTGAGATGGTTTCAGGAATGATTTATGAGCCTTATGAGCCTCATGAGCAGGGATAATAATATAATGCGCCTTGAGCACCACTTAGTTGGTGGATACGTGCGCTATATAAATCCACACATTATTATTATTATTATTATTATTATCAAAAACGAATTTTATTTGATAATCTCCATTGGCAACACTACTTCTTTTTGCCTGCCATGGTTCAGTAGAGGGCGCTGATGAAGTAAACATATGACGTCATGTGTAACTGTTACAAGATGGGATTGCAAACGAGCTACCTCCGTGATGGCATGTCTTGTCATAAATATACCAAATGAGGTCAAGCAAACACCACGTCGTGATGTTATGACGCGTCGTGAAATTATGACACGTCGTGAAGTTATACCATAGAGCTATAAACGTCCAGTATCCTGCCATCACAATTTACAGTATCATTTTCACGTTAACGCCCCCGTATATAACTAAAAGGTCACTAACTGATACTGGATTAAGATCAAGTTCAATGGCTGGAAATTAACAATCTGTGAAATTTCTATCTTAGTTTGATCTGCCTCCAAATTTCATTTGATTTGAATCCAGTCATGACAAATTCTACCAAAAAGTATAGCACTTCAGCACTTCAGTACAGCACTTCAGTATAGCACTTCAGATATTAATACGGTGCTGTGCTCATATTAGACGGGAAATTAATCCCATTCAAATAAGTACTGGGCATAAGTTTGATCTGCCTCCAAATTTTATTTGATTTGAATCCAGTCATGACAAATTCTACCAAAAAGTATAGCACTTCAGTATAGCACTTCAGTATAGCACTTCAGATAATTATTAAAACAGTGCTGTGCTCATAATAGGCGGAAGTTAATCCCATTCAAATAAGTACTGGGCATAAGTTTGATCTGCCTCCAAATTTTATTTGATTTGAATCCAGTCATGACAAATTCTACCAAAAAGTATAGCACTTCAGCACTTCAGTATAGCACTTCAGTATAGCACTTCAGATAATTATTAAAACGGTGCTGTGCTCATAGTAGACGGGAACTTAATCCCATTCAAATAAGTACTGGGCATAAATGATGGGCAAAAGAGAATGAATTAATTTATGACTCGGCGTGACTGATAGATCATTTATTGGTCAAAAATGATTCTGTGAAGCGAAAAACATTCCGCTTAAGTTATTTTGAAAATGATTTATTTCCCTTATACAAGTAAAATACAGGTTTACTGATTTCAAATAGACTTGCCAGTGAAAACAAAGAGAAGGTACATTTTTAAAGTCAATAATACACACTTGTGATATCTGTGTATGTAGCTAGGGCGATGTTCGCGCGTGCGTACTACACCCGTGCGACTGTTCCCCGCCGGCAGGGAACAGATCGTCGGGACTATTTCCCCGCCGGGACTGTTCCCCGATGCGACAGTCTACTACGCACTACTGCGCATGCGTATTTACCCTGTGCGTGAATACTCGCGGGCGCTTGGTAAATAGCCAAAATAGCATCTGGCACGTGATGGTGAATGGACCAGTGAGAATTTGGCTCTCGATCATGAATATGTATGAGGTATAGTAAAACAATATATATCACCTGAATATTTGAAGGGATGTTTGATACCATCATCAACGTAACACCAAGTACTTTTTTTGTAAATCTGTTATGTTTTCCAAATTAACAATAGTGTATAGTGGCATTCAAATCAGTATATTCGTTTATTACGCTATGCATATTAGTTCTATGCATATTTATTCCTTGGTGTTTGTTTAATCAGTAGGTTTTTTTATAATCTGGTTGTGGGATGTGCAGTGTATATCCTGCTGATAATATTTTAATACGTGTTTAAATGTATTAATTTTTGTTGAAGTGATACATTTCTTCTTTTTTTGTTTGTTTTGTTTTATATATATATGTATATTTTTAATTGTGCAATTTGTGGTCTCTTGTTATAATTAATATTCTTGATAAAAGTTTTAATAATTTTAAGTTTTTTTTAAAAATGTGTATGTATTTAAAAAAAATTACACGTGTAAAATCCAACTTTTATGGTTGCTAATAAATACATTATCTTATCTTATCTAGTAACATAAACCTCTTCATAGAGCGGCTAAGCAGAGAAGTTTACTAAGCAAATATGCTAAGCAATAAAAAACAGATTACCAGCCAAAGTGCATACATTTTGGTATGACAGTTTGGCTGGTAACCAAAGAAATCTACTAAGCAAATTTTTCTGGTAAGCAATTTTTGTTCGGCTTACTGCAGCTCCATGAAATTAGCCCCTGACCAGAAAAGTCTATTACCTACATGTAGGTAATAGACTTCATCATACTATCGAGATCCCTGGATAGGTATCTCAAGACTTCTGGGTGATATTTCTATTGAGCAGATTAAAAGAGAAACACAGTCAAAGACTGGTTTCACCAGGCTCCTAGGAGTCCTGACTCATATGAAGCCTAAAGCTTCAAAATGAGGACCTAAACTGTACTGTACTGTACTTATGATCTGAAATCTTATTACGTAGTGTGAAGTGGCTGATGATATCAATTACCTTGATAAATTATTCTGTAAGGTGTAGGTCAATCCGCTCAGTGGATGACCTGCTGAGGGCGCCCTTTGAGCAAAGCTGCAGTATTGCTGTAGGACATTTTAGCATATCGATGGTTAGCATGTTGGCTGCATTTACACTCAAGTGTTATCGTTAACCAGTGAACAATTTCGGCTGAATATAAAGTATTTTTGGGAGAAAATGCTGGCCGCTTATTAGTATTATTCTCAGTTTTCTCAGAGAGTTGTGGGTAAATCGAGTTGAAACCAACCACCTACGAGAGCAACTCTACCACTGAATGCATTAAAGGGTGCCATTCAAGCCGCTGCAATCTGTCCTCGTACGACATTTCCCCTCGTCTTTGCCCAAGAGCAAGACGAGTGGCTGCCCGTTCGCCAATTGATGGTGTAAAATGTTGCATTAACCCGTACCCACACAGATGCCCAGACGTTCGCAAAATGACACTTTGATTCGTCCAACACAGCAAAATAACACATCTGTATCCATCCATTAGTTGAGGATTTGCCTGACGTCAAAGACGCGCATGTTGCTTCCTCTGCAGTTAAAACCTCGGGCATTTACCCAAAAGCCAAATGTTAATTAAAAATAAAGCCGTTTCTAAAGTACCGTATAATATAAGATGATCATGAATTCTGTCATTCGGGCTACTGACCTTGAGCCGGGATTACATGTGACTCACTTAAATGCTTGCTTGGATGCTTCAGATGATAAATCTGTAATTATATTTGCCTGTACTTGCATTACCGATACTTAGCCTAAATACTACAGGAACCGATTGTAGAGATACTAATCGAATTGCCTGTAAAGCCCAAATCCTGTACAACACCGACACCATAGCTTTAAAGGGCATAAACACCATTGGTGAAATGTCTGTTAACGATATATCGCACGTTTTTTAAGGCTGATTTGACGGTAAAAATATATTTAAATGTAGAATTGGTATTTTGCTGGGGTTAAGGAAGTTATAAGTTTTCATTTGAGACATTGAACAAAAAAATCCGTCTAGGATTAATAATAATAATAATAATAATAATAATGTGTGGATTTATATAGCGCACGTATCCACCAACTAAGTGGTGCTCAAGGCGCATTATATTATTATCCCTGCTCATAAGGCTCATAAAGCTCATAAATCATTCCTGAAACCATCTCAGCTCCCTGGGGAGTATACAGCTAAATTGCTGCCATTTCTAGCGCATATAGAACAAACCAACTCTGCCTTCACAGGTACCCATTTAACCCCTGGGTGGAGAGAAGCAATTATGATTAAGTGTCTTGCTCAAGGACACAAGTGTCACGGCCGTGATTCGAACCCACATTATGTTGCTAACACCAGAACTTGAATCCGGTAAGCTAGACCGCTCGGCCACGACACCTCAGGATTAGCCTAGTACCAGTAAATTAAAAACTCAAATTAATAAAAGGCGGGACCCCGCGTTTTAATCCTCAGGTTGCACGTGACCGCAAGATCTATTATATTATGTAACGGGCCGAGGGCGTGGGCAGTCTTCTGATTGGCCAGCGCGGCTGTCAATCAGAGTAAAGTGCGTTTGAAATATCGCACGTGACCGCAAGATCTATTATATTATGTAACGGGCCGAGGGCGTGGGCAGTCTTCTGATTGGCCAGCGCGGCTGTCAATCAGAGTAAAGTGCGTTTGAAATATCGCTTTTATTTACAGTTTCCAACATCTGAATTTCATAATGTTTTTGTTCGTTTAACAACGATATTATCTTCCAAAAGTCGTTCTATGTTGTGGGTCGTCTTAGCCAAACACGGGAGATATATTTTTAATGGCTCTGTACACCTTGATCATGATACACCTGAGTAATTTACTTCTAAAGTGGGCTAGTCAATTTGCATTAATTACAGAGTCTTTAGGATGTGCTATTCACTGTTAATCCACACCATATGATCCATGCATCATGGCGTCTTCTACTGCCTTTTATTGTAAATCGTTTAGAAGCTTTTATGTTTTTATACGAACTACAAAAATTCTTTCCTCATATAATGTTACCCTTTAATTATGGCTGGCACTAATAAAGATTTTGCGAGTGAATATTGATGATAATGGTATTGATGCTAACACTCCGTTTTATTTATCCAATAATTCTCAGTATTACTCAACAGAGCAATTTCCCAAGCCAGTTAATAACAATCTTATTTCTTTGTTACATGTTAATATCAGAAGTCTACAGAAATTTTTTGATCAACTTGAAGTCTTTTTACAGTCGATCAATCATAAATTTTCGATTATTGCGCTTTCTGAAACTTGGCTTAAAACTGTTCCCCATAGTTATTATTTCCTGCCTGGTTATGAGCTCATTGTGAACAATAGAACGGGCAACAAGGCTGGAGGTGGAGTCGCTCTTTATGTTTCTAGGGATTTGGATGTTATTCCCAGGGAAGACCTAAATTTATCGGACGACTCTCTTGAGTCATTATTTATCGAAATTACCGTCCCTAAATCCAAAAACATAATTGCAGGTAAGTAAGACTAATTGCGGTGACACCATGTGGAATCTCAATTGAGTAGTAATTAGTTGCAGGTGTTGTGTATAAAGCTACTTCTGTTGTTCACAGTGAGTTCATGACCTCTTTTCAAATGGTATGCTCCCGCATAGCCGACGGTAGCAAGCCTTGTGTTATTTCTGGTGACTTTAATATTAATTTACTTAATTATGCCGATCCTAGTTCTCAATTTTTTATCGATTTACTTACTTCTCATTTTACCCTCTCCCGAATCCGGTATTTTACTTTCCGATATCTCAGATCATTTGCCAATCTTTACGTTCATACAATCTCCAAACTCAAATGCTGAATTTAGCCATAAAAACAATGTTTCCTTCACTCGTAATTTTTCTAATGTTAACCTTCAAAATTTTATTGATAACTTGCACTCGTTTGATTGGACTGATGTATTTTGTTGTAATAACCCTGAAGCAGCATATAATACATTTATGGATAATTTTAATTATTTGTATGATAAAAATATTCCTTTAGTTCGACATAACCCCAAAACCAAAACCAGCCATAGTTCTAAAACACCTTGGATTACGCATTCCCTCCTTAAATCTATTAATAAGAAAAATAAACTATATCGTCAATATTTGTCTAATACCACTATTTCACATAAAACCAAGTACACTAAGTATAAAAATATCCTCACTAATCTTTTACGTTCATCCAAAAACAGTTTGAACAGGGAAAAAATAATATCCGTAATACTTGGAAAGTAATTAATTCCGTCTTGAATAACAAAAAATCCTCTCAAAGTGTCAGCAGTATTATTTTTGATGGCAAATTAATTACTAATACTGAACAAATTTCAAAATATTTTAATGATTACTTTATCAACATCGGTCCTAATCTTGCCAGCAACATTCAACCCATCCACCCACCTCTTAGTTTTACTGACTACCTGTCCAATCCTAATACAAATTCCTTCTTTTTTACCCCAGTTAATGAATATGAGATTGTGGATATTGTTAAAGATTTGCAAAACAAAAAAAGCTCTGGCCATGACACAATTAATATCTCTATTATTAAAAAGTCAATTTCATCCATATGTAAACCTCTTGCGCATATTGTCAATACATCCTTTATGACTGGCATTGTTCCATCCCAATTAAAAATTGCCAAAGTCATCCCTGTTTTCAAAAAGGGTGATCCAAATTGTATTGAAAATTATAGACCTATATCTCTATCCTGTCCTGTTTTTCCAAGATTTTCGAAAAATGTGTTTACGCCCATACTGTAATTTCTGGATAAATATAATATTTTGACTAAATCACAGTTTGGTTTTCGTAGCAAACATTCAACCACTCTTGCACTCCTTGATTTTATTGATAAAGTTTCTAATGCAATTGATGACTCCAAACACACTATATAGGAATATTTCTTGACCTTTCTAAGGCATTTGATACTATCGACCATCAAATATTATTGCATAAACTCATGTTATGGTATCAGAGGAATTCCTCTTGAGTGGTTTAGTGGTTTCTTGAGTGGTTTAGTGGTTTCCAATAGATCACAGTACGTGTCCATTAATGATATAAATTAAAATTCTGGTATTCTTACTCATGGCGTACCACAGGGATCCATCCTTGGGCCATTGCTTTTTATATTATATATTAACGACTTCGAAAATTCTTCTAGTGTGCTTTCATTTATATTGTTTGCTGATGATTCCAATTTTTTTTCTTTCGGATAATAACATTAATCACCTTGTGCACACAGTTAACAATGAGCTTAAGTCTGCTGCAAATTGGTTTACAGTCAATGGGCTATCCCTTAATACTGCCAAAACAAACTACATGTTATTTAGTAATTCTGCCAGTGACCTTCCAGGTGAAGTCAAGATTAATGATTCCATCATTAAACAAACTAATTGTTGTAAATTTTTAGGATTATTTATTGATTGCGGGCTAACATGGAAAAGTCATATCGACTATATTTGTAAAATTATCGCTCGGAACATTGGTGTTATTAATAGGATAAAACATTTTTTCCCGGACCCGTTCTTGATTCTCTGTACAATACCCTGGTTGTATCTTATATTAATTATGGGATACTTGCATGGAGAGGTAGCTCTAGCAAAAATTTAAACAGACTTCTTCTCTTGCTGAAACGGGCCCTTCGTATAATCAATTTCTCAGATTTTAATGCACATACAGATCCCTATTCTTAAAACATAAAACTTTAAAACTCAAGGATATTTATCATTATCAGCTTGGGTCCCTCATGTACCAATTCACCAGTAACAATTTACCTTCTTCTATTAAAAGTATTTTTTTTTTCGGAATTGTGAAATTCATTCTCACTTCACTCGTCAAGCCTCAAATTTTCACATTCCATATACTCGTACCTCTTTTGCCCATAAAACGGTTAAACACGAGGGACCCATGCTTTGGAACTCATTTACTGGCAAACTTAAATCCTCAAAAACATTTCTACTTTTAAGCGTATATACAAATCTATTATGTTGGAAGCTTATCGCTGAATCTCTGTAATGGAATTGTTTATTTTAAATCCAGTTCACTGGCCTATTGTATTGTGTAATCCATGCCCCTAGGTACTTGTCTGTTGTTGTTTGTTTACATCTGTATGTTTAATTAGTATTTGTAAGCAACACGGTGCATTGAGTCCTGTTATTTTGTCCTCATGGTATGCTCTCTTTTATTTCTTTTTCTATAGGCTCAATGCTCGTGCATGCTTTATAGGGACCATTGTCTACAAGCTTTGCTTCTTAATGGATCCCTCTGCAGTATCACATTTACTTTATTCACATCTTTATATATTTCATTTACATGTAACTTTCTGTGATTAACTTTCTTTGGTTTAATACTGTGGAAATAAATCAACCTGAAACCTGAATGCATCAATTCTTAATAAAAGAATAAAGAAAGATGTGTAGACACCAACCTGTGAAGTTTCAGCTTATTTCGTTGGGTCATACAAGGGAATTGGTACAACATTGGTAATGTTGGCAAAACTGCTTCTATGAGTATGCTTACTCTCTTTGAATCATGATATACATTAAAGGGAAGGTACAACATTGGTAATGTTCGCAAAACTGCTTCTGTGAGTATGCGTATTCTCTTTGAATCATGATATGCATTAAAGGGAAGGTAATTAACCATTGGTAAAGTTGGCAAAACTGCTTTTATGAGTATGCTTACTCTCTTTGAATCAAGATATACATTGAATGGAAGGTACAACATTGGTAATGTTGGCAAAACTGCTTCTATGACTATTTGGCAGGTCAGAAAATTTGTCTTGGTTGATTTTGGAGGAGTTTGGCAGGTCAGAAAATTTGTCTTGAGTACGCTTACTCTCTTTGAATCAAGATATACATTAAAGGGAAGGTACAACATTGGTAATGTTCACAAAACTGCTTCTGTGATTATGCTTACTCTCTTTGAATCATGATATGCATTAAAGGGAAGGTAAACCATTGGTAAAGTTGGCAAAACTGCTTTTATGAGTATGCTTACTCTCTTTGAATTAAGATATACCGGTACATTAAAGGGAAGGTACAACATTGGTAATGTTGACAAAACTGTTCCTTTATGAATGGTTACTATCTTTGAATCACGTACGGACAAATATTATTTGAATATTCTTTCAAGGGATGTTTTCAAGGGGAAAAAATGATTATTCATTTTTGTTGAAAACTTGTGTAAGAATAATAATAACAATTATATAAATATAATTTTATTTATTTATTTAATTTTTTTAAATATTATTCTCTAGTGGAGTTATATAACTCTGTTTATACAATCTCATACTAAAACATACAAAAACAATACATGTATAAGTATTATTATAATTATTATTTTATTATTTTATTATTTTTAAAATACTTTGGGGGAAATGTACCTTTTGGAGGGCAGTTTAGGGAAAGGTGACACTGAGGTATATTACCAACTGTTAATTAAATAAAACATTTTTATTAAAAAAATAAATAAACTTATTGGTCTGAAACAGTAACAAAAACAGAGCGAGTTGAGAAGCCCTACTTTAAAATGTTGAGGAAATTTCCGCCATCCCTGCCCTAGTGAGATCACTGCAATTGTGTCGTGTTTATTAAGAAATGACATATTAACAAGACCTTAGTTCTATATAGAATATAGGGCCGTGGCCAATACAATTGATTTTCTCGAACCTCAACCTGAGTCAACCATTGATAAAATAATAGAAGTTAAATGCACTTCTCCCGTACAGCCCTCTGGTTAGTGTTGATTTCCACGGCCAATGTTTGTCACAGTTCATAGCTAAACTCAGGGTATGGCAACGCAGCCTGCGCAAATACTGAAATAATCCAGCGAATTATATTGACCCATGAATTATGTGCGTCAAATTATTTCAACTTCACGGGGTTGTGAATCCGGACGTTCCCTGTCAATTCCGCATGCTTTGAAGTCTACGCTCACTCCCCGCGGGGACAGCCCGTTTTAGGGGTTTAAAAGGGAAGTGCATTCAAGAACATTGTTGGCCAAACTTCTTCCAAACATAAGCCTTACTTTCTTCAAATCAAGATATACATTTAAACAACCATTTTCTGAAAGTTTCAGCTTATTAAGTTGTGTAGTTATAACGGGAAAATAGTAGAACTACGTTCAGATTTGTCGTAATCATTCTACTATTTGGAATCTCCAGTGAATTCAATCCAATTAGCAAATAGGGGATTTAAGGGATGTTTGATGCCACCATCAAATTAACACCAAGTAAATTATGTGTAAACCTTCAATAATAGGCCTATATTTATTTTTAATGTCAAAAACAAACGTGCTTAAAACAAACAAAAAATTCCAAGAAGTATAGAGTTATACAGTCTGCAATTTTTCAGATGCGCATGCATGTTTGATTATCTCAGAAATATTCAGAGGGCTGTTTTCCCATCACCAACATAACACAATAATTCAAAATATGTTAAAACGTCTTTAGGATGGTAAGCAGTTTGCAACAGATAATTCTCTATTTAAAATATGTATAAAAAAAAATAGAGAATTAGCTGTTGCAGATTGCTTACTAACCTAAAGGACCTACAGTATAAATGCAAATTTTTTTTTTGGCCTTTTCTGCCTTTGAGAAAGAACCTGCTAGGTTCAAACCTAAGGACAATAACCATTATTTAAAAATATGTAAAAGTAAGTTTTGATGTAACAAGTAAGATTTGTGTAAACATTTGATCATTTCTGCTTTTGGAGAATACCAAAGGTTTACATTTCCTTTAACCCAGGGGAAACTGTTTCGCAACTGTCTTACTTTCACTTCAACAATTTCCCCGCCATTTTCCTGTCGATTCCCCATGGCAACCCCAGCAAAGAGACAATTATGTCTCGTTTGGCTAGCTGCGTGAAGCAATGTCGGTTTAGCCTACCTGTGAATTATATGCTTCTGCACGGTTTTCCCCCTTCAATCGAATACATTCCGAGTGACACTGTCAAATGAAAATGTGAATTACGAAATTACGGGCAGACCTGAATATTCATTTGGTGTCAAATTGGTAGCGATACAAAATATCACAAATACAATTCTTTGTTCTCATATCTCAGTTTGATAAAAGAAAAGTCTAGCTGTATCTAAAAACTGAATAATGATCATTTATATTTCCATGCTGATTTGAAAGAAGATTGTACACCATTGATAATTACTAGGTAACAAATTTACTGGAATAGTTATCTGAAAACTTACTCGATGTGAAACTGGTGATTGGAGTTTTTTTTTATTAAACTGTTTTTGTTGAACAAGTGAAATGTATTACAAAATTGACAAAAATCACGGCCGTGATCCATATTTGCCACATTAAAATGAAATGCCAACATAATCTGAATGCATTTGCAATATTTGAGAAAATGAGAAATTGTTTCGCCTGACTTGCTAGCTATCTATTGAGAAATAGTTGATCATGTACATATTACATAATTATTTGACATGGATAACTGCTGTTATCTATTGCCATGATTAGAATGAATACAAGTAAATGTGAATGATGTTTTTACTATTTTCTCGTATGAGCTGAAACTATCACAGGTTGGTTTATGTACATCTCTCTTGAGTCTAATACAAGTATAGATGCATTAACTAATGGTGTACAATGTTCCTTAGAGATCTCATTACAATGAGTAAGCCTTAGGTAATAATTCGCTCTGTTTAATTTTGCCAATGATGCATGTATACAACCTTCAAAAGATTCGTAGATGTATGTAGGCCTTCGTGTGCCCAGACCATGCATGGAACACTAACCAGTTTTCTAAGACCAATGACAATGACAACGATAACCAAAGACTACAATGACGAATGTTACCAATGATAAATGACAGCGATGACCAACGACAACAGTGACCAATCCGATGACCAATGACAAGTGGTGACCAATGACAATGACAAGGAGATTTACTAATTTTAATAATGAACCAAAGAGCCCGGGCTTATTTCACACAATTTGTTTTACGGTTGTCTTTCCACACGACTAAATTGATCATCTAGGCCTATATAACTGCATCATCTGTCCACCCACCCACAACAATACCTAAATATGGCATATATAGGTCAATATAGAATTGAGGGCCACCAGGGCGTCAGTTTAGTGCAAAGAGATAGTCTTTTAAGCGTTGACAGGGACTGTCTTAATATTTCCCCCATTACAGAAGCCACCATCATTATAATTATCATCATCAACATCATCATTGATGTCTAGTTTATAATGAAGGCCGCTCAAGGGCCACTCCATCTTTACGGTCTGATGGAGCTAATTTACCGACGAGAAGAACCCGGCAACTCAGCAACCGCAGCGGGATGAAAACAAAGTGTACGCTGTGTAGCTATTTCTGAGTTGTAATCTGCAAGACTGCATGGCATGCACGTATTGCCGATAAACGTTATAGAGTGGCATTTGATTGGGAAAAAATATGAGATGGTTTTTATAACATTGACGATATGTGCTGTAATTACGCATTAGGTGAGACAAAAAGAGAAGGTGTATTAAAGTGTAATCGCCGTTATAGCCATCGTCCTACTATTTTTGTTTCGACTACTATATACTTAAATGTATTCGAATACAAATATTATTCGAAAATATTTTAATATGCTTGAATTCGTAAACCTATCGAAATACAATGGAAATTACACTGCAAAAATTGTCGTGTTAAAACCTCCGATCATGTATGTATTGGGTAACTCGATCCACCGTGGTATTATAAAAATCGACCCCACTGGTGTTATTCTAAGACCTCGGTTTTACGGGTATTTGTATTTTCGAATACGAATAATTGTATGTCATATACATGTCCATAATCTTAACGTTGATTAAAGGAAAACACCCCGGGCTCTACTGGTAACTGTCAGTTCAATTGCAACGGTACAGCGGCAAGAAGGCTCATACCTTGAAGCTGCTGTAATTAGGTTTGGGGAAAATATCATTCTTTTAACCAGTGGGCAAATGTGATCAAAAGCATTTGTTTTTAAATCCTAGATTCGATTCCTTTTCAACGCATAAAATAACAGAACAAATTAAACAAATTAAACCAACTAAGGATACAGAAAGAAAACAAATTATCCCAACGTAAACAATTCCGAACGAAACTGCAACAGCTGTTTCCGGCGCCTTGATGTTGTGGAATTTGTATAAGGGAAAAACAAGATGACCAACGTGACCGTGATAAAAATCTACTATGATAATAGGCATAGACGTCGATCGGTGGGGGACGGGTGGGGCGGGGCGGGGAACATGTCTCCCACTTTTTAGAGTGGAGGGACAGTATATCAAATGTCTCCCCACTTTTTGTTGGCCTATCCTGGCTACTGAGCCTGAGTAGGCCTAGTAGGCTACCGTTCCTCCTATCCTGGCTACTGAGTAGGCCTAGTAGGCTACCATTCCTCCTTGCAACACAAACATATTAATAAAGCAATCAGAACATGGGCGGATCCAGAATATTTTTTAGGGGGGCTGAGAATCAAGAACGATTTTTCAGTACTACAAAAATTACAATGAAATAATCAAAGGGAGAGGAAAACAAAGCACAGTGAGGAGGAAATAAGGGGAAACATGAGGGGGAATACCTTACCGTTTGTATCTAATTCTGTTCTTTTCTTTTAATTTTTTTTAAAACGATTTTAAGGGGGACTACAGCCCCCTTAGCCCCCCCCCCCCCGGATCCGCCAATGCAGAAAGCATCACAGAGCGTCCAATGTCGAACAATTTTTTGAATGCTGTATTAAGGCAGGCCCCTACGCCGAAGCTACGAGCTCGCACATAGGCGAATCTACAATCTTGGACAGACAGTTTTGATTTGAGGCTAATATTATTAGGGGGAAATGCATTTCCCATTTATTTTTTAGAGTGGGGGATGACAGTATATCAATAATTGTCCCCCATTATTTTAATGGCCCATACAAAATCATGGCCAAAATAATTAAGTATGCCTACCCTGAATCCTGAGAAGTATGCTACAGTTTTTCTTGCAACCCCATCAAAAGTAAAAGAAGTCGTCACAAAGCGCTCATAACGCACTGTTGAGCATTAGCCAGAATACTTCACGAACTTGAAAACTCTCAGTCATTAGGCTATTGAATAAGAGAGCGCATAGAACCAGCCCATAAAGCTCGGTTCGAGCTGGACTACAAAAATAAATAAAATATTTTTATTTTATTAAAACAATTTGTATTTTTGTTGCCACCTCCTCCCAGACTGTATATTAACTCTGACTTCCCTTGTCCTTCTTCATTGCATCTGATGAAGTAGCTGTAGCTACGAAAGCTTATGCCTATTTTAAAGTTTAGTTAGTCTTAAAAGTGCTACCATTTATATATATATATATATATATATATATATATATATATATATATATATATATATATATATATATATATATATATATATATATATATATATATATCTTATTCTACCTGACTAACACGGCTGCATACAGATCTATGTTATCAACTCGCAATTGTTTTGCCCCAAAAATCATATTTAAAAGTAAGGTGAGGCTGCGCGACCCAGGGTGTTCCCCATTTTTTTCCCTCCAAATCCTAGATCCGACACTTCCTGCATGTCCATGAGAAAGTATTCTTTCAGACGTTACACATACCTATCCACCGTTTCGAATATAGAATCTTAACCAGTGGTTATAAGGCCTGTACTCTCTGTAAACACCACAAAAAGTCTTGTTTAGATGTGCTGTCCATTTTCACCAAAAACAGCTTGTGGGCAATACGTGCAACGCGTGTATGAACGATAAGCAGCGTAACGTTTCACCGTGTGGTGATCCGTGCCGTAGGTATGAAGGCCGTGTCAGGGCCAACATCAGTATAAAACAAGAGACGATTCGTTTTTTGCTGGAAGCTTCTTCTTCTCAATCAAATTTGACATTTGTTTGGTTTGTACAAACCGTACACTACGACAGCTGAGAACACATTTTTAGCGGTATTTTCATACGAACGGCCGGAACTGAACAGGATATTGCCGCTTGCGGTTGTAACAGTTCCTATGTGGGCTTAATAAAGACAGGAAAATACTGGATTAAGGGGAATCGTTACACCATTTTGAAATATGATGGAGATATAATAAAGGATGCCTGCTGCTCCGTGCACGTTATAGCCCTCTTACGGTGAAATGCAGCCAGTCTCCCGCACGAGTGATTCACATGACGCCATTTCTAAAACTCTTCACTGGTAACCGTTAACACTTGAATTGAAATGTATTAGTGCACGCTATACGACAGGCTATTCTATAATGGTCTGACAAGTTATTGTTAGTCAACAAATCGGCGCTTTTAAGCAAAAAAAAAGTATGTTGTTAACGTAATCGTATCTCATGGGTTACCAAGGAATTTCTGCTTATTACGCAACTAGCGCAACAATTCTAAGCTAATCCTATAAGCAGAAAATGGCGCCATGAAATTGGGCCCAGATGGTGTACGGTGATTCGCCCGGCACTAACGCTTACCAAGCCACATGGACATAATCGCATGTAGTGTACTACAGTCTTTTTGGCCTGAAAAAAAATAATAATAATAAAAAATAATTAAAAAAATAAAAAAATCATGCGGTTTGGTTATTAAACACTTGGGGGGGGGGGGGGGCAGTAAAGTAATAAAATACACGTACATTCATACGCTGTGGGACAAAATAATGTGCAGAGACGTAAACCAATATGCAAAAACGGTTTCTGCTCAATATTGGCTCGCAAGAATTTCTGGCACACAATCATAATTATGCAATAATGCAATGGCAGTTTTTCAACACAAATGAATTGTAGCCTACCCCGGCAAAATTGCTTTTGAAAAATTCACATATAGGCTATGTTCCTTTATCAACTTCAGATAAAGAATAGATTCTCCTATATTTTCTCCTATAAAATTCACATTAAACACAATTGATAACCATAACAAATCAAGTCAACGATATCCATCACTGCCTGATGACGATCCCCACGGGAAAGACACGGAATTGGGTATAGGGACGCTGATCGCTCATGAGTATGGGGTGTGATGCAGGGAAAACGCCCTTCGACACCGAGCTCCCTGGAGTGTACCACCCGAAACCTATACGAAAACACAAATGTGATTTTTCTTCCTGGCTAATTTCGAAATCCTTTAGGCCTAATCGCAACGTGATCGAAACACACAAGGGGATTATTCTTAGGATATTATTTTAATAATGGAATGTATATATGGCGGAGGGTATTTTGATCCACTTAAGCTTAATTGCTGTTTATGCATGAGCTCATCACGACCATATAAAAGACGAAGCGAATCATCACAAGAAATGTCTCAAAGGACAGACTATAGTGTGCCTAAAGACCTTCATCACGCCGCGGCAATCTTTGTCGTATTCCCTGTGCGCATACAGTACGATTATATTTAATTCATGAAAGGGACCAGGCTATATATTCTCAGCAAACTTCGGTTTGATCATGATAATTTTAATAGAGTCGACCACCACCTTAGCCCCTTAGCTACGAGTCTGATCTCACGTGCTATCTTTTTAGTAAATTTAGTGAAATAATTTCCAAAATTTCTGTCAGGCGAAGACATCAATTCCACAACGGAATGAATACGAATAATCTGAAATGTTGGACACAATAAAATATGTAGACACCCTCACAGGTTTATTTTGTATACAGTACCGTATGGATGCATTTACATATATTTTACCCACGATTTTTATGCTGGCTTAATGACGACATAAATAGTCAATGTGTTATGGCCGGATAAGCTGTCGTAAAACGGTAACCTGAAGCACACATAATAATTACAATAACTATCAGTCATCTTGAACCATCCATCAATTATCAACGAGTGCTAAGATAATTATATACAACATAGTATTGGGGTTTTCTTGCGATTCTTACTTGACGTGTAGTATACCCGAACCTTTTCACCCAAACCTGAGAAATGATGTATAATCCACGATAGGTGTGATTATCGCCCCAGGCCGTGACCCCAACGCGATGTCACCAACAATTGCAGCAGGAGAGAAGGCTCGTGCCTTCAGGCAGATCAAAGCTCACATACCCGCTGGGGACGATGCTAGCAAAGCAGGTGCGATCGCCAGACCAAAGATAATGAATATCATGAATTTTGTTTTGGCGCGCTTTCTTATTTTGTCACTTCTTCAGTCTCCAAACGGACGCTTGGGACACTGCCTATAACGTGACGTGCATTGCTGCCGATGAGGCAGTAAGTAAAGATACTGCTCTGTTAGAAATAATTAGAACGATATCAGGAAATAACCAATATGTTGTACCTTCCCTTTAAGTAAACAAGGACTTTGGGTGACTTTTGGCCTGAGGGACCTCCTTGTTAGAGCTGAATTCCCTCCTCGAGTTCCATTCACCCATCCAACAGGGAATGTTTAGGTGTACTTCAAGATGTGTTACCTGTCAGGTTAACTGTCAGGAACATAGTCAGACAGCTTCAAAAGTCACCCCACTGGTGCCCACCACCAGATCCGGGGCCACATTACCTGTACCACTTTTAACATAATTTGTCTGATATCTTGCATGATATGTGGTATTCAGTATATCGGTGAGACCAAGAACCCTGTAAAGAAACGGTTTTATGGTGACAGACCCACAGTCAAAACCCGTACCGGTCTGTCTCAGCAGAGAAAAGATGTGGATGAGGTATATCCACACCATTCACCATCATGGTCTCAACATTCAGGGAATGGGAATGACTAATTTTCCTTTTTAAAGTACAAAGTGAAAGTACAATGACTTAGAAACCATCAACCGTTTCTCAATCATTGCACTGAGCAAGGCCAAATACAAATACGCATCAAGGACGCATCTTAAAACCATACACTATCGGTAATGGTGGCAAACCTGCTTCTATGTCTTACTTTCTGTGAATCAAGATATACATTCAGCAACAAACCAGTAACAGTTTCAGCTTATTACGTGTTGTCACTATCGAGAAAATAATGAACATTCATTCAGATTTGTCATATTCAGTTGGACATTATTTTCCTAATTTTACTAAAAAAATATGAGAGCAACTCAGAAAGATTTCAAAAGTTGTTTGTCACCATCATTAACTTTACACCAAGAAAGGAAAACTGTCTTCATTTATGTTTTTCGAAATTACCAAATGTATTGGGGCTTTAAAGATAAGGCATAATGTACCGTATATAGAAATGGTCACTTTTCAAAAGCTAGGGGGAAATGCCACCTGAAACTGCAGCTCTTTCTGGGAGTAAAATACAGTGTATTACAAAGTAAAAACAACTGATAACAAACAACTCAGCAAATATCCAGTGCTTAGAAACACGATACATTTGCAGTCGGCAATCCCCATAGCTCTAGGTTTGCCGACTGCAAATTTATTCTGGACCAACCCTTGTTTTCGTACTTCTGATGCTTCATTTGCTCACTGAGGCTCTAAATGCCGACTGAGAACTCCCCCCCCCCCCCTACGGCCCTCATGGTTTATACAGATATGCCCTCATCCATAACTTCAGGATTACAAAAGCCAGAATCACTCGTAGGTAAAAGCTTATTTTGTGCATCCATACTTAATGAAGATCACGAATAATGTGAAAATAGTAGTTGTGGAAAAAGTCATACACCGTTTTCAACTTCGGATAAATAGTTCTATGTACTCACGCACGGAGCCAACGATCGGTTGAAACAATACTTTCGTGACTTTTCTGAAATGAAAGCACTTCGGACAGAATAATTTATCATGATGATTCGTACATTTGCCACATCAAATAAGCATTTTAGATAACTTCGGTGATTTTATAATCGGTAGTGCAGCACTAACCGTTTACAAATTTGCCAACCGGCTAACGGAAACCAATATTTAAAAAAAAAATTGGAAGAATTTGCCGCCCTTTTTGTTGTTCTAGACTTTCTTTTTGTCGCATTGGTTATTATACAATCATTGCCAGAAGTTTTCTTTTTTGTCGCATTGGTTATTGTACAATCATTGCCAGAAGTTTTCTTTTTTGTCGCATTGGTTATTATACAATCATTGCCAGAAGTTTTCTTTTTGTCACATTGGTTATTATACAATCATTGCCAGAAGTTTTCTTTTTGTCGCATTGGTTATTATACAAT
Organism: Zoroaster sp. YZ-2022; assembly: GCA_029582265.1. Classification (NCBI taxonomy): domain Eukaryota; kingdom Metazoa; phylum Echinodermata; class Asteroidea; order Forcipulatida; family Zoroasteridae; genus Zoroaster; species Zoroaster sp. YZ-2022. The sequence continues at coordinate 11,417,188 of CM055834.1, read as the reverse complement.
CATTGCCAGAAGTTTTCTTTTTGTCGCATTGGTTATTATACAATCATTGCCAGAAGTTTTCTTTTTGTCGCATTGGTTATTATACAATCATTGCCAGAAGTTTTCTTTTTGTCACATTGGTTATTATACAATCATTGCCAGAAGTTTTCTTTTTGTCACATTGGTTATTATACAATCATTGCCAGAAGTTTTCTTTTTGTCGCATTGGTTATTATACAATCATTGCCAGAAGTTTTCTTTTTGTCGCATTGGTTATTATACAATCATTGCCAGAAGTTTTCTTTTTGTCGCATTGGTTATTATACAATCATTGCCAGAAGTTTTCTTTTTGTCGCATTGGTTATTATACAATCATTGCCAGAAGTTTTCTTTTTGTCGCATTGGTTATTATACAATCATTGCCAGAAGTTTTCTTTTTTGTCGCATTGGTTATTATACAATCATTGCCAGAAGTTTTATTTTTTGTCGCATTGGTTATTATACAATCATTGCCAGAAGTTTATTGACGCTTTTTGATTGAAAATTAATACACATTGTTCCATTTGCCGACGATCCAGTTTTTTTGGCTGCCAGGTACCGACTTTCAGTTAACCGGTTAACCGACCGTGAAAGACTCCGTTAAACGGTTAGCAAACTAACCAGTAACTCCCAGCACTAACTAATAATCGAATAATTACCGGTCAACCCTGTTTTTAAATGGGAGTAGTACGTGTACACAATTGGTAATTATCCCCAAAAGAAACTTAGAAAATTATTAACTATAAAGTATATTGGTTTTAACGGTACCAAACATCCTGAGAAGTTATCCCATCTGACATGTTGCCATTTTTAAGAAAACTGTAGAAACTTTGCCAATTATTAACTATAACTTTATTGGTTTTGGACGGTAATGATACAGTACATCATGAGAAGTTATCCCTATGACGTGTTTGTTATAATAAAATGTAATATTCTGAAATGAAACACGTATAGTCCAGTGATGATCCTTTTTCACTTGAATACAAATAATCCTAATGCATTTTCACTATTTTCTCAACGAAATAAGTTTAAACGTTGTTTTCTGTACACATCTCTTAGTACGGGTATGGGTGCACAGATATTATTAAATACCAACAGAGTAAACTGCCTTTGAGTAATAGACCATATAAACACAGTAGCCCCAACCACTTCCTCAGATGCTCAGATATTTTAGTTCCCATAGCCTACTGTAAGCAAACACATAACATAATAGATCTTTACAAGGAGCCATCTTATTTTTCCTCCATTCAAATCCACGTCACCAAAACGAGGCTGGAAGGGTAAAATAGTCTGGTCCCTTTTAGTATTGATAATCGGTACTACATAATCGTACTCTCGTATGCAGAGCATCTGACCAAGATGGCCGCACCTGTGAATTTACAACAGAAGCTTGAAGGGAAAATAGTCTGGACCCTCTGCATTGAGAATCAGCTTTATAATCATACTCGCGTATACAAGGAATCTGACAAACATTGCTGCAGCATTGCCTGTAGCCTCCGCACCAGCCGCATCCTAAAAGCCTCATCAACACGGGGTCGTTGCCTCCATCAGCATGCGCAACTCCCGCGACATAAAAAAATACGACAATTAAATAATAATGAGACGACTTGAAATGTCCGCAACAACTGTTCCTCACCACCGGGTTTGATTGATTTGAAGTCATAACTAATTTAGGTCATTCAAACATTTGTTATTATTTTACGGATTCGACAGAGACTGCAAATTGCGCAGCCCTGCAAAGCCCCCAAATGATCACGGATCCCCTGCTGCCAACATGAAAGATGAGACAATACCGTCTGACTTGGTACTGGTTTTAATGTCAGCACGAACTCTATGGACACCATATGATAACTTAACATCGTTCCAAGAGCGCGCACAAGGAAATTGACGCAAATCACATACGCAGCGTGGCATGTACACTCTAAAAACTGATTGATTAAAAGCCAATCGTCAGTAGTTATGTGTCAACCTCCCGCACGGGAACGACTTGTGGGGTACTACTGATCCATTGAGAAAAAGTATCCCTAAGGTTTTCTTTGTTTTTTTTGTTCCCCACAAGTGAAATTCTACAGAAAAGGGACAATAGGAGGACAATGGTGGTACCCAACAAATCCCTTTGGTTGAGTCATCCGATTTTATTGGTAAATGTCACCACTCGATTGATCTAACCAATCTCTTGGTTTATCCACCAAATGTCTTGGATAAAAATTACTATTATATTTAGACACATATCTACCAACGATCGGCCAATCTGTTTTTAAGTGTAGCAGAGCAACAGTATCGACAACAAAAGACAGCAGCAATAACTCACAGAGTTCTTATCAAGTATTTTAATGTTTTAAGCCATGTTCCCAGCGCCTACGCCACAGAGTTAAACTTTAAACGGCCTATACTAGATACATATTTTGGCAAATATCCATTCTTATGGAGAGAGTTTAATAAACAAAAATGGGAAATCTAGCTTGACTTGAAGTGAGATTGAGTATACAGCTTAAATTTTGTTTAAAATGTTCATGCTTATCCTTGACATACGAGGGCGCTGTTCTGTGACAACACAACAGGAACTTACTGAAAGTTCACAAATTCAAAACACCAACCTTGCCAATCAAGAAAACAGTGGTTACCTGAATGGCAACTAAACACTTATTAGGATCGTTTCAATTATGATATCGATTTAGTATTGATGGGACATACTGGCGTCGAAAGGCCACCAGTGAACAATTTTGCAGCCACGTGGATCACATAACACAGTGCGTGGATCTTCAAATCACGAGAATTCACGAGAATACAATCAAGGGTATAGGCCTATAGCCTCTGTACACTCAAGCAGATTACCTTAACGGGCCATGGACCCCCCATTCTTAACGGACAAAACCGCTCGAATGCCCCATGGCAGAAGCGTCGTGTATTATGCAAACTTGCTGCCGGTAAAGTTCCCCTGTTGACGGCATTGAACAAATGGATTATCCCCACGAGGCAGTAGGCTATACGGGACAGTAACAAATTTAAACAATTGATTAAATTTAAAGAGGAATGTTCAGTGCTGACTTCAACTGTACATAATATATAGATAAGACCTATTTCAAAGGGATCATGTGATAGGATCATGTGATTAAATATATGTCACGTGGTTTAAGTGATTATAGAGGGTCAATAAGGTCGAAGAGTCAAGGTGATAGTTCCGGTTCGCGTATGTGTTTCCTAGGATATTTAAAATATATTTCAGTTATATATGTCAATATATACTACTCAAAACAATTTAGGGAACACCGGATTTTTAACATCAAATAGGTTTGAAATGTTCCATGAACCGGGATTTTCATTTGCAACCCCCTCTCTCTTTCAGTAGTCATGTCATGAAATGTGTAATCAATACATGCATCCTTTATCATCTGTTTCATTGTGCAGTTGTTTCTCATCAATTCTGTGAAACATTGTGTTTATCTGAAATAAATGATCTTGCTTTAACTGAGATTATTCCGGTGTTCCCTAAATTGTTTTGAGTAGTATATATACCATCGTCAGCTTTACCCTTTCAAGGAAGTCTTACATCTTAATTCGACCTTTGAATTACAAATCATATACATGTACCTATATATATTCGCTATAACCTTTAAATACCCTCGTCTAGTTCATCCTGGAAATGTCAGCCCCCTCAGAACAAAACAATCTAGGGAAGATTAATACCAACCATTAGTTTATATTTAAGTTAATTTTACATTGAAAGTTGACCATTATGTTACTTTTTTTTTTTAAATAACCAATCGCATACCTATAACCTTTAAATAACCTTGTCTAGTTTATCCTAACAATATAAACATGGCATCCTCTTCAAAAATAATTATATGGAAGATTAATTTTATACCACTATTAGTTTACACTGTAAGTAAATTTTACATTGAAATTCGACCATAAGGTAATTTATGAATTAGCAATCGTATATCAGTAACCTTACCCTTCGTTTTTCCTAGCTATAAAAAAATAAAAAAATAAAAAAATAAAATACCCCGGTACGCTTCCAGTTCATGCATACCTTAATATTTATTTACCTTTACGGTATGGAATTAATCGGTTATAATATAATCTCATAAAGAAGTCCAGCTGATGGCCCATTTCCGATTTAAATTATTCTACATTATATAGGGCCTACCTTTCACGTATGCCGAAAATGACGACAATGTCAGACGGTATAACTTCTCAGAATGTTTGGTAACATTACGGTACTTTCTTCAAATACAGCTTTTAGATAATATTTCGCTTATTTTCATTGCGGGTAATGGTGCAAACCCCCTTATACGGGAAGGTCCACCTTTAGTATTTGGAAACTTACGTTCATTTTAACCCTCTGATTTTCAAGAAATATATCATAAAACTATCCTGTGAATCTTTCATCGCGAAAGGTGCTCGAGATTTTGAGAAAACGAAGAAATGCTGTTTCATTTTTTAATAATAAAATAATAAATAAATAAATAATAAATAAATAAATAAATTTTGTTATGAAGGTCGCTGGCACAAGGCAAAAAGGTCCACCCAAAGTGGGGCTACAAAAGAGAAATAAACAATACAAGTCACAGAGAAGATAGATATTTATTAATATTTCTATCGAACTGAGGGAGATTACAGATGGGGAAACAACGTGCATGCATGATTTGTCTGTTTTGATATTTTTACCAAAGTTGCCGTTGAGTTTCTGTTTTCTCAAAGAGGAAATCACTTCAGACGGAATAATTTCTCAGTATGATTTAATACGAATACCACATTTACCCCCTGGAGTAAGTTTTTAGATTTGTGATTTGATAATCTGGTAATGCTGTACCTTCCCTCTTAATACCGGCTGGAGCAGAATTCATCTTGCAGGCCGGGCTGCCGTGCCTGCCCCGGCTCTCCTAGTCTGTGTATTATTCCCACCAGCTGTTTTCTATTCAGTTTGATAGTCAGAGCTGTATTACATTACATAAATGATATCGCCCATACATCTTTATGCATAATATAAAATTAAAGGGCAGATACAACATTGGAAATTTTGGCAAAACTGCTTCTATGGGTATGCTTACTCTTTTTGAATCAAGATATACATTTAACGACCAACGTGTGATAGTTTCAGCTGAATTCAAAGTGTAAGTCATGAGAAAAGTGTGAACGATCTTTCACAATCTTTGCAGGGCTTAGGCCTAACATAGAGAAAGGACCACGTGGTCCTTTCTCTATGGGCCTAGTAGGAAAACATATGGAGCACAAATTTGCCCTCGCCAACTTTTTTTAAATGTGACTATTTTTTAGTGCTTTCTCTGAATTGAGAGCACTTTGGATATAGAAACACTGTTCAGGTTGATTTGGTACCCTCACAAACTTTACATCAAATTAGTTTTTGGAAAATAATTTGATAATTTTTTAATCAGGGAATAACCAATCTTGTACTTTCCCTTTAAATACAGTGTAGACACGTGCATACACCATGTACATGTACATCTCAAGCGTAACGATGAACGCCAAATAATTACGCCCAACTAAAAAAAGGTTGCGTTTATCTTTAAGGAGAAACACAAAACACAAAAATAACTTCAAGTGTAAACATACATCGCAGATCATGGCAAACGAATTATTTGCAAGAAACAGCATTGCAGAAAATATGCATGGATATTGGTTTGAGAGTGTTTAAACACCAGTGAATTTTCCCATAAATCGTGCTTTTTCTGGTTTTAGGTTTAAAGAGACAGTATCGTCACAGTCAGAGAAGACTTTCAAAAGGGCATGGAATCGGTGTCCTAGTTTAAGATGAACACAATTACTGAAAATTACTGGCTCATTTATGCAGCAGCAACGGTAATATAATTATCTTATATTGTGGGATATTATTGTCAATCACCAGGTTAATCCAAAACTAGCATTCCGATTCCATGCCCTGTTGATCGTGACGATACTGCCCCTTTAAAGCTAAACATATTTATGAAGGCCAATAAAAATGCATATAGAAACTGACCTGTAGTACTTTCAGCTGAATAATTTCACGATTTTATGAGATAATTGTGATAATTTAAAAAGGTCAACCTTAATTAGACAGCTGACGAGCGCTCATCAAACGATCTCTAAAAGGCGATCGATTGAAAACTGGCAAATTGTCTGTGTTTTCGTTAAAAAGAAAGCACTTAAGTGGGAAATAATATTGTCAGGATTATTAGTACCTTTCGACCGACTCCACATCAAGTGTAGCTTTTAGATAGACATTCGGTAAATGTCTGCAAAATGCATCCAACTGCTTTATAAGAAACCAAGTTGTGAAAGTCGCAGCTTATTTCGTTGTGTTGGTATTCGAAGAAAAAAAAATCATGTATTCAGATCGTTCATATTAATTCTGAAGACCAAAAATTCATGTGGAGAACAATTTTAATAATGGAACTAAAACGACAGCACCTCAGGTGGAAATATTTAAAGGGATGTTTAATTCCACCATCAACTGTCAACACAAAGCGAGTTACATGTAAGTCCGTGATCATTTTATATTCTACCTGAATACCAGTAGTGTATAGTGGTTTACAATATGAATAACCATGCACAAAGGAAAATCCTCCTCCATGGAATAACATAACGAGCATTATCAAGGAAAAACAGTACTAAACCCAGTGCAGTCCTTGCTGATTAATGATCACCCGGTAATAGGATGCAATATAGGATAGCATAGATAATAAGTTCTGCGTTATAAATTATTCACGGGGGGGGGGGGGAGGGGAGCTGGGGGGAGCTGCTGTTTGCCGATGCGTTATACCAGCGTAGTCTCCTCTCAAGTAGAACATTGTATGGTTCGTGTTTCCCTCGAATTACCGATGACGTTTCACGTCAGGTGCGCTGCCCCTGGCAATCTCTCACCTTTTATTAGCACCAGCTTCCCCATTATACCTTGCGCTTGTTTTCATCTGTCGTATTCTCTATTTTTATTCATGTACCCACAGGAGTCTAGAGACGACTGGCGGGCACGGGAACGCGTTAACAGGCGAGGCAGGCAGCCGTGGAACGGGGTGATCTGACAAACAACGCCACAGGGTGATTTGCCAACACGGGCGTACGTACATCTTGAGAGGGCGAGGACTTGGACTCGGGGCAGGGCGAACAGCCTGGAATGTGATCGACTTTTTATAGAGCGTAACGGAGCGGAGTAATTGTCGTCTGCAGATTAAGTTAACTAGCATTTTGCTCATAATCTCATCACGGACTGCCCATACTAATGTTCAGCCATTCCTAATGCTCAGGCATGTACGCTATATCATTATCGAAAGTATTCAAATGCCACGGTAATGGGCGTTTTAATCACATTATCACATATAATCTACACTCTGTTTAGTACTTCGTATATCAAGTCGTCGAGTTTGAATTGCCCGTCTTTTAGAGAAATACACAGGGGAAAACAACCGTTTGAAATAATTTCGTTGCAAGAATAATTTTCGCTGGAAGAATCGTTGGAATTATAGACTTCGTGCAGGTATAATATTCTGGTGCAAAATATTGACTAACGAGGGAATGTAGTGCGGCTAACGATGAACGTGGTAAGGCTATGGAGTTACTGCTTTACGGTGAGTGATAAACACCAACGGATCGACAGGAAAGCTTACAGCTACCCTAAAATCAGCAAGTCTGTCATACCTCGGAGTTGACGAATAAATTACAATGCTTTCAATTCTCACAGCTGAAGTGGTGCTATTGGTAATTCTAGGTGTTGTGGCGACGGGTGCGGAGATGGCCCCCGTGTGCCCTAAGGCGTGCGAGTGCAACGACATACTGCTCACTGTGAACTGCAGTAATGTCGGTCTGTCGCGGGTACCAGACAATTTGCCCGGGAACTACCGCCTGTTCAACTTTGACAACAACGCCCTGAACGTCATCGAAGACGACGACTTGAAGGGGATTGTTAAGGCGAGGTACCTGTCACTCTCGCGTTGCAACATCACCAAGATCCAGGATGGCGCCTTCAAGTCCATCTACAATGTCTCTGAATTGTATTTGGCGGGAAACAGACTCGACTCCATTCCCAGGGAGATTCGCAACCTGAGCCGGCTGCAGTTGCTGGACTTGAGCGGTAACAGCATCGACCGGCTGGCCAAGTACAGCTTCATGGGGATGACCAAACTGCAGAGACTCCTACTGGACAATAACAACATCACAGTCCTCTCCAAGGGCTGTATGATAGATAGCGATAGGCTCCGCGTGTTGTCGCTCAAGAATAACGGCCTCAACACCATCAAATCCGGAACATTCCATTGTTTGGACAGCCTAGAGGAGTTGTATCTCTCTGACAATACCTTATCCAACACGCCGTACGGTTGGCTTGTCGGCCTGTTCAACCTCCGCGTGCTGGACCTGCGGAGGGCCTACTCGGCAAGCGCCGTGTACGACCAGCTACCGGATGAGAACTCAACAAAAGGCTGGCTTTTCCCCGGACTGTCCCCAAAACTGGAGACCTTGGATTTGGCGGAGAACAGCCTGGCCCGTCTGGAATACAATGCATTCATGCCTCTGGTAGAGATGACCAGTCTCGACCTCAGTTCAAATCAGTTCAGGGAAATCCCGCTCGGTGTGTTCTCCCAGCAGAAAAAACTGAAGCGTCTGGATTTCAGTTACAATTTACTCACAAACTTATCTGATGCCCTTTTCCTCGAGGAAGCTGAACTGGAGTACTTCGACCTTGGGAATAACCTCTTCGAGATGCTTGGGTCGGAGCCGTTCAAGTACCTCCGATGTCTGAAATTTTTAGGTTTGCAACGAAATATCCTGTACGACGTCGAGTTTCTCTTGAAGGTAAGCCTTCCCAATTTACAAGAACTGAATCTTGCTTCAAACATAATCTACAATATATCTTATATTGGTTTCACGTCGTTCAAGAACCTGCGGAAGCTGAATTTGAAAAAGAACCGACTGACGGGGGTCCCGAATGTCCGAAATTTAACCTTTCTGACCCATCTGGACTTGTCTGGGAACGGGATCTTCTACATCCCACCCGATGCATTCCAGGGGACCAACCTCTGGGAACTCGATCTCCGGAGTAACTACATCAGCACCTTGGACCAGAGTACACTGACGGGTCTGCCGCAACTGGGCGCCGTGCGGGTCGGCAACAATCCGTGGAAGTGCGACTGCGAGCTGAAGTGGTTCGGAGATGCATATGCGAATGAAGAGTGGGGCAGGGGCCTGGATGCTGCTCTCTGCGACTGGCCGCCGAGTATGAAGCGCAGTATGGTGGTCGCACAGGACCAGGACGTGCAGTGCACCACCTACCCCCCACCAACCTCCGTCATCATCCTGGTAGTCATATGGATCGTGACTCTTCTCCTAGTGGCGACGGCCATTTTAGTCAGGACCTACAAGATGCATCGGATAAGGTCGCGCTGTAGAAACAAAGAGGGGGAGGATGAAGAACCATCACCACAGCCAAAACAACGTCAACAACTAAAACACCAGCCTGACCCTGGCAAGGGTAAGGGCAAAGGGAAGGTTAAAGGTCAAAAAGCTCAGTTCATTGAAATGAAGGACAGAAAACCAATCAACGGACTTAAGGTTAAACCTTTCGATCGAGAATTCTACGTGTGACAAAGCCAAAGAATGAGTGCTAAACGGAATATCTTTATGTTGTAATATAGCACGGGTATTTTATGTTTGTTCTGCCAATGCCGTAAGCATTTTTTTTTAAAGCTGTTGTTTATTTTATTTCAAGGTTGACTAATATGTGGATATATTAATTAAAATATGGTCATGTATATGGAAAACAAAACAAACAAATATCAACGACAAATTAATGACATGACATCAATGTCAAGGTTTTGCCCATTAATAATAATGTTTGAGACATTTTCTTATTGAAGTCATCTTTATCCGATTCATTCCCTGACGGCAATAATAGTACTCAGAGGATGATCCCACACTTAAACATTTAATATGCATCTTGACATTAATGGTACCAGACTATTTACTTCAAGGGTTCCCTATTCTGCAAATACAAAGCAAAAACCGCGTCAGTATGGAACACGATGAAAAATGTCAATGGATATTCTCTTATCTTCGTGCGTGGTAGCATTTCTTCATAGTTTTTGTGGTCACTTTTCATGAAAGAATATTGTATGATACAAGTCTAACTGCTGATGTATGTATTCTGATCCTGCTAATAATGTGTATTTTATAGTTCACATAAAGGTGTCTCATAATAATTACCAGAATTATTTTAAACTATATGTAAGCCTATATAATATATTGATGAGCTCAGGTATTTGTGTACATTTTTATTTCAAGCAGAATTCTAGTCGCTTTCTGGTTCAATGGATCGCCAAAGTACTGCACTTGGGATACAGTCATAACTAGTGTATTTACCAAATAATTATTATGAAGCACATCACTCATTTCAAAAATGCATCACCGGTATTTTTCACTACTTCATCGGTGATTCTCAGCGATTTTCGTTTTAACCTGAAAATTTATATTGTCAGAATGGGAAACAAAATACTTTACTCATTTTACCAAAAATAAAATCATCATAGCCTATGCATGTTTGTACAGTAATGCAGTAACGAAATGAATTGATGGCGGTCCCCATATAAATTATTTAAGGCACTTTATTATTGTTAAAGCATGCTTTTTGTTTTACAATAATTACAGTGTTGAGTAAAGACTGTTTGCGGTGACATCATGTCGAAATTCTCTTTTGAATAGTTAATAGTTCTGAAAAGAACCGGTTGGTTACAACTCGACGTTTCAAACAGTATACTCTGATCGTCTTCAGAACAAGAGTTGTGAAATATTTCGTTTTTTCCCCTTTCGAGTCGGAGGAAAATATTTGTTTTTCAGATTACAAATAAAATTGCTGGAAACCACTGGCCCCTGTGAAATAGCGAAAAACACGGGCGGTGAACCTGTAAAGTTCACTTACACTAATATATCCCTGGACATTTTTATAATGTGGTCACAATTTTGAGGATAACCTAATTATGATCAAGTTACTTCTGCAAAATGTTCCCGATGCAGAGCAGGCCTGGTCTTGGTACTGAAAATGTAAATGAATTGGTTTGGAACTGTTACTTTAGTCAGTTTCTCTTTAACCTTCCTACTATTGTTGCACTTTAGTGGGAAGTTGCTCCAGAGGTCAAAACCAGTCAACCGCTTGTTTTGACTGTTGACCCAAATGTGCACACAGGGGCATTTTTGACTGGTTTTTACTGTCATTTTGACCACCCTGAACAATACCAGACAATGCTTTTACCAGTCAAAAACGGTTGACTCATTTTGACCTGTAAATGTACAGGTTTGACAGTGTTTGTTGTTTGACTTTTAAGTGTACTAGTTATACCTTGGCAAGTATATCAATATTTTACCTGATTTTGACCCTTGTAGTAGTAGGAGGGTTAATTCACAACTAAATATTCACAGCCCACAATGTTTATTCAAACGGTTGGTATCATCCTACATTAACCATAACAACCCCAAACCCATCAAACGGCTGATGAGGGTTGTATTTTGATGGACACCGTACTGTATAGCCCAGGCACTGCAGGGATACTTTGCATGGGGCCGGGTGTCTCAATTCCATCTAAATCCAACAGTCGGGTGGCAGTGTTACTGCATGGTGTTGGATTGTTATTGCTTCAAGAATGTTCTTAGCCAAAGTAGCTAGGGGGTTAGGGTTAAAACAAATAATAATAGCATACCGCATTCAAACATATATTTTGTATCATAGCAGCGGGTAGCAAGTATACGTAGTACACGCAAAGCCACTTCAGCCATATTTAATCTAATGTTTACTCATGTTCACAAAAAAGTACAGGGTCGATTTAAACGTAATTATATGCAGTTCACCTGCTCACCCTAATTGATAAATTAACCAAGAAATCAATGATACTTATTGCAGGCTTACGTGAGTCTGTTGAGCATATGACACCCTTCTAAAGACTATGTTACAGTCCAGGGAGGACATATTCAACCACGCGAACAGTCTCCTGACGCCCAACAAGCGCGTGGTAAACATATGCTAAACAGGGACTCTTATAATATATGGATTCTACAAAAGCTGTTGGTAGATCTAATAGATTGGACCACAAATTCTCTTCGCGATGGGTGTAACTTAATCAACCAACGGCCCAATGCAATACGAGGCGACGTATAAATCATGACGTCACTGAGCGAATTTTATTTGTCCCAACCAAAGTGTTGGCGAATCGTCATTGTGTGCTCTCTTTAAATCATTTATTGCCAAGTCTGCTACATTTTATTTACTGCTACATTTTATTGAATGATTATAAAGAACTGTAGCAATAACTTCTTTCTTTTCTAAAGAAGAATACCATATTTACACTAGGCCATTCGTATAGTGCCTACTTGGTGGATACGCAATTTATGATACTCCTTGATGGAATTTTTCTTCTCTGTCGGCAACCGCGGTTGAAATTGTTTAATCACTGATGCCGCTTATACAAAATGAAGCTCAATTTAAACAAAAGAAAGATATACACTTTAAAAAACAATTGTTAATTCAATTCAATTCAGTTCAATTAAAAATAACATTTTATTTCCACATAATATCATCATCAAAAAATACAGTGAGTAAATATATTGAAGTGGAGGCAAGTTCCAAAAAGGCAAGACTTGTCTAGGAACAGCCTATATACAAGACAGAGTAACAGCTACACTAGAAAAGAAAATGCACATAGTATCACACACAACAAACAACAATAACAGTATGTATACGTGTACTAGACTAACAAAGGTAATTAGACAATAGATACCTTGATGAGAAAAATAATAAAATGACAGTAGAAAATACAATAAAAAAGGATTACTGAGGAGACTGATGAATTAAACATTACTTGCGTTTGTGTTTAAATAAGGCAATTGATTGACATTCGGAAAGTGATGGAAGAAGGCTATTCCAGTTAATGTTTGAACGCCTTTCTGATAACTCTATATAAACACGTCGTGATGTTAGTTTTATTCCAAAACACGTTTGTGCGTTAATGAATTTTAACACTTAAAGACGTACCGGTAAACTAGGCGATCATAACTTAGACACAAATACACGTTTACAGAGTAATGAACACTTTAATTACACCAAAACACGTGTATTTAAAAAAAAAATGTGCATACAAATTAGCACACAGATGCTTTCATAATAAAGGTTGTTTTATTACATTGTACATACGAAGTGAATAAATTATCCATTGTTCTACATACAAAGCCTATGTACTTATGCATATTCGTATAAGCCATATTTATTGTGAACATAATTGGTAACGTAATGGTATAAATTACTCAACTGCAAACCGTGTTAAGCGGTGCAATAATTGTAATATCCATATCTCATGTAATTTTGTACAAAAAAGTATATTATGAAATCCCTTTATCTTTTTTCTTCGTATAGCTAACAATCACCTCTGGTTCATCTAATAATACTCGTCGTTAATATTGTACACAAGTGTCTGTCATTCCTGTATTATAACCGATAAATATAGGTACATCACTGACAAATTATATTAAATATATTTAAAAACGAATGGTCATATAAGACATTATAATTGAATGTAATATTCTAATATTTTATATTTCTGACTGTCAAATTACGATGGATTGTTCATTAAGAATGTACATATAATAACAACAAGCTGGTGTTTATATTTCATCACCAAGGTAACCAAAATGTGACTAAGAATAAATGAATGTAAGGCCAACCAAATACTGAACTTTCTGGTTCGTTCGTGCGTCACTTAAAACAGACTGGTATGCTTACATTATGTATACATGATATTGGCTTATAGTTATTTTAACGTTATTTTGATAATTTATAATCCATTTATTATCCTGTGTTAGGCTGTCGTCCGATTGGTTTCTTTTTGGGTATCTTTGCTGTATACAAATCCTGTCCAATTTGTATCACGGTTGATGAACAAGAGAGAAAGTATACACTTTTTTTTAGTAAAATGTCTGTAAATCCATGCATGGATGACAGAAATTCATTTTGGAAATTGCTTCTATTTGACTAAAACGATGGAACACAGGGCCGTGGCGAGCGGCAGGTGGGGTGGGGTGACACCCCCTCCCAATAATTTTTCTCAGTCGGCATTTAGAGCCTCAGTCGGCAAATGCAGCGTCAAGGGTTGGTCCAGAATAAATTTTCAGTCGGCAAACCTAGAACTATGGGTTTGCCGACTGAAAATGTATCGTGTTTCTAAGCACTAGGGTTGTTTGTTTTCAGTTGTTTGGGGGTAATTGTCAGTCGGCAAATTGGCTTCTACACCCCCCAAAAAATGCCTTCGCTACGCCCTGAATTGGAATCTGCAGACATAACTATTTCAAGTGATGTCTAGATACCATCATCAAGTACGGTCCATGTAAATCTGTGATCATTTATGTTTTTCGAGATAACCAGTAGTACCGGTACACACGAAGAAATAATGGTTCAAATCTGCACCCACAGGGGTGCATATCGTTGATACAATAGCAACATCCCTGTGGGTGCAGACTTGCTCCTTTGAGGGTATATTTGCTCCTCTGAGGGTGCAAATCTGCACCCATAGGGGAGGCACACAATCACGGGGTGCCAAGTCTGCACCCACAGGGGTGCTGCTATTGTATCAACGATTTGGGTGCAGATTTGAACCATTATTTCTTAGTGTGTAGTGTTTTAAAGCCACTTTACGGTTTCTGTGATCTTAAACATAATTTATCACAATTTTACTTGAAGACTTTACAGATGATGATGATTCTAAACATCCCTTGAAATATTTCTGTCTGGGGTGATATGTTATTTTAGTAACATTAGTTAAATAATTTTTCAACTGAATTATGGACTTCATGAGAAGTAAATTACGCGTTGGAATGAATACGAACAAGTTCTGAATGCATGTTCACTATTTTTTCTCGTTATTCAGGACAAAATGAAATACGCTGAAATTTGAACAGGTTTATTTCTGTAGATATCTCTTGATTGTTATAAAAATGGTTGCATTTACACAGACATTTTACCAAAAGTAGGCCTATAATACTATCTTTAAGAAGTAGTATCGTTGCATTTCGGCTTCATAAGGCATGTAATTATTGTTTTGGCCTATGGTACTGGTCGCTGATAATCACACGATATACGCATTAGTCATTTCACGTTTATCATCCCATAAGGACAATAACAAAGTATCCGGTTTCTGGTCATAGGTCGGCTTCAAAGTCGGTGTAGTGACGCATTTTTGTTCGTTTGTTTGTTTGTTTGTTTTTTGCCAACCAGTGAAATACGTGGTACATGTATACGCGGTTATTGGAACCAGACCAAGTTTCCCATACACAAAGTATGCCTAAAAAATCAGGGCAAACGTTCATACCCCTATGTGAAAAAGTCGTTTAAAACAAAGCGCGTCAGAATTTCAATCAATCCAGCAATTTTGGCTGCAATTGGACATTGTTTCATAGCACACACAAAAAAACACACAAAAAAAACCTATTATCTCGAGATGGTAACGCTTCAACCATTACTCATTTATGTCCACTTAAGTGTTCAGTGCAATTCATTTTTTTAACCGCTCTTCAAATAACAGAGGGGAACTGAAATAGTAATAAATGTGCATTGAATGTATGAGCCTTCCTTTAAACAAATCGAAAGAAAAATGTGTACTTTAGCATTTATTTTGACAACCAAAAAGGTCGCACTTAAGCTTGAGAGTTGGACATACTTGACATAGACCTAGCGATGCAAAACATTTTACAATAGTATATTTGGAATGTTATACGAAATAGGGAAGATGTCGCGTCTTTCAGGGGAGGATCTAGGGTCGCAGAAGTGGGGTGTCACACAAAGAGGGCCACAATACCCCAAACTTAATTTGGAAATAGATGGTAAATTCTGAAAGTTTGTACATGGTTGATTTTCCAAAAGGGGGCACCTCCCCATTGAATCCCCTGGGTCCGCCACAGGTGTATTGTAGATTAAGGAGATAAAGTACTCGCTCGTACAACGTTTGTCAAGAGGAATTTTATTATTGAATTTCTTTGGGAAAACACACACACTTAATGTCCCAACAGCCTTTAAATTCGATTTCAATTTAATAATAAACGTAGTTTCTTCCTATGTTTGACCCACATGCAGAGCTCGAATGATTTCAGAGTAGATATTAAAGGAGCATATGCATATATCCTTAGTACTTTCAAAATAATGAGTTAATTCACAAAAAGATTTACCGGTTCCTTTAATAAGAGGAATAAAATGAATAAAATTATGTATTGACGTATAGCGTGATAAGTAGTCTATTGCTGGAAAAAATATAATATCACCGTCCTATCAGTGAAATATCTCATTTGAAAGTGATTTATTTCGCTTTTACACGGAGACCTTAAGTGTTCAGATTAATGACAAATTGCCGATGAAATAACGAAACTCACAGAATAGGCCTATAAATCTTTAAAGAGAATATATAACATTAATTGGTATTAAACAGAATTATCGTTGTAATGTTGGTACACAAGTGTCAATCATCATAGAGGAATATACAGAAAGTTACCGAGTACTGTCCGGCACTAACAGTTTTTCGTTCCTTTCTCTAAAACCTGAGCATCTATTGTGTTGGGGACGGGCGGCAAATATATTTTTTTCTTTTAAAAGTAGCCCCCAGCAAGAACAATTTTGCAACAAAGACTTTCTTTGTGAAGTTACATAACAACTTTATTGTTTCCGTTGTGATCGGGTCAACTCTTGGTTTGAAATGAACGTACGTTTCAAAAAAAAAGAGTTGTATATTCTATTTTTCATGGCCCCTCTGACACTATCCCTTCCTGATATAATAATAGATTTGATTATTTTATATGTACTTTGCAAATACACGCGCACGCGTTGCATCTCGGTCTAGCTGGATCACCGTTAACATTTTCCCGCACGTTACTGCGTACAAATAATTGAACAATCTATGTGGGTGCATTATTAAACTGAAGAAAAAGCATGACTAACTGTTTTTCAGTGTGGTTGTAACACTACTGATTGACAATATCTGGTGTTAGCAGCAGAATGTGGGTTCGAATCCCGGCCGTGACACTTGTGTCCTTGAGCAAGACACTTAACCATAATTGCTTCTCTCCAACCAGGGGTTAAATGGGTACCTGTGAGGGCAGAGTTGGTTGATTAGCCCTATATGCGCTGTAATGGCAGCAATTGAGCTGTATACTCCCCAGGGAGCTGAGATGGTTTCAGGAATGATTTATGAGCCTTATGAGCCTTATGAGCAGGGGTAATAATATAATGCGCCTTGAGCACCACTTAGTTGGTGGATACGTGCGCTATATAAGTCCACACATTATTATTAGTATTAATATCTTTGGAGGTAAGGTCAGTGTTGCAGTATTTCTTCGTCACGCATTACGCAAATCGGCTAACGCGTGCGCACTATGGCATTTGCGAAGAGGTCTGTGCGGGGGTATTAGCCCAATTATGGACTCCGTCATCGTAGTTCAACCTGGGCTATGCGGAGTGTATTAATGACCCCCAAGTGACTTGAGACACATCTGCTTGCCGGGCGAGTCGGCCGAACGGGATTCACACTCTAATTGCAATGGATTTCAAACGTCATGATGTAACACATGACGTCACATGTTTACTTCAACAGCGCCCTCTATACTGAACAGTGGCAGACAAAGGAAGTACGTAGGTTTTCTTAAGCCACATGCACGTCTGGTGAGATGTCTCGTCTCTAAATGCAGTCCACTTCGTAAGAATAAAGAGAATTGATATGTACAGAAACAACCATACGAAAGGTTCAAATCATTTCACTGTGTCGAGAAAAGCATTTGGATTTTTAAAATTCATTCTAACGTGGAATTTTCGTCTCATAAAGTCGATCATTCAGTTGAGAAATATTACTAATTTTACTCAAACTGATAGCATTTCAAAGCATGTTCTTATACATCACTTACTATCCAACAAGTAATTTGTAAACTGAGATAATTTATATTTAACGTCTAAGACAAAATTTAATCAACCTAATACTTGGTCATTCATTCATTCATTCATTTATTTTTTATTTTTTCCAACACAGAAAACAGATGATATACATTATAATATACATTATAGAATAATAATAACGTATAGATGAAGAGTATTATAGAATGTGTGTGTGGATGGAGGTCTCCAAAAAGCATTAGCTTGTCGAGTGGAGACCCCACTAGATACAGTAAGCAAGACAAGGAACAACGAAACAACAATTATGAAGACAACAATGTAAATTAATTTTCAGCTTAGAGGTTGGTATAGCTGTAGTATATATTTCGATCAACGAAGTTTCGGGAAAACGACTGTCATGTTTGTAGTATAGTAAGACATGCTTGTCATCTTCAAAATAGAATAATTTTTTTTCTATTTAGAAGTAAGGTTTGCGGTAGCGCAGTGTAAAACAATCTCTTAGGAGTTTCCATCAGTTCGTCTTCAGGAGAACCCCGATCGTCTTCAGGAAAACCCTGATCGTCTTCAAAGAACCCCGATCGTCTTCAGGAGAACCCCGATCGTCTTCAGGAGAACCCCGATCGTCTTCAGGAAAACCCCGATCGTCTTCAGGAGAACCCCGATCGTCTTCAGGAAAACCCCGATTGTCTTCAGGAGAACCCTGATCGTCTTCAGGAAAACCCCGATCGTCTTCAGGAGAACCCCGATCGTCTTCATGAAAACCCTGATCGTCTTCAGGAGAACCCCGATCGTCTTCAGGAAAACCCTGATCGTCTTGAGGAGAACCCTGGTTCTTCTCAGAACCAATACTTTTTCTATTTACATTCAAATGAGAATCTTGACCGTTACATACTAATTTATATCCTATGCAGAAGTCGGTGTTAAATATAATATATTTCCGAGGCTTTCGAGTAGTACAATAAGTATTCCTCGATCCCATTACTCTCTCGTTCTGAAATTATATACTATTACACTCGATATCCAAAACTATTTGATATTTAAATTAGTACCGGTAGTTGCTTGCAATGCAGCTGATGTGTCTTGGGTTTAGTCGGATACACGGTTACTAAGGAGATCGTGTACTGCAGTAGGGGGAGGCCGGAATAAGACCATCCAATGTTCAAATCCCACACATTGCATGAGTATCATACTTCGTCATGATTCGGCTCTTTTCGATAAAATCAATCAAAAACATATGACGTGCTAATAAATAGGCATGATAACATGATTAACAAATGTAAAGGTTTTAATATTTAAACTGGTTTTTGCATAAGTAAAACCATTCAGCGAAAATCACCAAAAGAGGATGGGGCAGGGGGTGGCCGCCCACCACTTGTTGGCAAAATACCGGTAGTGTCTGTTGGTAAATTCACAGACTTGATGGTATTTCTTGAACTGAGCTTTGTGTCGGTAAATGTACCCCTAAACAATGTTTGCCCCCCCCCACTCTGAAATTTCTGGCTACGCCACTGTTGCATAACGGATTATGGTGAGACAAGAAACACACCACACTTTCATTGCAGCCCCTGATGATATACTAATGAGATCATAGTACGGAATAAAATGTGCCAGTTTATATGAATTATTTGCGTGAAATATTCATTGGACTTCCTCCACCGTGTGAAGTCGAGTGTGATATGATAATTACGTACCGGGAACTCATAGCGAATATACAGCTCTGTAATCGTGACAATAATAATCTCTTGACGATGACACATTCAGGCGCAGGCAGCAAGCGCTAATTAGCTTACTAAAAGATAAAGATAAATAATGACCAAACAAAAAGGTAAAATAAATAAATAAAAAAATAAAAAAATAAAAAAATAAAAAATAAATAAATAAATAAATACATAAATAAATAAATAAATAAATGTTTTATCATTTAATTTAATTTAATTTAATTGTTATTATTTTATTTAAGCTATTCCGTTATTTAGGGTTGAATAAGCGCAGTATAGCACTGCATTTTCTTCCACTAAAGGTAAACATGTAAATGAATAATATGTATAGGTATAGGGTATACATGTTGCAATATCATGCAATGTTGCTATATTGAATTACTATTCAATGCAATGCATGCAATGTATGCCACTTGTTTAGGATAAAACAAAGAACAATAATAAAACTGAAATTTTTATGAAAGACATTTTTTGTTTCTATAAGGTACTCTTCCAGTTTTTGCACTGCCTCAATTTGAAACTCATACCTTTATCCTATTTTCTCATAATTTATTATAATTATATTCCTCAGTTAAGAGGTCCTAATTTTATCCGTGTTTTTCTCTTCGTAGCCTCCATTTTGACCTTGTGATGGGCACTGAACCTTGCTCTTCTTTCAGTAATTGCATATTAATTTTACTATTATAAATGATTAATACAAAGGAGAAGCACCGGTAGTATTTAGTAACAGCCCATTAACACTGATGACTAAGTTAATGGTTGGCTGAGTGGGCTGACTGTACTTGTTTCAGTACGGTATAAGCACTTTAGTTTCGTCTATTAGTCCCGCTCCCCCCCCCCCCCCCCATAGTATTAAGCGATCATTATTCAATTATTCAAGGCTCATCAAACTTACATAATCTTATAAATACAGGTTTGTAGAATTATTCTTTAAAAAAACTAATATGGAATTCTAATTCAAACCTTAGAAGACGCAGGCAAGCCTCTCAAGGTCTTTAAACTTACACTATTTAATTTATTTGTTAATTATAGTTTTGTTTTATGAGAACATTTTAACCGGAATAGCTTGCTGACAAGGGCGAACCTCGGGGAATAAAATATTGAAAAATTTATTAAAATGTCTTTCCTATAACATATGCCAATCCTTCTAAATTTGGAACACTGGCTGATGATGAAAATGGCAAAAATAATTAATAATAATGACTGTCGGGCACGCAAGTTTCCTTCCCAGTTATAAGTTGCACAGTGTATTCATGCTGAGCGCGTGCGCCCGCCCAGTCATGCTAGTGGTGTCGCTTGAGGGCGCTGCGAAGACGGAAAAAGTTTGCTGGCGGACGTCATCATCATTGAAAGTTCCAGATTTTACTTTACATGCCGCCAATGAATGATGTGAGTTTAAAACCTTTTAAATTGTATGTTAAACTGGAATTTAGTATGTTAATTCCTGTAGTTTGCAAGTGAAAACTGTTTTCTTAAACTGCTACTACGCGCTCATGCATGGCTGGGCCGGAGCTAACAAAACGTTAGACAAATGTTCAGCGCCTGGCATAACGTGTACGCAGAATCATCACACAGCAGCCAGTCCAGACCATTGTGCCTAAATAAGCCATCATGGACTAACGTACGTTAGGCCTAGCTATCTAAGTATTGCGGTGACACCATGTGGAATCTCAATTGAGTAGTAATTAGTAATTATAATGGCATAACATTCTCCTGAGGACGATCAGAGCATACTGATCGAAACGTTGAGTTGTACCTCCAGTTCTTTTCAGAACTAATTACTACTCAATTGAGATTCCACATGGTGTCACCGCAATTAGTCTTACTTATCATCCTCACCATGCAAAGCTACAAGTTTTACCTAGCTATCTATTGTTGTCCCCATCCTTCCACCTCGGTGCTGATGACTTTATTTAAATTTGGTCGAATTTTAGAAAACCACAAAAGGTGGGGGTTTTGTTGCATTAAAAAATGTCTTACATAGAATTCTCATCTGCTCATTAAGTTATTTGTTTTATTTCATTCACATTTATTTCGGCCTTGCATGCATTAAATTTTGTTCAACTTAATTTTTTAAGGTCAGAAAGATTTAATTTCTTAATAAACCCCATATTTCACAGCTAGACTTAATTCGGTACACTATACTAATATTACCTTGCATGATGTCTAACTTTTGGTAATATAGGTTTTGAGTATGCAGAGTGCAGCATGGAACACTATTGTAGCCAACCAAGATCCACTTCAACATTCACTGGTGATCCTAAAGGCTCCATATCCAATAAGCAACAATTACCACAAGATATGAGCTTACCATTTATGAGGCATGTATACGTAATATACTCATAACAATTTTTCTTTACTGGCATCAAAGTGTGTATACTGATACATGCAGTTTGAACTTGCAAAATCCTCTGAATGGTTTTTGAAAGTTGAAAAGTGTTGTCCAGAGAATGTCATATGATTTCATGTGCTGAATGCATCTAAACTGTACATAGGCCTACACTGTTTTCTGTTGTCCCGCCTTACGAAAGCTGATGGTTGGTTTGATTGACCAGAAATGAAGTGAAAGTAGGATGGATTTATGTATAAAATATTTGGTATTGCAATATTTGTGTAATAGTGATAAATTGTTCAGTTTAAAAACCTGGCTATCTCGGTTTATGTTAGGCCTCTGGACTTTCATTTTTTTAGGGGACAAAGCCACTTTTCCTGAGTATATAAAGGGATCCGAAATTCCATTAGAATATCAGAATGTCTATTCTGAGAATATTTTGAAGGGCACAAAGGCCAAGATCAGGGCAGTGGAGACAGTGGATTCCGTGTTATTCCAAGCCTATTTAATTAGTAAGTCACAACCAAGAACATTCCTAAAAACAAAAAAATACATATATTTTTCTAGAATGAAGAGACATCAGCATTTCCTACATTTTATGAATCGCAACCCAGATTCTTTTGAGTCCAAAATCTCCTAGTCCTCACATCTGAAAATAAAAAGGTTGGAGAGATAAAAACCAGAAAAACAACACAAACAAACAGACCAATCATAAAGCACAGGAGAAAATACAACCCCCAAAGGCAATACATTGTTCATATTGATCATGACCAGAACATGCCACTGAAATCTGTGCCAAGCGCCCTGCTTCATTTGTAGATAGCTCTGTTAAAATGAAATTAGGAATTGAAAATAAAAGCTCTCAGACCGTGCTAGAGAAAGCAATTACCTTAGGCAAAATTTAGAAAATGAGATTCTGAACAATGATAAGTGTTAGTATTCAACTAATCTTAAGGTCACGGCAGATTTTCTGGGTTGACTAAATGTTGAAAATGATTATCTTATTGTACGTTATGACAAATGTTGTTATGAAATTAGTGATACAAAAATCTTCAATTGATCAAAAATGTTTCATGTTTTCACCCTAGAATCTTCACTAACCCTCCTATGCCCAGGCTAAAATTTGGCCCAGTCAGCACGGCACTCACAGACAGTCACTTGAGTATTTTTGGGTGCATTGCCAATTAGTAGGTTAAACCACAGAGTCACACAGAGCTGTGTATGTACTGTTGAGTGGTTTTGGTTTGACCTCCTAGCCACATGTCCTTGCATTTATTTGAGTGCACTGCACAAAGTCAATGGGTTGGGAGTTACATACAAATTTTGAGTGTATTTGAGTGCACTGCACAAAGTCAATGGGTTGGGAGTTACATACAAATTTTGAGTGTATTTGGGTGCACTGCACAAAGTCAATGGGTTAAGAGAGACATAAACATTTTGAGTGTCTTTGAGTGTTAAACCTACAGGAGGGTTCTAAGGCAAATAAATAAATAAATAAATAAATAAATAAATAAATAAATAAATAAATAAATAAATAAATAAATAAATAAATAAATAAATAAATAAATAAATAAATAAATAAATAAAATTAGTTTTATATTAAAATAATTTTTTTTAGAATATACTTCTGGACGTTATACTGAGGGTGGTGTTATTTTCGCTGTCTTGAGTGCTAACAATATTCAGATTTAATTTGAATCAGAAAAAAATAGAAGGTCAAAAACCTAACGATCCTTGGCTTTCTCTCAGATTTTACAATTCACGAAAAGGCCATTAATGGCTTTTCAAGTTCTTTGTTTTGATTAAAATGACAGATGTACACAATGTAAGTGGTTATTTGAATTCCTCTTGAACTGATGTGGCCTCCTCATGACATGTTATTTAAGCCAGTTGTATTCATGTGGATTTCAGTCTTACTCTGTCAGTTTCACTGATGGTTCTGTTCACTTCATTTTCCTTGTAAAGGAAATTAAAGTAACTCACTGTAAATAACGACTTTTTATTGTTGATTTACAGAGTCTTACTCTGTGACTTTTGCCATTTCACTGCCGGTTCTGTTTTTCAATGGGCTCACTTCATTTTCCTTCTAAAGGAAAAGCAAAAAGTGGGGACACATGCCGTTATGTGGGGACACATGCCGTTATTACTACGGGGATTGTTCAGCTGAGCTATATGAGCTAGTACCTAAGTGCAGGGAATTCTCTTGTGTTACTCGCTTTGCTAAACAAGCAGGTGAACGCCCTCACTGTCTTCGACTCCCCAAAATCAAGAGTAAGTTCCATTTGGATAGCTTCTTCCCTAGAAACAGCATTACAATGGAACGCCCTTCCAGCTGATTGCTTTCCACCAACTTACGACCTATTTAAGTTTAAGAAAAACATCAGCAAATGTAATCTCGCTGAAATGGTGGATGACATATCGCATATATGTAACCCCTTTCACTCTAGTGGCTATTGGCCTTGTTTAGGGTGACTGATGACAGTAAATAAAAAAATAAATAAAAATCACTTAAATAATGACTCTTTATTCACCTCTTACGAATTACCTTTGATGACAAAGAGTAATTTACATACAGAGACCACTGAAAACTATGAACATAAGTATTCATACAGAATATGGTTACTTTCTGTATTTGTTTTTAACTGTTATCCTGCGGAGTTCAGTACACAAAATCAATACAGTGTGCGGAGTTTTCATATATTCCGATATAAAATTCACGAAAAGTTACTGTCACCAGACTATTCACAGTGTTTGGTAGTACTAGTAGTATATAGTATACCGCGACTCTGTCATGCTTGTAAATAAATGTAATGAAACGAGCGTTGTTATTTTTTCATGAATTACATCATTTGGCCTACAAATAGCTGATTTTAGAACGCTCACTTCATGACATCGGCTTTCCATTGGCTTCCTAAAAGTGTCTGCTATGGGGTCATGCCTATGTTCCCTCAGCCCTATGTTCCCTCAGCCCTATGTTCCCTCAATGCCTAACATTTTTTAAAAATCCAAATTAGGCCCTATGTTCCCTCAACCCTATGTTCCCTCAACCCTATGTTCCTCATCCCAAAATAGGGTCTATTTTGGGATGAGGGAACATAGGGCTGAGGGAACATAGGGTCTATTTTGGGATGAGGGAACATAGGGCTGAGGGAACATAGGGTCTATTTTGGGATGAGGGAACATAGGGCTGAGGGAACTTGAGTACGGTCCCTCTGCTATTGGCTAATGTAAACCTTGGTAGGTAGCATTAACCAATCACAAGCCACGTAACATCATTTTCACAGTGTTGTTGAAAGCCACGGTCGTGGCTTTCCGCACGGAACACCGCAGCCACGATCGTGGCTCCACGCAGGATAACAGTTAAGACACCACTACCTTGTGGAAAGAGCATGTTGCTATTATATACCAATTACATGTAACATCTGAGCACATATTAAATTACATTACAATCATTAAAGTACATGTATGTGTCCCCATGAACCTGTTTTTATAATTGACCAGAAAATTACTTTAATATAAAGAACTTTGCATTCTATTATGCCTCTTGCTGGCACCAGGCTTCTGTCTTGTTTCTATGGTCACACTATAGCCCATGCATAGTGTAAATATACATGAAGTGCATCATGTGTCTCTTTACGTGCACTGGCAACGACCAATGATGTCACCAATGCGAGCTGTATAATTAGGGTTATTTTACTCATGACTCAAGACTTTACTCTACATAAGACCTCCTTGAAGCCAGTAAACGCTTTTGGTGAATTTGTATGTATCCATACATTCACTGTACATGATGAGAATAATCAAGACATACTTTCTATAAAAATCAACCTTTCAGTTTATTTCATTGTGTCGAGAAAAAAAAAAAGAGGTCAAATTGCATATTAACATTTTTTGTAATCAATGGAATTCATGTCTTCGGATGACAGAAATTCATTTTGGAAAATTAGTTCACCCAATCGATTTGTTGTCTTGCGTCTGGACAAAAATTCAAGGTTACAACAAACGAAGCAAAGCTAACGAATGCATTTCATGTTTCTCTTGATAACGACGCAACATAAACAGCTGAAACTTTGACAGGTTGGTATCTTGATTCAAAATAGAAGTAGCTTTATCAACAATTCAAATTGTATATATAATAGCTTTAAAGAGACAGTATTTGCATGATCAACAGGGCATCAGTAGGCTAGTGACTCAGTCAACTCAGTGATTGAAAATAATACCCCACATGATAATATCATATTACCATTGCTGCTTATGCAGAAATGAGCCAGTAATTTTTCAGTCACTGTGTTAATCTTAAACTATAGGACACCGATTCCATGCCCTGTTGAAAGTCTGCTCTGATCGTGATGATACTAGCTGCCCCTTTAAAAGCTGATAATTTCAACTTGTGTATTTCATTTTACACAACTGTTTCACAATTTCTTATTACTTGTACACACTCAAGAGCTTCTGCTACTGTAAGACGGCAAAGTCCACACTGGGAATCTCACAGAGAATCAACAACGCCCAGAGCAGATCATAATGATGATCTTCAAGATGCTGTGAACATAAATGAGCAGTGGTCTTCCAAACATTGGTGAGATGGCATTCACAAGTAATTTGGTTGAAAAAAAAAAATGATTGGATGGTGAACTGGAATATAGATTTTTTTCAGAATTTTATACCAGAAATTAGAACTATTCATTCATTTCCAAAGATGGGTGACATGGCATTCACAAGTAATTTGGTTCAATAAATAATAAAGCCATTGTTCAAGTTTAATTCATTATTTAACAAATAATGATTGCATGATGAACTGTAATACAATTCTTGCATTTATTTCCCTGTGGATTTCTTCTTTTACAGAATTTTAACATAGAATATGTAAAGCCACTTTAATTATATAAACTATTGGCACTTCATAAAGTAAATAATAAATAAATGATCCGGTTTTATATAAAACTTTGCTTACTTTAAAGTTGATGATGGCACATAATTATAAAACATCCCTTGAAATCTTTCTGTATGTGGGGCTATGTAAGGCTATGTTGGATTTAAGGTGGTACATGTATGTTCTCATTGATTGCCACCAACTAGTGATAATTCTTAAAGGGGAATATCGTCACGATCAGAGCAGATTTTCAACAGGGCATGGAATTGATGTCCTAGTTTAAGATGAACACAGTGACTGAAAATTACTGGCTCATTTATGCATCAGCAACGGTAATATGATGTTATCATGTGGGGTATTATTTTTAGTCACTGTGTTAATCTAAAACTAACGCTCCGATTCCATGCCCTGTTGATCGTGACGATAATGTACCTTTAACTTTTTTTTTCTTTTTTCTTTTTTTTAAAGACCAAAAGGAAAGATTTTTTTCCTGGAACACATGATTTTATTTTTCTGTTAATTTATTTTATTGTTTTATTTCCTTGTTATACAGCTCTCATTTATCAACAAATCCTTCCAATGCTGTTGACAGACAACTAGGCTTGGTAAATATAAGATATAGACTACATGGGCATATTTCTAAAGATTTGCTCAAATTTAAACTACTACAGTTTTTAATCAGATCAATTACGTTACCATCAGACTATTTGAGATGACATTTGTTTGGGGTTGATTTCTGAATAACTTTAAGTCAAATCCAAATATATATTGCTGGAATGATCTTTGGAGAAAACATGTAATGATTTTTCGGGGAAAAAAAGAAGATTTATTGATAGGAAAGTTTTTTCTTTTACATTTGATGGTTGTAAAAATAAGACTGTAAATATAGGTATTACTAATAAAAGGTGACCATCATAGTTTAATTGTTTTTTTAAATGTACACTATTTTAATAATAAACACAAAATTTGCATTAAACAAAACCAAAGCTTGCAGGCAATGTGGTTACAAGAAATCCCAGCACTACAACCAAGACATCCTCGAAGGGAGATCAACGGATTCCTAAGAGGGTGCGGCCGGATCTGCCCGAGCCGAGCAAACTACGCACTAGGCCCAAGAAATCCAACAAAATGAAGAAAAGGCCATCCTCACGTACTGCTTGGAATATCAGTGAGCACATTGCACAATTGAAGCACAAATGCATGGCCTTTAACTGGTAAGTGACCGTAAGCCTTCAATATCCATCCAATCTATAGATTTAGCAATATAGTCCCCGCCCACCCTTAGCTGCTCTGTTTTGGACACCTCAGGACCCAATTTCATAGAGCTGCTTAGCAGCCGATTTTTTTGCTTACTGTACATTTTTCATTTCATAGCGCTGCTAACCGTTAAGCATAGAGAAAGGCACGCTAACTTGCCGGCCGTTATTGCTAGCAAATGAGTGACGCAACAATACAAATCCATGGTGAACGCGCACGCACCGCTCTGAATTTTCTTGCTAACCTGTGAAATACGCTTGTGCTTAAGCAAATTTGTCTGCTATAGTTAGCAGGAAAATTTCATAGCAGCGCTATAAAATTGGGCCCGTGGTCTTGCACTAAGACATTTATGAGAAATCTATTCACACAGAATCAGTTTGCAGTGCAGCACAATGTGATGAACACATTCATAAAACATCTGGGCTCAACACTAATTAAGCTATACAAATTCAACTTCATTCTTGGTGTTACCAGACTGCATGCATGAAAGAACAAAAACGGCTTCCTCCAAACTCGATGCGGAAACACCGTGTCGGATATGAACAAGTACTGTAAGAGCAATATTATACCATGGAGGAAGGGTTTCGGGATGAACTAGGAATGTGTGATTTAGTTCACCCGAGCTATTACAGGTACTGCAAGACCATAACTCTGGATCATTTGACGGCTGGTCACACGTATATAAACAGTAAATCTTTGCCATTCTAGTTTTTTTTTAGTTTGCAGAGCTACTTGACACAATTACATCTTATTATGTATAGGGATTAGAACAAGCTATTTAATGCTAGGCTAATAGTGCACATTCATCAACGGGGGGGGGGGGGGGGGGGGCGAGTATAGTAAATGTTAATTCTTGGTGTTAAAAGGTGGACTACCCCCCCTCCAACCTGACAACTTAATGACTCATTCAGATACATACAAATTCATTGAATTGGCACTTAGAAAGGTTAATTTCAGTACACATTTCTTGTAGGTGACATGTTAGAGCGCTGCGGCGTACGGTTTGTGAAAGGTCAGTCACAACAGGCAAAGTGACACACATCCCAATTACCGTTCGTGGAGTGGCACGCAGGAATTCACAATGTCAGTGGGTGTCATGGCATACTGAATTAATTACATTTCCGTAGTTGGTCCTTTTGTGTTTTTGATTGAACCATCCCTGCCATGTGTATATGCCATCAGAGCTTACCGTTTACATTTCATGAGTGAAATGTATTATTCAACAACGGAAAGTGAAATCATAATAATTAAAGGGGAGTAACACCACTGGTAAGAACCGAAAATGATGATTTATCAAGTAAAAAATTACTTAGTTTTGAAATGAGCAATTCCATGGTTACTCATGTTACATTTCTGATGTTTTGGGCCCACTCTATAATATATATTTCACTCATTAGATTTTTCATAGTAGTATAGCATTATACCCAGATGTTACTCAGCACAAAATAAGAATTTCTGAAATTTGTTTTATGCACGCTATATAAGAGAAAAAGCAACATTTTATGCATGTCTGAAAAATGTAACGTGAGTAAACAGCTTTTTTCTCGTATATATCTTACATCAACAGGGGAAAACCTGACGTAGGAATCCAAAGCAAGCACAAACCAGAGGACACAGTAGCCACAGTGAGGAGGCACAACGTAGAACCCGTTTGCACCCGGCAGTGGGTACCCCAGTGGGTAGCACCCGTACCCCAAACTGGGCAAGTCTTTCCTTCTCAATGTATGGGTACCATACCGTACCCGTACCCTGATGATGAGGGTGCCACAGGGGTGTCTGATTCTTGCAGGTGGAATGCTGGATATGAAAGTTCTCAAAACCCAGGAAACAATGAGGTATTGTTTTAACTCAGTTTAAAGGGAGTGTACACCATTGGTAAAATGCCTGTATATATGCATCCATACATGATAGAGTGTACAAAACTTATAAGACATAAAACACAATTAAGGGGGCCACTTTCCTACCGTCACGTTAGCAGTTTTTCTTATGGTTGTAATTTTTTTTTTAATATCTGAAACCACCCAAAAAGAATTTCAACATTTGAATAGACATGCATGCTTATCCTAAAGATAATTTGAGTTGATTATTACTATTATTTTTTTAATTAGCCTAAAATTTCCATCAACAAATGGACGGAAAAGTGAGGTAACTTTTTCCGTCCAATTTTTATGGAAATTTGAGGGTAAAAAAATTAATTAAAAAATTAAAAAATTAAATAAATCAACTCAAATTAGTTCTAGTATAAGCCTGCATGTCCATTCACATGTTGAAACACTTTTTGGTCGGTTTCGGGTACTTAAAAATAAATAACAACCATTGGAAAAACTGCTAAGTGGCCCCCTTTATTGTGTTTTATGTCATAAACATTTCATCTCATTTCATTGTGTTATTAACAAGAAAACAGTGTGTTTCTAATGATATTGTGCTGTTGAAAAATGCAAAAATTAAAAATAACTCCTTCACCGTTTCATGTGCTTTCATCCCATTTATAGATTCCAAGCTATTTGCTGCCCCCCAATAAGCCAAGATTACATCGGCCACCAGACCTCGCACAGATATCCTTTATATGAAAGTTTTTCCACGTACTGCATCTCCTTGGAACTCCTTGCCTGGTGCATGTTTCCCTACATCCTACAATCTAGACAGTTTTAAGAGGAATATCAATTCCTACCTTCAGTCCCCCCCCCCCGAGTTATTTTCATCTTTTATATTTTCTTCTTGTAGCCCCTTACCAAGAGTGGCTTTTAGCCTTGTTTGGGGCGAACTTGCATTAAAAAAAAAAAAAAGTTTGTGTTTAGATTGTCTTTGGTAATTGGTGTTTAGATTGTCTTTGGTAATTGGTCAACTTGAAGTTGAAGAAAATACATGATACTGCTTCCATAAAAATTGTCTTACATGCATTATTTCGGAGAAATCGATTTAAGATAACACCTGAGTAACACTTGCTCTTCTAAAGGTTTATCATTGATTGAGTGATTTTGTACTTCATTTATTTCTTTTGGGAGGAGGTGGTTGACAAGTGTAAATGTGCTAGTTACCCTCTGTGTTCTGTGAACACCAAGCATAATACAAAGATTCCAGTATGACCATTTGTTAATAAGAGTTTAGACATGGTATTGTGATAACTAACCCTTGACCACATTTACTTTCCCCACATCTCATTGGAGCAGTGCCCATCGTTCATCCAAAGCTACCATGACGATACCATGGCAACGACATCCAGTTGGGCTCTGACGGATTCATCATCTCATCTGAATTCCCACTGGAAAACGTTTCTGGCTCATCAAGAAGCCGGTGACCAGTCAAGCCAGCTTGATGTCTCGAGGGTACCGGCTAAAGATCTTTTCAAGTCCAAGTTCATAGAGGAATAGTTGGCCAAACCATTTGAGGCTGCAGGTGCATGTTCATGGGAGACGAGGGGGTAGGGACGGATGTCACAATATTTATGACAGGGGAGAAAGGTAATGTTCCCCCAATAATTGTTGTCAACCAATTTTTTTCAGAGCATGCAAATGAGTACATTATTCCAGTTTTTGTCTTTTACAGAAACTTTATCAACATATTTAAGATGTTTTGTTTCTAAAAATCTTATCTGCCCATCATAGGCATACAACACTGGTAGCGTAACACCTTCAAAATTCATTATTGATTTTGTGTATTAAAATAATACAGAATTGAAGAAATGTTGGCAATTTATCGTGGGGGGGGGGAGAGGTCATGGGTCAAACTCTCCCCCCCCCCCCCCCACATACCGAACAAGAAATTGCGGGCACTTTGAATCTTTGATCATCTTTGACCAGATGTGTCGGTACGTGTTTTAAATGCTGATCAGCATATCTTATAATCCGAGAGAATCCATGTCAATTTAGGGTTAAAATTATCCAAGAATAATTTGAATTGTAGAATGTTCCATTCAAAGTTCCATTTGTATTACTAATACTGAAACAATGCAACTATCTTCCATAATTATTACTCATGTAAATTCTCCTTCCAAACGAAACATAAAGAAAACATGCCAGAACGCATAGGTGAATTTACATTTTAGTTATTTATTTACAAAAAGTACAGCTTTAATACTTGACTACAATAAAATATTCTTTAACTGAGATACAATCTAATTCTGAAATTTAAAGCACGTGATATAATCACTGATGATCAGAATAGCCAGGATAAATAAATAAATGAAATAAATAAATGAACTGTTAATTTATTCTTCAAATATTTCAAGTCTTCTAAAAGGCACTTTCATGTAAAAAGACAAATACATAAATATGTTCTTGTAAAATTATGAATTTCCTGACTGAATATTTAAAGCCGAAATAATTTCAAATAATTGTAAAGAAGATAAGGTGAATATTTTATTTTTAAAATAAGTCCCTCCCAACACTTTTCAAAATATTTATTGGTACATATAGTACACATGTTAACATTAATCCTTCTGTGACTGCAAGGGTCAAAATCAGTCAAAATTTTGATATACTTGCCAAGGTATATCTAGTGCACTTCAAAGTCAAACACTGTCGAACCTTACGTGTAGTAAGTACATTTACATGTCAAAATGAGTGGACCGTTTTTGACAGGTAAAAAGCTTGTATTGTTGAGAGTGGTCAAAATGACAGTAAAAACCAGTAAAAAAAATGGCCCATCAGTCAGTTGACTGATTTTGACCGATTTTGACCACTATAGCTACTTGCCATGAAAGTTCAGCTGAATTAGAAGGGTTAATGTGTGATATTTTCCATATTTAATGTCTATACTGATATTTAATGGTCTATACTGATAGACCATTTGAAACCATTCAAAATTTCCACTTTCAAAAATGCCCATTGGTTTTGTACACACATGGTGATACCATTTGAACAGTGTTGGTAGCAAGCTGTTCAAATCCGTTCAAATCCATTCAAATGCATAGAGGGTCCATTGATTCACCACTTAGAAGTATCCAAACAAGGTTTTGTATTAGCTGACCTACCATTCAAAACCACTTGGGGGAATCAAAACTGTACACAGTTATTTCACCATTCAAAACCACAAAAGCGAATGGTTTCAAATGGTGCATCAACTTGTATGAAAAAGGTACCAGAAGTAAGAGGGTTAATAAGAAATATAAGATATATGTTTAGGTGCCCCCCCACGAAAAATCCTCATAGTGCCCCAAAAAACAGAAAAGAAAAAGAACCCATACCTCCTGGGCCCCCCCAGTGAAAAGCTGTGCCCCCCCCACTGAAAAAGTCCTGGCTACGCCGCTGTTGCCGTAGCTGCTGCATAAATGAGCCAGTCATTTTCAGTCACTGTGTTCATCTTAAACTAGGGCACTGATTCCATGCCCTGTTGAAAGTCTGCTCTGATCGTGATGACACTGTCCGTTTAAAGCAATGTCAAAGCCTTAAATCAGTTATTAATGTGAGATAGCAAACATATACATGTTTGAAAAAAAAGAAATACCTCACGTCACAGAAATAATAATAATAATAATAATACAGAAGATTTATAATGCGTACACCAAGAAGTGCTCAAGGCGCTTTACAGTAAACAAGAAATCATACAATAGCATAACAATACAATAGCAAATGCAATATAATACTAAACAAAAAGATAAAAAATGCATAAATGAATGTTTGTAGTCCTTATAGGCAATACACATAAGATGAGTTTTAAAGTTTTTCTTGAAGGAGTAAACAGTTTGAGATTCACAAATGTACAGAGGGAAATCATTTCACAGGCGTGGAGCCGCAACTTCAAAAGATCTGTCACCCCAAGAATGAAATACGTCCCAGTTAAATGCTAGTGTTAGCACTATAGCATCTTTCAACAATGCACAGGCTTATCCAATCTACATGTACTGTATTATAATGAGTGTTAAATCAGATTGTGGAGGGTCTCTTTTTGAATTGTCTAGAGCACTACTGTTAAAAGGGACAGTATCATCACGATCAGAGCAGACTTTCAACAGGGCGTGGAATCGGGGTCCTAGTTTAAGATGAACACAGTGATTGAAAATGACTGGCTCATTTATGCAGCAGCAATGGTAATATGACCTTATCATGTGAGGTATTATTTTCAGTCACTGAGATAATCTAAAACTATCACTCCGATTCCATTCCATGCCCTGTTGATCGTGATGATATTGTCCCTTTAATCCAAAGAGTAAGACTGTAATACAAGAATACAAGGAGTCCTAATTTCTAGGGTAAATATTTAGAAGGGTTTAGAGTTACAAATTCATATTTACATGTGCATCATGTCGATATTCCTGGACAATTCAGCCTCCATTTTTCCCTGTATGAAAGGGATGTGACATTAAAAAACAAAGATGAAATACACACAAAGCCTTGGGGATTATGCACAATGTGACCTGTTCTATGAAAAAGGCTATTAAGTTGCACTATGCTATTACACGTAAAGGACTGTTCTATGTGGAGAGGGTGAACAAATCTTCACAAAGTGACTTATTTTTGGTTTGTTGGCTTCCTATTATATCAATTTATTTCAGAAATATTAATATTGATGAATAAAGATGAAAAAAAAAAGAGTTTTTGTGTGCATTGTTTTTGTCCGTTTTAGGGAAGAAAAACCACCTATCAATAACATAATTGTCGTATGGGCATTCAAGAGAGTTTATCTTTAGCTCATTTCTTTTTCCACTTGCTATGTTTAAAGGGCTGTATCTCTGAAGGCACTTTCCTTAAATTGTAAAATATGAATATGTATATATTAATATATCTCCAGAATGCAAAGTGCCACAGTGGTCAAACCTATACCAAATTAAAGCGTGTATACGTGTATATAACTCATTTTTAAAATTTTGTGGAGCTGGTCACGTATTTTACCTATAGCATGCATGCGGCCATTCAACAAATCCTATTGATCAAAAGGGGTTTTGATTAACAGCTGTTGATTGGACTATTCCTGGCTCACTCCCACACCCCCCACCCCACCAAAAAAATAAGTTATAAGATGAACTTACCAGTTCTCTTTTGGCCTCCTCAATCTTGACTTTAGCTAATGAGACATCGGGTGGCAAGTTGTGATAGCTGTCTAACTTTGACTTGAGTGGCGCTAACTCTGTGTTCAAAGCTGTTAGCTCCTGAAGGGTTAAGTTCAGAGATGATTACAAATTCAAAAGAGCTCATAAAATGTCCACACATGTGCACTCTACAAACTGAAGTGCTATTAAACAAGCATCTAAAGTGTTGAATTAACATGTATGAAGTTGATTTAACAACGTTGTTGCCAGATACTGAGAGACCGAGGGAAACATGAGCCTATCTAAATATCTAGGGTCATTTCCACAGTATAGTCGCATTTCTGTCCCATTTGTCATGCTATTGACGACTACTGATCCATGAAAGAAAGAAAAATTAATCTGCATATTTTCTACATTTGGGACTGATCGCTATTAGATTTATGGAAGATTTTGAATGTTTTCGTGGTTTAAAGATGTATTGCCTGTGTTTTTCGCTATTTTTTACAGCAAACAAATACTGAATACAAATGCTGTAAAATTAAACATTTCTCAAAATAATCATGAGAAACATGGTTTTACACTACATATGTACCGAAATGAATTTAGGATGGATCCTGCCATAAATTCATGTTGGCACTTCTGACAACTAGTTTGTGAAATATCTCATTTAGAATTATTTCCGCTCCTTTTCAATAGGAAATTATTAATGTTCCAATGAAAAAGAAACATTTCCAGAATTTGCCGGTAAAACATGGGCTACATTTGACCAGACATGCATTATTACATTGACATATAAAGATACGTGTACCCAGGGATAATAATGTAAAAGCGCCTTGTATCCTTTAGCAATTTGACGCTCTAATGAATCCAGTTATTATTATTATTACACTGACAATAGATAATTTACCATCAAATTTCCCATTTCCAGCAAATGCTCAACCTCCCCCCCTCCCTTCCATCATCTGCCGAATGAATTAATGAATGAATAAATGTTCTGTGTGCATCATAGCCCTCTAGTGGTAAAACCGCAAGCTGTCTCCACGGTTAACGCATTTTATATGTACAAAAATAAATATGGGTAATTCCATGAACGTGGGACACTTGTGTTTTCCATGTATTTCAGATATTGGGGCCTGTGTTATTCCTTACATCGTACGAGCTGATGATTATAACTTTCACCTATTGTTGCATCTCATACAGACCTACTATGACAACAAACACAAATTTCTTGGGTCTCCCCTATTTTGATCCATTAACTTTAGTCAGTATATTACACAACGTAACAAGACACGGTGTCCCCTTGTAATTTTGTTACATCGTTAACCTCATATCAGGTGAAGCAGAAGTAAATACATGACACCAGTTTTAATGTTTGTATCTATTATTTTAAAAGATGACAACCAACAAAACTATGATAAATAACGTAACAAAACTGATATTTTTTTTCTTTATTTAATGAACTTAGATCTGTATGCAGCCGTGTTAGTCAGGTAGAATAAGATATATATATATATATATTTTAAGACTAACTTTAAATTTTTAAGTTTAGTTAGTCTTAAAAGTGCTACCATTTATATATATATTTTAATGAACTTGAAATTTTGACCTCCATGTCACACTTTGGGTCCCACGTTCATGGAATGACCCATATACACAATCTGATCTATGACGTCACATGTTTATAATAAAGCCCCAAAGGTCAAACTGCGCCGGGCACAAAATATACACTGGTCTATGACAAGAAACCATTAAATATACACTGGTCTATGACAAGAAACCATTAAATATACACTGGTCTATGACAAGAAACCATTAAATCTGATGTTTGGATATATCAGCAGAAAAATAATATCTTAATTTGATAATTTTTTTAATAAGGCCCTAATATTTCATCTCAAATGTTATACATCTGAAAAATAAAAAAATTATGTTATGTGGAGAAGTACAAAATGTACAAACTCTGCATACAAATACACACACTTTTGCCCGGCGGGAAATCACCCTGGTACTCTAAAGGTCATATACGCTAGACATACTTTACCGCCTGCAAAAACTCTTCCCTATTATTAACTCTTAATACTTCCATGTAAATAGTGCCCGCTAACCAGTGATATGCTACATGCCCTAAAGACAGCCTGTGCTTGTGTGAAGGGCGCCCTCAACAGGACATGCATGGAGCGGAAAACCAACAACCACTGTACTGGAAATTTTGCTTGGACCTACGTAATTGAGTTTGTTATAGCAGTATTGTAATGTATGGACACAGCTGTATGGCTTCCTGTATTATAAAATATAATTTCATTTGGTTAATGATTCTGAATTAAATTGATTGATTGTTTCATTTGACCCATTTCATTAATAGTCCTTGATGGATATAAGTTCAACATACCTCAGATAACTTGACTAGGTTATGATGGTACAGCGATGGTTCAACGTTATTCTGTTCCAACTGTGCCTGTGTGCATTAAAAACCAAATGCAATATTTTAAACTAATTTGGGCCATACGCCACCTGAGGCTGTTTGCACTGTGCCGTGATGCTGTTTGTATAAGGGAAACAAACTAGGCATTAGTCATTTGTGCTTTTTCTTCAGAAACACATGTCTGTGAACATTCTGCAAAGATATTTGTGTGTGTTGACCAGCATTTGCATGTAATTTTACACAAACAAATGGTGTCCCAATATTTTGTGTTTTGCTTCGCAGAAGCTTGGCCAATATTAGGCAATTTTTGTGTCAATAATCAGCTTAAAGTTTGGCAAAACACACTTTCCAAAAGATGGAATTGCAATATAAGGTGGCCAATGAATTCTTAACAAGCGGTTAATATCATGTCAGTTTACCTACATATTGCTAAAAAAGTTGAGTTGGACAAATAAAATGTACAGACACTGGATTTCAAATGGCATCCTTAAGATTTATGACATAAAACACAATTAAGGGGGCCACTTTCCTACCGTCACGTTAGCAGTTTTTCTAATGGTTGTAATTTTTTTTTAAATATCTGAAACCACCAAAAAAGAATTTCAACATTTGACTAGACATGCATGCTTATCCTAAAGATAATTTGAGTTGATTATTACTATTACTTTTTTAATTACCCTAAAATTTCCATCAACAAATGGACGGAAAAGTGAGGTAACTTTTTCCGTCCAATTTTTATGGAAATTTGAGGGTAAAAATAAATAAATAAATAAAATAAAATAAAATAAATCAACTCAAATTAGTTGTAGTATAAGCCTGCATGTCCATTCACATGTTGAAACACTTTTTGGTCGGTTTCAGGTACTTAAAAATAAATAACAACCATTGGAAAAACTGCTAACATGACGGATGCAAAGTGGCCCCCTTTATTGTGTTTTATGTCTTATACTTTACAGATAGATGCTGTACGAACTAATCCAATTCTATGAATGGGGACTAACCTATTGTCGATATAAAAGGTTATTTGAACGCAAGTAAAACAACTTTTACAAACAATACCATTGTTTTAAACTGGATGGCATCAGTAGGGGAGGGGTCACTCATCAAGAAGGTGACATACTTGACAGAAAACTGGTAGTTAAATTAACCAATTTCCTTGGGGAAAAAAAATTAAAATTAAATTTACCGAAGCAGGAGATAAAGTCTTGATAATTGTGTCTGAGTTGCATAAGTTCAATTTCCGTAAAAGAAATAAAATAAAAGGGGAGAAAAAGGAGATATCCAAAAAGTATGACAGCTAGAAATGTTTGTAAAATCGTTTCTCCTGCCGTCAGATTTCTGGAATAAATCTATGAATTAATTAATGAAATAAATCGTTGACTCACTTCTTACAAGTCCTTCATCTGACCTGGTCAGTTCAGATTGGAAAGGGTCTTAACACTAGAGTCTTGAATGGCATAGATAAGCTGTTATTAAAACTGATCCAGGCTAAACAAGTCAGCTGTATAGCATTAATGCCCTAATAGCACTTAAAGTACTGCTTGGTTCTAATTATTCAGATTCACTGGACAGGTTTATTATTGCCTTTGGGCCAAATGTTAAATCTACCTTGACAGATGGCATTCAAGGTGTCAGACTGTTCAACAAATTGTAAGACAACCAATGTAGGTCAGACACCAGACTTTAAGGTATCTTTTTGTCGTAAAAAAACCCATCATATTAGCATCATGCAGAGTTGCAAACCAAGTAATTTTTGCTCAAGTCAAGTCACGAGTAGGAAATAATTTTGTTCTTATTCTTAACCAGCAAAAAAAAGAGTATTTCACCCGTTGCTGTTTGAATGTTTCTCACCTTTATCCCTCCTACTATATAGCTGCACTTCAGTGGAAAGTTGCTGTAGAGGTCAAAATCAGTCTGCCTGTTTTGACTGTTGACCCAACTGTGCACACAGGGGCATTTTTGACTGGTTTTTTTCTGTCATTTTGACCACCCTGAACAATACCAGACAATGCTTTTACCAGTCAAAAATGGTAGACTCATTTTGACCTGTAAATGTACTTACTACACGTAAGGTTTGACAGTGTTTGACTTTTAAGTGCACTAGATATACCTTGGCAAGTATATCAACATTTTGACTGATTTTGACCCTTGTAGTAGCAGGAGGGTTATGATGTTGAAAGTGCAACAACAAAAAATGCATCTGCACCCCTTCTTCGTAATCATAGTAATGACAAAATAAAATAAACATTTGTACATTTTGGTTGCATTTTTTTGTCCAAGCCAAGTCAAGTCACCAGAATTTTTTTGGGTCCAAACCAAGTCAACTCACAAGTTGTTGGAACAAAAATCAACTTGAAGTCAGTGTTGACTCAAGTCACGGACTCGAGTCAACAACTCCAGCTTTATTACTGAACCAACAACTTGGGAACTGGGCGTTTTGTGGAACTGTCCGCGTCCATTCATATACCTGTAATTGATGAAGTGTTGCCTTATATTCCCTTGCTTTACTATTCAGTACCCCTGCCTGTTGGGCTTTCTTCTCCAGCTCTGGGCCTTGGTATTCTGCCTGCTCCTCAAGTGCTTGCAAAGCTCTACACAAACACAGGAAAAACACAAGGAAAGTCAGCATTTTTTCCCCACAGATCTTTTTATAACCAAATTTTGTAGAAAAAGAGCTTTCCAATGGTACCAAACACTTGGGTGCACTTAAAAGTTTTTATTTATTTTTATTTATTTAAAACCATCTTTAACGAGGGTAACCCATCCAGCACAGCTGATCATTTGGGGCCCTCATATTATATAAAAATATATCCCCATTCAATATTATACAAAAATTATTACAGGAGGTACATATGAATTAATAATAATGATAAAACGTAAAGGACTAAATTGCACAAATAGACCCCCCTCCCAGTCTACCATACTGATTAAAGATAGGACTAAAAGGGAGGATTAAAAATGAAGCAATAAACTAAAAACCAATAACAAAATGAACACAACAAAATTTAGAAATACGAGCCCCCCCCCCCCATCCTCCCCCAATAAAAACCATCAAAGCAAATTAATTATCAATTGTATACCAACATCTCAGGCAAAACACAAGGTAATCTATGACATAATAATAATAATAATAATAATAATAATAATAATAATAATAATAATAATAATAATAATAATAATAATAATAATAATAATAATAATAATAATACTTTTGTATAATTTCACTTGTTACATTTGACAATGCTCATATCATAGAAGCAGGTCAAGTTTCTGTGACACGGCGCCCCAGGGTTAAAGTTTTTGGGGAAAATCATGAAAAACAATAAAACTAGCTCTCAAAATATGCTGGACTGGTACTCTATTTCACCAAACCAAATATGAAAAAGTTTAAAAATTAAATTGACTTTACCTAAAAAAGTTGCAATATATCCTTAGACATACATGTAGCTGTTTACCATTTGGTTAATACAGCGTCTTTCATTTTCAATCCTTTTTGGGGAATTTCAAGGCAATATAGTTACTGGATGTTACCTTCATGTTTAATGACCAAAACTTCTGTTAAAAGCTGCTCATCTGAAATCATTAATTACACATTTATTTGTAAAATACCCTCAGCCCCCCACCGAAAAAAAAGAAGTAATAATTATACAAAATAAAAATAAACATATAAAAAAGTAAACATTTAAAAAAAAAAAATTAAAAAAAATTTATAATAAAAATAATTTGTTTCTGAGAAGTTTAACAATTTTTCCTTCTTCACATTGGGCCACATATGACATGGCATCATTGAATATGCATACATGTTTGTTTACATCCTCTAAGTACAGAAACACCAAAAAAAAGGGGCATACTTAAAATAATACAAAAGATGGCAAATGTTCAATTTTGTAAACTAAACAATCATTTCATTAAAAAACAGATGGGTTGTTCCTGACTTACTTTTTGAGGGTGTTGCATTTGATCAGCGCTGCCTTCGTCTTTGTAAACAGCTGCTCGCTCAGTCGCTTCTCTCTTTGTCTTGCCTCCTCCGTTTCCATAGCAACCCTCGACATCTCCATCAATGCTAAAAGATAGCTAGATGTTGAAAAAAAAAACAGGAGAGAAAATGGTCATTACATTTATGGTATCAGCCATCAGTATTTCTGGGTGTATTTTGGGTGCCCCATTTGCTAACTGGATACCCTGTTCTGGGTGTATTTTGGGTGCCCAATTTGCTAACTGGATACCAACATGGCATCAGCCAGCAGTATTTCTGGGTGTATTTTGGGTGCCCCATTTGCTAACTGGATACCCTGTTCTGGGTGTATTTTGGGTGCCCAATGCAATTTGCTAACTGGATACCAACATGGCATCAGCCAGCAGTATTTCTGGGTGTATTTTGGGTGCCCCATTTGCTAAATGGATAGCCTGTTCTGGGTGTATTTTGGGTGCCCCGTTTGCTAACTGGATACCAACATGGTATCAGCCAGCAGTACTTCTGGGTGTGTTTTGGGTGTCCCATTTGCTAAATGGATACCCTGTTCTGCTTACAATGCATATGGAAAACTACTGGAAGTTAAATATCTTAAGAGCCTGTTTAAAAATAATAAAATAATAATTTGGACGCCCTAATTCCTAATCCTGGCTATTAAACTGGTTCCATAGTCAGACTAGGGCATGTTTTGGGAAACATGACCAGAAACATAATAATAATAATAATGTGTGGACTTATATAGCGCACGTATCCACCAACTAAGTGGTGCTCAAGGCGCATTCTTTTTTACGTGCATTACACAACACACGGGACCTACGGCTTTACGTCCCATCCGAAGGACGAAGCAATTATGGTTAAGTACCTTGCTCAAGGACACAAGTGTCACGACCGGGGCTCGAACTCACACCCTGCTGCTGGCAACACCAGAACTTGAGATCGGTGCGCTAGACCGCTCGGCCACGACACTCCACATGTGTCAGCTATGGTCAGTGGATGTGCATTTTTGCTATGGTACAAAGAAGTTTTCAGAAATACTACATGTACTTATGCATTGCACTATGGTAAAATGCAAATTGGTGGATTTTTATTTTAATTATAATTTTTTTTTGGGGGGACAGAAGGGGCTTGGCTAAAGATGATGACAAAGATGATGACAAACCTGCTAGTGGTTGCATCTTTGATGCCAAGTGTTTGTGCCACACATGCTAACGTCCTGAGGCTTACGTTGCCTGATTGGGATAGACTTGTCGCTGAGAGACCTACCGATTGGAGTATGCCAGCGAGACGCACAGCTGTCAAGAAGTTAATATAATCAAGAGCTAATTATACAGGAAAAGATCTGCTGCAATCTTCGGGCAGATGAGATGATGACTCCCACTTCAATAAATGACTAGACACCCTGCTCAACGCAACATCCACCAGTTGCCGAAGTGTGAAGCCAGCTGAGTACAACATGATCCATCAGCAAGAACTAAAGATATTTTGTTCTCTGCTCACTTCAACAAAATCATAATTTTGTTTTTCACTGGCCCAAGACAAACATAAATGTCAAGAATTGTTAAAAATAAAAATTATAAATAAAAACTCAATCTTAGAATTGTAGAAGGGGGTGGGGAGGGGGGGTGGGGAGGGGGTATGGACATCCCCAAAACTTTCAATCAGGCTTTAAATCTCAGGCACTTGTGGATAGAAATGTATTATAATCGATAAAGCCACAAAGAAACTGACTAGCTACATAAAAAAACAAATTGACTATAGTGGGATTTAAACCAGCGACCTCTGGGTTGACATGTCGGCTCTCTACCAACTGAGCTATCTATCCATATGTTGTTCATGCTAGTCAGAAGTCACTGAATCAAAGAATGCTTTATAGCCAGGGATCACATCCAGTCTAACTAGAAGAGAATAAAAAATATACATAATAACATGATAATGTGGACTTATATGGTGCACGTATCCACCAAACTGGTGCTCAAGGCGCATTACATTATTACCCCTGCTCATCAGGCTCATAAATCATTCCTGAAACCATCTCAGCTCCCTGGGGAGTTTTGCTGCCATTTCAGTGCATATGGGCTAATCAAACACAACAACCAACTCTGCCCTCACAGGCAGTTACCCATTTACCCCTGGGTGGAGAGAAGCAATTATGGTAAAGTGTCTTGCTCAAGGACACAAGCACCATGGTCGCGGTTGGGATTCGAACCCACATTCTGACGACTCAGCCATTAGAATCCAAATCCGATGCACTAAACCGCTCGACCATGGCACTCCATTAACCCTAACCAGCCCAAATCCTTCTATATCCTCTTTGCCAAAGTGAAGGATTCCGAAGGATTGGGGCTATTAGGACTTT
This sequence comes from Zoroaster sp. YZ-2022, assembly GCA_029582265.1. Classification (NCBI taxonomy): domain Eukaryota; kingdom Metazoa; phylum Echinodermata; class Asteroidea; order Forcipulatida; family Zoroasteridae; genus Zoroaster; species Zoroaster sp. YZ-2022. The sequence goes on along the minus strand of CM055834.1, from coordinate 11,373,376 downwards.
TCAGTGGAGGAGGATCCAGAAGGATTTGGGCCATAGTGGGTTTCTGCTATGAGAGGATTTAGAAGGAATTGGGCTATCAGGCTGTATTTGACATAACAGGAAAGAGAAGGATTAGGGTCTTATGCAGCTTGGCCAAAATGGGATTCAGAAGGATTTGGGCTGCTGGGGGAGGGGAATGTGACGTAGCCTAAACAATTTTTTGTTTGATTATTGGCAAGGTAAGTGCAACAAGTTAAGTGGGTCTATTGCAAGGTCAAGGGGTCAGTGCTGGGGGTCCCTAGGCATTGTATGTTTATGTATTACTGATAAGAAACATATATATGCTTAGTGTGCACACCAATGGAATTTCTATGACCATTGTCCTGGTATGAAATGGTCATATGTAGTACGGGCACTTCCATTTGTTTGAGGGTAATTTTATAACCATTCTGTCACAGGAGGATCTGGAAGGATTTGGGCAGTTGGCCATATTAAGAAAAACCAGGAGGATTTAGAAGGATTTGGGTACTTTGAGCTTTTGACTCTCTAATACTGAAGGATATAGGAGGATTTGGGCTATGTGTAAGCAAAAGGGCCTAGTCTGTTAGGGAATTAATAGCCAATTCAACAATGTAGATGATGAATGTACCTTCAGCATGGTATTCCTCAGTCTTCTGCTGGATGTCTCCCATCACAATCTCTGCCTCCTTATCTCTTTCTTGATTCTTCTCCATCAGGCCGTGAAGGATCTCCATGGTCCTTTCATTAATCTCATACTGGGGGATCGGTGCTCCAGCAAATGTACGTTCTAACCACGCCCTCACCTTTATGATGTATAATAACCAAAATGGAAATAAGTTTTTTTTTATCCCTTCTATGACTACAAGGGTCAAAATCAGTCAAAATGTTGCTATACTTGCCAAGGTATATCTAGTGCACTGTGGAACACTGTCAAACCTTACGTGTAGTAAGTACATTTACAGGTCAAAATCAGTCGACCGTTTTTGACTGGTAAAAGCATTGTCTTATATTGTTGAGGGTGGTCAAAATGACAGTAAAACCAGTAAAAAAAATGCCTCTGTATGCACATTTGGGACAACAGTCAAAAACAGGCAGTTGACTAGTTTTGACCACTGTAGCTTACTTGTCACTAAAGTAGGAGGGTTAAACAAATTTATTGTGCTATCTCAGCTAGCAATATCCACTATTTGAGCCTTTTCTTAAATCTTTCTTTAGCAAATTTTGTATCAAACACGACACTGTGCCACAGGATATCGGCTTCTACATCAGCGACATTTGGCGACATTTGGCGACCACTACTACAAACTGAAGGATCTTCTATATCCAAAGTCCATAACCCACCCCAGACTGAGGGATCTCCTATATCCTAAGTCAACCACCCTCCATTCCCCTGTGCTTGTCAGCAACTGATTCAGTTCAGTGAGCACACACTCCTCTCCCCCAACCCCTAGGATCCTAGTCTCATAGTTTCACAGTTTCCCGCCTGCGCGCCTCAACGAACTAATCCTCCAGCATCCATTCACGGGATGATCCTCCAGCAGTCTACTTAAGCAGCAGCATTTTCCAGAGTCCGGCATTCTCCTGAGGACGATCAGAGCATACTGATCGAAACATCGAGTTGTACCACCAGTTCTTTTCAGAACTAATTACTACTCAATTGAGATTCCACATGGTGTCACCGCAATTAGTCTTACTTATTATACTATAGTTGTAATATTGTGGATTTTGTGAATAAATTAAATCAAATCAAATCAAATAAATAAACAAACAGGACAGGAGGTAAGTTTGGGGGCGATATCGATTTTTTTCATCCACGATATATCGACAAACATATATTGCGATTTTCAATAGTATCGTGATTATTTTTTTTCATTCATGCATGATTGCTGCTAGCGCGATAACCACGGGTATGTACCCCTCTACAATAAATGGTAAATTCACGTGTATGTACTTGTAGTAGTTCGCTTTTGTTTCTCACTTCCAAAAGCTGAAAAGACCATCCTAATTTCTGACTTGATTCACAATGGTGATTTTATTTAATCACGATATATTTTTGTAATCGCCATTTGCCGATATCTCGATAACTTAAAAAGGTTCTCGATATCGTAATCGAATACTAGTAAAAAAAGTATCGCGATATTCGATATTATTGTGCTATTGCCCAAGCTTAACAGGAGGTAAACATTTTAAAACATAAAGTGTTATCATGTAACTAAGTATTTATATAATACACATACAGGCTTAATTAGCCCCATGAGTGTGGCACAGTCCTGGATTCTTACCCACACACTTGTTCCATTGACACACTTGTTCCATTAAATTCAAAACGCACACACATTGACAACATTTGCAACTTTTTTGACACACTAGATATTTTCCTTAAGACCTTATAAATAACATGTTTAACTATCATAACGGCTAAAATAATAGTAGGGTTTTCAGGTGAAAAATTATTCCTAAACCAATATGCTCAATATTTATCAATATCAAAGTAAAGGTCTTGATGAAAGAAATACAATGGTTTTTAAATCAAGAAAATCGGACAAGTAGTTTTTGAGGAATCCTGTTTTATTTAATCAAATATACAGCATTCGACGAAGCGCGACTGTCCATACACTGTGTACATCCCTATAAAATGACACCAAAACCGTTGAATCAGCCTACACACACCGTGATACACACGCACAGCGTTCGTGCTCGTTTCCCTCATAAGAGCTTTTGAAAGGGTGTAAAAAATACACTCTCCGCTCAAAACTAAACAAAATTACGGCTCAAAACTTTCACATATGATAGAAAAGAGGTGTAAAATTCATTCAGACACTGCTCCTACCTTTCAACTTGAAGATTTCACCTCGAAAAAACGGTGTTTACTTTTTATCTCTTTAACCGGTTGTAGAGTAGTTATGGAGATCGAGCAAGCATGGGCATGTAAAGGAGCCCTTTGACTCAATAGGGAAACCGTTTTCATGTCAATCACAATGTACTCGGTAGCGGAGACAGCTCCAGTGGATGCCCTCAGCAGAGTGCGGCAAATTTTACTCACCGAATGCGCACGATCTCGGAACAATTAGAGAAAGGCTGGGCGGGACTAGAGTGGTTCATTCATAAAAACCTAGGCTTTCGCACGTACTTCCGATTGCTATTTTATGTACATTGTTGGATAGCTGAAACTATAAGCTTTCCAATGAGCTATTACAAGTAAGATTTTGACAGGTAAAAGTAGTAAATTTTTTGGATTTAAAATTTTGATGTTTTTGTTGCGGGCGATGTGCTGTACGTGTGGTGGGCTTCGGTCAAGCATGTACAAACTGAAAACCCTAATAATAGTGATTTTATTTACATTTAAATTTTGTGATATATGGGACTGAAAATATTATTACACTACGCTCGGCAGTCTTCAGATTTCAACAAAGGCGGCCATTTTAAAATTTAACTCAGCTTGCGTGTGCAAGAATTTTATGATGGCTGTTTGATTTGTGACAACCTGGGCATGGCTGGGGATGTAAGGTATAATTAGGGTTTTCAGTTTGTACATGCTTGACCGAAGCCCGCCACACGTACAGCGCATCACCCGCAACAAAAAACATCAAAATTTTAAATCCCAAAAATGTACTACTTTTACCTGTCAAAATCATACTTGTAATAGCTCACATTGGAAAGCTATAGTTTCAGCTATCCAACAATGTACATAAAATAGCAATCGGAAGTACGTGCGAAAGCCTAGGTTTTTATGAATGAACCACTCTCGTCCCGCCCAGCCTTTCGCGAAGTGTTCCGAGATCGGGCGCATTCGGTGCGTAAAATTTGCCACGCTCTGCTGAGGGCATCCACTTTGGAGCTGTCTCCGCACCCGAGTACATTGTGATTGACATGAAAACGGTTTCCCTATTGAGTCAAAGGGCTCCTTTACATGCCCATGCTTGCTCGATCTCCATAACTACTCTACAACCGAAGTTACGAAGAGATAAAAAGTAAACACCGTTTTTTCGAGGTGAAATCTTCAAGTTGAAAGGTAGGAGCAGTGTCTGAATGAATTTTACACCTCTTTTCTATCATATGTGAAAGTTTTGAGCCGTAATTTTGTTTAGTTTTGAGCGGAGAGTGTATTTTTTACACCCTTTCAAAAGCTCTGAGGGAAACGAGCACGAACGCTGTGCGTGTGTACCACGGTGTGTGTAGGCTGATTCAACGGTTTTGGTGTCATTAGGGATGTACACAGTGTATGGACAGTTGCGCTTCGTCGAATGCTGTATATTTGATTAAATAAAACAGGATTCCTCAAACTACTCGTCCGATTTTCTTGATTTAAAAACCATTGTATTTCTTTCATCAAGACCTTTAATTTGATATAAATATTGAGCATATTGGTTTAGGAATAATTTTTCACCTGAAAACCCTAGTATAATGGGGGGGGGGGTGTTCTAACTTACAAAGGTTTGTATGATGACATACCCCCACATTTATCTTGATGATGACCACCCCCACCCCCACCCCCACCCCCCACGTCATGACGTAATTTTTTTAATGAAACCAACCAAGCCGAAGGTTGGCTTCAGTCGCCAACATGGCCAAAACTACGCTCCCTGACGTTAGGACTAACAATTAGTAACAACATATATGAGAATGATAACTTTGCTGACGTTACTCTAATTGTTGTTACCTCCCTGTGCCTTCCTGAAACGTCCTCATTAACACCAGACATTGTGTTTCCTTCGGCCGATGGTGGAATCCACTAAATAATCCGCTGAACTAACATTACCATTGCTGAACGTCAACACAGTTAACCGGCCGGCTAGGCTCCATCAACCAAAAGCGCCCTAATTATGCAAAAGCGCCCTCTTGCGTTTTTGAAATTCCCGCCAATGACATCAATTCATGACCTTTAGTTAAAATTTCACTGATTTTCTCCTCAAAATTAGATTTTTCTAATGCAAATCTAAATAATTAAATTGAACTATACTTTTCGCATTAAATATTTTAATAAATGGTTGCCGATTAAGATGTTCCCTTGTTATGCGTAACCATGTGCGTAACCTATAGCAGAGTAATAAATCTACAAACAAACAAATTCAAGATGTCAGCCCCCATGTGAAACTTTATGGAAGCAGTTGCATAATGAGTCCATTTAGTTTATCCACCATGAAATGTGTAGTTTACGTTTGCCAATTCAGGAAATGTGAATAATTTAATGGTAATGAATATGGCAAACCTGTTTTATTTGAGATCCGCTGCATTCAAAGTGAGTAATTTTTTTTATGTACAACAAAGACATACAAATGATGATCATCATGATCAAGATGATGTACACAATACGAGACAGGCCGATATGCACAAACCACGTCCTCGGACTAACAAAAGTAACATTGTAAAGCAGAGCTTACGTTATCGTGCTAATTGGAATTCTTTGCCTAATACTATGAAAAAATATGTTTCACCACACTCATTCAAAAAGAATCTTAGTGCATATTAATTATTATTCAATTTCAAGTAGCTATTATTAATTAAGTACGCTTCTTATAATGTTCTGAATTTTGCTACATGTACAGTATATACCTTATTTCAGTTGATCTATCTATCAATCTGTTATTAATCTATTATTTATATTATACTATTATATTTTTTTCTGCACAAGGGAGTGGCTCTACCCGTTAAGCCTATCAAGGTTTTTTAGATCACTTCCTTTCTCTTTGTATGTAACATACTATATATTGTTAATTAATACGTTGAATATCACATTGTATGTACACTGAGAAGAAACAAATAAATGAAATGAAATGAAAATGAAATATAACGAATAACTTAACTTAAGTCAAATAAACCACAGGCAGCAACCCAGCCGATCCTTCACTTGTGCACAATCAGACAATGATGTCTAATATTATTAATATTAGTACTAGTACTAGTCTGCTAGTAAGCATGTGTTTTAGCAGACGACAAACTGGCCAACATCTCAATGAATATGCATATATTAATTCCTCAAAATCTCCCAAAATATCATTTCCAATCGTCACTTGACTTCACTTTCGGAAAGAATCATTTTTAGAATGTAGAATACACCCACCACTTTTCTATCCAACATGTCCAAATTATGACAAATATCAAAGGCTTTGTCAGGGTTTCTTTTAAAAGATGAGGACACACTTAAGGAGAGGAAAGTGTAGTCAAGTGGTATTTTGGGAGATTTTGAGCAATGAATGCACATCCAATGAGATGATGGCCATTTTGTCGTCTGCTCAACACACATGCTTAGAAATTGTGCACAAGTGGCGGTTGGGTTCAACATTCTTTCCACACTTTCCTCGCCTTAATTGTGTTCCTATCATCTTAATTTAAGACATTTTGAAAAATATACAAATTGTTTGATTCATTAATTTTTGGGAATTTTGTTTGACTACTTTTACTAAAATGATAGCAATCCTTTGCCTTCCCTTGCCTTCTAATTTTATCATAAAACATGTCCGTTGATAATGATCTGGTGATGTTAGTTTATATGCCAAGTATTGTCATTGTGGGAGAATATTAAAAGTAACAAAATTATGACAATTATTCACAATTTATTTTTCCCAAAGTGTTGTCAATGTGGCCGAACCGTCCAAAATAGATGCATCTCTTCAACTAATGCATTCCGTTTTCTGCAAAGATATCTGATACAGAAAATCCCAGTGAGATTTAATGGTGAGTTTTTGGCTCAGTGAGTTGACAAAGTTCTTCCTCAAGGGCAGGCTCATTGATAAAAGCTAGTTTTGTATCTATATTATGTATCTTTAACCCCAACCCACTATGACAGGCATTTGAATGCAACAAAATGCAACCACAAAAAAGTAAGCAGGCTGCTCATCAGTGCAACAAGATCCACCAGCTAGAAACAATGATTCTTTTGTTCTCTGCTGAGGGCAACAGGATGCGACAAATTATTACATCTGTTGCATCTTGTTGCATTCAACATGGTTAGGGCTAATTAAGCAATAATGAATGGTCCCAACACTGACATGAGTCACATCAAAAAACTAAGGCTGTGACAGGTATCCGGGTACCCGGTATACCTGACCGAAACTGTCATTACCCGGTTCCATTTTTTGGTTCGAATTACCCGTAAATGACTTTCAACAATTTTGACTGAATATTTAAGCCACACAAATGGAATAGGTGTGCTACGAGTCATTTTTAGCCCTAACCCTGCCAGACGCAGCACAGTGCATCAGGTGGAAAAGTCTGGTACACTTTGATGCAAAATGCAACCACTAACTGCTGTGAACTTTGTAGCAATACTGATGGAAATTGAGGTCAAACCAGCTAAGTGCTGGGGAATTGGGCAAACCACTTTGGGTCCCTGGTCTGAAGGGTATGTCTTGGGTTTCACTCTACTTTCATAGTACAGAGAAATCAAGAAGAAAAAGAAACAAGAAAAAAGAAATCAAGAAGAAAAAGTTTGAAAAAGAAACAAAATGTAAATAAGAGGAACAAAAGAAAGAAGAAGAAAATAAAGAAGAAAATGAAGAAATCCATAAAAAAAAAAAAAATTGAGTTCAATAGCAGAAAACCCAGAAAATAATGTAAACAAAAGGAAAACATAAAAAGAACAGGCAGTGATGATATTTTGTTTCAAATATTCAAAGCCAAACAAAACCTTCCCAGCAACTAAATTCCCAGCAACCAAGAAAACCTACTACCCTCCCAGCAACTTTTGATGCATCTATGGGTGCATACTGATGGAATTTGCATGGTACTTGTACCACCACTGATATACACTATACACCCTTGACTGCCACACGCAGCAAAATGCACAGCTGCACTTTGCTGCACTCTGAAGCCAAGTCACTTTGACAAACGATGCAATCTGATGCGTCTGGCAGGGTTTCTAGCCAAAATACCCTGGAGGGTTAGGGTTAATATAGAGGCAGGAAATTATTACAGTAAGTCCATATATTATAGCTCTAATAAAACAAGAGGAACTTGTGTTCATATTGGTTATTTTATACATTCTGGAGTATTTATGTGTTTTTACAAATTGTTTACTGGGTATCTGAAGATTTCCAATTTCAGGTATCCGGTCGCCGAAATAACCGAAAATGCACAGCGTTGTCAGAAACATTGGCATCATGGCCCACATTAACGCAAGAAAACTGTTTCTTTAATCATTAGGCTATAATTAAAGGGGCACTTTATTTTTGTCCTGTATCTTTAAGCAACAAAGAGTGGATCCGACGTGACTGATACGAGTCACATCAGAAACATTGGCATCATGGCCCACATTGATGCAGGAAAGACAACTACCACAGAGAGAATGCTGTATTACTCAGGAACAACACGACACTTAGGAGGTCGGTATTTTGTTTCATTGCGATCAGAAAACAAAATAGTATAATTAGCCTTTTGAATGAAATTTTTACTTTAAAGTTGCACACTGTTTAGCTATTTCACCAGAAATTATGTTTTGTAATCGGTACATATCTATTTCCTTTGTAAAAGGAAAGTAAATCACTCTAAGGTGAGATACATGTATAATAATTATTTTCTCCATGTGTTTTCTGTAAAAAATTGTGAATGTTTTGTCACATTTTTCTCATGACTTAGATTCCGCATGGAGCTGAATCTGTCACAGGTTGGTTGTTCAATGTATATCTTCATTCAATAAATTAACCCTCCTATGTACAGTGCATTTGCCATAGAATTGTCAGACCTTTCAAAACCTTTCAAGTTTGCTGTACTGAAGGGTTTTGAAAGGTGAGAAAACTGTCTGACAAAAGGGACCTATGAAAGGTTTCGAAAGGTGTAACAACTCTCTGAACAAACTGGTGTTGAAATGTTTCAATACCTTTCAAAGGGTATTGAAAGGTGTGGTTGTTCAGTAGCAACAAATTCTGGAGGGTTTTAAAGGGTTCATAATTATTGATAGCCATTTTGGCCCGTAAGCAGATTTTGAAAGGTTTTGAAAGGTCAAACCATAGGAGGGTTAAGCATTCTTTTACAAAAGTAGTTTTGTCAACATTACCCCCCCCCCTTTCATTTACTTGTGATACTGTAATTATATTATTCACTGTACACTTACACAGATGTGGATGATGGTGACACTGTGACAGACTACATGCCTCAGGAACGTGACCGTGGGATCACTATCACCTCAGCTGCGGTCACGTTCTTCTGGAAGGAGCATCGGATTAATCTCATTGACACTCCAGGTAGAAAGAACACGAATTTAAAACCGTAAACATTATGCCAATATCCGGCAAATTTTGTCCTTGGGTAAGACACTTTTACAAGAAATTGTTTCTTTCCAAAAAGGAGAAAAAACTTGGTTATTAAGTCCTAAGGTCATTTGTGCAAGTAGACAGGATGTTCTGGGTTCGAATCTGGCCCGAATCATCAGATGTGGAGGGTTATATTTCCCACAGTGACTTGCATTGCCTAACCATGAAGTTATTAAGAAATAACAATAATAATGTCTTGAAGTACTCTTTCAAGAAGTGACTTTTGTTCCTTGTTTTTATTCCCACCAGGTCACGTAGATTTCACAGTTGAAGTTGAGAGGTCCTTGCGTGTATTGGATGGAGCCATTGCTGTATTTGATGCCTCTCAGGGTGTAGAGGTGAAATGTCTGTAACCCTAAAAACCCCAAACCCACCAAACTCCAACCGCTGGCTGTGTTGTATGTTAATGAACTCAGTATTGTATGAAGCCTAACCTGTGAAAGTTTCAGTTTATTTCATAGTGTGATTAACCCTCCTACTTTAGCTGAACTTCAGTAGCATGTAGCTATAGTGGTCAAAATCAGTCAACTGGCTGTTTTGACTTTTGACCCAAATGTGCACACAGGGGCATTTTTTGACTGGTCATTTTGACCACCTTGAACAATACCAGACAATGCTTTTACCAGTCAAAAACGGTCGACTCATTTTGACCTGTAAATGCACTTACTACACGTAAGGTTTGACAGTGTTCAACTCTTAAGTGCACTAGATATACCTTGGCAAGTATATCAACATTCTAACTGATTTTGACCCTTGCAGTCACAGAAGGATGAACAAAAAAAAGTGAATATACAATTCCGATTTTTTTTTGTATTCACCCTTATATGGAATGTAGGAAAGAGTACTCTTTCCAAAATTGGCTGATTTTTCCACTTTTCTAAAAGGTTACAGCACCACAGACAAAAACCATTTACCCCAAGTAACTTAGTTTCACATTATATTTTGACAATTTTCGAATTTGTGAATAACCATTTCTATTCCTTACCTCAAACCTTTTGAACAGGCACAGACGCTTACCGTGTGGCGGCAAGCAAACCGCTATGGTATCCCACGATTGGCATTCATCAACAAGATGGATAAGATCAATGCAGATTTTGACTTCTGTCTGAATTCAATCAGAGACAGACTACACACTGTGCCAGTACCACTACAGGTAAGGGAAGGTTGTTAGGTCTTGAAGGTCATTCCCCTCCCCCACCGCTTTTCCCCCACCTCAAAAAATTTCATTTAACCCTCCTACTTTTGGTACCTTTTTCATACAAGTTGATCCACCATTTGAAACCATTCGCTTTTGTGGTTTTGAATGGTGAAATAACTGTGTACAGTATTGATTTCCCCAAATGGTTTTGAATGGTAGGTCAGCTAATACAAAATCTTGTTTGGATCTTTCCAAATGGAAGTACAGCTAATACAAAACCTTGTTTGGATACTTCTAATATAAGTGGTGAATCAATGGACCATTCAAAACCATTTGAATGGATTAGAATGGTAGTAAAGCTTGCAACCAACACTGTTCAAATGGTATCACCATGTGTGTACAAACCAATGGGCATTTTGGTAAGTGGAAATTTTGAATGGTTTCAAATGGTCTATCAGTAGGAGGGTTAATAAATTTTGTTGTTTTTTATAACAAAAAACAAACAAACAGGGCAACAAATATTCTTTATTTCAGTATTCATTAAACATAATTCTGAGAAGGAGGAGTTGTGATGCCTAGTTTGTTGAATAGTCACCCTATTTTATATTGTAATACACATCCAGAAGTATTATAAGTTAAATATTCTGACATCCTGTTCTTCAAAGAATAACAAATTTAGAAGCCCTTTTTCCAAATCCTGGATTATACTCTGACTAAGGGGCCTATATTTCCCAGTTCCAATACTAGGCAAATGATAAGAATTACATCACTGTATGAAAACTAATTTAAGTAACCATGGCAACATACACACACACATACACGCTTATTTTATTTGATGATAAAAAGCAGTACTTAGAGAATGGTTTTAAATACTGTTCTCACTTGTACAGTGCTTGTTGCCAATACATTTTTCTGCTTAAATCAAATTTTGGGAAAACTCTGATTTCTTTTTTGTCCTCCAGGTTGAAATGTTTTTGGAAAAATATCTTGACATTTCCTCTCTTCATCAAATAGATCCCCATTGGTCAGCACAAAGATTTCACGGGTGTTATAGATATAGTCGCTATGGAAACAGTTACATGGCAACCAGGAGTATCAGATGATGGAGGCCGTGCATTTATCAGGGAGGCTGTTACCGAGGAGACGGATGCAGACGTATGGATGAGGACATTGGATGCTCGGGTTAAATTGATAGAACATGTAATGTCTCGATTATTATTAAGCCCCTTTTAACTATTGGTAATTTTGGAAAAATTAATAATCATTTATTTAGCCTGAAGGGATCTCATTTCGGGAGCACTAAATCCATATAAATTTATAGACAAGGAAATCTTTTTAAAAAATTAAACAATTAATGCTTTCAAACTAGGTCCGCATCAATCCACTTAGAATTTCAAAACCATATCTGAAAATGTTAACTCGGAACATCAGTTTATTTGCTTAAAATGTTTTGAATAACCTCTACAAAGTTTGCCTTCACCAAAACAAATTTGCATTAATTGAATAATTTCATCAGAAATATTTATAACAAATTTACCCTTTACTGACACAATTGATCACTGTATATTCAGTACTTTCTAGTGTCAGATTTAAATTTTTTTTTCACCAATCAATGCAAATTGCGGTACTTGCTGCTATTTTAAGAATCAGCTAACCAGTCATCCAATCAAGCAATGTCGGTGGACGAGAGGTTAAGATGTGGGAGGTTGTGTGTTCCACAGACACTCCACTGCACTACACTGCACTGCATCAGTAAAGGGCAAAATTATATCTTCAACACAAATTTGAGCAAAGATTTGTCATGCTTTCTTTGTTGTTGATCTTTAATCCTAGCTGATGGATCTAGACGAGGAATTTGCTGAACCTCTTTTGGAGCAAGACGAACTAGACTACAACAACGTGCCATCGGAAAGGGTTAGTATTATTTTGTTGCTGTCAAATTTTCCAAAATGTATCTGGAAACAATTTTCTTAAAGACACAGTCACAAAGATAAATCTTCTCTGGTGTTTAATCTTAGGTTTCCTCTTGTAATTTTCTTTTGGATATTTGTCTAAGTTACACGTTTTATGGGTTAGTGAACATTTGCACTCAAAAATAACCTTTCTGAGCACAGTTTCTAATCGACCAAAACACGTTTAAAATGCTGTATGTCTATTGTAATTCCCCAATTTGTATCCCAAAGTGTACACTCACTGGCCAAAAGTATTGCAACATGCTTAAAATTAGCACTTTACAGTAACAGGTGAGATGATCATTTAATCCGATTTCATCGATCGTGTATTACATAATTTCCGAGCAAGAACAGTAAAAAAGAACATTGACTCAAAACACAGGCACTTTCAAGAAGTCTTAAGTATAGTGTAAATAAAATAAAATAAATTATTGTAACACAGTTCTCCAAACTTAACTTTGGTGTGTGTTGCAATACTTATGGCCAGTGAGTGTAGAAAAAAAAGGTCTATCCACTTTGTGCATATCGTAGCCCTCTGTCAAGTGAGCATCAAGTAAGCATTGCACATGCAACTGCAAAATACGCCATACGCAACTATCGATCAACAGTGAAATATAAACAGCATGTGCCTTAAACAGCTCATGCACAGTGCGAAGAGTTTTTTTGTTATTCTTGTGATGATTCCGATTTATCTCAGATTATGAGTGCAGTGCGACGGCTTACGTTAGCGCAGAAGATTGTCCCAGTGCTATGTGGAAGCTCCCTGAAGAATAAAGGAGTCCAGCTCTTAATGGATGCTGTCACTGAATATCTGCCTGCACCCAGCGAGAGACAACAGGAATTTGTGTATGTTGTTGTTTTTTACATTACATATCTTTCTGGTAATGAAAACCAAGGATTCCTCATAAGCACCTGAAGAAACCTCAGAAGAGAAAACTGTAGAAGAAATTTAAATGTTTGTAATACAGGAGTAAAGCCCACGCAATTGTAATCAAGGAAAGTAAGCATACTCATCGGAACTGTTGTGCCAACATTATCTATGTTGTACCTATCTTTAATCCCTGTTTTGTCATGGGTGTATATATAAATTCTTAATCAATCTATTTAAAACAAGTCGACCCCGCATATTTACGCATACATAATTAAGTGTATGACATCGCCAGATAATAATAATAATAATAATAATGTGTGGACTTATATAGCGCACGTATCCACCAACTGAGTGGTGCTCAAGGCGCATTATATTATTACCCCTGCTCATAAGGCTCATAAGGCTCATAAGGCTCATAAATCATTCCTGAAACCATCTCAGCTCCCTGGGGAGTATACAGCTCAATTGCTGCCATTACAGCGCATATAGGGCTAATCAACCAACTCTGCCCTCACAGGTACCCATTTAACCCCTGGGTGGAGAGAAGCAATTATGGTTAAGTGTCTTGCTCAAGGACACAAGTGTCACGGCCGGGATTCGAACCCACATTCTGCTGCTAACACCAGAACTTGAGTCCGGTAAGCTAGACCGCTCGGCCACGACACTCCAGATGCATGTAATTAACATATTATGCATGCAAGAAAATGTTGCATGGTGCTGCACATTTTAAAAGTGGTTGCCTCCAGTAATCATCTACTCGTGGTATGAATGCAGAGAAAAAACAATTTGAAGAAATTTTTTGCTGATCTTGACTTAGCAACGATGGGTAGGAAGATAATCCTGAAACCATTGAGTCATGTGGGGAGGACGAAATGGTTGTAAACAATGTTTAAAAAAAAAAAAAACATGGACTAGGTATTAATCGGATTTTGTACGGTAACTCAAAATAACCTCTGGTACTCAGAAAAGAACTTTTAACCCCCCCACTCTAGCTGCACTTTAGTGGCAAGTAACTACAGAGGTCAAAATCAGTCAACTGCCTGTTTTTGACTATTGACCCAAATGTGCACACAGGGGCATGCTTGACTGGTTTTTACTGTCATTTTGACCACCCTGAACAATACCAGGCAATGCTTTTACCAGTCAAAAACAGTCGACTCATTTTGACCTGTAAATGTACTTACTACACGTAAGGTTTGACTTTTTTTTAAGTGCACTTGATATACCTTGGCAAGTATATCAAGTGCACTTGATATACCTTGGCAAGTATATCAAGTGCACTTGATATACCTTGGCAAGTATATCAAGTGCACTTGATATACCTTGGCAAGTATATCAAGTGCACTTGATATACCTTGGCAAGTATATCAAGTGCACTTGATATACCTTGGCAAGTATATCAAGTGCACTTGATATACCTTGGCAAGTATATCAACTTTTTGACTGAAGGGTTAATACTGAGTCAAGAAAGTAAATTTTGTTTTTCCATTCTCCCTGATCATAGGCATCTATACGGGAATGATCTGTGTGCTTATGCCTTCAAGATTATCCATGATAAGCAGAGGGGTGCACTGGTCTTCTTACGGGTGTACTCAGGGGTTATCAAGCCCCAATCTTCCATCTATAATGTGAATAGAAATTGCACGTAAGTATCATGTGGTGTGTCGGCCGTTTGGAGTTCATGTCATTAACCCTCCTACTATAGCTGCACTTTAGTGGGAAGTTGCTATAGAGGTCAAAATCAGTCAACTGCCTGTTTTGACTGTTGACCCAAATGTGCACACAGGGGCATTTTTGACTGGTTTTGACTGTCATTTTGACCACCCTGAACAATACCAGACAATGCTTTTACCAGTCAAAAACGGTCAACTCATTTTGACGTGTAAATGTACTCACAACACGTGTGGTTTGACAGTGTTTGACTTTAAGTGCACTAGATATACCTTGGCAAGTATATCAACATTTTGACTGATTTTGACCCTTGTAGTAGTAGGAGGGTTAAAGGGACATTGTCGTCACAATTGGAGCAGATTTTCAACTTGGCATGGAGTCGGTGTCCTAGTTTAAGATGAACACATTGACTGAAAATGACTCGCTCATTTATACAGCAGCAACGGTAATGTGACCTTCAGTCACTGAGTTAATCTAAAACTAGCACTCCGATTCCATGCCCTGTTGATCGTGATGATATTGTCCCTTTAAACATTTGCTCAAATTTTTTTGTGCTTTGTTTGTTCAAATAAAGCCAGTGTACACTTTTGGTATAAAATATCTGTACGTGCAAACCATAATTCTTAAAAATCAAGAGATATAAATCAACCCATGATGCGTCGTAAATAGTGAAAATGCATTCAGATTTCTTGATTCATTTCCTAAATTTGAACTGGAAATAATTTCACTTTTCTTAAAAAGGACAGCACCTCAGACAAAATTATTTTAAATATTGATACCATATATCAGTTTGACTCTATATAAGTAAGTTTGACAATGCAATTCAACCATTTTGTTGTTTTTTGAATGACCAATTCTAAACCATACTCTTTAAATGCAGAGAGCGTATTAGTCGCTTACTATGGGTACTCGCCGATAACCACAAGGAGGTCCAGAGTATGACGGCCGGTAACATCGCTGTGGCTGTCGGCCTCAAAGAGGTAAATAATATTAATAATGGACAGTGTATGTAGCACAAGTAAGATTTGTAGCTTTGCGTGGTGAGAAGGATAAGTAAAGACTATTTGCTGTGTCCTGAAGACAATCAGAGCATACTGATCAAAATTACCACTCAATTGAGAATTTCACATGGTGTCACCAAAAACTTTACTTGACTATGTAGCACCACTATTTTAAATATTAAATATTTGACAAATATAAAATATATATTTAAAAAAAATGTACAGCTATTAACCCTAACCTTCCCAAATCCTCCATTGAGGTTACATACTACATGCTCTTTGCTAAAGTGAAGGATTTTGGAGGATTGAGGTTATTAAGCATACTTGCCTTTCCATGGTACATGTACATCCATGTTTGTTGTAGTGATTGCAAGGTCAGTGCTTGGGTCAGTGGACACTGTTTATTTGCTCCATGCATGCAGGGAGGGTCCCTGACCATGTACATGTATCACAGATTAGAAACACATGTGTGCATACATGTCATGTGCTTGCTTTACTACTGAAGGATTTTGGAGGATTCAGGTTATGTGTAAGCAAATGGGCCTAGGGAGTTAGGGTTAAAAATTTGTTCAAATTGTTATCCTTGGTAATATAGGAGGGGTACTTAATAGGAGTTGTACAAGGCCATATTTTATGGCACTGCTTAAATCAGTATTCTGCGCTTACAATCATCATTTTCTGCTTAAGGGTCAATGCAGAATGTATGTGCTTTCCGTGCAGTAATAATAATAATAATAATGTGTGGACTTATATAGCGCACGTATCCACCAACTAAGTGGTGCTCAAGGCGCATTATATCATTACCCCTGCTCATAAGGCTCATAAATCATTCCTGAAACCATCTCAGCTCCCTGGGGAGTATACAGCTCAATTGCTGCCATTACAGCGCATATAGGGCTAATCAACCAACTCTGCCCTCACAGGTACCCATTTAACCCCTGGGTGGAGAGAAGCAATTATGGTTAAGTGTCTTGCTCAAGGACACAAGTGTCACGGCCGGGATTCGAACCCACATTCTGCTGCTAACACCAGAACTTGAGTCCGGTAAGCTAGACCGCTCGGCCACGGCACTCCACAGTAAGCGGTGAATCCTTAGTTATGCTGAGAACGCATTGAGCACAAGCAGAATTTCCTTGCTAACCCGTAAAATACGCTTATATTAAGCACAGTATTGTCTGCTTCAGTAAGTGCCGATTTTTGGCTTACCGTTCATTGCTCTGAATGCCCAATTAAGAAAGTAAATTACTTGCAAATAGTTTTGTGTAATTTAAAAAATAACTGATCTTGGCATAACAAGTGAAATATCTCTTATATGGAATTAATTCCCAGTGGATTAGAAAAAAACACAGAATACACAATGAAGGTTTTAAAAAAAAAACTTTTGAGAGAGTTTCCTGTTTTGGAATTGTTAAAGACAGTGACCGGAGACACCTTGGTATCCTCTAAGTCTGCCCTCAACGCTGCCCAAAGGACATGGAAAAGACACAGTAAATCCACTCCTGATTCCTCCGTTGCGGACCAGGTCCCCATGCTCGGTGGTCTTGATGTCCCAGATCCCGTCTTCTTCTGTACAATAGAGCCATCATCACAAGCCTATCAAGCAGGTACTTGTACACGATTAGGGGTCAGTTCTACTGATTAAAGGGACAATATCATCGCGATCAACAGGGCATGGAATCAGAGTGCTAGTTTTAGATTAACTCTTGACTGAAAATAATACCCCACATGCTAAGGTCATATTACCGTCGCTGCTGCAGAAATGAGCCAGTAATTTTCAGTCACTGTGTTAATCTTAAACTAGGACACTGATTCCATGCCCATTTGAAAGTCTGCTCTGATCGTGATGATGTTGTCCCTTTAAATATGCATTGTCTGTGTTTTTTGGCTATTTTTCAATCGGCAATCAAACTTTTCAGCTCAGTTGATCCCACACGTTTCTGAGTAATGAGCAAAAGTTCATTGATAATTCAAATCACAGTGTGGGTTTTATGTACAATTATTCTTGGTATGTTGATCTGCCTTCAGATTTTAAAGCGAACGTACAGCATTGCAAATGTTGGCAAAAACTGCTTTACTCACTTTGAATCATCAAGATACATTAAATATCCAACCTGTGAAAGTTTCAGCTAATTACGGAATAGTGTCGTTCCACATTTTAAAAAATTCCACTTTTTTGAAAAAAAAGCACCCCCATATTTTCAAACCACTTTATTGGCCTGCAAGATTATTTGATTTTTATTTAATTTTCAGACTTGGAGAAAGCCCTGCAGTGTTTACAACGAGAGGACCCCAGTCTGCGAGTCAGAACAGATACTGATACAGGACAGGTGAAGATTCACTGTTTATTAAAACCCAGTTAGACTGATATAAAAAGAGATCATTAGATTGAAAAACCCAATCCAAATGGCAGTTTGGATACGAGTGGGATTGGAACCACACTGTTAACCCTTTCACTACCATTGCACAGTGGTTTAAGACCCAGACATCGGGTCCGATTTTTTTTCTGAGATAAATTAAAATAATTGTTTACTTGATTATGAAGATCCAGTTTTAAGAACCAAAATTGCTTTTTTGAAATTTATTACCCTGTTTTTAAGAAATTTTAGTTAGCTTGTATAGAATGACATGAGTTAAACAGACAAAAAACACACATCCTAATATTTTAAAAAGCATCTGCTAAGGCATATTTCAAATGGTTTGAGAAAAAAATACTGCTTGTTAATTTTGCTTATTAAATAGTCTTTCGAACTGTAAAAGTATAATGCGGACCGATAATTGTATGATAGTGCAATTATGCTTTGAAATCTTTAACTAAAATGGCCCAAAAATGTTATTGTTTTACAAATTTAGGGTCACACATTTTCCAAATAAGCCAGAAAAGGCCTGGATGGAATGCCATAACTTTGTTATATATTGATAGAGTAACTATCCGTTGTGACTAGAAATTTACGGCAAATTAGCGCAAATGAAATTTTACACCCCAAAATACGATTTTTCAGGACACTGTTTTCAACAAAAAACGTTGTTTTACGCGACGGGTTTACGCGAAATGTAATTCATCGTAGCGAGAGGGCGCACTACAATTTTCAATTGAATTGCGCCCTCTCTTGAAAGTGAACTTATTTTTATACAAAATTATCTGCAAAATTTCATGAATGAAGTTTCTGCTGACGTTAAAATACATTTCCTTAGTCCAGAAGAGGTGTGCAAATTCTTGGTAATTTTTATAAATGTTTTGACCGTTTTTTGTACTGAAGTGTACTGATGTCTGGGTCATGTAGGGTTTTAAACCACTGTGCATTGGCGACTTTAGTCAACAAAGGTCACCTCACACACAGTACTTAATTGGGAGTATCATGACCAGCTTTTAAAACAGCTGTATTTTTTCCCTTCTTCGCAGTCCATACCCATGCTATATGTGGTTGGAAAGACTGATTCCTTATCTTTCTAATGGTATAGCCCAACCTACATGTTGCTATTATAGAAATCAGACATAATACAAGTCAATCCTTTCAATAGCCATTTGTGCTATGGAATGCCATACACGTGTGTATAAAATGCTCTCTGTTTTTGTGAACGAAGTCAAGGGAAGTAAAATAAATAACCCGATCATTTTATATGCAATGCCAATGATTTTGGTATCATATGAAAGGGAATTTCATAAGCAACAATCATTTCATTGAATGTATCTTTCTCCAACAAATTCTTCATGAAGAAAAACGAGTTTAGAAAAAGTGCCTGTAAATGGATGCATACTATTGTGCAATAATGTGTGAATTCATGCATGACTGGACAAACAATTCGGTAATCAGTGGGACATCCTGTTGAAACAAATCGGTAATGAAAGAGTTATATAACTTACTTGTGAAATATTCAGTAACATATGTGTAGGGCAAAATTAAATAAAGTGTTTATCACCCGACGCAAGAATTTCATCAAACTATAAACATAAATGTACGTCCACACTTTTCTGAGAAAGGAAAACAATTTCATGTACCATCCTCAAAATGGACAATGTAGAAACTAATATTGAAATTGGAAATTTATACAGAATTAAAAATCTGATTTTTCATGACGGTAGTAGACGGTATGTAGATTTGAAAGTTGTTGTCCTCTTTCGGCTGCTCCCGTTAGGGGTCGCCACAGCGGATCATGATCTGCATATATGATTTGGCATAGGTTTTACGCCGTATGCCCTTCCTGACGCAACCTTCCCATTAATCCGGGCTTGGGACCGGCACTAAGCATGCACTGGCTTGTACATCCCCAGTGGCTGGGTTCAATTCGGCCCTATCGCAGCAATTATGGTAAAGTGTCTTGCTCAAGGACACAAGCACCATGGTCGCGGCAAGGATTCGAACCCACACACTCTGACGACTCAGCCATTAGAACACAAATCCGATGCACTAAACCGCTCGACCATGGCACCCCACAGATTTTGAAAGTGTCTATTCCAAAAAAAAATTACAAAACATTTAAATTTTAAAAGTGAAATCCATGCTGGCATTTAGTAATTGGAATAAAAGTTTGTAAGGAAAGCTATTTTTTAGGGAGGACGGGGGGAGGTGTGGATTAATCACCATCATCCTCATTTTGTTGTCATCTTGCCCAGATGATCCTGTCTGGTATGGGCGAGCTTCATCTTGAAATCATCTTAGATCGAATCCGTAAGGAATATAAAGTTGATGGTGAAGTAGGCCCTCTACAGATCTCATACAGGGAGAGAATTACACAGCCAGTGACCAAACAAAGTATGTCTATTTGATTTATTTGTAACATAAAGTTGTGGAGTGTCATGGCCGAGCGGTCTAGCGCACCGAACTGAAGTTCTGGTGTTGCCAGCAGCAGGGTGTGAGTTCGAGCCCCGGTCATGACACTTGTGTCCTTGAGCAAGGTACTTAACCATAATTGCTTCGTCCTTCGGATGGGACGTAAAGCCGTAGGTCCCGTGTGTTGTGTAATGCACGTAAAAGAATGCGCCTTGAGCACCACTTAGTTGGTGGATACGTGTGCTATATAAGTCCACACATTATTATTATTATTATTATTATTATTATATTCCATTTGAATCCCGAGTTTTTCTGAAAAATTATTAACCTTGTTCTTTTCATAGTCCAAAGAAATTAAATCAATTTTAAAGTTATTTCACAAACATAATTAAAGTTTTATATTACATTCCTATTTACATGGAATATAGAGGTGAATCCTTTCAACAACAAAATTGCTGTTGAAATTGTTAGGGATGCCAGTTTTCCGGCTATTGCCGGAATTCCGGCTTTTTCATATTTTTCCCAAAGAAATCTGGCGCTCTGTCTTTCGTCCGGCCAGAAAAGAAAAAAAATTGCCTTTACAGAGCGGGCTCAGTTAGTCTTGGTTATCAAGACGTTCTTACCTTTTCTTTTTTTATGCCATCGCATAATACACTCAGACATTTCACCGACAGAGGGCATTCGCTCACTTTTCATTTGTGTGTTCTCTTGTGCAATATTTACATGTACAGCAACTCTAGACCGTGTCATCGGCGACCAACATCACCTAGCAACCATCACGTTATCGATAATGCCTAAAGAGGAGGAGTCGGGTGAACTGGTGACCTTTGACACATCCGATGACTTGAACGCTAAGCATTGTGGGAATGATGTGGTTGAGGCCGTCAGGAACGGGGTCATGTCATCTTGCCAACAAGGTATATGGTTTAATTATTAATAATAATTAAGATCTTGGAAGGTAGCCCTTGGCCTTGATGGTCCAAAAACTTGTCAAAGAATATCACAGTTTTACTGTGTAGTAGACTGGACACCTAGAGCATATACCAGAGGGAGAGGTAGACAAAGCAGAAGATGGATGGATGACATCAGACAATATGGTAGCGTTACGTGGAAGAGGACTTCCTCTTGCAGTGGAGCGAAATAGGCTAGGCTAGGCTAGACAGACAGACAGACAGACAGACAGCCAGACCGACCGACCGACAGACAGACCGACAGACAGACTATGTAGTAGTAATGATAATAATCAATGTTGTTTTAATATGTAGGTGCCTTATTGTTCTGTGTTCTGTGCATTTTTCCCGCTCTTCCAGAAACACCAAGGCAGGTCCTTTCTCTTTCATGATAAGAATAAACATTCCCTTCCCACTATACATGTCCGATGTATATGTCTTGAAGCCCTCTAGTGGTGGCAATGCATCCAGTTGACCAAGTCCAGGGCACTCCATGGCACCATTTAATGGAAAAATGTATGAACAAAGCATGGTGGAAAATTACTGCAAATCCATCAAAAGCTATCATCCCTGGTAACCATTATACTTGAATGTAAATGGAATCAATAGCCAGTGATATACCGCAACCCTGGCAACAAGGTACTCACCAGATTATGCACGGAGCGGATAGCATTGTGATTTCAGAATGATTTTTTTTAAAAAACTTCAAACACAGGTCCTCTGATCGGGTTCCCGGTCATAGATATACACATCAGGCTTGAATGCTTAGACGTGAGTCCGGGTACAGCCCCAGCAATGATATCTGCCTGTGCATCTCAGTGTTTGCACAGCGCCCTCAATGCTGGCGATGGTCAGGTACTTGAGCCCATGATGAATTTGGAGGTAAACATTTAATATTAAAAATGTGTTGCCTGTGTTTTTTGTTGTTTTACCAGCAATTTCATGCAATTTTCTTTCCTGCACTGGCAAAATGCTCAAAATTTTTAATTCAAAATAAAATTGAAAAGCTCTCTTCTGACAGAATATTTTGTTTATGAATAATAATAATAATAATAATGTGGACTTATATAGCGCACGTATCCACCAAACTGGTGCTCAAGGCGCATTATATTATTGCCCCTGCTCATCAGGCTCATAAATCATTCCTGAAACCATCTCAGCTCCCTGGGGAGTATACAGCTCAATTGCTGCCATTGCTGCGCATATAGGTCTAATCAAAGACAACAACCAACTCTGCCCTCACAGGTACCCATTTACCCCTGAGTGGAGAGAAGCAATTATGGTAAAGTGTCTTGCTCAAGGACACCAGCACCATGGTCGCGGTTGGGATTCGAACCCACATTCTGACGACGCAGCCATCAGAACACAAATCCGATGCACTAAACCGCTCGACCATGGCACTCCACTAAGGACGATCACCAATAAACTATGGCCGTATCTTGTGATCTTTATTCCTGAACAGATTGTCACAGACGAGACAAGGCTAGGCGATGTTCTAGGTGACCTGAACTCCAGGAGGGGTCAGGTCGTTGCCATAGAGAATCGGGACGACAGCAGGATGCTGGTTGCCAGGACGCCGCTCTCAGAAATGATGGTGAGTGAACTTATAAACTATATTTTCTCCTTGCGTGATCACACCACTGCTGCTACCCTATGTTACCGCCAATAAAATATATAGATTTGTAAAAAAGTCTGTAAATTCATCAGTACTTTATCCATACTTTATAAGAATCAAGATATACTACTGAAAACAATTTAGGGAACACCGGAATAATCTCAGTTAAAGCAAGATCATTTATTTCAGATAAACACAATGTTTCACAGAATTGATGAGAAACAACTGCACAATGAAACAGATGATAAAGGATGCATGTAGTGATTACACATTTCATGACATGACTACTGAAAGAGAGAGGGGGTTGCAAATGAAAATCCCGGTTCATGGAACATTTCAAACCTATTTGATGTTAAAAATCCGGTGTTCCCTAAATTGTTTTGAGTAGTATATATAAATACCAACCTGTGAAAGTTTCAGCTTATTCCATTGTGTCGTTAGGCCAAACAAAAAAAAGTCTCCGGTTTCTGGTCTCTGCGTGTGTTGCCTCAGACTCGGGCGTCAGCTTTTTTTTGCTATGAAGCAATGTTCAATTGCTGGATCAATTGGAATTCTGCCGTGCTGTGTTTTAAACAACTTTTTCATATACGGGTATCAGCGTTTGCCCAATTTGTGAGGCCTCTTTTAGCCACCACAAATTTGGTTTGGTTCCAATAACTGTGTATACATGTATCATGTATTTCACTGGTTGGCAAAAAAATAAATAAATTATCCACCCCCCCCTTAACCCTAACCTTCCAAAATCCTCTTTGCTAAAGTGAAGGATTTTGAAGGATTGAGGTTACATGCTACATGCTCGTTGCTAAAGTGAAGGATTTTGGAGGATTGAGGTTATTAAGCATACTTGCCTTTCCATGGTACATATACATCCATGTTTGTTGTAGTGATTGCAAGGTCAGTGCTTGGGTCAGTGGACACTGTTTATTGCTCCATGCATGCAGGGAGGGTCCCTGGCCATGTACTGTACATGTATCACAGATTAGAAACACATGTGTGCATACATGTCATGTCCTTGCTTTACTACTGAAGGATTTTGGAGGATTCAGGTTATGTTTAAGCAAATGGGCCTAGGGAGTTAGGGTTAATGAGCAAATAGTGAAAATGTAATTAATTAGATTGTTTGTATTAGTTACAATGTGGAATTTCTAATTTCAGATGACAGAATTTTTTAAAGAATTTATTTCACTATTTTTTTTTTTTAAATTGCACCCAAGAAAACAAAAATTTCAAGGGATGTTTGATACAATCATTAACTTTAAGTTTGAATGTATATACAACTGTATTACCAATAGTGTATAGTGGCTTTATTCCTGAGATCCCCAAACCATTCAAACTCAAACAGGAGGGTTTGTTGGATTTTGATGGACTCAGTACTGTATAGCCCAGACAGGGATACTTACATGGGGACCGGGTGTCCCAATTCCAGCTAAGTCCAACAGTTGGTTGGTAGTGTTAATGCATGGTGTTGGATTTTGGCAGATTCAGGAAGGTTCCCTTAGCCAAAATAGCTAGGGGGTTAGGGTTAATCATTAAATTCTTAGCAGTTGGATTCTGGGCTACACTACACTAACCCTCCTACAGAGCTGCACGTTAGTGGCAAGTAGCTGTAGAGGTCAAAACCAGTCAAATGACTGTTTTGACTGTTGACCCAAATGTGCACACGGGGGCATTTTTGACTGGTTTTTACTGTCATTTTGACCACCCTGAACAATACCAGACAATGCTTTTAACAGTCAAAAATGGTCGACTCATTTTGACTTGTAAATGCACTAGACATACCATGGCAAGTATATCAACATTTTGACTGATTTTGACCCCTACAGTCACAGGAGGGTTTTAATGAGCTTCTGACCCAGTGCTCCCAGAACAAAGATTTGGACATTGTAATTAGGAAGACTGCCAACAATATGTCTGGATAGCTAAGTTGGTGGAGTACCATTGCAGTATTCTATGGGTGTCCTATCACATCAACATTGATACATTAATTACCCGATAAGAAACTGACCGAATCTTGTCTGTCTTATACAGGGATACTCTACATCGTTACGAAGTCTCACGTCGGGAACAGCGACTTTTTCTCTCGAGTTCTCAAACTACGAGCCTGTGGACAGGAGCGAGCAGGGAAGAATTATCAAAAAGATCACTGGTTTTTAAACAGTGCAATAAAAATAGATACCATTTGTCATCGAGAAGCTAAACTTTGGTGCAATTTCAGTTAACTTAACTTTTGTTATCAAAGATCTTTTTTAGAATACCATATTTGCTTCGTGCACATCAAAGATCTGTAATGGAAAAATGCACCTATACTCAATGTTCATGATGAAATTTATGGTCGCTTGAATGATTATAACATTTTTTTATACAAACCAGAAATGCTTCCTCCTGCATTCCAACCTCTCACCCACCTCCTTCCAATATCATACCCTTTCATGTGTTTTGGAATATTCAGCTGGACTTATCATGAAGTATGAGGTGGTTTTCTACTTGAAAAAGTGATTTTTTTTTCTGTGGCCATTTTAGAAAAAAAGTTAGTACCAGAAACAACTTACCCGGTATTAACTGTAAACACATTAATGGAGCTAAAAGGATATGTGAACCAGTGAACTTCCCTGGCAACAGCGCTATAGCACTCTCATAAAGCCGTGACCACAAGGGCTTTTCAAAGTCCGTGATTGTTATTTCACTCACTGGATAGGACTCCCTGAATCGTAACAGATCCCTTGAAATTGTTATATTAACCAGTAGAGTTGCACGCTGTGTGTGGGGGAATCTTTACACATGTAGTTTTCTGTAAGAACTCATGCATCAATAACAATGGTATTGATGGCTGTTTCATAATAAGAAAAGAATATTCAAAGAGCAACATGCATGTCCATTGTTTTAGAAGGGTAGAGCAAGAGTTTAATATGGAATTGGTCCTCCATAACTGAGTTCTTACAGAAAACTACATGTGTAACATGCCATTGAAGCAATGCTTTGTACTGCAACTTTTTTTTCAGCTGAATTTTCATTCAAATCACTGTCAATTGTGCATGCATGATTGAATTTCAACCATTTCATTACGAGCTGTGTAGAACATGTCATTCTGTCATTTGCTTTTTGAATTTTTAAAATTCATGCAATACTTGCTGAGATATTTTAAAAAATATTAGGGGGAACTTTGAAGTTGTGATGGGTGTATATAATCACCTAGCTGAGCACAAATGAAACTATTATACTTGGCTGGGCCCTCCAGAAGCCCAGGTTATGTTGATTGGCAGGTTACTGTATTGTTACAGGATTATGACTCACAAAAGACTAGATTATATGGAGGCCAGGGCCTGGCTGTACCATGACTTTGGCCCTCCCTGAGAAATATTTGGATAATTTATAGACAAAACAAGGTTTCATGTGCGTGTTATTTTATTTGTAAATTCATATGACATGTACAGCTGTACATTATTACACAAGGCAGGTAATGCTGTATATGTATGTACATACATACACATGATTAGTATTAAGAAATTATATCACCATGTTTTATAAGAATGACGAGATATATATATATAGAAATTAAACTGGGAAATTTTCAGCTTATTCTAATGTGTCTTTAAAACCCTAACCCCCTAGGTATTCTGGCTAGGAACCTTCCTGAATCCTCCAAAATCCTCCAGTGCACTTTTGGAAACATGGCCTTATCTTAAAAATGCACCATGCATTTTTATTGATCATTCATATTCAGCATTTATGGCCTGTACTTCTTAACAGGTAGTAATTTTGCCCCATTTAAAAAGGTGAAAGTACCAGTTTCCAACGGTGTTAAATTTTTCCAAAAAAAGTGCCCCTTGGAGGATTTTGATGGATTTGGGGTGGTTAGGGTTAATGTGGAAATACATTCACATTTGTTTGTACACATTAAAGGCAAAAAAAAGAGTCTTGTTTCTGGTCATCGGTCGGCTTCAAAATTGGTGTGATGATGTGCTTTACAAAACAGAATCTGAAAAGAACCAGTTGATTACAACTCTTTCCAATCAAAAAAGAATGTTTACATGGTGTCACCATAAACAGTCATTATCCCAAATCCTCCGCTAAAGTGAAAGATTTTGGAGGTTATTAGGCATGATTATTGTAGTGATTGCAAGGTCAGTGCTTGGGTCAGTGGACACAGATTAGAAACGTGTGTATACATGTCATGATCCTTTTCACCATGCAAAGCTACGTCTTACTTACTTTCATCCTACAAATAACAAGAAATATTACGTTGAATTTACAACAAGTTGCCAGTCAGCAACTTATTGTAAAACAATTAAAAAAAAAAAAAAAATGTTATAGTTATTTTCTTAAAGACGTAAGCAATTATTATGATGAAAGTTTCAATGAATGTGGTTTACCTTCCCGTAACACCACAAATTAACATTGATAGACCATTTGAAACCATTCAAAATTTCCAATTTCAAAAATGCCCATTGGTTTTGTACACACATGGTGATACCATTTAAACAGTGTTGGTAGCAAGCTTTACTACCATTCAAATCCATTCAAATGCATAGAGGGTCCATTGATTCACCACTTAGAAGTATCCAAACAAGGTTTTGTATTAGCTGACCTACCATTCAAAACCATTTGGGGGAATCAATACTGTACAGTTATTTCACCATTCAAAACCACAAAAGCGAATGGTTTCAAATGGTGCATCAACTTGTATGAAAAAGGTACCAGAAGTAGGAGGGTTAATGAACTTATAATAAATTATTTTAACACTGCTTAAAATATGAATTTAAACTTAGGTATATATATATATATCTGCGCCTGTTCTCTATTTTACGGTAATTCATGGCTTCAATGCTAATACAAGAAACAAGTTATCTGAATTATAGCTCAGTGTCTGGTAATGGTTTCTATTATTATAATTGCTCTTAAAAGGAGTGTCATCAAATCAGTGTCCTAGTTTAAGATGAACACATTGACTGGGAAATTACTGGCTCATTTATGCAGCAGAAGAAATTCTAAAGATTTTGTACTTACGGCCAGAACATGTAAGATATCCCTCCAATGCGGAGGTCCTAATATATAAAACAATTAACCTGAATAAATTACATTAAGACGTTAAAATATTATGGCTTAATAATAACAACTGGAAGGGGGTTATAGAACAAAGAAATTTGTCCAATGTAAAATAAAAAGGAAATGTTTATAATTTAAGCACAATTAAAACAGTATTCCCTAATATTTTCCCTCATATTCGTGACACATCCTTGTGCAGAGGTCAAGATCTTCAAAGAAAAAACATACATGCATGCAAAATCTATGTGGGTGGGGAACTTGGGATTATAATTCATCAATCCAAATTGGCAGTGCTAGTTTTATTTATATCACAGCTTAAGATGACGTTTTAAGAGTAAAGCTATTGTTTTTCTTTCAACATTTCATTGCGTCAATGCAACAAAGTCATTTCTCTAATTTGCAGTAAGGTCACATCTCGCATAAATTTGTGTAAATAAGGGCAATTGAGAGAACATTTATGCCTAAAAAAGAAAAGAAAAGAAAATCATAATATTTTATAACGATAATAAGCGTACGCATCGCTCCCTACAATTTTTTTTATATGATGGGCGACCCCTAACATTTGCACTTAATTATTTGTAAAATAATGTGCCTTGAAATTAATAAATACATATAGCACCACTTTATACAGGCACTTCTCTAGTGACAATTATTAGTATATATGCGTCCTCAATACTATCAAGATTAAAATTATGGTAATTATTCATGATAACGGCAAAGCCCTCAGCAGTGCGCATGGTTTACTCAATACTGTAAAGGGGGGGGGGGGGGGGGGGGCCTGCATACCGGACTCGCTGAAGGAAAACTCTGGCCAGTTCGGTAGATAATGCCCACAGCTTTTATTACATCAATGGTGTAACTGACCATTCGGGGGTATTTATTTATTTCTTATTTAACCAGGGCAGACCTTTCAGTGAAACAGTTTTTCAAAGGTGCCCAGGAAACCTGTAAACAAGGGCGCTTGCTATGTGAACCAGAAACACCAGGGTGAACCCCTACTCTTGCACGATAAGTGATCTGTTTTTTTTTTATACATGCATTACTTCAATAATCTAGTACATGGGACCTACAGCTTAACATCCCATCCGAAGGGACGAAGCAATTATGATTAAGTGTCTTGCTGACGGATACAAGAGTCCAGTCCGGGATTCGAACCCACATTCTGACAACACCAGAACTTGAGTCCGATGCACTCGACTACGAGTTGCATGGTAATCTGTGACCAACCATCACTATTGTTGCTATCACAGTGTACGTATACATGTGTGTGGGAACCTATCAAGAGAGTGGTGCAACAGCCAGCATTTCATGCACTGAATTTATGGGTAGAGGAATTGGCGCATTGAGAAATAAACCTGGGAATACACAATAGTATTCATATTCCGCATACTTTTTGCCATTTAACCAGCAATATTTTTTAATTGGTACATTTCATTTGTCCTAGCAAAAGGGAAGTAAATTTTTTTTAATGAGATATTAAATGTCGAAACTACTTATTTCGCACTGGATGGAATTGACGTTGTCAGGGTGATAAAAGAAGTAACACTACGCACCCTCAACGCACACTGTGAACTCTCCAAGATAAATAGAGAATTAGCTGTTGCAAACTGCTTACCAACCTAAAGGACCTGTAGTATAAATGCAAAATCAATGTTATTGGCCTTATGTTTCGAACCTAGCAAGTTCTTTCTCAAAGGCAAAAAACATATAATAATAATAATGATCATTTGTAATGCGCCGGTATCCGTCAAAAGAGACGCTCATGGCGCAGTGACACATCAGTGTAAACAAGAAAACAAAATACATGGTAAGAACAATGAAATATAAAATTACAAGGAACAATGATTGTAAAAAGGCTGACTAGCCCTGGTCAGAATATGTATGTATGTAGTTCGTTTTTTTCCTGTCTCGCTTTGCCTTTGAGAATGAACCTGCTAGGTTCGAAACGTAAGGCCAATAACATTTATTTTGCAATTGTCCAAGATGTGAGATGATGAACATTGGATCCAGGAAGAACCTGCCAAAGCCGTACTCTTTCATGCAAGTTGAAACTAACTGCAAGCAGATGTCATCTGATAAAACACTCCAATGTACACACTAGATTTCTCAATGGTGTACAAAAGTTATGAGGGTGTATTTGACCCTCGACACACCTTCAAGATGTGAAAGGTCTCCAAGCCACACCACCTACAGCCAATGTTGGTACACAAAGTCCAAGAGTAAGGCTCATTGTGTCTTGTTGGGCTTATCTGAAGTCTCAGTGATGCTCTTGCAGCTTTTACGAGAGTCACACTATCGTTATGCACTTCCATCAACTGGAACCTCAACCCAGTGGTTCGTTTCCCGGACGGATTTTTCCATCATTACTGACTCAAAGAAAAAGGCAGGTTTTTATTACAATGTATCTCTGATTCACTAAAAACATCTCAAAAGACACACTCTATCATTCAGCTGAAATCCGTCTTCAAAGAAATGTCAATGATCCCTTCCCCGGCCAATGTCTCTACCATCGTACATTGCAGTTAGAAATATTTGAAGAGAGTCTCCAGTCCATTCAAGATCTCCAGATTTCACCATCGTCCACTTGTAGCATAGCATGGAGCAAGTATAACTCTTGCCAACTACTTAAAGAAGTTTTGCAGTTGTTGCCGCACCTCAAAATCGATGGATTCCATGAGTCCATTGAACGTAGGTGTGCCGTGAATACGCTCAAACTCGGTGAATTGTAAGATGACGAAATCCCGCAGCGACGTGCAATGGACCGGGTCTTTCAACGAAAGCTGTGGGGAAGCGACAAACAGAGATTTGTACTGAATATTTTACCCTGCAAAGTGTTTGGAATGGGACTAGAGGCCTTGTGTGAAACTGCATCACAATATGCCAAGCATGCTTGGGACATCATATTGTTTAGCACCTCCTCATAAAAAAGGTGTACTCCACTACATAATGCCAAAAAAGGTGTACTCCACTACATAATGCCAAAAAAGGTGTACTCCTCTACATAATGCCAAAAATCGTTTCTGGTCTCTGCACGCGTCGGCTCAGCATTTTTAGTTTTCTGTTTGTTTTTTTTGGCAATGAAACGATGTTCAATTGCAGCCGAAATTGTTGGATCGATTGAAATTCTGCCGTGCTGTATTTTACAGGGCATTTTCACATAGGGGTATGAACGTTTAGCCGATTTGTGAGGCCTCTCTTAGCCACCATACTTTGTATATATGGGGAAATTTGGTCTGGTTCTAATAACCGCATTCACATATTTCACTGGTTGGAAAAAATAAGATTACCCCCCCAAAAAAGGCAGCCCCGCACCCATTTTGAAGCCGACCTATGACCAGAAACTGATGACTTTTTTTGGGGGGGGGCCTAAGAAATTTTCCTCCCATTTGTACATGTATTTAACACTCTATTGTTCTAATATTTGGTAACTGTGATTAATTTTGATTATCAATTTCTTGTGAATGAACTGTTCTTGTCAGAATGTTATTGTACGGATGGAAATACAACAAACAAAAGAATTAGCAAGCTTTAATATGTAACAGCTAGCACCTGTTCCAATTTCTGATGATTACCATCACATAAGCTCTGTGATATGCCAATGAAATTTCATTGATTGTAAAAAGTAACTGATGTATCATTTAATGTCTTTTTTACCTTTTTTTTCTAACGGAATTTGTGAAAAGACAAGAAAGTTAAGGGGAATTCTTAAAAGCTCACTTTTCTTTTCCTCTTATCATGCTCAGTCTCATATTCGTCTTCAATGTCTCCTCTGTCTCCCATGACTAGATAACTGGGGGAAAAAAACAAGTATGAAAATCAACAAATATAAATCCTAAAGAAAAAAAAACGAGCAGCAAATATCAAGTGTCTCATAAAGTATAGAATTATCAGTTCATAAATAAGAAAATGGTAAAATGTTAATAACAATAATAATGGTGGATTTTTATAGCGGCAACTCCATTGCTTTTTACATTATTATCCCTGTCATCTGGCTACTTTTAAAATCATTCCTGGATCATTCTCAACTTCCTGGGAAGTATACAGCCCCGGCAGCCTGTTAGGCGCTCATCAACTAATCAAACACAATTACCATCTCTGCCCTCACAGGTCCCCATTTATACTCCTGGGTGAAGAGAAGCAATTTATGGTTAAGTGTCTTGCCCAAGGACACAAGTGCTGCAACCGTTGTGTTAACCCAAACCTTACTTGGTATAAAGCTTATGACGGCAATCAATTCTTTGTAAGAAGTTGTTTGACGTATTGTCATTTGTGCTTAACACGAGCAGATAGAGGAGCTTGAATTCATCGCCATGGTTGAGGTCAAATTGAAAGGAACGCACTTTAGTGAATGTGCGGTACCTGTACCAATGAGAGACCTTGGCATAATAATAATAATAATGTGTGGACTTATATAGCGCACGTATCCACCAACTGAGTGGTGCTCAAGGCGCATTATATTATTACCCCTGCTCATAAGGCTCATAAATCATTCTTGAAACCATCTCAGCTCCCTGGGGAGTATACAGCTCAATTGCTGCCATTAACAGCGCATATAGGGCTAATGAACCAACTCTGCCCTCACAGGTACCCATTTAACCCCTGGGTGGAGAGAAGCAATTATGGTTAATAGAGAGAAACAATTATTCACTGGCATGACCCAGTGAATGACCTTCTTTTGACCTCAGCGAGGGTGCCCTTGTGGGCTTGTGACATCATGGGCGTGTTTTCGTGACCCTAACCAGAAACTTGTTTCTGACGTCATATTCTTGACCAGAAAATGTGAACGTAACCAGAAAATTATTTTCATTTTGCGACGTGTTCAATCATCAACGTTTCTCAAAATAGAACTGACTCGTGGGTGCTAGTAATAAACTTGAAAGATATATGGTATATGAACAATCATTTCATCATGTTTTAACAAATAATTAACCAGTTCACGCACATTTTTTTTTGGACAGCTGATCGGAGAGCGTCTAAACACACCACAGGATTCTCGGGAATATTTGTATAGATTCCCGGTCGACGTGGCAACGAGCCATAAGCATACGGTGGAAGACGCGGTCTCCCCGGTCACGCTCTGGTGAGCACCATTGTTCGTGTTTGTGCAGTAAAAATAAACCCGCCACGGGGGTTCGGAAAAACTTTTTTATTCCCGGTGCGAACTGGTTAACAAAACTTTCGTTACTTTTTACAATCCACCATCTTGAAACCAAGCGTAACCGATCACAAACTTCGGTTCGCGTTTGGTCAGAACAATGACCTCATCGCAGCACAACCAAACTCACGAAAACGCTTGACCAATGACCGAAGCCCAAACATGTTTCTGGTTACGGTCATGAAAACGCACCCCATATGAAGCCTCTTTATATCAGATGCTCACATATAAAAACAACCATGACAATTGATATTGTTTCGGTTTGCGGTAACACCATGTATTTATCTCAACTATCGCTATTAAGTGAGGTAACAGGTTCTAAAAAGAACCTTATCGCACAACTCGTTTCTCAACTCGCTAAGAGAGATTTTGGTTCAGGGGCAGAACCAATATCAGGCAACTCGTTTCTCAACTGTCGCTAAGAGAGATTTTGGTTCAGGGGCAGAACCAATATCGGGCAACTCGTTTCTCAACTGTCGCTAAGAAAGATTTTGGTTCAGGGGAGAACCAATATCAGGCAACTCGTTTCTCAACTGTCGCTAAGAGAGATTTTGGTTCAGGGGAGAACCAATATCGGGCAACTCGTTTCTCAACTGTCGCTAAGAGAGATTTTGGTTCAGGGGAGAACCAATATCAGGCAACTCGTTTCTCAACTGTCGCTAAGAGAGATTTTGGTTCAGGGGAGAACCAATATCGGGCAACTCGTTTCTCAACTGTCGCTAAGAGAGATTTTGGTTCAGGGGCAGAACCAATATCAGGCAACTCGTTTCTCAACTGTCGCTAAGAGATTTTGGTTCAGGGAGAACCAATATCGGGCAACTCGTTTCTCAACTGTCGCTAAAGAGATTTTGGTTCAGGGGCAGAACCAATATCAGGCAACTCGTTTCTCAACTGTCGCTAAGAGAGATTTTGGTTCAGGGGAGAACCAATATCGGGCAACTCGTTTCTCAACTGTCGCTAAGAGAGATTTTGGTTCAGGGGCAGAACCAATATCAGGCAACTCATTTCTCAACTGTCGCTAAGACAGATTTTGGTTCAGGGGAGAACCAATATCGGGCAACTCAACTATCGCTAAGTGAGAACGTGGTTCAGGGGAGAACCATGGGGACTTCACGGGGTCTTCTCTACTTTTCAATTAGCGTGCTCTAATCATTGTCATGAGAATGAAGAGGTTTGGAGATGCAGTTCCTTAAATAGTATTAGCTAGGATTATATGTTACTGCAAAGCCTTAAAACCATGGCATTATTTGAAACTAGATCTTACTCCACTTGCGTTCCGTTCTCCTCCCGACAGACATCATGTAATACTTCCACTACAGCATACACGACATCGGGAAACTTCTCAATTACAACCCTGAGTAAAACACAAAATGCATATAAAAATAATAAAAATAATTATTAATTCATGATTTGATTTTTGCCCTTATACCGATATAATGTATGAAGCACTGTATGCTCAGTGCTTTCTGAGTGTCTCAGGGGTGTGACTTGACAAAAGTAAAAAATCCTGAAAACTGGGTAGTGGGCCTGGGTCTCCCTTTGGTCTAGAGAGACAAAGCCCCCTGAACCTCCTGGATGTTTAATTTTGGAGGATTTACAGACTCTCCAAATCCCCACAAACAAGAAACTAGAGGTTTGCACACAATACAGGCTACTTCTGTCTTTCTTTGGTGGCTACTTCTCTTCTTTCAAGAAATTTCCGAGGCAACGGGACATTTGTAAAAAAATTCTGAAATCAGGAAAAATCCTTAATAGAAATCACAAGCCTGGTGTCTGTGAAAAAAAATCCAGCACTTGGGACTCGAGGTTTTCAAGGTTTCAGGACTGGGACAAAGGTCTGGTGATGGTACCTTGAGTTTGAGGGTAGCAGTGCCATTAGGGCCAGTGCACTCAACTTTCTCCTCTCTGCCTGGGTTATCCAGTCCATCTTCTCTGACCAGATCACAAGAAGCTTGCTTAATAGCTCATCAGGCTACGGGGGAGAAACAAAGGGTCAGAATTTTAGGATGACAGAATATTGCAGGTACACAATGCATGCATGGTCCGCTCGCCAAACACCAGTTGAAACAGCTTCCTTTGACATCCTTTTAGTCAAATTGTGACCTAAGAACAATCATGTCACAATGTTCTCAAAATCAAAACCGCACAATCTTCAGGACTGTAGAAATTCATCTTTATTTACTTTAACCCTCCTACACATAGAGGCCACTGTAAACCACTAAATGTCCAATGTGTTGTACACACATTGTTTGTGCATATAAGCCACAATGCCCCTTTGAAGTAATCTCCAATGTACATACATGCAGACAAAGACACATGTATACCACAGTTGACCTTATTTTCAGCAGGTTATACTGTAAACAAACTCCCAATAATAAATCACCATCAGCCACTGCGACCAATAAACCATACCAAGCCTCCATCATCCATTGGGATTTTCAGCAGTTATTTTGTAAACACAGACTCTCCATAGTAACCTACCACCAGCCACTGAGTCTGGAACAAAGTAATATGCCCTGCAATATGTCAATCACAAACCACTAAAACCAACAGACATATGAGGCATTATGTTACTATGCAGTATAGCTATGAGGAGCCACTGCCTACCACAGCAATGGCTTGGAGTGGCCTGAATGGGTTGTTTCATAAATTTCACTGATTGTAGGAGGGTTAAAGATCATATAAGTTTGTGAAACGAAACAGACCCAATATCATCAGTCATTTCAGTTCAAAATTATCTGAAAACAGACACTGCCTGATTATTTGTTGTACATCAGGGATGATATTGTGAGAAAATCAAAAGGTAGGAAAAATGTTTGCCATTATCATTATAGGCATATACTAGCTGATAGCGGTTTACCTCTATAGCCATGCATCTCGGTATTTACAATAAAAATGATACACAAGGAAAGTTGCCATGGTTAGTCGAAACCCGGTTTCATGGTAGGATTTTCAAA
This sequence comes from Zoroaster sp. YZ-2022, assembly GCA_029582265.1. NCBI lineage: Eukaryota > Metazoa > Echinodermata > Asteroidea > Forcipulatida > Zoroasteridae > Zoroaster > Zoroaster sp. YZ-2022. Next base: position 11,337,006 of record CM055834.1, on the reverse strand, counting down.
ATCAAAAGGTAGGATTTCCTACAAAAGTAGGAAGAATATCATGCCCGATACATGTACCTGTTCCTTTGATGAGTGACTATATTGCTGTAAGAAGGAGAAGAAGAAAGATTGATTCTTGATGATAATTCTGGCAAAAACAGACAGGTACATCGACATCACTGTGGGGTACTCCTGTTGTGTAAATGTAAAACAAAATAAATCAATCGATCAAAAAAATAAAACAAAATGTTACTCGATGTACTTCTGGTCTTTTTTTCTTTTTTTTTATTAAAGGAAAAGTATAGATCATGATTCCCATTAAACATTTGTGTATAAGAAGAAAACAAAAACAAGATTGTTCCTTGACTGCAAACAATCATCATCTTGAATATTTTTAAAAGGGACCTGTCTAATTTTGAAACAAGCTTCATTTTGATTCCCAGGCCGTGTCCTAATTAAGCGTTTTTGGCTACGGCTACGGCTACTGGAAGAAACAGTGATCTAGCCATAGCCGTAGCGTTTTTGGCTATGGCTACGGCTACTGGCTGCAGCGGCAATGCTGAAGTATAGGAAGAAACAGTGATCTAGCTGTAGCGTTTTTGGCTATGGCTACTGGCTGCAGCAGCAATGCTGAAGTACAGGAAGAAACAGTGATCTAGCCGTAGCCGTAGCATTTTTGGCTACGGGTACGGCTACTGGCTGCAGCGGCAATGCTGAAGTACAGGAAGAAACAGTGATCTAGCCGTAGCATTTATGGCTACTGCTATGGCTACTGGCTGCAGCGGCAATGCTGAAGTATAGGAAGAAACAGTGATCTAGCCGTAGCCAAAGCCGTCATTTCGGATACAGCCCCCATACACTTATGTATTAGAAAAGAAAGAAAAAAACACAAGATTGTCATGGTTCCCTGACTGTAAACAATAATTCACCCTGAACATTTTAAAAAGGAACCTGTCTAATTTTTACAAGAGGATCATTTTGATTCCCAAACACTTATGCAATAGAAAAAAAAATAAATAAAAATAAAATCCAAGATTGTCATGGTTCCCTGACTCGGGCATGTATTTTTGTAATTGCAAAAAGAGAGGAAATGACGAGGCACAAAAACTTTGTACAGTGTTTTAAAGTTTTCTGTGGCACTAGGATACTTTTAAAAAAGAGGAAATCAGTAAATCAGCTGAAAAGTTGCATGCCTGCTGACTGCAAACAATAAATCACCCTGAACATTTTTTAAAAGACACCTGTCTAATTTTGATGCGAACCTCATTTTAATTCCAACACCCTTGTGTATTAGAAAAAAACCAAGATGGCCATTCTGGTGATAATTATGATATATTTTAAACCTACCTCCTTGCCCAGTATTCTCTGTAGAATCTTTGGAAGAAGTTGTCTAAAGGTTTGTGGGCCCTCCATGGGGAACATCTTAAAAATCGTCTCCACCAGCTACGAAGAGTTAATACAATGCATAAATTAAACAAGTACTTACACAATGGAGGGCAAATCCTTTTCATGTTAAATCAAGGGTGTGATTTGACAAAAGTAAAAAATCCTGAAAAATGGGTAGCGGGCCTGGGTCTCCCTTTGGTCTAGAGGACAAAGCCCCCTGAACCTCCTGGATGTTTAATTTTGGAGGATTTACAGACCCTCCACATCCCCACAAACAAGAAACTAGAGGTTTAGACACAATACGGGCTACTTCTTTTTTCCTTGGTGGCTACTTCTCTTCTTTCAAGAAACTTTTGAGGTAAAGGGAGATTTGTAAAAAAAATCCTGAGAAATCATAGGCATGGTCAAATACATTTGAGAGAAAAAAAAACTTTAAAAATTAAATTCTACCTTCATAACAATGACAATTCCCTCCGGCCTGACGTTGTCCAAAAGACCGACACAACCAGCAAAGACGGCACCTGAGTAACTCTGCAAAAAAGTGTTTGTAAATAATTAATAATAAAAATATGCGAACAAATCCAGACATAGCAATGCCAGTCGCGTCGCGTGGCAAAATATTACATGTGATTAATCTCTTGGGACTAGATTAACCCTATGACTGCAAGGGTCAAAATCAGTCAAAATGTTGATGTACTTGCCAAGGTATATCTAGTGCACTTAAAAGTCAAACACCGTCAAACCTTACTTGTAGTAAGTACATTTACAGGCCAAAATGAGTCGACCGCTGTTTGACTGGTGAAAGCATTGTCTGGTATTGTTGCGGGTGGACAAAATGACAGTAAAAAACCAATCAAAAATGCCCCTGTGTGCACATTTGGGTCAACAGTCAAAACAGGCATGTGACTGATTTTGACAACTATAGCTACTTGCCACTAAAGCTCAGCTAAAGTAGGAGGGTTAAGGCTAGTTTTCTTGTCAATATAAAACAATACTTGCTGTAGACTCTGCATGCGGCTAAGTCTCTTCTTATCGGCAGACTGTCCGCACTTTAATAAGCAAGGTAGAGGTAATTAAGCAACCCTCCAGCCTGTACCAATGTTCTGTCTTTTGTTAATGAGGGATTAGGATTTCCTTCAAAGTCTGCAGACAGTCTGCGAATGCTCCTTTTTTTACAAAATGCCCAACACTGGTCAAAATTGCTGCGTCACATCATATCTGATGACACAACTGCTGTGAGCAGTCGCGTTGTGTCCCATTGCGGTGTCCCGGTCCAATCTTGGGCATCTTACCTGCATAAATTCATTCGGTCCTAAAAGTACATAAGCTGTGACGATCTGGAAGCAGGTCTTGAGATTTTCAGATCCCAGCTCTGTAAAAAGAAAAACAATTCTTTGTAGAGATATCTGATAGGAAATTTGCAATTTTTCCTTTTAGAAAGGAAAACAAAATATTTTAAAATGACATTTTTGTTTTACACAATATTCATGAGAAGCTTGGTTTTACAGTAGATGATCCCAAAATGAAATAAAAGGTGGGTCTCGCCATTAATTCATTTCGGCGCTTAAAACTGTTAAACCACACTTCTGACTATTTTGTGAAATATCTCATTTCAAAGTATTTGTTTTCTTTTCTAAAGGACCCAACAAATCTGGTAAAGCAAAATGGGCAATACATCTTCTTATTTTTAATCAGATAAAAAAAATCATCTTTTTTATTAAACATGATTAGGGGGTGAAACGATTCACCGATACATTGATTATCGTGATACAAAAATGCCGCGATACACATCACTATACAAAACCATGTATTGTGATACTGACGACTTTTGGGTTCGCACAAAATTTCATCAAAATACACAAACAATACTGAATTTTTATCCAAACCAAATTTTGTTAAAAGTTATCAGCACTCCATACCTGATTTAGCCCACAAAAGTCAATGAAGTTATCAGCACTTCATACCTGATTTAGCCCACAAAAGTCAATGAAGTTATCAGCACTTCATACCTGATTTAGCCCACAAAAGTCAATGAAGTTATCAGCACTTCATACCTGATTTAGCCCACAAAAGTCAATGAAGTTATCAGCACTTCATACCTGATTTAGCCCACAAAAGTCAATGAAGTTATCAGCACTTCATACCTGATTTAGCCCACAAAAGTCAATGAAGTTATCAGCACTTCATACCTGATTTAGCCCACAAAAGTCAATGAAGTTATCAGCACTTTATACCTGATTTAGCCCACAAACGTCAATGAAGTTATCAGCACTTCATACCTGATTTAGCCCACAAAAATCAATGAAGTTATCAGCACTTCATACCTGATTTAGCCCACAAAAGTCAGTGAAGTTATTAGCACTTCATACCTGATTTAGCCCACAAAAGTCAATGAAGTTATCAGCACTTCATACCTGATTTAGCCCACAAAAGTCAATGAAGTTATCAGCACTTCATACCTGATTTAGCCCACAAAAGTCAGTGAAGTTATCAGCACTTCATACCTGATTTAGCCCACAAAAATCAATGAAGTTATCAGCACTTCATACCTGATTTAGCCCACAAAAGTCAGTGAAGTTATTAGCACTTCATACCTGATTTAGCCCACAAAAGTCAATGAAGTTATCAGCACTTCATACCTGATTTAGCCCACAAAAGTCAGTGAAGTTATCAGCACTTCATACCTGATTTAGCCCACAAAAGTCAGTGAAGTTATCAGCACTTCATACCTGATTTAGCCCACAAAAGTCAGTGAAGTTATCAGCACTTCATACCTGATTTAGCCCACAAAAGTCAATGAAGTTATCAGCACTTCATACCTGATTTAGCCCACAAAAGTCAGTGAAGTTATCAGCACTTCATACCTGATTTAACCCACAAAAGTCAGTGAAGTTATTAGCACTTCATACCTGATTTAGCCCACAAAAGTCAGTGAAGTTATCAGCACTTCATACCTGATTTAGCCCACAAAAGTCAGTGAAGTTATCAGCACTTCATACCTGATTTAGCCCACAAAAGTCAGTGAAGTTATCAGCACTTCATACCTGATTTAGCCCACAAAAGTCAATGAAGTTATCAGCACTTCATACCTGATTTAGCCCACAAAAGTCAGTGAAGTTATCAGCACTTCATACCTGATTTAGCCCACAAAAGTCAGTGAAGTTATCAGCACTTCATACCTGATTTAGCCCACAAAAGTCAATGAAGTTATCAGCACTTCATACCTGATTTAGCCCACAAAAGTCAGTGAAGTTATCAGCACTTCATACCTGATTTAACCCACAAAAGTCAGTGAAGTTATCAGCACTTCATACCTGATTTAGCCCACAAAAGTCAATGAAGTTATCAGCACTTCATACCTGATTTAGCCCACAAAAGTCAATTAAGTTATTAGCACTTCATACCTGATTTAGCCCACAAAAGTCAATGAAGTTATCAGCACTTCATACCTGATTTAGCCCACAAAAGTCAGTGAAGTATTCCAAGCCTAATTTATAGCAGGCCATAGCCTTTTTTCAGGGGAAGAGGGGAATAAAATAACATGAAACTGTGTATATGTGTTATTTTTATTGTGTCTAAGTCTCTGTACAACACTGGGTCATTCACCACACTACCGACACTTCATTTTGAGCAATTTTAGTAATCACGATACGTATCGTGATATGTATCGTATTGTGACCAAGTATCGCGATACGTATTGTACGGTGAATAAATGGTATCGTTAACACCCCTAAACTTATGTTATTCCCAACACAGTTTATTTTAGATTTTTATTTCAATGATATTTACCTAGTAACGATGGCATGTTGCCAAAAAGCTGCATTAATTCCTTGGTCATTACAGGCGCATTCTGGATTGCCTCATACCTGATATAGGAAGAAGAAGAAGAAGAAATCATTCAAAGATATTATAATCCCCAAACATTTGATTTGAGTATGTCTCGCTGAGTTGGTGCAGTATGCATTAAATTTATTTTGTTCTTTGTAAAATTTAAACCTGTATTTGTTTAATCTCTGTCGCAGACCTCCCAGTGCCTAATCTACCAAATATAAGTTTTTAAAATGTTTTTTAAAGCAAAATATATGTTATTATAGGTTTACCAAATTCCAAAATATAGGCTTTTATAGGTTATTTCCTGTGATTATCCAATGTTAAGTAACAAATTTTTGGTAAATTGCAAAGAGCGGTACACAGGTTACAGTTTGGCTACTGTTTTGGCTTCATCTCTTTATACTTAGGAAGTAATTTTTCTTCAAAGCCATGAGGATTTTATGAGGAAGTTGAAAATGTGTTGCAGGAGATTAAAAATACAGGTTTTTATAGGTTTTATCGGTTTCGCTGGGAGGCCTGCTGTCGGTGTGGTGACAAAGTGACAAATAAATTGTGTAGAATTTTTAGGATACCTACCACAGATCAATACCATCGTCCAATAGATAGACATGCGGCGGTAGGGATACGTCCGTGCTAAACTTGATGATTGGAATCAGGAAGTGATACAGCTCCACGCTCAACGAACCGAGGCCCTGGTAGGAGGAAACGGAGAGGGAATCAGACTTCACAAATATCCGAGACAAATTTGAGCCATTCTTGTTGGTGGATGGCAGCTCATGTGACAATGCTAAATGGAGGATACACCTCTGGTTATTACCCGATTACAAAATTACTGCAGGCCTGCAATTTCACAGAGACCATGGCCTCCGTTGCCCTGGTCTTGGCCTTGGTGCCCCCTTAAAAATGTTCCCATAGACATTCTGATATTCTAATGGAAGTGCCCTTTACTCAGGACAAGTGGCCTTGCCCCTACAAGAATGAAATTCCAGACCTGGCCTCCGTTGCCCTGGTCTTGGCCTTGGTGCCCCCTTAAAAATGTTCCCATAGACATTCTGATATTCTAATGGAAGTGCCCTTTACTCAGGACAAGTGGCCTTGCCCCTACAAGAATGAAATTCCAGACCTGGCCTCCGTTGCCCTGGTCTTGGCCTTGGTGCCCCCTTAAAAATGTTCCCATAGACATTCTGATATTCTAATGGAAGTTAAGCTTGGGCGATAACACGATAATATCGAATATCGTGATACCTTTTTTATTCGATTACAATATCGAGAACCTTTTTAAGTTATCGAGATATCGGCAAAAAAATCGCCATTGTGAGTCACGTCAGAAATTCCATGGAAACAAAAATAGAACAGTCTTTTGAGCTTTTGGAAGTGAGATACAAAAGTGAACTGCTTCAATTCAGAAGTACATACATGCAAACGAATTTCCGAATTATTGTGATGCTTGTAGAGGGTACATATACCTGTGGTTATCGGCTCTATATGATTTAAAGCAATCATGCATGAATCAAATAATAATCGCGATATTATCGAAAATCGCGATATATGTTTGCCGATATATCGTGGATGGAAAAATCGATATCGCCCAAGCTTAATGGAAGTGCCCTTTACTCAGGAAAAATGGCCAGAATGAAATTCCCAGCCTGTTACTGAGTTATAATCTGAAAACTTACTTGATTTTAAGTTGGTGATGGCATCAAACATACTAAGAAATTATAGCGAATTTTTTTTTAAATAATGGAGTAAAATGTATTACAAATTTGAAATGGATCTCCATATTCCACATTAGGCCAAAAAAATAAAAAGTCCGATTTCTGGTCTCCACGCACGTCACCTCAGACCCGCGAGTCGGCATTTTTAATTTTCTTTTTTTTTGCTATGAAACGATGTCCAATTGCTGCCAAAATTTGCTGGATCGATTGGAATTCTGCCGTGCTGTGCTTTAAATGACTTTTTCACATAGGGGTATGAACGTTTGCCCGATTTGTGAGGCCTCTCTTAGCCACCATACTTTATATATGGGAAATTTGGTCCCCGAATATACAATGTAGGCCCCCTAGGCCCTATCACGCATTTCCTTGGTAGCAAAAAAAAAAAAGATGGCCGAAAAAAAAAAAGCGCGTCACCGCACCGATTTTGAAGCCGACCGATGACCAAAAACCGGAGACTTTTTGTTTTTGCCTTCGACTGGACTCTATTTTCAGACTGGACTCTATTTTCAGACTGGACTCTATTTTCTCATTAATGACACAAGGAATTAAGCTAAAACATTCACAGGTTTGTTTTCTATATATCAGTACTCTGCACATACACATTTAAAGACAGTTTATGGTATACACTACCATTTTCAATCACCCCCCCCACCCCCACCACCCCCCCTAATGTATCTGATGGCATGAATGAGTCTTTAACCAGTTCGCGTCGGAGGCTGTGTATACACGCAATTTTTTTTGCACCACGGATCGGAGAGCGTCTAAACACGCCATAGGAAACTCCAGAATATTTGTATGCATGGTCGGTTGAGCCACGCGTGTACGGTGACATGCTCGGAAGTGCCGGCCACCCGCTGTGGAAGCTTCCATTAACGTGTGTGTGGGAAAAAGAAACCCGCCACAGGGGCCCAGAAAAACTTTTTTATTCCCGACGCGAACTGGCTAAATAAATCAAGACATAATACACTTCCAGTTACATCAAACAAATTTAAATGTGTGACACAAAACTCTTACAAAGGATATCAATTTTGAGTGTCTGTGCCGCCGTTATCCTGACGACAAGGTCATTTATGGACAGTTTATGGTCTACACTAAGGCTGTGCATTTACAGTTATTTCAGGAACCGGATACCCGAACTTGGAAATCTTCAGATACACGGGTACCCATCAATAATTATGTAAAAACACAAAAATACTGCCGAATGTATAAAATAACCAATATGAACACAAGTTTCTCTTGTTTTATTAGAGTCATAATAAATGTGGACTTACTGTAATAATTTCCCGCCTCTATTTTAAAAACGACTCGTAGCATCCCCATTCACCACACACATTTCGTGAACAAAAAAAAATCAGAGACTTCCATTTTGTGTGGTTTAAATGTTCAGTCGGAATTTTAAAAAGTCATTTACGGGTAATTGGAATCGAAAAATGGAACCGGGTAATGACAGTATCCAGGTACCCGGCACAGCCTTAGCATACATTCCCATTTTTAACCAACCCCCACCCCCACCCCCCAACCCCCACCCCATTTGACAACAAATTTCCACAACTACATGATTGCTTACCTGGACAAGGTGCACTAACGTCGAGAGAATAGCGCATCTTAACATGTTATGTTCTGCAGACTCTTCCCATAATACAGGTAGGTACTGGGCTAGGCTGGACGCGTATGGTCTGATCTGAAAAAAAAATACAGAAGATGGCATTTGCCACGTCATCTTGTGGTTTAAAACCCTAACTCCCTAGGCCCATTTGCTTAGACATAACATCAATCCTCCAAAATCCTTCAGTAGTAAAGCAAGCACATGACATGTATGCACACATGTGTTTCTAATCTGTGATACATATACATGGCCAGGGACCCCTCCCTGCATGCATGGAGCAAATAAACAGTGTCCACTGACCCAAGCACTGACCTTGCAATCACTACAACAAACATGGATGTACATGTACCATGGAAAGGCAAGTATGCCTAATAACCTCAATCCTCCAAAATCCTTCACTTTAGCAAAGAGCATGTAGCATGTAACCTCAATCCTCCAAAATCCTTCACTTTAGCAAAGAGCATGCAGCATGTAACCTCAATCCTTCAAAATCCTTCACTTTAGCAAAGAGGATTTTGGAGGATTTGGGAAGGTTAGGGTTAAAGATGCCCATTTTAAACCAGTCAAGAGTATTTGTCAAGAGTTGAACTTATTGTGCACAGCTTTTACCCAACTTGACAGCACTTGAAACTCCTCCTAATAAACCCCCTGATGTTGAAAATTTGTTTGAGCATATATGTATACCAGGATACCACAGTTGCATCTAGCACCACACGCCCTTTATAGTGATAAATACACATGCATGGCCATCTGTTCTTATAAACAACACTTAGTGTTTGTCACAAAACCTGCGCTATGGTCGTCTACGCCCGGCCCTATCAAACATGTGTTTACATTTGTCTATGCTGTTCGTAGCGTTCTTTGATGTTGTTCGTTCCAACATTCGCTAGTACTTGACTTGTCTAATTATATATACATAAAAGGCTTGTGTCCCGTTGTGTGATCCCCGCTACTGCCGTTACCCAGGTTGGTTGCATCTGACCCGGGGCTTGGTCTCTGGTACTCGGCAGATATGGTTTGGCCTCTGACCTGGCCCCACAGAACAATAGATAATTGGCATAAGTGGACCGCCCACCAACATAGGGGCTGGTTAGCTCAGTTGGTAGAGCGCTTGTACCGTATTCGAGAGGTCGCGGGTTTGAGTCCGGCATCAGCCAATTTTTCTTTGCTCGCTACCCGTTTATATAATATTCAGGTCAGTTTCTCCTTATAAATCTACTTTGTGTACAACCACGTAAAAGGCTTGTGTCCCAAGTTGTGTGATCCCCACTACTGCCATTACCCAGGTTGTTTGCATCTGACCGGGGCTTGATCCCTGGCTACTTGGCAGATATGGTTTGGCCTCTGACCTGGCCCCATAGAGCAATAGATAATTGGCATAAGTGGACTGCCCACCAACATAGGGGCTGGTTAGCTCAGTTGGTAGAGCGCTCGTACGGTAATCGAGAGGTCACGGGTTCAAGTCCGGCATCAGCCAATTTTTCTTTGCTCGCTACCCGTTTATAATATTTCAGGTCAGTTTCTTCATATAAATCTACTTTGTGTACAACCACATAAAAGGCTTGTGTCCCGTTAATTGTGTGATCCCCGCTACTGCCGTTACCCGGGTTGTTTGCATCTGACCAGGGCTTGATCCCTGGCTATTCGGCAGATATGGTTTGGCCTCTGACCTGGCCCCATAGAGCAATAGATAATTGGCATAAGTGGACCGCCCACCAACATAGAGGCTGGTTAGCTCAGTTGGGAGAGCGCTCGTACGGTAATTGAGAGGTCGCGGGTTCGAGTCCGGCATCAGCCATATATATATATATATATATATATATATATATATATATCCCATACCTTTGTTTCTCAGGGCTTACCTGGGCTTCAACTCTCTCAATGATGAAAGACAAGACATGTAGGATATGCATCTGTAACAGAAGATCACAGGAGAGTCAAAATATAAGATCACATTCAATTGCTGATCAGGGTCTAATTTCATACAGAAATTTCATACAGATTTCTGTAAGGCAAAATGGAGGATATACAGACATGCACACATACACATTTACATTATGTATGTGTGCATGTTTGTATTTCGTCCATTTTTCCTTTGAGAAAGAACCTCCTAGGTTCGAAACAGAAGGCCAATAACTACTATTTTGTAATAATAATTACAGTAAGGATTTTAAAACTCACCTTTGTGTCACACTCTGAGACTTGCTTTAACAATTGGAAGAGTAGGGCAAAACTGGACTCCAGATACTGTGACAGAACCAACAAATAATACTATATAAGAGTTCCATAAGGAGAACCGATAAATATCACTGTATAAAAGTTCCATAAGTAGAACCAACAAATATTACTATAAAAGAGTTCCATAAGGAAAACTAACATTAATACAAAAATATAATTTCATGAAACAGGTACGGTTTGGAAGCGAGCAATACCATCTCACGTAACTCGTTATTATACCATGGAGAAAGGAAGGTACTTTGAGTAAATAATTATGTAATGTACATGACACGTACAGTGTGTGTACAGTGTGTGTATATATACATATATGCATGGAAAGTCATACAGCCGTTGTTGATTCGTTGCTAGTTTGTACTTTTCATTCTTATTTTAATAATAATAATAATAATAATAAATGCTTTATTTAGTGATGGTAACCATGTCACCTATAGCCTAGATCTTCAATGGGCCATCAATTAGCTACCAGGGACACCTGGGTAAACCCCTACTCTTGTACGATAACTGTCATTATGGGTTCTTTGACGTGCACTGATGTTTGTAGTACACAGGACCTACGGCTTAACGTCCCATCCAAAGGATGAAGCAATTATGGTTAAGTGTCTTGCTCAAGGACACAAGTTCGGCAATCGACCAGGCCGGGATTTGAACCCACATTCTGACAACACCAGAACTTCAATCTGATGCACTAGACCGCTTGGCCACGAATCTCTATATTTTGTTTATATACCCTCAGTAACTGTGATTTTGCATTGGCAAATTACTATTATTTTTTTTCTCAAAATCTTACTTTTTTCAGTGGCAAATACATATTTCAAGTTATGAAAAAGGCCTTAAGAATTTTAAACCAGTTATATACAAAGGGAAAATAACTGAGAAGGCAAACTCACCGGCAAGAAATTATCCTTCTTGAACTCAAAGTCGTCCACAGGTGCAATGGCGTTAAGGATAAATCAATCAATGTATCTGATGGCATGAATAAGTCTTTATATAAATCAAGATGATAATATAATGACATTAAACAAATTTAAATTTGAAACAAAACTGTTAAAAAGGATATCAATTTTGAGTGTCTGTGCCGCCGTTATCCTGACGACAAGATCTTCATCCTGTGCCAGAAGGGGTAATACAGCTTGGTACACGGTAGGGTGTAGACTGGGTGATAACTTGACCCCTAGCCACTGACCTATTAACCAGATCACGCGTCTTCTGATCACCTTGTATCTGTCAAATTAAAAGAAATAACAAACTTAATAGGACAACAAGAAGGTTGTTTTGAAGGAAAGGGTCACACAACTTGTGATAAACTGAGTAAAACGGTTGTTGATGACATCAAGTATCCTGAGACAGGTGGTCTTAATTCAGAGTATTAACAGGAAAACAAATTCAATTTGCAAAATTTAAGTCATTTTCAAATGCACATTTATATCCATACGTTTATAACATGAATACAGGTAATGTTGGAGTGCCATGGTCGAGCGGTTTAGTGCATCGGATTTGTGTTCTGATGGCTGAGTCGTCAGAATGTGGGTTCGAATCCCAACCGCGACCGTGGTGCTTGTGTCCTTGAGCAAGACACTTTACCATAATTGCTTCTCTCCACCCAGGGGTAAATGGGTAACCTGTGAGGGAAGAGTTGGTTGTTGTGTTTGATTAGCCCTATATGCGCTGTAATGGCAGCAATTGAGCTGTATACTCCCCAGGGAGCTGAGATGGTTTCAGGAATGATTTATGAGCCTGATGAGCAGGGGTAATAATGTAATGCACCTTGAGCACCAGTTTGGTGGATACGTGCGCTATATAAGTCCACATTATTATTATTATTATTATTATTAATACAGATTAGGAACTTTATGTGCATGGCAGCAATGTCCAAGAAGCCAGAGGATTGTAGTGGACTGCCTTTGAAAACTGATCACTGTGAGAAATTATATATTTTTAAAAATAGCTCATCCTAATAACACACATATCATTTCGCGGTAACACCATGTGTTTATCTCAACCATCGCTTAAGTGAGGTAACAGATTCTGAAAAGAACCTTATCGCACAACTCGTATCTCAACTGTGGCTAAAAGTGAGATTATGGTTCAGGGAAGAACCGATATCGGGCAATTCGTTTCTCAACTATCGCTAAGTGAGAATGTGGTTCCACGGGGACGATTAGCGTGCTCTAATCATCGTCAGGAGTCAGGACACATGCACAAAATAGTTTAATACTCGTTGGATAAAACGTCTAATGCCCAAGTACGTGCCTGACAATGGGCAACACTTACGTTGCTGTTTTCACTCACCTAGGGTGTTTATTGTTGAGCTCCCCTAGCAGGTGGATAGTGAACCATTGATCAAAGTCTACCTCATCAAAAAGCTCGAAGGCGGCCAATCCCATGGCATTGTACACTGAAAGTAGTCCAAAAAAACAGACATAGATAGAAATAAATGTTTTCTATATGACATATGACACATTTTTTGAAAAAACAAAAAAAGATTTTGTTTTGCTTTCGACAACTCTTTTAACCCATATCCGCCTAACCATGTAAACACACAAAAGACTGTATGTGCCTAAGCCCCCGCACAGAGATACATTGTTTTTGCACACAATCAGAAAGATTCCTTATTTAGAGAATATTACAATCACTGACACAGACACATTATATACTGATGGAAAGAGGAGAACATGCACTTTATTATGATGTCAGACTTGTCTAATTTCATATCTATAATCATGAAATACAGTCATCGGAAAAACGTAGTAAATTGGAATTGGACAAAAACCCGGTACGGAAAATCACGTAGGTCGGCATTTGTAGCATTTTACATATCTACGGGTTATCACGTAGATCGGCGGATATGGGTTAAACATGCAATAACTTCTCATGGCGATACATACTTGAACCCACTTACACTAATAATAATAGAAGGTTCTTCTTGTGCACAGAACCTATAAACTAGATCAAAGAGTTTGACCAAAAAATACAAACAAAAAATAATCATTAATGAGCTCTGAATAGTTGTCTGTCTTCCACAGTTTCTTGAATTTGATTGGCGACTCAAGACTAGCGGATAGTAAAAGCTAAACAGAGAAAATCATGAATTGGATACTCTGGTAATGAAACATGGTGTAGCATTCTTTTATGAACACACAGAGGAAAGACTTTACAGAGTAATATGTTGTAGTATCCCTTGATGAATACACAGAGGAAAGACTTTACAGAGTAACATGTTGTAGTATCCCTTGATGGATACACAGAGGAAAGACTTTACAGAGTAACATGTTGTAGTATCCCTTGATGGACACAGAGAGGAAAGACTTTACAGAGTAACATGTTGTAGTATCCCTTGATGGACACACAGAGGAAAGACTTTACAGAGTAACATGTTGTAGTATCCCTTGATGGATACACAGAGGAAAGACTTTACAGAGTAACATGTTGTAGTATCCCTTGATGGACACACAGAGGAAAGACTTTACAGAGTAACATGTTGTAGTATCCCTTGATGGATACACAGAGGAAAGACTTTACAGAGTAACATGTTGTAATATCCCTTGATGAATACACAGAGGAAAGACTTTACGGAGTAACATGTTGTAGTATCCCTTGATGAACACACAGAGGAAAGACTTTACAGAGTAACATGTTGTAGTATCCCTTGATGGACACACAGAGGAAAGACTTTACAGAGTAACATGTTGTAGTATCCCTTGATGGATACACAGAGGAAAGACTTTACAGAGTAACATGTTGTAGTATCCCTTGATGGATACACAGAGGAAAGACTTTACAGAGTAACATGTTGTAATATCCCTTGATGAATACACAGAGGAAAGACTTTACAGAGTAACATGTTGTAGTATCCCTTGATGAATACACAGAGGAAAGACTTTACAGAGTAACATGGTGTAGTATCCCTTGATAGACACACAGAGGAAAGACTTTACAGAGTAACATGTTGTAGTATCCCTTGATGGACACACAGAGGAAAGACTTTACAGAGTAACATGTTGTAGTATCCCTTGATGAATACACAGAGGAAAGACTTTACGGAGTAACATGTTGTAGTATCCCTTGATGGACACACAGAGGAAAGACTTTACAGAGTAACATGTTGTAGTATCCCTTGATGGACACACAGAGGAAAGACTTTACAGAGTAACATGTTGTAGTATCCCTTGATGGATACACAGAGGAAAGACTTTACAGAGTAACATGGTGTAGTATCCCTTGATGGACACACAGAGGAAAGACTTTACAGAGTAACATGTTGTAGTATCCCTTGATGGACACAGAGGAAAGACTTTACAGAGTAACATGTTGTAGTATCCCTTGATGGACACACAGAGGAAAGACTTTACAGAGTAACATGTTGTAGTATCCCTTGATGGACACACAGAGGAAAGACTTTACAGAGTAACATGTTGTAGTATCCCTTATTGGACACAGAGGAAAGACTTTACAGAGTAACATGGTGTAGTATCCCTTGATGGACACACAGAGGAAAGACTTTACAGAGTAACATGGTGTAGTATCCCTTGATGGACACAGAGAGGAAAGACTTTACAGAGTAACATGGTGTAGTATCCCTTGATGGATACACAGAGGAAAGACTTTACAGAGTAACATGTTGTAGTATCCCTTGATGGACACAGAGAGGAAAGACTTCACAGAGTAACATGTTGTAGTATCCCTTGATGGACACACAGAGGAAAGACTTTACAGAGTAACATGGTGTAGTATCCCTTGATGGACACAGAGAGGAAAGACTTTACAGAGTAACATGGTGTAGTATCCCTTGATGGACACACAGAGGAAAGACTTTACAGAGTAACATGGTGTAGTATCCCTTGATGGACACAGAGAGGAAAGACTTTACAGAGTAACATGGTGTAGTATCCCTTGATGGACACAGAGAGGAAAGACTTTACAGAGTAACATGTTGTAGTATCCCTTGATGGATACACAGAGGAAAGACTTTACAGAGTAACATGGTGTAGTATCCCTTGATGGACACAGAGAGGAAAGACTTTACAGAGTAACATGTTGTAGTATCCCTTGATGGACACAGAGGAAAGACTTTACAGAGTAACATGTTGTAGTATCCCTTGATGGATACACAGAGGAAAGACTTTACAGAGTAACATGGTGTAGTATCCCTTGATGGATACACAGAGGAAAGACTTTACAGAGTAACATGTTGTAGTATCCCTTGATGGATACACAGAGGAAAGACTTTACAGAGTAACATGGTGTAGTATCCCTTATTGGACACACAGAGGAAAGACTTTACAGAGTAACATGGTGTAGTATCCCTTGATGGATACACAGAGGAAAGACTTTACAGAGTAACATGGTGTAGTATCCCTTGATGGACACAGAGAGGAAAGACTTTACAGAGTAACATGGTGTAGTATCCCTTGATGGACACAGAGAGGAAAGACTTTACAGAGTAACATGGTGTAGTATCCCTTGATGGATACACAGAGGAAAGACTTTACAGAGTAACATGTTGTAGTATCCCTTGATGGATACACAGAGGAAAGACTTTACAGAGTAACATGGTGTAGTATCCCTTGATGGATACACAGAGGAAAGACTTTACAGAGTAACATGGTGTAGTATCCCTTGATGGATACACAGAGGAAAGACTTTACAGAGTAACATGTTGTAGTATCCCTTGATGAATACACAGAGGAAAGACTTTACAGAGTAACATGGTGTAGTATCCCTTGATGGATACACAGAGGAAAGACTTTACAGAGTAACATGGTGTAGTATCCCTTGATGGATACACAGAGGAAAGACTTTACAGAGTAACATGGTGTAGTATCCCTTGATGGATACACAGAGGAAAGACTTTACAGAGTAACATGGTGTAGTATCCCTTATTGGACACACAGAGGAAAGACTTTACAGAGTAACATGGTGTAGTATCCCTTGATGGATACACAGAGGAAAGACTTTACAGAGTAACATGGTGTAGTATCCCTTGATGGACACACAGAGGAAAGACTTCACAGAGTAACATGGTGTAGTATCCCTTGATGGATACACAGAGGAAAGACTTTACAGAGTAACATGTTGTAGTATCCCTTGATGGACACACAGAGGAAAGACTTTACAGAGTAACATGGTGTAGTATCCCTTGATGGATACACAGAGGAAAGACTTTACAGAGTAACATGGTGTAGTATCCCTTGATGGACACACAGAGGAAAGACTTCACAGAGTAACATGGTGTAGTATCCCTTGATGGATACACAGAGGAAAGACTTTACAGAGTAACATGGTGTAGTATCCCTTGATGGATACACAGAGGAAAGACTTTACAGAGTAACATGGTGTAGTATCCCTTGATGGATACACAGAGGAAAGACTTTACAGAGTAACATGGTGTAGTATCCCTTGATGGATACACAGAGGAAAGACTTTACAGAGTAACATGGTGTAGTATCCCTTGATGGACACACAGAGGAAAGACTTTACAGAGTAACATGGTGTAGTATCCCTTGATGGACACACAGAGGAAAGACTTTACAGAGTAACATGGTGTAGTATCCCTTGATGGACACACAGAGGAAAGACTTTACAGAGTAACATGTTGTAGTATCCCTTGATGGACACACAGAGGAAAGACTTTACAGAGTAACATGGTGTAGTATCCCTTGATGGACACACAGAGGAAAGACTTTACAGAGTAACATGGTGTAGTATCCCTTGATGGACACAGAGAGGAAAGACTTTACAGAGTAACATGGTGTAGTATCCCTTGATGGACACACAGAGGAAAGACTTTACAGAGTAACATGTTGTAGTATCCCTTGATGAATACACAGAGGAAAGACTTTACAGAGTAACATGGTGTAGTATCCCTTGATGAATACACAG
The DNA here is from genome assembly GCA_029582265.1 of Zoroaster sp. YZ-2022. NCBI lineage: Eukaryota > Metazoa > Echinodermata > Asteroidea > Forcipulatida > Zoroasteridae > Zoroaster > Zoroaster sp. YZ-2022. The sequence continues at coordinate 11,319,372 of CM055834.1, read as the reverse complement.
AGGAAAGACTTTACAGAGTAACATGTTGTAGTATCCCTTGATGGATACACAGAGGAAAGACTTTACAGAGTAACATGGTGTAGTATCCCTTGATGGACACAGAGAGGAAAGACTTTACAGAGTAACATGTTGTAGTATCCCTTGATGGACACAGAGGAAAGACTTTACAGAGTAACATGTTGTAGTATCCCTTGATGGACACACAGAGGAAAGACTTTACAGAGTAACATGTTGTAGTATCCCTTGATGGACACACAGAGGAAAGACTTTACAGAGTAACATGTTGTAGTATCCCTTGATGGACACACAGAGGAAAGACTTTACAGAGTAACATGTTGTAGTATCCCTTGATGGACACACAGAGGAAAGACTTTACAGAGTAACATGTTGTAGTATCCCTTGATGGATACACAGAGGAAAGACTTTACAGAGTAACATGGTGTAGTATCCCTTGATGGATACACAGAGAAAAGACTTTCTTATATAGAGTTTACCTGCTGCTTTCTGTAGGAGCATGTCCATGTTTGTTGGTTCAACGATACCTGCAATGAAAAATACTGGTCGATGAGAATTATGCGAAGGACGGAATGCACTTGGCTAAAGGGATAATACACTGTTTGGATCGATGTCAGTAAATGCATCCATACTTTTTAAGAATATAAGAGAAATGAAACCAACTTTGACACATTTCAGCTCATTTCGCTTTGTCATCTTATGAGGAAATAGTGAAAATGCATTGAGATTTGTGTGTATGCATTCTAATGTGAAAATGCCAGTGATCCATAAGCTTGGGCGATATCGATTTTTTCATCCACAATATATCGGCAAACATATATCACAATTTTCGATAATATTGCGATTTCATTCATGCGCGCGTGTACTTCTACCAGCCAATGCTTGCTGGAGATATTCTGCACATACGCAAATCAACTGCAAAATACGTCAAACGCGACGCACTATCGCTGCCCTTTCGCCCACAGTGGTCTAACAACATGCGCCCTCAACAGCTCATGCACGGTACGAATATGGAAATAAATGTAGAACTAAATAATAAAAAAAATCATACCTTGAACGCTTTGGACCATCTGAAGAAGTACACTTGTGAAGACTTCTCTGTAAGCGTGGAACATTGCTAAGAACAAGACCTCAGTGCACGGCTAATGTCAAAATGACACAACACGTTATTTCAAATATGCAAATGTTTCAGTCTAAAGGGCCTCTCGTTTTGAGCGTGGCAAAATCTCTATCTTCATCAAATGAGTCATGCAACGATTCATTTAGGCTGACCAATCTAAAATTACATTTATTTCAGCTGGTTTATATGCATGCATACTGTAACATCGATTCTGTTTATGGTGTTTGTATGGTGGTGGGGGGGGGGGGGGTAGGCTTGCCTGGAGGCTGTCGTTGTACAAAGCTGCCTAGAGCACATCTTCTGAGAACATAGCTGCTTTGGCTTGCTGGGCACGTCGACAATGTTGTGTATATATATATATATATATATATATATATATATATATATTTTTTGGCTTTGAGATTTCTTTTGGTTATGAAACGTGCTTCATATTATTGTTGTTATATATTGTTGCTACTATTGACGACAAATAAACACTTTATATTCATTGCACTTGATTACTCACCCTCAATGTGAATTTCCAGGACTCCCCTCCTTCATCAATGGTAAAGCCTTCAGGGTCGCTCTCCCACATTTCTAAATCCTGAAAAAAATTAATCAAGTTATTCTTAAAACTGAAGGTATTATTCCAATATTATATGACACAAAAATGACTGCTTTGAGTACAATCCTGTCTCTCAGCACTATGATCTCATCTCGCTTTCAGTGATTCAGACAAAAAATTGCCGCGACAGCAACTCACCTCTTGAGTTAATAGGAAGTATTGTGATAGAAGTCTGTGACACATTTCCCTTAGAGTGTTGTCAGTAAAGAATTCATTCTTGGCCTGTGACCGGGAACAAAAGACAACAGCTTGAAAATAAAATAAGTTGAGTACATATTAGTCAAATGTGATCATCTTTACGCACTTAAGCAAAAATAAGCAAGAATGTATCATTTATTGTGAAACATCTATTATTTCAGAGCCATCTATGCATATTCATGAAACTCCCTGACCTTGTGAGCGTCAATGGCCCCTGGTTCCTTGGTATCCTCCACGACCTTTGACACACGATAATAATCGCACTTGACGATGCTCTTAATGAGGTTCATGTTGAATACGATGAAGCGCTCAAAGAGGAGTCCTCTTCCCACCTCCGTGAAGACGTAGGTGACGCTAAGCTGGAGGGATCGACTGATGAACCTGACGTACGAGAGGGGAAAGGTATCCTGCGTGTCCAAAAGCTGCCACAGAACAAACACGGAGAAACCGCAATTCATCTTGAACTTTAAAAAGATAATGACTTGGGGTTTTTGTCACTGAGTATCAATTTTCAATTCAAGTGTCTTAACCCTAACCATGCTAAATGCAACAGGATGCAACAGTTGTAAAATTCTGATGGACGTTGTTGCATTCAGCAGCCAGTACTGATGACTCAATCTGTTGTATCTTGTTGCATTCAGCACTGGACTGTGTTTGTATAACAAATAGTCTGTGTTGTGTCTGGTTGCATTTAGCATTGTTTAACATGTGAATAAAGAAGAAAATAAATAAATTTTCTTTTGATGTAAACAGTAGAAAAGAGAAAACATGTAAATAAAGAAGGAAACAAAGAAAGTTACTTTTATGTAAATAAAGAAAACAGAAAGAAGCAAAGAAAAACAGAAAACGTAAAAGTAACAAGCATGTAAATAAAGGGAAAAGACAATGATGATTACCATAGCAGAGAAGCACAAAGCGTGTGCAGCTAAATAATCCCTTTGTTGTATGTTGTTGCAGACAGCGCTGTGCTTGAAAAACCACAGTCCAATTTACTGAACCTTTCACTGCTAGGTTCAACAAGATCCACATATGGATTTCATTGACCACTATTGCATGTTGTTGCATTCAGCAGGGTGATAAGAAAGTTACCCTAGCATGGTTAGCGTTAATATTGAAATTTTGCAAAAGAAATACAGATGGGGCCAGAATAAAGTCCTTGAGGTTGGGGCCAAGGGGACATCCAGGGTCTTAAAAAGGGGAGGGGCACACTGCCAAGAAAGAGGGAGCACACTAAAAAGCGTATGGTTTATGTCCAAGGGTGATCCGTACAGTAAAGACCACACGTCAAACTGTGATTTCCTGATATGTTTTACATCTCCGTCACTTACTGTTTTCATCAACAGCAGAACTTTCTTCTCTAGTTTTTCTCTCAGACTGTTTGCTGTTGATGTCTTTCCTCCTGGGTGAAATAAGACAAGGTCATTAAATTTAAAAAAAGAGAAACATAAACAATCAAGCAAACAAAACCTTAAAACTTTATGTATTAAGCCAACGATGTTTAATGCAAAAGATGTACATTCAGTGTGCTTCACTTTTTTAATAGTAAATTTGTTTTCAATCAGTTCACTCCTATTTTAAATTTTTTTCAAGCGTGTTCTCAAATTAACTGACCCAGTCATTGCTAAACTGTCCATTTATCTTTAACCCTAACCCTGCCAGATGCAGCACAGTGCATCAGGTGGAAAAGTCTGGTGCACTTTGATGCAAAATGCAACCACTAACTGCTGTGAACTTTGTAGCAATACTGATGGAAATTGAGGTCAAACCAGCTAAGTGCTGGGGAATTGGGCAAACCACTTTGGGTCCCTGGTCTGAAGGGTATGTCTCGGGTTTCACTCTACTTTCATAGTACAGTCTGGGATGATGCATTGTACATGTATGGCCCAATGGATTATTTCAAAGGTAAATTTGAGTTCAATAGCAGAAAACCCAGAAAAGAATGTAAACAAAAGGAAAACATAAAAAAGAACAGGCAGTGATGATATTTTGTTTCAAATATTCAAAGCCAAACAAAACCTTCCCAGCAACTAAATTCCCAGCAACCGAGAAAACCTACTACCCTCCCAGCAACTTTTGATGCATCTACGGGTGCATATTGATGGAATTTGGAAGGTACTTGTACCACCACTGATATACACTATACACCCTTGACTGCCACACGCAGCAAAATGCACAGCTGCACTTTGCTGCACTCTGCAGCCAAGTCACTTTGACAAACGATGCAATCTGATGTGTCTGGCAGGGTTTCTAGCCAAAATACCCTGGAGGGTTAGGGTTATTGTACCATAATAACACATAAATTCACTTATTCAATTGTGACATTTTTATTAATGCCCCAGTCAATTACTTGTTGAAATAACTTATTTGAAAGTAATGTACTTTTTTTTGATGGATTCACAACGAATATGCAGATATTTAATTTAACAAATAAAAAACATACAGGATAAGAAACTTTGGGTTCAGAACAGACAACAACCAAACAACAACGGACAACAAACATTGTTTTGTTTTTGTGCAAAATGAAACATTAACCCTAACCCCCTAGGTATCCTGGCTAGGAGCCTTCTCGAATCCTCCAAAATCCGTCAGTGCACTTTTGGAAACATGCCCTTATCTTCAAAATGCACTATGCATTTTCGTTGATCTTTCATATTCAGCGTATATGGCCTGTACTTCTTGCCAGGTAGTAATTTTGTCCCACTTGAAGAGGTGAAAGTACCAGTTTCCAACAGTGCAAAATTTTTGGAGGATTTTGCAGGATTTGGGGTGGTTAGGGTTCATACAGGTTGAAAGTCTATGCAAATAATTAAATATATTATATTTGAGTGCAAAGAACTACAGACTTACTTATTTCTACTACCGGCCTTATTCTCTGGAACACTAACTCTATTAACATCTGACAGGAAAAAGAAGAGGTGTTTTACGATAAATAAAGACTGCAGTTCAGGAAAGATTTTAAAGGAGAGGTACAACATTGGTTTTTGGTAACATGCCCCTATTTTTAACACTTTAGTTTTTAAGATACAGTATATATAATAACCTGTTATCATTTAGGTGCTCACTTTTTTTGAGAAAACAATGAGAAACCATGTTTTTCCGGTTTTTATGTTTCACAGAAAGCTGTCATCCTGCAGTTATTTGTAAATTTGTAGACATTTCAGGAAAAAAAAATCATATTTGATTGGCTGGGCACTGATTGGTTGGGAGCATACCAAACAGTTAAATATTTCAACTTACCATTGCATTGGCATTTTTATCTGGCTCAAGAATACCATAAATAAGTTGCTTACGGAGAACTGCAAAAGAAAATGAATTCACAGCTTTAAGTTGGAGAAAGAAAACAAACAGAAACCTACGGTAATTATTCACATGATACACATATAAGCTGTTAATTTTGTTACAAAATTTATATAAAATTTATCTTTATCTAAAAGAAAGTTGTGTCACTGCCTTTTTTCAAAACCAGTGAACCAAAAATAATGACACTTTTACAGAACACGGGCATCATTATTCTGGCAAAATAATCATAGAAAATATTTGTCATTTGTAAGTTGTTAACAAAAATGTACCAAACATAGATATCTTTTTTGATACTCTGCATACAAATGGTATATTCGTGTAGCTTGTGATCTACAACTTGAACAAACCTTTGAGAGCGAGAGTACTGAGTTCCAGTAAGACGGCCATGTTGTGATGGTCCTCCCTCTGGGCATGGTGTAAAAACTCCTCCAAGTGTGTGTTCCATAATTCCAACAGGAAGCTGAATGTGTTAGCTGTCAGCTGTGAATTCAGATACACCAGAAATATCGTTAGAGGTTATGCTGTTTTATCACAGTGTATGGACCAGAGAGGAAGAACTTGTACTTGTGACAAGTACTGATATTCGTACTCATACTCTGACAAAAACTGTTTTAACCCTTTCATTTAATACTGATTTGTTTCAACAGGAATGTCCCACTGGTTAACGAATTGTTTGCCCAGTCATGCATGAATTCACACATTATCCCTAACTTCCTAGGCATTGTATTAAAACAATAAAAATCCTTCAAAATCCTCCAACTGGCTTTGTTGTCTAGGGAGTTAGGGTTATTGAACAGTATGCATCCATTTACAGGCACTTTTTCTAAATCCGTTTTTCATCATGAAGAATTTGTTGGAGAAAGATATATTCAATGAAATGATTGTTGCTTATGAAATTCCCTTTCATATGAAACCAAAATCACTGGCATTGCATATAAAATGATCGGGTTATTTATTTTACTTCCCCTGACTTTGTTTCACAAACACAGAGAACATTCTGTACATAAGTGTATGGTGTTCAGTAAGACTAATTGCGGTGACACCATGTGGAATCTCAATTGAGTAGTAATTAGTTCTGAAAAGAACTGGGGGTACAACTCGACGTTTCGATCAGTATGCTCTGATCGTCCATTGAAAGGATTGACTTATATTGAAAGGATTGACTTATATTGAAAGGATTGACTTATATTATGTCTGATTTCTATAATAGCAACATGTAGGTTGGGCTATAGCATTAGTATAATGATTTGTTATTTTCAATATTTGTCCATACATCAAGGTTTATGTGACTAAGTGACTCTGTAATGGTGCCCTGAGGGATATCAGAGATAATCACTCATCAGGCTAGCCGGTGATTCAGATAAAAGGTATAAATGGACACTATCTACCTCTTGAAAGAGTTTCTTATCTGGGGCCAGTCTCTTTCCGGCCAAAGTCTTTACAACATGGTGGAAGGTCAAGAGAGCCCTCTGTTGTTCAAGGTGCTGCGGCCTCCTGATTGCAGCCAATAACGTAGGGATGAGCTCAGGCCAGTTGCGCGGGCAATCCACACGCGCCACTTTGCTGATTAGGACGGCTAGTTGTGTCGCTATGGGCCCTACGGGCTCCTGGAAGTCTGTGATCAACTGAGATCTGATTTTGGCCTTCTCATTTTCAGAGATTGCGCTGAAGAAGAAAAAAAATATGAAATTGTGAAAAAAAACTCATTGAATGTAGTTTACAGGTTATTTGAAATCCAAACTTTGAGCCATTCAAGTGTGAGAATCAGAACTCTCTGTGGTGACTGCCCAAAACATGTCAATTTGATGATATCGTTGTGTTTTTCTCATATTGACGAATCGGCAAATAACACATTTTGAGTACATTAAATCGAGTTTTAAGTTAGACATATTTTTGCTGATACTTTTCGAAGTTCATTTAATAACAGATTCATTAGGTTTTGTCACCTACGTGTTAAGTAATATTTTCTTGGCAAGTACCTTCATTTATTTTGGAAAATATACTGTTTATGTATTCTTAACGATGTCTTAAACTTATTCGTCACTATGTAATAAACAAGCCCTGTGCGTTCGCCCATGCTTTTTGTGCACAAACGTTTGCTTTATATTCGTCACTATGTAAAAAACAAAAATGTCAACCGCGCGTATTCGCCTCCCATGTATTTGTATACAAACCTATGTATCTGTGATTGTATTATCAGTAACGTTAAGATGTTATTAGTCCAAATTCATTGATATTACAAGTTTTTACAAACTACAACATTTAAAAGCTTGAAGTTTTGTATAAAAATATCACTCCGTCTGTCCGCGGTGAGAAACTGGTACACTGTACATGCAGAGAATACTGTCAAACACATACACAGCGATAATGGTTACCAGCCTGCTGAACGGATTCATCAGTGTGACTTTTTGGCACATTCGCCGTTCAGGGGGTGTCTGTAACTCTAAAACCATCCAGAATTTGGATTTAAAACTTTCAGAAATTAAATTAGACACAAAAAGAACCATAAAACTGTGAAAACCTCCTTTCCCCCAAAAAATGCCAATTCGTCACTATGAGAAAAGCACGACGATATTGTGTGCTGTGAGCATTTTGCCAAACTTCGATAGGCTAAAAACTATAATACATAATTGACTCAACTGACTTAAAATGTCTTAAAACCGGTGAAACCCTCCCTCCACCACAAGTACCACCCTTTATTTGGGTATTCTAATAATTCTGTCATTTTGCCATCTAGAATCATAAAGTGAGGCCACTATTTGGGTATTCTAATAATTCTGTCATTTTGACATCTAGAGTGATAAAGTGAGGCCACTAATTACTATACTAGTTTTGCATTTATACTGTACTAGTAACTTCTAGTTGTTAACCAAAATATACAAAAACGTTTTTTACGGAAGGACACCCTGTGCAATCATGGTACATACTTTGGTGCGGACTTTCGCCAGTAGCGGTCAATGCCATTCTTGAAGTACACGACTGCAAGCCACCTGACGTTGACGTCGATCCCGTGGTTGGAGAATATCGTCTGGAGCACGGAGTAGAACCCAGGCTGGTTCTCCCACGACTTGAGCTGCTGCTCGGCCGGCTTGAGGATGGCCGTGTTCTGGCTGGCAGCACGGGTCAAAGCATCCAACACGGTGGCCACCACCGTTGAATCCATGATGACAATATGGGTATTGGGAAGTGGCCAGAAGAGCCAATGATGGTGGGAACTCTTGTTCTTTGACAGGATGGTGTATGCTGAATTTTAATATAAACAGTACATACATTATTCTTGTTAACCCTCTTACTTCTGGTACCTTTTTCATACAAGTTGATCCACCATTTGAAACCATTCGCTTTTGTGGTTTTGAATGGTGAAATAACTGTGTACAGTAGTGATTCCCCCAAATGGTTTTGAATGGTAGGTCAGCTAATACAAAACCTTGTTTGGATCTTTCCAAATGGTAGTACAGCTAATACAAAACCTTGTTTGGATACTTCTAAGTGGTGAATCAATGGACCCTCTATGCATTTGAATGGATTTGAATGGTAGTAAAGCTTAACACTGTTCATATGGTATCACCATGTGTGTACAAAACCAATGGGCATTTTGGTAAGTGGAAATTTTGAATGGTTTCAAATGGTCAAACAGTAGGAGGGTTAAACCTTTATAAACCCTCCTACAATCAGTGCAATTTTTGAAACAACCCAGTGGCCTCCTATGGTTACCCTTCTGTGGCACTGTCACACCACTGAGATTGCAGGGTAAGGTGGTCTCCCATTGATACATTGCAGGCCATACTAATATGTTCAAAACATTTACAGTGGCCTTGGGTGGCACATAGTTGATTTTGTAAGATTACTTGGAAAGGACAGCAGGCTTGTATGTACTAAAGGTTGGTGAATTGAAAATTCAGTGGATCGGAGTGGCCTCCATGTGAAGTAGGGTTAATAAAAGGCTTTACAGAATATGTATGAAAGAATGTCATATCCGACCACCACTTTTTAAGTTTTTTTTTTTAAATATTTGCAACCACTAACTAGTTAAAAAAAAGATTCTATCTATTTTTGGGGGTACAGAAAGCAAAAACTATCTTTAAAATCCACTTTTATGATGGTTTTCTGACTTTATTTCCCTTCTAAAAAATCCTCCCCTTCAGAAAATAAAAGAATCCTATTACAGTTACCACTGCGCATGTACATGTACAATGACCGTGTTGAAGGAGTTGACAAGATCAGACTGACATGACTGAGGAAGTCAATTGTATACCAAAAATGCCTGATTTTTCATGAAATAAATATCCTGGAATAATTTGAAGTATATGTCCATCATCATCCATATGTTCTCCACCTTACTGGGTAGGTAAGATTACATTATTGGTTACATTGAATGAGAAAAAGTGGCGGTCAGATACGACATTCTACTCAATATGTGCATTGCATGTACCACTGGTTAGATTAGAGGCAGGGTACAAAATTATTAAAATTAATGAATTACGAAATAATTAACTAAAAAGCCGAGGGCCTACTTGAAAATAAAATCCGTTATCCTAGGATAACTCACTTTCATGAAATATTTTTAAATTAAAAAAAATAATAATAAAATTAAAATTTCACAAAAATTACTTAGGCCTATCTCACAATAGCAAACTTCATGCCAAAAGTGTCTGCTTGAATAAGCTTACCTAATCAACAAAATGTTAGATTGTAATAATTAGCAGATCAAAATAAATCGCCCCTGTTTTAGTTTATGGGTAAGGGACAAGCTCCGGATATAGAGTGTGTCCAGTGTATAAATTTAATGGAGCTAGGACTGTGTGGTTTTACACCATTAATGATAAAGTAGTGAGACCTGCATGTATCATCTCCTATATTGCCATACTCGTAAGTAACAATAACTATATGGAATGGGTTGTACGACTAGACTGGTCATGGTGTTGACCACAACAACAATCAGGACAATAGCCACTGTGTTATATCAGTCACTATTTCTGCACGTAACATGATTGACATATTTAAAGTAGGGTTTTCAGTTGAAAAATTATTCCTAAACCAATATGCTCAATATTTATATCAAATTAAAGGTCTTGATGAAAGAAATACAATGGTTTTTAAATCAAGAAAATCGGACGAGTAGTTTTTGAGGAATCCTGTTTTATTTAATCAAGTATACAGCATTCGATGAAGCCCGACTGTCCATACACTGTGTACATCCCGTAAAAGCAACAAAACCGTTGAATCAGCCTACACACACCGTGATAGTACACACGCACAGCATTCGTGCTCGTTTTCCTCATAAGAGCTTTTGAAAGGGTGTAAAAAATACACTCTCCGCTCAAAACTAAACACAATTACGGCTCAAAACTTTCACATATGATAGAAAAGAGGTGTGAAATTCATTCAGACACCGCTCTTACCTTTCAACTTGAAGATTTCACCTCGAAAAAACGGTGTTTACTTTTATCTCTTCGTAACTTCGGTTGTAGAGTAGTTATGGAGATCGAGCAAGCATGGGTATGTAAAGGAGCCCTTTGACTCAATAGCGAAACCCGTTTTCATGTCAATCACAATGTAATCGGGCGCGGAGACAGCTCCGAAGTGGATGCCATCAGCAGAGCGCAGCAAATTTTACGGGCCGAATGCGCCCGATCTCGGAACACTTCGCGAAAGGCTGGGCGGGACGAGAGTGGTTCATTCATAAAAACCTAGGCTTTCGCATGTAGGCCTACTTCCGATTGCTATTTTATGTACATTGTTGGATCGCTGAAACTATAAGCTTTCCAATAAGCTATTTAGTATTAGGCCTACATGTAAGATTTCGACAGGTAAAAGTAGTAAAAAAAATTGATTTAAAATTTTGATGTTTTTTTGTTGCGGGCGATGCGCTGTGCGTGTGGAGGGCACCGCTTCGGTCAAGCACGTACGAACTGGAAAGTACTATTAAAACTACTAATATTAGTGACTAAGTCGCTGATGGGGAGTGATGGAAATCCGGAATTCAATCCAATAACTGTAACATATTTAAGTCGTTTAATTTGAAATAAGACAACCAAATCAGTAAATGAAAACATACTATACAATTCACTGGATTAAAAACGTGTTAATATCACTTAAAATTACCTTATTACTCGTCCATTATTTTAACCCCTATCTGCCAAATATTTTTTCATTGCGCATGGTGGTCGCCATGTTTAAGAACTACGCCCTCTATTGGAGAGTGATTGATTTTGCGTAAACTTGATTTCTCATAGGACGTCACACCCATCCGTGGATGGGGCGGTGAGCCTAACTGTAACAAAATACCAATACAAACTCTCTGATCTTCCCGAACCCTGAACCATCTTTTTATCATTTAAACCAAAACAAAATCAAAAAAGAAAACGAATAGGATTCTTCACTGCATTCAAATATTTATTTCATTAGCTATTTCATATAACACCTTTGCCAAAAAGAATACGCACACTAACCCTAACCCTAACACTGTAACCCATTGGTTCTTTCAGACATATCAAAACATACCTCTTTATTCAAGCTTATCATTAATTTTTATCTGGTCCCAGTGCAGTGAATAGTTTTTTCTAGATACCAGTGCCTTATTCTTTATTATTATTTTCATTATTATTATTATTATTACTATCCCTAAACCTAGTCCGAATGCTTCTTCCATTCACAGTCTCCTATTTTTAGAATAATTATGTAATTTGTCGCTGTGAGCGTCAGAACATGGCTCCTACCGCACACGCTAAATAATAATAATAATAATAATAATAATAATAATAATAATAATAATAATAATAATAATAATAATAATAATAATAATAATAATAATAATAATAATAATAATAATAATAATAATAATAATAATAATAATAATAATAATAATAACAACAACAACAACAACAACAACAACAACAACAACAACAACAACAACAACAACAACAACAACAACAATAACAATAATAATAATAATAATAATTATTATTATTATTATTATTATTATTATTATTATTATTATTACACGCTAAATAACATAGCTTTACATGTTGAGCAAATTCTCTAACTCGTAAACCTATGATTTCTCCCTTCCAGAAAATCCCTCCGCTTTCAACTTTACATACAAATCATCTTCAATTATTGGCTCACAGCGACAAATTAATTATATAATTATTCAATAATAGGAGACTGTGAACGGAAGAAGCATTCGGACTACCCTAAACATAACCTTGGTGTTAGAGATAAAACTTTCTTCCTGTCCCAGACGGAAGAATATATCAGGATCCCCCATTAAATAAACCCCGATAACCGTGAACCAATAATAAATATAAAATGTTCTAAAAATCATAAAACAATTACATAGAAATCTAAAATAATTAGATGTGGATAGTCCAGACTAGACGCTGCTGTTGATCGAATTATTCTCATCATCATGGCAGCAATTGAGCTGAGATGGTTTCAGGAATGATTTATGCGCCTGATGAGCAGGGGTAATAATATAATGCGCCTTGCCAGCACCAATTTGGTGGATACGTGCGCTATATAAGTCTACATTATTGTTATTATTATTATTATTATTATTATCATCCCACTGAAGAAAACCAATATCTAACGTTATACACTCGTGAAAACGACCACACTGGCAAGCATCTATTTTTGGGGAAAGGCCCTTTGGAAGCAAATTATGACCTGCTTTTTTCACTGGGCTCAATACTCAAGTTCACTGATGCCTAACAAATGAGTGAAGCCATGTAGAAAGATCTACGCAAGGAGATAAAGCTGGGGCGATATCGATTTTTCCATCCACGATATATCGGCAAATATATATTGCGATTTTCGATAATATCGCGATTATTATTTGATTCATGCATGATTGCTTTAGAGCCGATAACCGCACGTATGTACCCCAATAATCACAATAATTCGCAAATTCGTTTGCATGTACATGTATGTACTTCTGAAGCAGTTCACTTTTGTATCTCACTTCCAAAATCTCAAAAGACTGTTCTATTTTTGTTTCCAATGGAATTTCTGACGTTACTCACAATGGCGATATTTTTTAATCGCGATATATATTTTTTAATCGCGATTTGCCGATATCTCGATAACTTAAAAAGGTTCTCGATATTGTAATCGAATAAAAAAGGTATCGCGATATTCGATATTATCGTGTTATCGCCCAAGCTTACAAGGAATGCACGTCGGAACATGAATAGAACACATAAAGTTATGCACATAGAACGCATCCCATAGAACATGCAAATACTATTACTATACTAGTACATGGTTTATGAGAGTAGCAACATGGCATCCAGTAGCTGCATTGTGAGCGCCCTAATTCCCTGTCTTTATCCTAAAAGCTATCACGGCACAACGTATACGGATAAAAACAGCGCACCAGTCTAGCACAGAAGAGACTAGCCATAGAGGGCGCCATATGAAGACTGTCAGGGCGCGACTCGACTTTGAATGTAAGGGGCGACTTGGCAGGTTACCTTGATAATTGGTGTACCGTTGTTTGTATTCTGTGTTACGACTAGTGTGTTAGCAATTTTGTAGAACTGTTGCTGTTTACGTTAGTCGAGTCTTTACAAAATTGCATATTCGCTGTACTGAAATAACAGTTCAGTAAATCATGGCGCAACAAGACCCACGTATTCGTAACATTAAAATAAAGACAGGCGTCTTAAAAAGGTAAAAAAATTCCACTTTATTCCCCTATTGCTCATCTATCTAACAATAACATAACTCATACATGATGTACGATGTAGGCCTAAGTCATAACGTAAAACGTTTAAGACCGACCTTGTGAAGACTGTCAAAGACAACGTGCACACAGCATATACGTAGTGCATCTATTTCATGGAAAAAGACTCCCCATTAACCCTAACCCCCTGGCCCTTTCAGGTAGGATGCATCCTCAATCACACAAAATGCTACAAAATGTCTTCATAAAATTTGGAAGGTTCCTGACTACTCCAAAATCACCCAATATATTATGCTGTATTTCGTGTGTAGTGTGCCCACTGCCTCAATCACACAAAATCACACATACCTGTACCCTTTGCCTTTATCCCTTTATTATGAACAAAAAATGTGAACTGGGGATGCGCAGCAGTTTGTACTCACATTTATAGGAAAGTTTAACAAAAAGTTATGTTATCTTATTTGAATATGAAAAGTAACTCACCTGGTATTGTATTCCTAAATTGATACATGGTGTGAAATGTATACAAATAGTGCCATTTTATTATTACCAGTGCATAAAACTTACCTCAGTATAAATTGAATAGTCTGTTTGCTGGCCAAGTACAGTTGTATGAGTTGAAACAATGCAAGTAGTTCCATGGAATATCTTACCTTTCCGATGCATTACAGCATGGAGCTATTCAACCACAACATAGCCATCCTATCTCAATCCTCCACAAAATCACACAGCACATGGCCATCCTACATGACTGTATCTCAATCCTCCACAAAATCACACAGCACACATGTACATGTAGCACCTTCCTCAATCACCCAAAATCACCCAAAATCACCCAGCACATATATCTAGCATCCTTCCTCAATCACACAAAATAACACAGAACAGATATAGCATCCTTCCACAATCACCCATAATAACACAGAAAATATATAGCATCCTTCCTCAATCACACAAAATGCTCCAATACCTCATAGAGCATTTTGTGTGATGTGGGGTGGTTAGGGTTAATAAATATGAATACACATGCAATGGGTGTGGGTATTTTGCAGAACAAGCGGAACTCTGCAGAACCCTGCGGAACGCATATTAAACAACAAATACAGAGATACATACGCAGCCTAATAAAGAAGAAACCTTCCAAACTTGCTTCCATTTACCAATATCTGCAAAATCGGCCCATATTAATAGACTTTTATAGCCTTCAGTCATGTTAATGCTTGCAGAACGCTCTTCGTTTGTTAAATTTGTACTGTTGTGCAGAACACAGCAGAACACATGCTGTTTGGGATTATTACGCAGATTTTGTATCGATTTTGCATGCCCCAATTTTGCATGCACCGATTCGTAAATGGCAGATCCCCAAACAGCATGTGTTCTGCTGTGTTCTGCACAACAGTACAAATTTAACAAACGAAAAGGGTTCTGCAGAGTTCCGTGTGTTCTGCAAAATACCCATCGCCACATGCGATAGGCCAGGGTTGGATCTAGCCCCATTATAGGACCAATACAGTCAGTGGACACATACTAGTGGGGCATGGTGATGGGGCATAACGGCGTAGCCGTAACGGCGATGGGGCATGGACTATGGTGAGGGGCGTTATGGCGATGGGGTGTTATGGCGATGGGGCGTTATGGCGATGGGGCATTACGGAGATGGGGCGTTACGGTGAGGGGCGTCTTGGCGATGGGGTGTAACGACTGGATACCCTCACCACACATGTACAAAAAACTGGAGTGATTTTTTTGATATGCTAATAAACACTTTAACCCTCCTATAGGTTTAACACTCAAAGACACTCAAAATTTGTATGTCTCTCTTAACCCATTGACTTTGTGCAGTGCACTCAAATACATGCAAACATATGTGGCTGTGATAGGAGGTCAAACCCAAAGACACTCAAAATTTGTATGTAACTCCCAACCCATTGACTTTGTGCAGTGCACTCAAGGAGGTCAAACCAAAACCAAGTACATACACAGCTCTGTGTGACTCTGTGGTTTGACATATTGGCAATGCAATCAAAAATACTCAAGTGAGTGTCTGTGGGTGCCGTGCTGACTGGGCCAAATTTCAGCCTAGGCATAGGAGGGTTAATAGTACTAAATATGTGCCATGTTTTTGACGGGGCAAAATTGTTTGTTTTGAACACTCATCTGTGACCCAGTGCTCGAACTTCACGCACGTGTGTGGCCTGCTCATGATTTTCGTGTGCCAGGTCAAACTGTACCAGAACAAACTGGGATGAAAGGGACAGTTTCGTCACGATCAGAGCAGACTTTCAACAGGGCATGGAATTGGTGTCCTAGTTTAAGATGAACACAGTGACTGAAAATTACTGGCTCATTTATGCAGCAGCAACTGTCATGTGAGGGAGGCCTATACGTATTATTTTCAGTCACTGACTTAATCTAAAACTAGCACTTAAATTCTATGCCATGTTGATAATGACGATATTGTCCCTTTGGAAAGAATGTCGTAGCCAACCGCCAATTTTAAGGGTTTTTTGGAATTTTTTTGCAACCACTAATCAGTTAAATGATTCTATCGATTTTTGGGGGTACAGAAATTGAAAACTATCTTTAAATTCACTTTATGATGGTTTTCGGACTTTATTTCCCTTCTAAAAAGATTCTCCCCTTCAAAAAATAGCAGGGTCCTATTATAGTTGCCACTGCGCATGTACATGTACAATGACCGTGTTGGTCACTAACGGGGGAGTTGACAAGATCAGACTGATATGACTGAGGAAGTCATCGTATACCATCATCATCCATATGTTCTCCACCTTACTGGGTAGGTAAGATTACATACTCAGTTGGTGGATACGTGCGCTATATAAGTCCACACATTATTATTATTATTATTATATTGAATGAGAAAAAGAGGCGGTCGGATATGACATTCTACCCGCCCCTTTAAAATAAGATGCGTCAGATGTGATTGCCATTGTTGGCCATCTTGTCTAACCTTTAGTACATGTAATATAATTATCATGTATAATTGTGTTACAACAGGATTGTGAAGGAGAAATCCATGTATGAGAAAGAGGTTGTGGATCAGACGGCCAAAATAGAAAATATGAAAGCTGAGAAAAAAGACGAATATGACATAAAAAAACAGGTATGGACACACTGGATTACGGTGAAGAATTTTTCTTTTATCACATTGCAAAATGCTACACAAAATTAACCAGTTCGCATCGGAGGCCGTGTATACACGCATTTTTTTTTTTAACCGGGGATCGGAGAGCATCTAAACACGCATTCCGATTTTTGTGTGTGTTACCGGGAGACTTGTCAACACGCCACACGTGGCGTGCCGTCGTGGCGGCTGACTTGTATACACGCAATCGTTTCTCGGAGTCCATGGGGTCACGGTTCACTCTTTTTGTTCATTTTTGCGTAATCCCTTTATCCAAGACCTGTTCCTTTGACGTACTAGCCAAGAATTTGTAAAGACGGATTTATATCCATTGTTTACGAGGCCTTTCCTCTCTCTCCCGGTATGCCGTCTGTTCGACCGGGTGCTGGTCGCTAATAGGCCGTTGCATCGGAGCTTGCCAACGGTCTAATTGTGCTGAACAAACACAACCGTAATTAAAAAACTAGCCATTTAATTCTCGAAATGTCAATGAGTAAAGGTGTTTATTTGGGTGTCCGGACTTAGTTTCATTGACAAAAAAAATTATTAATGGCTAGAAATTTTTTCAGATTTTTCACTGAAAATAAACCTGCACGGGGGACCGGAAAAAAATATATATTCCCGACGTGAACTGGTTAAATCAGTAAAATTTGATTATTAAAATTCACAATTTGCTCATCAAAATTCATAATTTGCTCATAAAATTGAAGATTTGCTCATCGAAATTCACAATTTGTTCATCAAAATTCAAATTTGCTCATGAAAATTCACAATTTGCTCATGAAAATTCACAATTTGCTCATGAAAATTCACAATTTGTTCATCAAAATTCAAATTTGCTCATGAAAATTCACAATTTGCTCATCAAAATTCACAATTTGCTCATCAAAATTCACAAATTGCTCATCAAAATTCAAGATTTGCTCATCAAAATTCACAATTTGCTCATCAAAATTCACAATTTGCTCATCAAAATTCACAATTTGCTCTTCAAAATTCACAATTTGCTCATCAAAATTCACAATTTGCTCATCAAAATTCGCGATTTGCTCATCAAAATTCACAATTTGCTCATCAAAATACTCTTCCAGATCCTGATATTGTACCTTCCCTCCAAAGGTTAAATTCGATATCTTTATTTACAGTATGAAGTCCTTGAAGAATCCAAAATGATGATCCCAGATTCAAACAAAAGAATCAGAGTGGCATTTGCAGATCTGAAAAGTATTCTGGTAAGAAATGATTCGTCTGTGATTATTTTTAAATCGCTCTTCGTGTAGTCATGTTTAAGGCCAAAAAATAAAATTCGCCGGTTTCTGGCCTCAGACCTGTGCATCAGCATTTTGAGTTTTACAGCAAGAATTTAGGATAACAATTTTCAATCTTGACTTTGGTTGTCAGTGAATAGAAGTAGCCAATCGAAATGAACCAAGGTGTTAGTCAGGATTTAGAAATAGGGTGTCCAAATTTGCAGGAAATTTCAAAACGGGGTGTCCAAATTGTTTACATACAATTGATTTAATTTTCTCCTGAGGACGATCAGAGCATACTGATCGAAACGTCGAGTTGTACCACCAGTTCTTTTCAGAACTAATTACTACTCAATTGAGATTCCACATGGTGTCACTGCAATTAGTCTTACTTATGATTTAATTTTGCCGTACACCGACATGTGTATAGCACTGTATACTCAGTGATTTCCAAGTGTCTGTGAAAAAACTACACAGGCGACTCGGGCGGGATTCGAACCCACGACCTCCTGCTTACTAGTGCAGACGTCTTAACCTCTCGACCACCGAGCTTGCCCGATGACAATTGGCCGGCTAGAATCCCATATAGCAGCAGGTTCCGCGATATATATAGGTTGGTGAAATTCTTGCATCGGGATTGGGATTCTAGCCGGCCAATTGTCATCGGGCAAGCTCGGTGGTCGAGAGGTTAAGACGTCTGCACTAGTAAGCAGGAGGTCGTGGGTTCGAATCCTGCCCGAGTCGCCGTTGTAGTTTTTTCACAGACACTTGGAAAGCACCGAGTATACAGTGCTATACACACGTCGGTGAAGGGCAAAATTAAATCAGTTGTTTATCTCCCGACGCAAGAATTTCATCAACCTATATTGTTTACATACGTTTACATGTAAATGACAGATAAAATAGGGTGTCCAAAAGACACCCAGACACCCCTCTGGTTAATACTATGAAAGGAACGGACATTTGTCTTTATTTCTGACCATCTAACAACAAGCATTCTGCCCGTTTTTGGGAATCTCTCGTTTTGCAAAATCTTGCGATGTCAAAATCTCAATTCTTCTTGTGGTGTGTTTCTTTCCCGATAAATATCTACTCATTTTTGTAGGATTTGAGGCTTTGCATGGTGGAGATAGATACTTGAGTTCTTTCAGGTGACACCATGTAATGATCTCTTCTTGGAAGAAGTGATGGCTCTGAGAAGAGCCGGTTGGTTTGTTCTCCTGATGACGGCTAGAGCAGACTAGTCGAAATGTTGAGAACAAACCAACCGGCTCTTCCAAGAAGAGATCATTACATGGTGTCACCCAAAAGAACTCAAGTATCTACTCATTTTGTTAGCCGCTTCCAGTGCTGGACCCATGGGGTGGGTCGGGGCCGCAAATTATGGAGGCACGTGCACCCCGTTTTTATTGCCATGTATGTACATTTACCATCCGCATTTTTGGCCACTCTTGGACCCAACACTGGCCTGTTCGGTGGCCTTAGGTGATCAGGTGGCCTCAGGTGATCAGGTGGCCTCATTCATTGTAGGGGTGTGAATGTAACATTTAGTTTGTTTTCCTTCTGGCTAGGAATCATCTGAAGAGATTCAGGAAAATGAAGAGTACAAGGTTGCAGCTGCTCTAGTAGATGAAGTCGGCCCAAAGGTCTAAGTGTGTGTCTTGTGTTTATGATGTCTCTGTATATTTCAAGGTTCAAAATTAAATCAAATTGTTTATCACCCGATGCAAGAATTTCATCAACTTATGCATATTGCGGAACCTGCTGCTATATAGGATTCTAGCCAGCCAATCGTCATCGGGCAAGCTCGGTGTTCGAGAGGTTAAGACGTCTGCACTAGTAAGCAGGAGCTCGTGGGTTCGAATCCTGCCCGAGTCGCCTGTGAAGTTTTTTCCACAGACACTCGGAAAGCACTGAGTATGCAGTGCTATACACACGTCAGTGAAGGGCAAAATTAAATCAAATTATTTTAAAAGGAAGGTGCAACATTGGTAATTACCAGATTATCAAATTAAAGAATTATCTATAAATTAATTGGTGTAACGTCGTCGGTACATGTATAAATCATCATGAGAAATGTTTTTTTTTCTGAATTGGTTTCATCTTAGAGAAAATAGAAGTTGTTATGTTGAATTTACAAAAAGTTGCTGTCCAGTCAAAAAACATTTGTTCAGGACCTTCCCCCAAAAAAGTCTGCAGTTTCTTGTCATCGGTCAGCTTCAAAAGCAGTGCGGTGACACGTTTTTGTTTTTTTCGGCAATCTTTTTTCTTTTTTTCTTTTTTGCCAACTCCCAACGCACCCATATGCAAAGTACAGTAGCTAAGAGAGGCCTCGCAAATCGGGCAAACGTTCATACCCCTATGTGAAAAAGTCATTTAAAGCACGGCACGGCAAAATTTCAATCGATCCAGCAATTTTGGCTGCAATTGGACATCGCTTCATAGCAACAACAAAAATAAAAAATTAAAATGCAGATATGAGGCGATGTGCACGGAAACCAGAAATCTGAGACTTTTTTTTGTTGGCCTTATGTGACAGGTTTTTGTTGGTTTCTCAGAAACATGAGCAACTGTTGTGATGAACCTTCAAAGGTTATTTTTATGATAAATGTCTTGAAAACTTGAGGGTTGAAATGAACAAATGTGACCAAATACCAGTGTTGTACCTTCCCTTACAGGGAGTTTGTCCAAATAACAAGTTTCCAAAAAGGGGTGTTAAGGTTTTGCTACATCTCAAATGGAAGAAAAGAAAAGACTGGATTTTGTTTTCTTATTTGGACAAGATCTCTAAGCAAACATGCCAGTTATTCAAGCAACCCGACTTTTTTTTTCCTTTTGTACATGTATGTCTTGTAATAATAATAATAAATATTGCCTTAACCCTTCCCAAAAAGGATTTTGAAGGATTGAGGTTACATGCTACATGCTCTTTGCTAACATGAAGGATTTTAGAGGATTGAGGTTATTAGGCATACTTGCCTTTCCATGGTACATGTACATGTACATCCATGTTTGTTGTAGTGATTGCAAGGTCAGTGCTTGGGTCAGTGGACACTGTTTATTTGCTCCATGCATGCAGGGAGGGTCCCTGGCCATGTACATGTATCACAGATTAGAAACACATGTGTGCATACATGTCATGTGCTTGCTTTACTACTGAAGGATTTTGGAGGATTCAGGTTATGTGTAAGCAAATGGGCCTAGGGAGTTAGGAAGGATTCAGGTTATGTGTAAGCAAATGGGCCTAGGGAGTTAGGAAGGATTCAGGTTATGTGTAAGCAAATGGGCCTAGGGAGTTAGGAAGGATTCAGGTTATGTGTAAGCAAATGGGCCTAGGGAGTTAGGGTTAATAACTTGTATAACACATGTATGTGCCACTAGACCTGTATGGTTCACCGGCTTGTATGCTTTTTATAAGATGTTGAATGTACTTTTTTTTTACAATTAATTTTCAGTGTAAAACAATTTCACAGAAGTACATGTACAATACACTGCAATATAAAATAGGTAGTGGTAAACGCCAGGAAAAAACGTGTTTACCAAATAAAATTATGACAGAGGTTTTCAGTTACAATACTACCACGGGCTTAACACATAATTTGTTCAAACAAATACTTTTTATCAGGCCTGTGATTTCTCGGGATTTTTCCTGATTTCAGGATTTTTTTTAAAAACAATTACTTTTTTTTTTTTACAAATCTTCCTTTTCCAAAAACTTTCTTGAAAGAAGAGAAGTAGCCACCAAGAAAAGAAAGAAGTAGACTGTATTGTGTCCAAACCTTTTTTTTTCTTGTTTTCTTGTTTGTGGGGATGTGGAGTTTCTGAATATCCTCCAAAATTAAACATCCAGGAGGTTCAGGGGGCTTTGTCCTCTAGATCTAGATGTCTTCTTGATCTAGACCAAAGGGAGACCCAGGCCCGCTACCCATTTTTCAGGATTTTTTTTAACTTTTGTCAAATCACACCCATTTTATTAAACAAAATCAATTCAGCAAAACTGTGCTAATGGGTTGAAAGCCAAGTTTTCATACAACCTGTCCTGAAAAAGATGTTTCCTTTGTTACATTATTTAAAACTACTAAATTATTCACACTTTGTTGCCATTGTTATGATGTGCAATTATTATTCTGGGTTCTGTGAAATGTTCATTTGTTTTGGATGTCTGATTTTCAAAGCGGGCAATGTTGTAAGAAAAGTGCTATTTGTGCCATTTCGAGTTGTTTGAGTAAGGGAATGTTTAAGACAAGCTTTTTTCCTCATTCACATTCATTTTGTGCAAATTTAATCATTGTGTGCTGTAATTAGCTATTGTATTGTTGAAGTTACAATTGCCTTTGTTTTCAAAACCAAGTGGTCAAATGAATGTTGCACAGGACATAGCTAAAGAATTGGGCATCATATTTTGGAAAAAATAACTTTGTAGTTTTAAAAGTTATGTAAGATAGAAACATTTTTATTTTTAAATTTTGTTTGTGTTTGTGTTGTTGTTGATTTTTTTTTTTGGGGGGGGGTTTTGTGTGTTTTTTTTTTTTTTTTTGGGGGGGGGTACCATTAGTATTGAATGACTTCATCTGGTGGTAAGTTTGTATAAATTTGCTTGGTGGAGAATTTTGCTAAGAAATATTTTCTGCCTAAATTATATCAATGTTGTAAGAATAGTGGATGTAATAATCATGAGCTAAAAACCTCCAGTATTATAGTTATTTGTTGCGAGTTAGTTCCTCTGTTCCTAATTATTTTTTTGAGAGAGACCACATAATATGTTCTGGACCAAGACACAGATCAAGTAACAAAAATAAGTAGGAATTTCCTGCTCCAAGTGTAATGTTTTCCAGTTATGCAAGGAACACATTTCTTGGATGATCAACACCCCCCCCCCTGCCCCCAAACACTCCCTAGCACGATTCACTGAAGCCCCTTGCTCAGAACCAGCACGATACCCAGACAGAGGAATAGGTTTAAGAATTTACATAGACAAAGGTTACCATTTTGTGAATTTGAATGTTATTGTAAATGAAAGTAATAATTAAATAAATGGATGCAATAGAGTCGGATCTGACAATTATTTGTTGTTGCTGAATCGTTCAAAACCTGGGTGTAAAATCGTTTGTATTAGGCAACTCAGTTGTCCCAATATATAACACCATGGCAGAATAAAGTTAACACTTTGGGGGTTAATATTTAAAGGGTATGAAAAAATGGAATCGGAGTGCTAGTGTTAGATTAATTCTTTGACTGAAAATAATATCTCAAAAGGTCATATTATCCTTGCTGCTACATAAATGAGCCAGTAATTTTTAGTCGCACTGTGTTCATCTTAAACTAGGACACCGATTCTATGCCCAGTTGTTGAAAGTCTGATCTGGTATGATATTGACGATATTGTAGCAGTTTGTTCTGAGGACAGCGACTAAATAATTGGACAGGTTTGACTGTTTTCACTTTATGGTACCGAGAACCGGACAGAAAATTCCAATCGTTCCCCACTGGTTAAGGCAAGTGGTAACAGTGCTCCAAATTCTTTAAACATCAATAGATATGGCATTAATTGTGTGCGACGCGACACATTTCATGAGCAAGTAGTGCAGTTGATGCATTGTGATTATACCGCCCTCTTGCGCTGTAGAGCTGACACATGTATGGAAAGGATGAATATTATGAAACGCTTCGATAATAATGATTGGAGTTGACGAGACCGACTTAATCCTTCTTGAATGACGAACTCTAAAATTATTTTATACTTTGCTGTATGTGTATGCACTTTTTAAAATTGAATTAACTATTTACCTTGAATGTTTAAAGTAAAACTTCTATTCTGCTGTGTTTCAATTCATGTGAATAAAGGTGAAGTTTGAGTTTATTACGTTGAGTCGTTTAAGGAGTTCGAACAGTCCTCTAGTTAACAAGAAATAATTTATCCTAAACATGATTACCTGTGAAAGTTTAATCACAATTGGTGCTCGTGTTTTTGAGAAGACGACAACAATGTTTTACATGTGATTTCTTTTAAGGTGAAAGTACTTTAAACATTGATTGATACGCGTACGATTTTGTTAGTCAAATGTTTTTTGTTTTTGTTTTTGTTTTTGTTTGTTGTGTTGGGGTGTTGGGGTGTTTGTTTGTTTGTTTTGTTGGGGGTGTTTGTTTGTTTTGTTGGGGTGTTTGTTTGTTTGTTTGTTTGTTTTGTTGTTTGTTTTGTATTGAATGACTTCATGTGGCGGTAAGGTCTATCTTAAACCTGATTACCTGATCACAATAGATGCTTATTGCGTACAGGGAATCGGACAAAGATGTCCGACCAAAGCGTGATAAAGGTATACAGGAAGAAAGAAAAAAGGATTTCATTTCTTAAATTTCAGTCATTGTTGGAATCGGCAAAATTGAATTGAATTGCAAGATGAAAACCACCTAATTGTCTGGGCATACAACAAAATGTAACTATTGAAACGGTCTGGCTATAATTGCTTTGTCCGCAGACCCAGCTCCTTGTTTCTAATGCCAGGACTGGAAATAGCATATATTCCTCAAGGCACTTTTTTCAATTGTAACCCACAGAGTCCACGGACTTACAACAACAGAGAACAACAGTTTCTGATAGCCTTTAAGGGGCGATTATTGAGTTGTTTCGCGGCCAGATCGCTTCGTCCCGAGGCCGTGCATTGCGGCCGGGGTGTCGTTTACCGGCCCCGCTGATGACCGGCATTTTTGGGGGATGTTTTTTTTGGTGCGTTGGGAGTTGGGGAATGACATAGGATACGAGGTATCCGTTGCTCCGTGGATAAATATGATAGTTTAAGTGCCGTGTGATGAGAGACGGGGTGTTACAATGTACGAAGGAGACGAAGAAGGATCTCGCGGGATGAGTCTCATGAGAAATAAGAAAGTTCTTTTTTCCTTTTCTTTCAGAACATAAACGTGTATCATTGATCAATGACGTCTGGACTCTCATAGAGTCCCTCATCTCCAATCGCTCATCTTTCTTTGTGTTAAAAGCCAGTGTACACTTTTAATAAAAATGTCTGTAAATGCATCCATACTTTATAAGAATTCAATGTATAAAACCAACCTGTGAAATGTTCTCGTTAACAAGAAAATAGTGAAAATGCGTTCATATTGTTCAGATTCATTCCATTATAGAATTTCCGTCTCCTGACTGACAGAAATGAATTTTGTAAATTATTTGACCAATTTGACTAAAAACACCCCGCCAATGCAAAAAGATTTCACGTGTTTCATGTTGTACAGGCCCACCATTCTTTATGTAGTTTGTCACCTAAAGTCAGACGTTTGGGGGAAAAAAATCATTTGACGTTTTTTAAAAACGATAACACCTCAGACGGAAATATTTCATGGCACGTTTGATACCTCCCTCAACTAAATAGTAAAGTAAATTATATGTCAAACAGTCTGAACATTAAAGTGTTTTTGGAGAATACCAAATGTATCTACCGCTTGAAGATATATCGCCCGTGTTTGGGCCGATTTGACGGTAAAAAAAAAAATATTAAATATTGAACCGCTATTTTTCTGGGGTTTAAGGAATTATAGCTATCATTTGAGACATTGAACGAAAAAAATCCATCAAGGATTGGTACCAGTAAAATAAAAATGCAAATTAATAAAATGCTGGCCCGCTGTTTTAATCCTCAGCTTACACGAGGGCATTATGCAGTCTTCCGATTGGCCAGCGCGGCAGTCAATCAGAATCAAGTGCGTTTTTAAATATCGCTTTTATACAAATTCCGACTTCCGAATTTCATTTGTAAAATAATGTTTGCTTAATACCGATATTAGCTTTCAAAAAATCGTTCGCTTTATTTTTCGTTCGCGTTTTGGGGGTCTCTTGAGCCAAACACGACATCTTTAAGGAGAAGATGGAACATTGGTTATTATCAAATTTTCAAATTAAAGAATTATGATCTTAATAACTTTGTTAATGTTATTGTTATGTAACTTTTTTATAAAACCTTAACATAAAAACATTAACAGTATTTGTGACCCGCTCTGTGAAAATGAGTCACATGTCGCACCATGCGTTTACATGTAATGGGCGATGAAGTGTTTGAGAGGGTGTTTTTTTTTAATATCTGATTTTTGGTTATCATGTTTTTTGACATCATTAGGATCTAAATATTCTTAATGTTTTTACATAAACGTCAATTTCAGTCAATAAAATATTAAAATCAATGATTTTTGTGAGTACTTTGTTTCAAATATGTCATTTGTTTTAATTTGAATGCTTGTTTTCCTAACACTAAATTGTCTTAATTATGCACATTATTGATTATTACAAATGCCATATCTCCATAATGCAATATGCCACACACCTCTAACATATACCAAATTAAAGCCGATGATGTACTCTTTCCAGCCACATAGAAATGTATATTTGTCAAATTTGCGACTTGTGACTCATTTTCACAGAGCGGGTCACATTTGTTGTTTTTAAACAAATATAAGCATCTATTATGATGAATGTTAGCGGTTATTTGTTGATATATTTCTGAGGGGAAAACAAAAGGGATGAAATTAAAATACCAATGTTGACCATGTGACTTGTTTACACTTTGTGTTACCTTTAGAGTACCAGGGTGGTTTCCCGCCGGGCAAAAGTGTCTGTATTTGTATGCAGAGTTTGTACATTTTGTACTTCTCCACATAACATCAAGACTTTTTTGAATTTTCAGATGAATGAGATTTGAGATGTACCGTAATGTTTGTGTCTGATTATTAAAAAATAAATAAAATTAAGAATGTTTTTTTCTGCTGATATCTCAAAATATCAGATTTGATGGTTTCTTGTCATAGAACAGTGTACATTTGATGGTTTCTTGTCATAGACCAGTGTACATTTGATGGTTTCTTGTCATAGACCAGTGTACATTTGATGGTTTCTTGTCATAGACCAGTGTACATTTGATGGTTTCTTGTCATAGACCAGTGTACATTTGATGGTTTCTTGTCATAGACCAGTGTACATTTGATGGTTTCTTGTCATAGACCAGTGTACATTTGATGGTTTCTTGTCTTAGACCAGTGTACATTTGATGGTTTCTTGTCATAGACCAGTGTACATTTGATGGTTTCTTGTCATAGACCAGTGTACATTTGATGGTTTCTTGTCATAGACCAGTGTACATTTGATGGTTTCTTGTCGTAGACCAGTGTACATTTGATGGTTTGTTGTCACAGACCAGTGTACATTTGATGGTTTCTTGTCTTAGACCAGTGTACATTTGATGGTTTGTTGTCATAGACCAGTGTACATTTGATGGTTTCTTGTCATAGACCAGTGTACATTTGATGGTTTCTTGTCATAGACCAGTGTACATTTGATGGTTTCTTGTCATAGACCAGTGTACATTTGATGGTTTCTTGTCATAGACCAGTGTACATTTGATGGTTTCTTGTCGTAGACCAGTGTACATTTGATGGTTTCTTGTCATAGACCAGTGTACATTTGATGGTTTCTTGTCGTAGACCAGTGTACATTTGATGGTTTCTTGTCGTAGACCAGTGTACATTTGATGGTTTCTTGTCGTAGACCAGTGTACATTTGATGGTTTCTTGTCATAGACCAGTGTACATTTGATGGTTTCTTGTCGTAGACCAGTGTACATTTGATGGTTTCTTGTCATAGACCAGTGTACATTTGATGGTTTCTTGTCGTAGACCAGTGTACATTTGATGGTTTCTTGTCATAGACCAGTGTACATTTTGTGCCCGGTGCAGTTTGACCTTTGGGGCTCTTTTGTAAATATGCGATGTCATTGGTCACATCGTCTGTACCTTCCCTTCCATTTTAATTCTAGTTGAGTACTATATTATGGTCGTATTGACCTTCATCACAATGTAGAAATGAGTTTTTCTTGACAAACCCACGTGCAAAAACCGATGTTGGGTGGACAAATCGGACTGGTTTATGATTTCGAAAACATGTTTTGCATTCCAACTGGCGTATACAGCCTTCTCAGTCGGGCGCCGGTTTGAGATCAGGTTGTCACGGTCCCCGCTACACATCAGGAGCACGCGGCGTCATAAAGCTATTGAAAGTGAACCCCGTGCGAGCGGCTCGTGCCTTTTGGTTTCGTAGGATGGCATTGGAAGTTTTTAAACTTAAAAAACAATAATACAAAAATCCGTTTGAAATCTTCCATTGTCAATCTACGGGAAAGAGCAACGCAAACGGCTCACGGAAGCTAGCGGCAAGCGGCACATCCACTGCATCATCTGCCAGCTTCATACGTGTTGAGGCCTATACGATGCTTGGTGTGTCCATACGCATTTCTTAATAATTATTAATTATTAAGAAAGCGACCAAAAAGCATAAATAATTCTATGCTGTAAAATTTAAACACACCGTTTACAATAAACGCGTTTAGGAATGCGTTTAAATGCTAAACGGTCATCCTCTGTACATGTCACAAAGCTGAACGTGCTTAGCTTTTTGTCACCTGTTCATATGGTTTTTAGCATTCAAACACATCACAGAAAAGCACAATCTAAACATGTTTTAGGCTGAACATGTGAAAAAAAGTGAGTACAATCTAAGTGTTTACAAATGTGTTTGGATTCTAAACACCAGTGTATGAAAGGCATGGTTTTATGAATTTACACGCAAGACGATGAGGCTGAAACCGCACATATAATGTGTCATTGGTTTTTATTAGGAAAGGAGGTATATAGGCGAGATAACAGGACACCAAGTCAGTCAGCTTATGAGTGGGGCGTTTCCCGTGAATAGTGGCGGCAAGCCGTATGATATTACAGCAGCACCTCGGTTGCGTCTCCATTTTCAACAAGAATATTGTTCCTCCGTGGGGGTGCGGTCTTTTCCTGGGTTTGACACCGTGTATATATACCTCAACCAGGCTTCAACCAGCGTCAAACATCCGACATCAGCAGTCCGCATCGGTCTCCTTGCAACCAACTTAATGCACTGTCAATTCGCCAAATCAATTGCTTTAACCAAACCCGCAGAAACGCATGTAACGCGATGTGGCATCCTTAACTGCGCTAACTGATGAAATTTGTTAGCACTGGTTAGCGCAATTGACGAAAGATTACGGAGCATAAGAGGGAGTAGGAATTGTGCAAGCAAATCGCCTGTAAATGTAATCTATCACATCAAACATGATTGTGTATAGGTATTTTTATGTAGAGAGCGAGCACTTTACCACAGTCTGCTCGATGTTACCAGTGTCATTATACTGTGCATTGACAGTGTGAAAATATCGGTTTATTAAAGGCCAGCCTACGTTGGCCGAGTTGTGCGTAATAATATGGTAAATTTGTATGCATTTGAAAAGCAGACATTCAAAGAATTGATTACTTTTTCTTTCCATATATATTTATGCCTAAGTCAATAGGCTATTATTCATACATAACCTTTTCTCGAAATGTACTGAACATCCGAAGCCAGTACATTATCGTTTGTAAAAGACTCAACTTAAACATATTAGGGCCTATGTGATTTTCGCTTTTTTTCCGGGCAAAGTTTACTTGAGGTAAGAAAAACAAATGCTATATAATGACATCACAGTGCACAAATTAATCGTGAAAATGATATTTTTCTTTTTAAATATATCCCACAATTATTGTAATAATGGTAAGTCCTGTCGGCATTCGTATTGTGGGCGATTATCCCGAAATAACTTAATAAAGCAAGCTTTTGACAATAGTTTTGTTAAATATCTCATTTCAAAGTATTTCCTTTCTCTTTTTTCAACGGATTATTATCAATGTTTGGACAATGCAGTGTAGAAGCTAATAATAAATGCTTTGCCTATCCCATAGTACTGTGCCCCCCCCCCCCCACCCTACCCTTAGTTTCAATTTCTGACTACGGGGCTTTGCCTCTAACAACTCTGCATAGCATTTTATTAATAATAATAATAATGTGTGGACTTATATAGCGCACGTATCCACCAACTGAGTGGTGCTCAAGGCGCATATTATTACCCCTGCTCATAAGGCTCATAAGGCTCATAAATCATTCCTGAAACCACCTCAGCTCCCTGGGGAGTATACAGCTCAATTGCTGCCATTACAGCGCATATAGGGCTAATCAAACACAACAACCAACTCTGCCCTCACAGGTACCCATTTAACCCCTGGGTGGAGAGAAGCAATTATGGTTAAGTGTCTTGCTCAAGGACACAAGTGTCACGGTCGGGATTCGAACCCACATTCTGCTGCTAACATCAGAACTTGAGTCCGGTAAGCTAGACCACTCGGCCACGACTCGGCCTCATTAATAAAGATGATCATTTTATTGTTTCTACACATCCACCTTTATTGGGTTTACCCTTTTCTTCCCCGTACCCAATTCTCTTCAATACTGTCATCGTGGATTCTACCGTGGTTAGGAGCTCTGACCCGCGTGCAGCCAGCCAGAACACGGCCACCCTTAAACCGGCCTAGCAGCTCGCAGCACAAGTCACGGGAGAACCTGGGTTCTGCTCCGTCTTCCAGACGACATTCTCCAACCACGGGATCGACGTCAACGTCATGTGGCTATTGCAGTCTTGTAACCGTATAAAATATCGGGTGATTGCTACTCTATGTGAAATGCATTATTAACATGAACGCTTTGTATTTTGTTAATCGGCGTTAACAATGTGAAGCCATGCACATTTGGTTTCATATAACCAGGGTGCGTTGGTCAGGACTGGAAGTTAGGCCATAGTGTTTAACCCAACACGATTAATGTGTTTGTATTTTGTTAATTTGCGTAAACAACAAACGAACCGCCGGCAAGCTTTTTTTTATATATAACATGCGTCGGGTAGCTCGTAAGTTTAGAATATGAATATTTGTATTTTGTTAATTGGCGTAAAAAAAAACGGAGAACCCCTGCACCTTTTTTTTTTTTATAATGGCGATGGAAGTTTTGACACAAACGGAGGTTTTTTTGTTCTTCCAAACGTTTATGACTATTGATTGTCTCATACCCGCGATTCGAGGTTATTTTTATATTGGTGCCCGTCTATACCGTATTGATTTGCTGATACAAGTGGTAATAATAAAATTCATCTCAAACTCATCGTTATGGAGTGCCATGGTCGAGCGGTTTAGTGCATCGGATTTGTGTTCTGATGGCTGAGTTGTCAGAATGTGGGTTCGAATCCCAACCGCGACCGGGGTACTTGTGTCCTTGAGCGAGACACTTTGCCATAATTGTTTCTCTTCACCCAGGGATAAATGGGTACCTGTTAGGGCAGAGTTGGTTGTTGTGTTTGATTAGCCCACATGCGCCAAAATGGCAGCATTTATTATCAGCCTCGTACGTTTTTTGTTTAGTTCAGGGGCGGATCCAGAATTTCAGGGGGCAGGGGAAAAACTTCAAGAATGTAGAAATCTCAGAGGGGGAGGAGAGGGGAGGGAGGGGTGCTCACCTCTTGATCCAACACTATATCTTTCGGGTCTATTCTTTTGTTCGGAGGAGGAGTGCGTGTCGTAGCTAGGATTTTCAGAGTGGAAGGGGAAAACATTGTTTGTGGGTAAATTTACCGAGACAAAACTCACTTCAGAATGACCAAATCAGAAACTATTTTTGCCAAAAAGTGGGGGGAGGGGGTTGCTGCCCCTACCCCCGTGGCTCATGCACGGATTACCGCACGGGCAAACTGGGCACGTGCCCCGGGCCCAGGAGCCAATAGGGGCCCTTGGTTTTCAAAAAAAAAGAAAAAAGCATAGTACTAGTAGTATTATGCGCGTGTATGGGCCCGTGGTGAATTTGTGCCCAGGGCCTGTGCTCATGATGATCCGTCCATGCCGTGGCTACACCACTGGGGGTGGTTCTTAAATACATACATTCGAACAGTATCTAGTATAGGCCTAAAGTGAATGTATTCTGTTGGTGTTATTGGCTCATCTCCTTGATTATATGTATAGCCTATATATACAAATTGCCTATAATAGTGAAAGTTTCAGCTTATCACGTTATGTGTCTTTGACAACAACATAATGAAAATGCAACACCAATTTCGCATAGCCTACATTTGTTTTTTCTGACTTGTTTATTCTGATAAATTCACCCATTGTATTATTATATAGTGTATAATTATGTACTCTTATTGGTATAACAGTCTGAACAATCTTGGGAATATAATATGTGCGAAATGTCACTTGACTCATTGTCAGTAACCGGATGTGACACTGAATAATTGTATTTCCGTTACTCGCTCTCTGCAGCAAGGATGCCTGCCAAGATGTGAATTCAACCGTATATTACAGTTATTGAGTTCACAGGGCATTAACTACGGGTAGGTTTGGGCAAAATTGCTTCTATATATACGAGTATGCTTATTTTTTTGCAACATTTAACAACTGATCTTCCAAAGTTTCAACTTTGTACCTTCTGCTGTTACGCGTAAACGAGAACAAAAAGTTTATTCCAATGTCGTCTAAATAAGTGTATTAATATTTGAAGCTCAAATAGAAAGATTTCAAAACTTCAAATCATATATTACTTTTGTGATAAGGAAAGTGTAAACTCCCTTAGGCAAACAACAAAAGTATCGGCAGTTTTCTTCTTTTTTATTTGCTATGAAACGATGTCCAATTGCAGCCAAAAATTGCTGGATCGATTAGAATTCTGCCACGCTAGTCAGTTTTAAATGACTTTTTTTCCACATAGGGGTATGAACGTTTGCCCGAACGACTCGCGTGGAGACCAGAAACCAGAGACCTTTGTGGCCTAATGTTGGCAAAACTGCTTTAAAAGTATCCTACTTTCTTGATGCATTCAACAACCAACCTGTGAAAATTTCAGCTATGTCGCTTTAAAAATGAAAATGCATTTAAATTTGTTTGTATTCATTCTATAAACGTTGAATTTCTCCTGAAGACGATCAGAGCATACTGATTGAAACGTCGAGTTGTAACCAACCGGTTCTTTTCAGAACTATTTACTACTCAAAAGAGAATTTCTACATTGTGTCACCGCAAACGGTCTTATCTTATATAACTTTCACCAGAGAACAACAAGTTGGAAAATGACCAATTTTACTAAAACGGAAAGTACCTCAGACCGAAAGATTTCAAGGGATGTTTGATGTTATCATGAGCTTTACACCAAGTTAGCATCTTGTGATGAAACTATGATTTTCTAGATAACCAATGGTTACAGTATCGAATATAAGATGGTTACAGTCACGAATAGAAGATGGTTACAGTATCGAATATAAGATGGTTACAGTCACGAATATAAGATGGTTACAGTTTCGAATATAAGATGGTTACAGTTACGAATATAAGATGGTTACAGTTACGAATATAAGATGGTTACAGTATCGAATATAAGATGGTTACAGTCACGAATATAAGATGGTTACAGTTTCGAATATAAGATGGTTACAGTTACGAATATAAGATGGTTACAGTATCGAATATAAGACGGTTACAGTCACGAATATAAGATGGTTACAGTTACGAATATAAGATGGTTACAGTTTCGAATATAAGATGGTTACAGTTTCGAATATAAGATGGTTACAGTTTCGAATATAAGATGGTTACAGTTTCGAATATAAGATGGTTACAGTCACGAATATAAGATGGTTACAGTCACGAATATAAGATGGTTACAGTTTCGAATATAAGATGGTTACAGTTTCGAATATAAGATGGTTACAGTCACGAATATAAGATGGTTACAGTTACAAATATAACATGGTTACAGTTACGAATATAAGATGGTTACAGTTAGGAATATAAGATGGTTACAGTTAGGAATATAAGATGGTTACAGTTACAAATATAAGATGGTTACAGTTACGAATATAAGATGGTTACAGTTACGAATATAAGATGGTTACAGTTAGGAATATAAGATGGTTACAGTTAGGAATATAAGATGGTTACAGTTACAAATATAAGATGGTTACAGTTACGAATATAAGATGGTTACAGTTACGAATATAAGATGTTACAGTTACGAATATAAGATGGTTACATACAGTTACGAATATAAGATGGTTACAGTTACGAATATAAGATGGTTACAGTTACGAATATAAGATGGTTACAGTTACGAATATAAGCTGCGAATATGTTAGATGTTTTTATGCCTACTTTGCAATTTCGCAGTCTTTATTTCTGCTTCCCCTTTTTCGCGGTTAGGGTATGGAAATCTGTGTCAGGTTTTCAATTTAATTCCAACCAGCAGTTCTATTTTTGTTTTATTACATTTTACCCGGTCAATTCAAAAAAATAGGGAAATAGAGGCACGGACCAACGACTTGTTGATGAGAAAAACAGCATTATATTCTCTCGTCTGATCTATTCACGCCCGGGGGAAAATCCAAGGGATTCTGAGTGTTTTGCAACAGTTTTTTTTTTTCGGTGCTAGCAGGCCAATAGTAGAGAGGTTCCGGTGGCAAGGGGTCGAAAATTACATAAAAAGCACCGAAGTGGAGGGCACAAGGCGACCGTGTCGTGTTCGCCCGCGGTGAAGGGGAGATAATGAAAAGGAATCGGCCATCACGGGAGATGGAACAGCGATGCATCACAAACGGCGTGGAAGGAAAACAAAAGAAACTCCTGTCCGTTTCTTTGATTCTTAAATTTCTGTCGTTTTTATTTTAACTTATCGGGTCACAGCTGTACAAGTTTTAGACTGTTGTTCGCCGTGTGCATAGGTGTATGGAGCGAGTTCCCTGCACCAATCCTAAACAAAATCACTGATCGTAAAACACAATGTAGGCTACATTATGCCAAACGAGGTACTTCTTTTGGAACATCGATGCTTCATCCAAGTCTCTTCCGTTTTAGTTAAATCCTATACTTTTTGGTAAATCATTCTTTGTGGAAATCAGGAACTGTGTTGACCCATAAAATCAATCTTTGAAACACCCTCAGCTGTACCTTTGTGAACAAAATAATATCTGAGAAAAGTGGATATTTAGTTAATTTACAATAAATTACCACACAGGTCAAATCTTTTCCCATAGCGGGCATAATATTCTCCAAATATCGCCATTTTTTCGTCATACGTCCGATGGTAGGAGTACTATTTTTTAAATATATTTATTCATTATTCGTCCCTAATTTGCCATAGTGACCAATCCCGAATTAAGTTGGCATAGTGACCAATGCGGTATTGGTCACTTTGCCAAATTACAAAAATAGCCAGTTAGAGCATTCGTCATTTGAATGCATGCTCTATCTCCAAAACTATAAGGAATACATGCATGTGGGTTAGATACAATGGTAGGTCTCTTCCTGAATGTACTAATGGGCGGGAAAACTTAAAATTTAAAAAAGTCGGATTGGTCACTATGGCAAATTAGGGACGTATTATGTAATAATTCAGCCATTTTGTGAACGGGTTACCAAGAACATTACCTGCCTTTAAAAACTAATTTTGTACCTTCCCTTAAAATTACTTCACGGAAATCAACAGGTATAGGGCTGCACTGTTATATACGGTGGCTGCCGATTTGTTGCATATGCTAGTCGTAGGTCTACGCACTCTTCGAGCCAGTGTAGTACTATCATACAGTGGCGACTGATGTTCCTTAACCACGGTAAATGATGAAATTTGTTAGACCACTTTAACGTCTTGCTTTCGTTAGATGATGCTAATGCATCAGGTCTATATATGATGTATATACTAAACAACTAGTAGACATCGTGGGAAATGTGTGGCATTTTAGAAGATTTAATTCACTTTGAGCATTTGCGCTCAATCAGTTCGCTATTACGCTGCAGTAGCGCTTTGCGCAGTGTTTTCTATCGTCGTCGCTCTGTACACGTTATTCGAACAACTTGCAGGTATTTGCTTGGGTACAATTTGAGCCTTATTTAGCACAAACGCTTCTGTTTAAATTTTGTTTGTTTTTGTAGTATATCTAATTTCATATCAATTAATTTCAATTCATAATGAATCATGACAGTAATACTGTCATAAAAAGATAAAGTCATGTTAGGCCATTGTCATGTCATTTCATATCATCAACGGACATGAGGTTTTAAATGTCATCTGGTCATGACATGTCATCTGGTCATGACATGTCATGTCATAATATTTTTATCTCATTCAATTTTCTACGTATATGATATCGTGTCATTCGGTCATGATGTGTCATGGTATGCCACTTGTCAATGTCTATATTCAAAATTGTGTCTATATCCAAGTCATGTCATGTCATGACATGACATGTCATCCACGGTCATGATGTTTCATGATCACGTCGCCATTTCATCCCATTTCATTGACGATTATTTATCATAGCCAAGAACAAGATTTGGAGATTGTGAATATCGATTTCCTAAAATTTGATTTGAAATTGATTTATTCAGCAAATAAATTGCAGGCTAATACAATAGAACGCTCATGTTTTTAGTTCGTCGTCAACGCGTGTTTCATATAAACATACACTTAGCTGGTTCCCTGTAGAGGTTAATTGGTATACATTAATGCAGACCGAATGTTATTCCTTCCGGTGTTTCATATTCGGTTTTGAGCTGCGAACCATTGTGAATAATGTACTCAGTCGTACACTAAGGAGATACCATCCACTCAAAATTGGCACTGCATGGGTATAAATATACTACGTGACTTCATAATTGCAACTGCGTATTATAGTTCATGTGCTTTTTGATATGATACGTGCTCAGTGCACGTTTCGCATACTCTATATCATAACATAATAATTGGTATCAGAACAGAGACTCTATAATATCAAAATGTGTATAGATATAGATTCTTGAAAGGTTCACCTCAAATGAGTGTTCATTTTCTGAAGAAAACCAACTGACCAAAAGTCATCTTCACTTCGAGACTGATTTTCATATGACTAGACCCCTTGAGACGTTTATAATTAAGACGGATTTTATTGTTTAACCATCGCCTTTATCCCTCGTGACAAATTTTTACATTGGCCATAGACAGTGGGAAAGGAAGCAATGGAGCCACATATATTAATCATGCGGAATGGCAGATATAGACACCCCACACACACATCCACGTTTGTTTTTGTTTTTTTGGTGTAAACCAAGAACCCTCTTTTGTTCCTTTTTGTTGTTGGACTTTTTTTTAGGCATTCCCCATTTGATTTGTACACGTTTTTCAACCGAGGACATTGTGCAGTAAACTTGCACTACTGCAATGGAGTGAGGACCATAAACGTTGTGGGGGATATGCAGAAATCACCATAACTCTCTTGTAATCCCCTCAAAAAAGGGGGGAATTTCCCCACACCTGTAGGCCAGGGCACCCTTATACAGACCCCCCCCCCCGCATACACAGACATACAAAGAGTATGGGAACTACAAACCGTGTGAGATTAAAATGTAATCCAACCATATGGTAATCCAGATTCTAATGTAATCCAAACCCTAATGAAACCCGGCATATAATATTGTCAAGTCCCTACTCTG
Organism: Zoroaster sp. YZ-2022; assembly: GCA_029582265.1. NCBI lineage: Eukaryota > Metazoa > Echinodermata > Asteroidea > Forcipulatida > Zoroasteridae > Zoroaster > Zoroaster sp. YZ-2022. Next base: position 11,281,668 of record CM055834.1, on the reverse strand, counting down.
CAACCCGGCTTATAAAGTGATATAACCTGGGTTCTATAAAGTATAGACAGACAGACAGACAGACCGACAGACAGACAGACATAGATATATAGATAGATAGATATTTTAGTGGGAGACAGAGAATTAGCAGCCATACTTATCCACACAAAAATACAGTACCACCTTATCATCCATTGTTGTCATATTGGTAGGTTTTAGGCCTATGTAGATTTAGGCCTTTGTGCGTGGAGTTATCAGTGACCTTTGTTCTTTTTTCTGTGACTTTTGAATGTACCTTTTTGCGTTTTTACCAATTTGCCCTGAATGATTTTGTGTGTTTTTATATCAATTAAAGTGAATATATTAACTATAAGTGAATATATTAACTATAATAATACCGGACAGACAGCCCGAGAACCCGAGAGACTAAGAGGAAACATATAGGGTAAGATAGGAACGAATACATAACATATTAAAGAGATTAAAGACACTGACAGACAGATAAAAGATATGAAGACAGACAGACGAACTTAGATGGTTGTATATGAAAGTACATTAGACTGGAAGGAGATAGGGAGGAGAGGGCAGAATGATTATGCTAGACAGGACATACAGATACATTGACGGAGCCAGGGAGCACCTTAAGATTGGCAATTGCCACCTTGTTATTATACGCAAGTCAACTTGCAAAACCCAGAGTGCTAAATTAATGTACACCGGTGCATCCATAATGAGCAACTCGGACAATATGAATTCATTGAATAATAGAGTTGACATCACTGTTGATATTTTAACGCCTCAGTTTATATGCTGGGTCCCATACGTTTTTAAGAGTCTCCGTTGTTGCCAGTGCGCCCATCTGTTTTTGTCATGTACCCCCTTCGCACTTGCAGCCACAATGGACCCGTCCCTGGTCAGATATTTTTTAGAAAGAAATAGTGGAGACAGTGACAAGCATAGAGGGGGGAGACGGTGAGACGGAGATTATACCATTGAACCTGTTGATTTGCTTTTTCTTCATCAATCCATGGCCCGCGGTCTCTATGATATGACAATCGAGACAGCATTATATATATTTTTTTCTTTATGCACGATTAGGCCGTCACTGCGCCCGCGGCGAGGAATCAGTAAATCAATACATCGTGCGACGAAGGGATGCAATAAGGAGCGAGAATAATAAAAAGGTTGACCGGGAGAATGACGGGGCTGAGGCAAGAAATGGCTGCCTGGATTGCAGGAGATTGTGTCGTGCGATGATGAGAGAGTTAAAATTGCAGATTGTGGAATGAATGCATGAATGAATGAAAAGAAAAACGAGGGAGCTACTCAATGGTAGCTTAATCGTCTAGAAACTCAATCTGAACACTGTTTGGCTCTATACAGGCAATTTTGTATTATATCTGTTGCATTTACAGTGGTTGTCATATTTTGTTGTGTTCAAGGGATTGTGAAAATACTGATAATCCGTTCAAATTTGTTGGTTTGCGTTCTGATGTTGTAATGGATCACAGTCCGTGATCCGTTTCAATTGTGAAAATACATTTCACGTGTTCTCAAAAAATTACAGCATGATTTAGCAGGATGTAATAGATTATAATTCAGTAATTGTGTAATCGGTGTATATTTCCTCTAAGTTGATGATGGTACAATACATGGCACATGTACATTCTTCGTCTGAGGTGCTATTATTTTAATAAAAATTACCGACATAATTTCTTGACTGAGTTGTCTGCTTCCCGAGACAAACATTCCACATAAAACAGTTTACAAACACCTTGCAAGAACTAAAGTGTTGAAAGTGGTATCATGTTCAAAATTCATTATTTCTTTGTGTTCATTTTGGGCGAGTTCCCTGATCCGTCTGAAGACACTCTGGAATATGTAATGTTGACTGAACCAGGGCAAATCCCTCTTGGACCCAATTGATCCCCTCATTATTCCCCACTTCCCCTCTTGACCCTTCCAGGAACTCCTTTCTTCTCTCTTAAAACGTCAGTATCCGGAAAAACAAAACAAACAAAAAAACACCTTTTCAGATATCGCTGAGTGACAGCTCATTTTAAAGTCTTAATTAGGTCTTAGACAGTGTTGATTTTAACATATATAAACTGAAGTTTACAACGACATGAGCTTGGGTCAAATTAAAGTGTTCATTCAACATTTAAGAAGTAAACACATAATTTCATGTTTTAGAAAGAGTGTTAGAAATTACTTGATGTGATTACTTCATATGGTGAATCAGCGCTTATATCTAATATATCTTTGTACCCTTCTGGATAAAAACCACTTGTGTAAAGTTACTGCACAGTTTATTCTTCCACGGTGTTTATATTGGGACGAGTAGCCCAGTGTGAAAACCATTATACAATGTAGTTTCTAAAACCCAAGTTTGTGCAGCGTACGGTAACAATTTTTGTCAGTAACCAAACCCTTAAAAAGGTTAATTTTAACACTTCTACTTGCCTTAACTATTCATTCCCGTTTATATTCCCTTTGTATCTTCCTGCGGATAGTCACTCAGATTATTTCTCTGCGTATACTCGCCCTTCCACTTCAGCTCACCATCAAATTCCTCTTCAAAGCTTCGAAAATCAAATACTTAGTCATGTAAATATTGATAAATTCCATACATCGCCATTTTCTCTTCATTTCCTAAGTTTGATAGCTACATGTCTCAGAGCACCCAAAGCCATGACAACCTGGTGTAACATATTAACTTGACAGGAAAGACATAAATACACCGTCCATTAAGTTTTCAATGATGAACATGCCAATAAAAAAAACTCAAATCTCGCAAAATGCCAAACTTAACGAAGTGTCTATTTGCTAAATTAGAAATGCCGCAGTATAGCGAAAAACAGCATTGATGAAAAATAACAAATGGCCTAATTAATAAATAAATAAAAACATATTTTTGTAGAGCTTATTTTGTGCGACACTATAGACAACTGATAACAAGTAAAATCTGGTTGTTAAAACAGGCTCGGGGAGAAAAAGCAAGCAATTTTAGGTATCACTTACACCCGTTTGTGAGCGGGAACTTAAGGTAAAACGATGTTCTCCCAGATGGGAAGCGATCAACGGTCTAATGCGATCCTTCCATTAATACTGAAGCCGATAAATTCCACTTAACGCATCGTTTTTGCTATTTTTCTTTGCCTTGGCACTTTCCCGGGCCAGACAGATCCGTAAATCACTGAGCCGATTTTATAGCCACTTTGCATGTTCACAACATGGTCGTATCTTATGTACCTTATAGACGGGGCCGTTAAGGCTCCGCCGCTGTGTAACCGCGACTAGAGAGTCGGCTCGGCTGTATACCGCACTATTGTTTCATGCGTCGCGGTGATGTTACACAAGCTTTCGACAAATTGAAACATTTTTACGCCACTTGCGCACGCTTGCAACAATTCCCATCCCCCGGGATTCGGCGCGATTACCAGCAATCTGCTGCTGGGATCGGTTTTCGAAATACATTTTTTAAACGATGTTTCCTATCGAACAATGTGGGCGTAATTCCCTGGTGATCGGTTAGAGGGAGTGTATACACCCTCAGTAATAACCTGATTACAATATAACAGAAAACTGACTTGATGTGAAGTTGGTGAGGGTACCATCATGAGAAATAATTTCATCTGACATTCTGTAATTTGTTTAAGATTTTTGAGAAAACGTGAAATGTATTACAAATTTTAAATGGATAACGATCGGCCGTGATCCATTTTTCACATTTGAACTGAATACAATCAAATCTGAATGCATTTTCATTATTTTGTCGTTAATGGTACAATTAAATGAGGTGAGCCTTTCACAGGTTGGTTTCTCTACATCTCTCTTGATTCCTAAGAATGGATACATTTAAAGACATTTTTACCAATGCTGCATAATTTCTGTAAAGCCATGATATTGTTAATATTGACAAAATTGCTTCATGATGTGTCCACAAGAAGAAAACAAATTAGTCGCTATGTAAATAAAACTCTTAGAACATTATAAAGTTCATTCACATATCAAACAACAAAAAATGCACCCAAAACAACATAGGTCTTAATTAATTATTTCCATTGATATTTATTGAAGCCTGAGTTTAGCCTGAGACTTAAAAGCCACCATTGGTAATGTCAAAAACATAATTGATCACATAATACAAAAATTACTTGATGGTATAAAAAAACTCCCCCCCCTTGAAATCTGACTGAGATGCGTATAATCAGTAAAATCATTTTCCAACTGGAATTGCTGACTTTCATTTCATTTCATTTCATTTATTGATTTCACAGGTAGAAAAAAAATAAATAAATTACATTAGATTAACAGAAACAGAAACAAAGGTAGCACCCCTGTAGGATTACAAAAAAGTAAACTAAATTACTGTCGAGTTGATCTCCTGATGCTACCACTTAGGAAGTAAACAAACATTGAATCACACAAAGAACGATAAATGGCTTTAGGCACACTTTGAGATATAAAAATAATATTATAATAAAAATATAAAAACTTAAATACTACACAGTTTGAGTTAGGGCATCTGCTAGGCCAGGGACTAATAAATGTTTTCTAAGTGAATTAACAAATAAAGATAAACTATAAATAACTGTTTCTTTAACATCTGTTGGTAGCACCTCCCATAATCTAGGGAATCTATAAAAAAGAGAATGATGAGCAGCATTGGACCTTGCCATTTGATGAGAAAACTTAATAACTTCAGTATGTCTACGATTAACATGGACTTCGTTGCTGAGACGAACAATCCGACATCGCTTTTGTCTCGTTCACGACACAATGACACAACCTGAAGCCTCCGTAGATTCAGTAGTTTCTATACATATATGGCCTAGGCCTATCTCTGGATACTTATGAGGTATGGGTGCATTTACAATCAGTTTACTAAAAGTGTAAACTCTCTGCATGGTCAAAAGTGAAAATTTATTATGAGGTTAGCGGTGATACCATGTAAAAGTAATTTCCTTCAAGCTATTTCTTTCAAGACCTCTTTGATTTATATCGAATTTTTATGAGAAATATTTTTTCTGAAGAAGGGAGGCTGCCTTGGAGTATTCTGCAGAGCAACTGCATTTACGATAACAATTTTCGATCTTTTTTTTCGACCGTAATATATTCAGCCTCGCAACACTATCTATTGTATATCAAATCCATGGAAAAGCCATTGATTGTTACGCCCGCGGAGAGAATCGTATTAAATCGTGCTTATGTCCGCCATCTGACGATTCTCTAAACCGATAACGTCATCATACTTCCGGATACTGGATTTTTCGGTCTTTCTTTTCAATTCCATCGACCGCTATTTAATAAGTTGTTGCACAGTTGAGGATATTGGAAGTATTGTTCGGTCTCGTCGGACTTCGCTGTGTACCTGTGTGCGAGACTTTTTTTTCTCGCGGCAGCTCGCCCTTGTAAATACACCGGCGATATTGGTAGGACTTGAAGTTGCAAAGCAGTGATTCATTAAGTTTAACGCGTCATTAGGCTGCACTATTATTGCAGAGTCAGTCAGCCTCCTCATAATGTGCACCCAGCGGTGTAATATTCAGCCGCTGTAATCAACTGTATCGGCAGCAAAGGGTGTCTTAATACCCTTTAATTGCAAAAATGTTACACAATCGTTTATTGGAGAGACTTTCTTGCCTTTATTATTCGTTAGCAATGAATTTGGTCACCTTGCATCAATGTTGCTGCGCGTGTACAGCGTCTATAGCGCATCAATGCCCACTATGAATATCTAATGAAGCAGTAATTTGTTTTGCATTACAGAAAATGTTTTTGGTGATTTAACATTATTATAAATATATGAGAAGGAATCGGGGGGAATTGGCTCACTTCATTACATGATTAGACATTAATGAGAGAGAGAGAGAGAGAGAGAGAGAGAGAGAGAGAGAGAGAGAGAGAGAGAGAGAGAGAGGCCTATCGATGTCCAAATTCAAAACAACAATTTCTGGAAATTCTATGTAAAACACGGGTTGACATAATTATCTTTAAGTGTACTCTAAGTCTAAGAAGCAGTTTTGCAAACATCACTAAAGAGGTACCTCCTCTAATATTATTTTTTAAATATTGTTTTATTTTTTAAAAATATTGTTGTATACATATTAACGATCCTGACCTTTGGAATTTAAATATTAATCGAATCTCCAGGTCAGAGCGCGGGCCAAGTGCCAAGTATTGCACAGCTTTCTTGGCACTTATTTTTCCCGTCAAACTTTGAGTTTTTTCTTGAACTTTCACCCTTAATTGAAATTATACATACTATGTTAAATTGATTATGAACCAATTATTATGGAGATGTAGTTTTGTCATTTCCTGTCGAACAAATCGTATGAATTTAGTACCGATTGTTTTCCAACAAGACAAAAATTCTCACACGGTGACATGGTGACAACTGACAATATGCAGACAGGGAATTAACTCCATGAAGTGCACTGAGATAATGGGTTTTCCCCCGAAACGTAATTTATTTTCATGTGAAAAATAACTGCGAGGAAAAAATAACCTGGCAACTATATCAAAAGAAACCCCTTCAACTCACGATTCAAGACCATATACTCTATGTGATTATAAGTAAGACATTACCGTCCTAAATTACATTTCTTTGTGTTAAATCCTTAGAACAGTAATTACCCAGCAGGCATGAGCTTGCACACGTTCAACCAAATAATTTGGGCAGTCATAATGGAAATGATGGCGAACTGTGGATTAACTTGATTGCAGGAGGTCGCATGGCCTTGTTGTGGTATTGACGCTATTATGATGAAGTTGAAAATGTAATTGAATTTTTTTTAATTTTTATATCATTATTGTGTAAACGTGAGATTAAGAAACAAAATTGCCGTGAATCACCAATGAAATAGCGGGTAAGACAGGCAATGTATAGACCTATTCCGTGTTGGCTTAACATAAACGCATTTACTTGTTTCTGATGATAAAGTACTCTCAACGAACATGTTGGTTTTAACGAATTTTTATACAACTATAAATATCGCGGAACCCGTTGCTATATAGGATTCTAGCCGGCAAACCGTCAGCGGGCAGACTCGGTGGTCGAGAGGTTAAAACGGTCTATACTAATAAGCAGGATGTCGTGGGTTCGAATCCCGCTCAAGTCGCCTGTGAAGTATTTTTCACAGACGCTCGGAAAGCACTGAGCATGCAGTGCTATACACCCGTCGGTGTAGGGCAAAATTCAAACAATTGTTTTTCACCCGACGCAACAATTTCATCAACCTATGAAAATACAATTTGTTTATATTGTATTTTCTAAATTATTACTTTTTATAATCAGTCCTCTGCTTCGTTGAACCAACCGCTCCAAAGTAATATATACTCACATCTTTATGAAATCTTTGAGTGCATGTCATGTAATTACAATCAAAATATCAAACTCAAAAGATGTCCACGCGAGTCCGAGTCCGAGTTCGTGTGTGCATTAAAACTCAGCCTATATCGACCGATGAGAGCGAGTGTACTGTGTTCCGTTATATATACCAGGACAGCGAATGACAATTAGCGTCCATCCTTCGCTGGGCCAAGTATAGTACTCTGAGGCCCCAGCTATTTCATTATTGGCTCTATTCTCTCTTTCCACCTCCGCTCGGATCGACGTCAGAGCGGAAGCGCTTTTAATTGTGTTCCCTTTCCTGGTTGGCCGCGGAGAATGCATATAGACTTCGACTGCATCCGACATGAGATGACTGCATTAATTACCCAGTAAAGCGATGTTTTGCATACTGCATTGTAAATCATATCTTCCTTCAGTAGTAGATATTCGCATGGGCGGATCCAGAACATTTTTTAGGAGGGGGGGCTGAGAATCAAAAACAATTATTTTTCAGTACTACAAAAATTACAATGAAATAATCAAAGGGAGAGAAAAACAAAGCACAGTGAGGGAATGGTGGTGCGTTCTCCCCTCCCCTCCCCCCTCTCTCTCTGTCTCTTTTTCTATTTAATTTTTTTTTTTTTAAACGATTTTAGCGGGGGCTACAGCCCCCTTGGCCCCCCGGATCCGCCAATGATTCGATATCCAACTAGACATTCAACAACAATCCAATCCAATCCAATCTGCATTTATAAAGCGCCAATGCCCTGATACTTATTAGAATATCCTAAGCCCTCCAAATCCGTCGTTGTTTAATTATGTTTCTGCACGGTACACGTTATGCCCAAATTTAATTACCCCGTTTAATATCCCGCTTATATTTGTTCATTTAACTTCAATTTAAACATTTGTATACACATTTTATAAATATGATTAGAAAGTAAAGACTGTTTGCGGTGATACAACGTAAACATTCTCTTTTGAGTAATAAATAGTTCTGAAAGAACCAGTTGGTTACAACTCAATGTTTTGATTAGTATATGCATCAGTATATGCGTCTTTACATGTCATTTTCTTATCTTTTTCACCATGCAAGGTCTTAAATAGGATAAGCCCACGTATAAGCTGCTTCTCTGGTAAAACTATTTTGGGGCGAACAAAAATAAATCAACACCATGAGATAGAAATCATGATTACGATACTAGGCATCAGTATATACTCTTAGGGTTAATGGTGTAAAAAATACTATTAATAAGGATAAATAGATGCGCGTACACACAAACCTGTGGAAGGTTTAGCTTCTTAATTAAAGGGGCAGTATTGTCACGATCAACAGGACATTGAATCGGAGTGCTTGTTTGAGATTAACTCAGTGACTGAAAATAATACTCCACATGATAAGGTCATATTACCATTGCTGCTGCATAAATGAGCCAGTAATTTGCAGTCACTGTGCTCATCTTAAATTAGGACACCGATTTCATGCCATGTTGAAAGTCTGCTCTGATCGTGACGATACTGTCCCTTTAATACATTGTGTCTCTGGAAATAGTGAGGATTCATTTGATGTTTCGTGAAATTATTCACGAAAATTTGTGAAATAATTTGATTAATTGTACTTAACTGATATAAAAATTTCAATGGATGCTTGATACCATCGTTAACTTAACACTGAGTCAGTTTCATGCAAAGTCATCCTATCAGCGGACAGAATCAACCAAGTATTGGCAAAGTAAATATCACCGAAAATATCGGCAATGTTGCACACGCGTAAACGTACCCGGTATACGACTGGCTATTTTGTCCCCCCCCCCCAGTGGAGCTTAGGCTTTTCTTAATTCGAGACAAAACGATTTTTTCTCATATATTCTACCTTGGGTTAAAATAATACAGATACAACTTTGGCTATGTGGTTTAGTTTTCATTTTGTCATGACCTCTTCAAAAAAAATACTTTCCCGGAAAAATACTTCCACGTTTCGCTATGCAAACGTATTATAGAATTAAATTCATATTATAGTTGAACTCGTAATGTTAATCTTTAGACGAACCTGTACTCGGCTCTGATGTTATTGTAACACGCTACTGTGATTTGGTTGGTTTTTAATCGCATTATCTTTAAATAAAAACATAAAAATAACTTAGAGCAATTAAGGTCCGTATTTGATGTACAAACAGAAAAACCTGAAAAATGATATCTTTAACCTCAGGCCCACAATGCTTTATCCACTAAAGGGAGTCCTAATGACTTTTTCTGCACTGATCATTATTGATTTTATTGTTAAATTGTCCATAATCCCCCTCGAAAAAGGTCTCTCCTTTCACCCATAACTTCAGGGAAAACTTATTTGTTACTGTATCATATAGAATGCAACGACGGACGTGACAATGGCTGAGGAGCATGTTTGACGTGCTGATCCGGCGGTGCCGAGCGACTTCTTGCCCGTTAGATGGCTCGAGGTATCGTACGCCAAACAGGAAATATCATGATTCTCCAGTCTCTCTGAAAAGGAGGCTTTTAGTGTCACCGTGGCACTGGATATGAAACGCCGGAAAACAGCCTATACCTCTAGACCACTACAACGCCTAGATATGCCAATATAGACTATATCAATCTCGTTGCTTCTTGCTTTCTCCATTTTTACCCCTTCCTCCGTGGTGGAAAGTGCCCGAGGGGGAGGAAATACGGTAGTTTTAGAGTGAGACGACTCACTGCGCCCACTAATGAAATTCTCTCCGCTTGGCGCTTCGTGTGGAGCCAGTCCATCGACATGCTTTTCCGCACTCTGACTCACAAGAGAAAACAAAACAAATGTTTCACTCAAAATGTTGACGTAGATTTTGCACTTCCCTTCCTTGGTGGGGGCCAAGTCTTAAAGGTCCTAGGAAGAGTCAAATTGTGCTTATTTATTTTCTTTTGTTATTTTATCAATTGATATGAATAAAAAACGATTTTACGTTTAATTTATGTCTGGATTGGGCTAATTATTTTTAATTTGATTTTTACAAAAATTGCCTCATCTAATTTCAAATGCTGCCCAACGCGCGGTGGCGCTGTTCGTGACGTAGACCTAGGAGCAATAAACCATGAATAAACTAAGCTCCAATGTTAGGCACCAATGTTGCCATTGTGTTTAGTTGCTCCATGGTTAAACCGTGGGATTATAAAAAAGGGTCATAAACTGTGCGCAACGTACACATGTACAGTGTATGTGCACACGACTTGCAAGTTGCATAGTAAACATGACCGTATAGCACCGATAAATCTGTACTGTAGGCTCTACCGTAAAACGAAGCGCAAGGCCCCGTCGAATCAATGGCATGGATACACATGGCCAGGAGTCATTGGTGAATTGTGTAAGCCGTCGTTATGACCGTTTCAAAACATAATTCTGCACTCGATGATTTTGAAACAAGATCCAAACATCACACACATAATTAACATTGTCAAAGAATTGTACAATGACATCTTCAGTGACTTCACAATGAAACGACATTTTTAGCGTTAATGTGGTGTGCGAAGTGTAACAATCGACCTCTAACGTTAGTAATAAGCCTATTGCTTGTGGGTGCACATAAGTTACACGGAAAACAAAGCAACTTACCCTGAGACTTTCTCGCTTCAAGAAAGCTACTCTTTTCTTTTCTGGACGTTTCTTGGCCTTCTGACTTAAGGGAAATATTGTTGGTACTGCATCAGGGCGCAGCATGGCTTTAAATCTCATGCCAAACTGGCTCTGGAGCCCCCGGTCAGTATGTTGGCTCAAAGTGAGCGCTACATATCATAGAGTGCTCCGTTGGTCCTGACCATTTCGCCCTGGTCAGCTTCACACTCGCCGTCCAAATTCGCCTGTATTTAGGGTATTGTGGAAATCGGTGAAGGCTGACACCTTCCTTTGTGGTGTTGCTACACCCAGCAACAACACACCTACAAGGCATTTCCCAAAAATGTGGGATATCTACTAAATTTAGCTGAAAAGAAGATCTAATATGACACATCAACTTCAGTGGTTTTGAGTACGACTTGACTGAAACTTCATCGCAGGCAGTGCTGGACCTTCCTAGGTCTACGTCACGGATTTGCGGATTATAATATGATAATGAGGAGGTAGGGGAGGAGCGTGGCGCCCCCCTAATTTCAGAATTTATTTTTTTAATGGTGCAAAGGGGCGGGGATAAAATAGACAAATGACAAATATATGTTCCAATAGGTATACTTTATTGTTTTCACTGTTAAAAATTTCTATTTCCTAGGACCTTTAAGCCTGTGCTCAAACATTTTATGCTGTCTTAATTTATGTGAAAAAATAATTACCTCGAATTCGAACGAGCTACTTATAAAAAAAAAATTATAAAAAAAATTTAAAAAAATAAAAACATATCTGCATGCAGCGATGGCAGGTACCTTTATCAAAAGCTTCCTAGGGTGGTGCAATACCTAGCCGTCATACAAGTTATAGCAATCCAACCCCAAAAATTACTCCGAGCGATTAATTTCTTGTCTCATTTGATTTTACCATGCAACAGATGAATTATTTTGTTATTGTTATTTTATTGTAAAGTAGCATAAACATATGGACTTGGACACCCCATTCCAAACACGAACAGATTGCTTGGAAGTCACTGTCTTCCCGCGCACTGTTTGACTTTAATAACCGCTCATAGTGATTATGTACATCGTGCTTATTATCAGCACGTTACTGTGAACTTAAATCGTGTCATCACTCCATTCAGTCACTTTGTTTCGTTAAATCTTGATCAGCGGTAATGCGTCCAGTGCATTTCCTTTTATGTGTACACTGATTAGACGGTAGTTAGCGCTCAATTCGGTTCACTTTAAGACCCGACTGTTGTTTATGAAACCGGTGATTCCGAGCCATTTCCCTTCGATAGGATCAATCGATACATCCTTCTTTTGTACTTCATCGGACTTATTTCGAATAGTTTGGAATCATTGAGTTTAAATGCATTCGGGTATGACCGGTTATTCGACTAGACAACAACCACACTACTCGAATTCGACTTTAACTCAACCACACCAACTCGAACTCGTTTCAACGGTTGATGTGATAACATTATTTATGATCAGTTCGGCTTTGATAGATGGCTCTGATATCGCGCCTCGGCATTCTTTTTTCCCCTTCTTCTTCCTTTTTCATTTCCTAGATATGAACTCATTTTTCACATGGAAAAGTGTTAACTACGATGTCAGAATGATGAAAACACTATTGCCACACTAATGAAAAAATATATAGGCAGTTTGGAGCATATATGATTGCACCTGATGTCGATGTACCCATTAACCTATTAAAAGTAAGAAAGTGGGTAAGGAAAATAAATATTTTAGGTGGAATACAACCATTGTATAGTTGCGAATGGTTGAAAATCATGAAAACAAAATGTTTTCCCAAAATATCGAAGATTGAAATATACCCAGAATTTTTTTTTTTAAATGTGGTGTTAAAATAACACGCGTGGTGTCAACTTTATTCTTCTAACGGTGCATATTGGGCGAATGGTGAACTTTTTGCAAGTGCATCCAGAAAATGTGTTGTGGTGGGGCAAAATTAATATGCCACAACATACTATTTTTGATATCAATATAAAAACTACCAAATCAAATCAAAACAAATAAACTATACCGTATAAATAAACTGACAATTTAAAAATGGGTGAAAAAAAACCTGAAAATGTTAAATATGGTTTGTTAGAAAGAGAAGAGGTTGCAGTACACCATGTTATATCTCTCCTGTTATATACACTGCAACAACTGGGTGTTAGATTAACACCAGTGCTATCAGTGTTATTCTTTCATGGTATTCAATGGGCACGTTGCCCAATATGAGCAGCACTGGTGTAGTTTTTAAACTTGTGACCATGGCAGAATACAGTTTACACCACAGGTGTTATTTTAACACCGCAGTTTTTGCAGGGATATGATTTTTTTTGGGGGGGGGTATACGAAAGTGACATTGTCTTTGATTTGGGATAACCAGTCTGGGGGTGTACAAGGTGGGACCTATGATGAGGGCTTGAATGGAGGAAGACGTGTTTATACCGCATTGTCTTCAGAAGAAACTTCCTCTTACACTGTGAAGAAAAAAACATGTAAATTTACAGCGAAATGCAGGCAACTCTATTTCCAACAATTTGCTGTATTACAATTTGACATAACAATTGTGTTAAACTGATTTACACAATTTCTGTAAACGCTTAATAATGAAACTGCAGTACGTTTCCATATCTGTTTGGACATATTCTTTGTGGGCCGAAAAAGAGAATCAGAATGATATTGTCCCTTTAATTTGATAATCTTGTAAATTACACATGATGTACTTTCATTTTAACTTTAAAAGCATGTATGCAATTCTGGTAAAAAGGTCCATAAATGCACCCATATTTTTGATCAGAATCAAGAAATATGTACAGGCTCTATAAAGACCATATTGTGAGAGTCTATAGGCTTATTTCTCTGTGTCGTTTTAATACCAGCAAATTGCGAACATTTTTTAGTATTCATATTCTTGGATTTTTTTTTAAATATCAATTATAATTCGGTGTATCCTAACGCCATTATGAGTTTCAGTAATCCTCAACCACATCTATAGAACATATTGAAAACTTTCAACTTAATATTTACGAGACAAAATGTTTTTTTCAGTGGACATTTCTGAATGCATAATAGGCCTATACCCAACAACCTTGACATTCCAGATTTTCTCAGAGGTGATTTAGAGATGTGGTCATCCATCCTCATATAGGCTACTCGATTTATTTTTTTATTTTTTGCTTCATAGGAAGATTTGTTGGTTGAGCAGATAACCATTCCTATACACAGTCTATAGTGGTCGCCTCACAGTCTGCTGCAAACTATCTGAAGCTTCCAACCCTGTAATCACTAATGACGAATGGTCGTTAGGGTTACCGTATATTCCTCTCGTTTCCTTTCCCGATTGCTCAAATCGCTTCCAGTTTTGTTCCTTCTCTTTTAGAATTAGGAGGTATTCGCTGCCTGGTTTAAAGGAGCTGAGTTTGTTGGAAGTATACCCCCAGAAAGAAATAGCGGGTATTAAAGGGACAGTATCGTCACGATCGGAGCAGACTTTCAACAGGGCATGGAATCGATGTGCTAGTTTAAGATGAACACAGTGACTGCAAATTACTGGCTCATTTATGCAGCAGCGATGGTAATATGACCTTATCATGTGGGAAATTATTTTCAGTCACTGAGTCAATCTAAAACCAGCACTCCGATTCCATGTCCTGTTGATCGTTTTAGCTTTGTCAATTAATTTAAAAAAAACGCGCCTGTGCTGTTTCTTATTATTATAGCTATTGTTCTATTTGTTTATTCTATAATCACCATACAAAATTAACAAGAAAGACAAAGAAACAAAAAATATAATGAAATACAAAGCAATACTAAAGTTGCATAAAATAATGTGTGGTATAACATCCAGGTTTACCAGTTAAAGTCTAACGACACGTTTCCAATGAAGTCCTTGGAATCTTCTACTGTAATAGAACCAACCTGAACTTCTGAAGGAATTATACACGTCAGGTAACATGTATGTATACCCATCCATTAGGTAACATGTATGTATACCCATCCATTAGGTAACATGTATGTATACCCATCCATTAGGTAACATGTATGTATACCCATCCATTAGGTAACATGTATGTATACCCATCCATTAGGTAACATGTATGTATACCCATCCATTAGGTAACATGTATGTATACCCATCCATTAGGTAACATGTATGTATACCCATCCATTAGGTAACATGTATGTATACCCATCCATTAGGTAACATGTATGTATACCCATCCATTAGGTAACATGTATGTATACCCATCCATTAGGTAACATGTATGTATACCCATCCATTAGGTAACATGTATGTATACCCATCCATTAGGTAACATGTATGTATACCCATCCATTAGGTAACATGTATGTATACTCATCATTAGGTAACATGTATGTATACCCATCCATTCTTTATAAGAATCAATCATTATATTTTATACAAATCAACCTGTGAAAGTTTCACCTTATTTCATTGTGTCGTAAATGAGACAATATGCAAACTGCATTCAGATTATGCGTTATTTTTACGGGGAATTTTCATCTAATTAAGTTATGGAAATTATGATATATTAATTTGACTTTTTAAATTATAACACCTCAACATGGTGTTCCATATCTGCCAAATCGTCCGTTGCTCTTCCAGACAGACATTTCAAGACATGCTTGATACCATCATTACCTTTACACTTAAACAGTTTTTTTAGTTTGCCGATGGTGTGTATATATAAAAATATATATGGTGTAGGCCTATATATATATATATATATATATATATATATATATATATATATATATATATATATATATATATATATATATATATATATATATATATATATATATATATATATATATATATATACTTAAATGTAGCGGTCTATCTTGAAGTAGAGTGCTCAATGCCACATAGACAGAGCATATTACTTGTAGTAAATCATCAGACGATCGCATAAGGCGTGAAACTCGGAGTTACAACTACCAGCGTTCCACTAGTTTTACTACAAGTATATATATATATATATATATATATATATATATATATATATATATATATATATATATATATATATATATATATATACATTTAATCTGGAGGGTATATAGCCTTAGCAGAAAAAGTACGTTAGCTCATAAGCTGTATGCACCCTGTAAAGATAACCAAAAAATGATTTAGAGTTGGAAGGAAATGCCTAAATGCCTTTTACTCCATTTGCGACCTATAACGACGTATGCTAAAATGCTTCCTTTTTGAGATTATTGAGATTTTCTAATTCGTGAAAACCTTGTGTGGATGTGTATAAGTTCACATAATAATGTCTCAAGATCCTGCATTGTGGACATTCTTTTGTTCTCAGGACCACATAATGTATGAAACACAAACTCACCCCCCCCCCACACACACACACACACACCCACACACAAGCCAGCCAGCCAATTGAAGCAACATTGGGACTAAAACGCAATCCACATATAGGCACATTATAGGGATTCAAACCCCAGTCTCAAATCAGAAAGTCAAAGAAACATCCATTATGTAGTCTTGCCTAGGCCTGTTATGTACGATACGTTGAATACACCGTCTAATGAGAGTGTTTTAAACGTGCAAAATATCCTAATAAATAAAGTCAGTACATAACATAATGCTTCATTGAACACGCATTATTTTGCATGCGTCTATATTATACGCAATAACAAAAAATATAAAATAATTGGACTGAGCTCAGTGGACGCTCAAGTGTCTTATTGAGGGATGAGGGGAGGGCAAAATCACCCCTGTGAAATCGTTTGCTTTTCGAGCTGGAAATGACACGTGTTTATGTTCACACCATGTTTAATACTAGTGTTGAATCACAAGAACATATCAGATTGAGACAAAAATCCAACCAAATTATGCAACAAAAAGGAGGGAGGGAAGTTGAGAAAAATACGTTCAGTTGAAACCGATCTGAGCGCCTATGGGTTTTAATAGTATCAATGAACCGAAAAGTGAAAACGTACACAGAAATGATGTCGCATACCGGCATTGCGCGTCAATGTTTCCCCAAGGGAATATCAGGGGGTGTTAGCCTTTGTACAATCCACGTGCGGTAGTGACTGTTATACTGTAGCCCTGGGGTGCATGTGCTTTCGACGCGAATGAGATAGGGTCTTCCCTTCCTAGCCGGGTAGTGCGGAAATGAGACGGGCTCGGTTTTTGTTGTTGAGGTTTTTCATTCGCTGAACCTTTTGGGGTCTGCTGAGTAGGGGGGGGGGGAGAGAGAGAGAGAGAGAGAGAGAGAGAGAGAGAGAGAGAGAGAGAGAGAGAGAGAGAGAGAGAGAGAGAGAGAGAGAGAGAGAGAGAGAGAGAGAGAGAAATAAGAAGCAGCTTCGCACGTATAGCCGGTAGCCGGCGAGCTTGGACTGTCAGAATCACTTTAGCTAGTCAGCCATCGCCTGCGGCTCTACGGGCAATATACGAGCGCAGTAAGGGGAAGTCATGTATCATCTATGCTACAGTGAGATTCTATGCTGTCGCGCTATGCTTTCGCCGAACCTCGGCCGTCTAAGCTTTGAAAAAAAAAAGTAAAAAAAAAACGTCCTCGCAAGAAATTGATTTTAAAATTAGAACACGTTCCCCGGTGTTGTGCGCCGAAATGATCGGGCTCGACTCGGCGGCGACTAATTCAACGATGGATGGCCGGAAGAATGAGGAATGACAGGTAAAGGCAGCCGAGATGATATCCGTTGAGGGTATAATGCGGCTAGAGTTCGGCATTAATGCGATCGGCTGATGCACACGGGAGGCTCTCCAGTGGACATGAAGAATCTGTTTTCTAGCTAGAAATGTTTTTTTTATCAAAAAAGTACAAATAAATAAAATGGGAAATATTATACAGTGGCGTATCCGGGGGGTGGGGGGTTCGACAGACCTACCTCACCAAGACAACAAATACCGGTAATGTATCAAATCCAGAGAGAGAGGGGGGCAAACAAATATTGTATTGTAATAAGTTTTTAAAAACATGAGATTTTCAGACTGAAGATTTGGAATCCGCTTCTGATGATTGAAGTTAAAATGTACTAATGTACACGATGAGGTAGCTTGTTTTAATGTTCCCCCTCCCCCCGTTCAAAATTTGGTAGGTCAATCTATAAGCAGATGCGAAACATTCACTTTCATGATAAAATAATATGGTAAAATAAATGAATGCTGATAAACGAAACAGAAATGAATTAAATGCAGTTGTGAATAATAGGTTAACAGGCCTGTACGAAATCATTTTTTGCATGGAATTAAATTAAACACAACGATGCTGATAAATAGATCATTTATTTTTGATCGGATTAATACAACTGTTTGAAATGGAACGCGTGTTAATCAAAATGAGTAGAATATTTGTTGTATTTGCCGGGAAAACCTGTATTATTTTGTAACACAAAAATACTGACTCGTTGCTTATGTAAGGAGAGTTTTTGCACCAGGGATTTGTTTTTATAGAAATCTTAATCCCCTTCGTTCATAATTGTGTCTTTTCCATTTTCTTGTGACCGATCACGATCATTCAGCCACAAGATAATATGCCTACTTCTTTCGCCGTTCCCATTGGACGAGCATGACGTCATGAGTCCAACTTTCAACCAATCGGATTCTGCGGTCCAGTGAGCGGATACGCCATCTTTTGAAAGCACTCTGCCAGCGCACTGTATGATGTTTTTTATAGTATTGCCACTTATTTATCCCGCTGTGCATTCCCGTGCGCCAATCATTAGTGCATCTCCCAAGCCGGCCCCACGGCTCAAGGTCGGAAAGTGCGGGGGAAGTGACGGTAGCATACGCACAGGATTCACTCAATTTACCGCCAATAACTCTGCATTTATGCGGGCGAGTAAATGGCCAAATATCCGTCACAAATTTGTCAGTTATGGTTTTTCGTTGGAGTTGTTAAACCCGCCTTGCCTCGTGCAAGCATGTAGGAGAGTGCCTGTATAAGCAAAGGATTCTCTCCAGGGGAAGATGCCATTAAGGGCCGGGCAAAATCCAAGTTAAGACCCCCGAGCCGACTGGCGGGTGTAGGTATACGGACCGGCCGAGTGCCTGGGATTATTTAACGATCAACGTGTAAGCCGCAATTATGCTTCGAAATAAAAACCATGTGTATTCTTCTGCACACTTGGAATTGTTATTGAAGGTGTTCAGTGCCTTAAAAAAATCACAAAGTTACGAATTCCTTTGAAATGTTTCTTCCGATTGTGTTGAATATATACACTCTATAATAATGGCGCTCACAGAATACTTAGCAATCATGGCAATCTGTAAATAGATGTGGTGCAATTATTTGAAAATAGTTTGATATTTTGATATATATTGATTAATTTCGTCTAAATCTTTTTTATCTGTTTTTGGAGATTTGAATGAAATAATTATTTATTTAATATTAATACCATAAGGTGAATGTGCATTCATACCTGCGAAAGTTCAGGTACGATTCGCGTATCTCAGTAAATTGATGTTTATTCGTTTACAGTTTAAGGCAAAACAAATCACAGTTTCTTGCACTGTTAAAAAAAATTATGTTCATTTACAGTAAGTAGTTTTGTCAATTGGCATTATACGGAGACTTCTTTATTATACAGCAGATTCTTTGTTACACAGCAAAATTTTCCCTTGTGCATCAACAGCAGACCTGCTGTAACTTTGCAGAGAATAGGAACGTAACCATTTACACTGTAAAAACCTTGAGCAACATGGTGTTGGGTAAGGTTATTTCTCCCAGAATTGGTCAGTATTTACCACAACTGTTCACATATTTTGGCAAAAAATTATCTTACATTGGGCAGCGGTAAACCAACTGTGGAACCTGTTGATATGTTGATCAGTGTTGGGCAACATATCAACCGTGTTTGCCCAATATTTCTTACAGTGTAGAAACGGCATATTTCTGTATATTCACAGGAAAACCTCAAAACACCAATTTCTGCTGTAAATTTTGGATTGTTTTCAACAACAAAAAACTGCTGTGAAGTCACACAATTTTTACAGTGTGTGTGAATATTTAGGTCCTGGTTAGAAAAAAAATTGACAAGAGCCTTAAGTTTTCATGTAAGAAAGAAACGAAAGCACATATTATACTGAACAATTTCTTTTTGATATCTTTGTTACTACCGATCACGACATTAAAGATTATGTTCTCGTAGAATTGTCCTCATATAATTGACATTCCGTCAATATCAGCTAGCATTTTAAAATATAAGGCATGATTTAATAAATACTTTAGCTTTTCCTTAAACCATCAATCTTTAAAATAAAAATAGGCTTTAAAAATAATTATTATTTTCTTGGTGCAGATAACCTGTTTATTTGCAAACACTGTATTTTTTTGTTGTTCGCAACCCACAGTATATTCTGAAATAAAAATTTAACTATGAAAAAGTAATTACCATACTCCTATTGTAGAGCCGAATGCGGGGAAAGCAATATTTTCCGAACCCCTTGCGTCTCTCGCCGTAAGCTAAATTAGGGTTATAATCCCGTGTAAGCTGGCCGATCCATTTGCGTCTGTAACAGTATCGAGTCCGCCGCCAGAGGCCAAAAAAAAACCCACCGCATCACGTCGTGAAAGCATACGTTATTACATGATGTATTGTGGGTTCAGTTGCTGCTATTTTTGTGTACCTTTTTTGCATACGGAAAGCAATGAAATAAATAAATGCATAAATAAATGCATAAATAAATAAAAACATTTTTCGTATTGTCATGTAAAACTTACTTACTGTGAAGCTGACGATGGTATCAATCTTACCTAAACAATAATTTTGTCTGAGGTGCTGTCACCTTTAAGAAAAGTGAAATAATTTCCAGTTCGAAGACAACTCTTTCCTTAAATCTGAATGAATGCGGAAATTCTGAATGCATGATGTTCACTATTCTCTCGTTAACAACACAGCTTAAAAAGATATAACGTTCACAGGTTGCTTGCTAAAATGTATACATCTTGATACGTTGGAGAGACTAAACATACGCGTTTAAGCAATTTGTCAACATTACCATTGACAGTTGTACGTTCCCTTTAAAAATACGTAGGCCTATAGGGCGTCACATCAATTTCTCTTTGTTGCAGTTATGTCATTTTAAAACTAAACACTAATTTCAAGGTTCTGTGAGATTGTCATTGGATGTGGTTAATGCCTAGTTTTGAAAAGGGAAAAAGAAAAGGCAATATAATAACTCAGTTATAGTGTTATATTTGCGCCGTTCAAAGTGTGAGAATAGAATAGGAGCGTTCATGATACGCTTTGTTTTCTCGATCACACTCTTAAATTTCATCATAATTAGAATGTGTGCAGTAGTTGCCCCTTTCATTATGGTTGATAATACTGAGGCAGTCTTGCGGAACAGGCACGGCCGGAGACCAATATTGATAATTGGTTTGTGCGCTATCAATAATTTTACCAAGGTAGTTTCTCGGAACACCCATGTCCGGAAACAGTTGTTAACTAGTAGTAATTTTTGTTGGAAAATAAAAACTGCTCAAAACAGTCAGTAAAAACATATGCTTTCGCTGTCTTATCAGTATCTTGTCCACTGTCATGTCTTATGGGGGAATAATTAGAATGTGTGCAGCAGTTACCCCTTTCATTATGGTTGAACGTGTGAGGGCGCATAACAATACCAGCGTTGCATAATTGCTCTTGTTTTCAAGGAACCAAAGCTGATGAAAGTATAACAGACCAAATCAAGGGATCCCGGCCAAACTCGGAAGTTCACACGCCAAACCGAACACCTAATGTTTATTACAAACGTACATCCAGTCCAGTTGCCCTTGTTTTCAATACCCGAATAACCGAAGCTGATGAAAGTATCACAGACCAAAGTAAAGGAATCGAGCGTCACTATTACTGGAAAAAACAAAATGCTGATGATTTGTAGTTTTTTAGTTATAAAAGAACAAACAATAATAATGTGGACTTATATAGCGCACTTATCCACCAAACTGGTGCTCAAGGCGCATTATATTATTACGCATTATATTATTGCTCATCAGGCAATTATGGTAAAGTGTCTTGCTCAAGGACACAAGCACCACGGTCGCGGTTGGGATTTGAACCCACATTCTGACGACTCAACCATCAGAACACAAATCCAATGCACTAAACTGCTCGACCATGGCACTCCATAAACAACGAGACCATTTTGAGATATCTGTTGGCTATGGGGCTATTTACAGAAAGTAGCAGTTACAACAAAATCAATACAAGAAAGGTCGTTTCTTTCCCCTGGTAATCTATACAAAAGCTTATTGTGCCGAAAGTTAATTGTTTATCCATTAAACAAATCACTACTGAATTCCAATCCAGATACATTACTGAATTTTATCTACATGAAACTGTCACAGCGTAGTCTATGTTTATTTTATTTTATTTTATTTTTTAAGAAACTGGGACATTCATGACGCAATGAAAGCATAATATTATCAAAATGTACATCACAATTGAATATTACCACTAATGTTTCCACAAATTTGATTTGAACTAAGCCTAATCCCAGTTTAAACTATCTTCCATCCTTAGTTAAGGAATACTCGGTCTCGTTAACAAGGAATTTTCCTCTAATTTGCAAACGCGATTTGACTTGTTAACTGCATCTAAACTTTAAGTATACTGATCAGCAGTATAAACGACATGATAAACATCCTAATAAATAGCAACACGAAGGGGAAATCAGACCAAATAATACGGGCTTTCCCTCCTGCATCGACGGAGGATGGAAATTGCTTGCCTGTGTCTCCATGGTGACTAAGTGACGGCGCACGGTGAAGGAGATAAACACTCATGACAGTTCTCCGTCAGCTCCGAGGCCGCGCATGCAAATTTCTCCCTGAGTGGAGTGAGCGCGCGTGAGCCGAGCGAGTTACGGGGGGAAAGCTCGCCTGGCGTTCCCACAGCTATCTCCGACGGATGCGCCACAAAAGTCCGTGGCCGAATCCAAAGCACGCGACTCCGTGACCATACACGAAATGAAATCATTTGGAAAAGAATTGTTTCTGTATACACACATATATTTTTCGATTTGACAGAAAAGTGGATGAGCAGAGAATCTGCTTAAACACGAATGTACACTGTTATTGATATTGAGAATCATTCGTGTGCGAATGTGAATACCCTTTTTTTAATAGGCCGCTATATCATGCAAAGATGAGTAATATATTTTCTTTGTGTTATTTCAAAACTATCATCCATAACACGAAGGCGAACATGGGACAAATATGATGTTGCCTCCTTGGCATCTTTTAAAAACTACAATGATCATGAATTAAGTTATATTTGGTGGATCAAATTCTGTATGTTACTAACAGTGTTACGTATACGTTATGTCTAAAGGCTAGATACAATGATTTGTAAAAACCCCTATACACTTTTGATATTCACTTGGGGGTAAGGGATCGCCGATTTGCATAAAAGTTACTTGGTGTAAAGCTGGTGATGTTAACAAACGTAAATAAATACTGTTTGTGGTGACACCATGTGAAAATTTTCACATTATTTAATTATCCTTTTCAAAATACAAAACTTCAACTGTTAGTTATCAAACATCTCTTGAAATAATTATATCTAAGGTGGTATCATTGATTTAATTTTTGCGCAAGTCGAGATCTAATTCAGCTTATAACAGCTGATACTTTCACTAGTCGGGTAATAATATAATGCGCCTTGAGCACCAGTTTGGTGGATACATCTAATTATTTTAGATTTCTATGTAATTGTTTTATGATTTTTAGAACATTTTATATTTATTATTGGTTGTTATCGGGGTTTATTTAATGGGGGATCCTGATATATTCTTCCGTCTGGGACAGGAAGAAAGTTTTATCTCTAACACCAACGGTTAATTAAGGTTATGTTTAGGGTAGTCCGAATGCTTCTTCCGTTCACAGTCTCCTATTTTTAGATTGAATAATTATATAATTAATTTGTCGCTGTGAGCCAATAGTGAAGATGATTTGTATGTAAAGTTGAAAGCGGAGGGATTTTCTGGAAGAGAGAAATCATAGGTTTACGAGTTAGAGAATTTGCTCAACATGTAAAGTTATGTTATTTAGCGTGTAATAATAATAATAATAATAATAATAATAATAATAATAATAATAATAATAATAATAATTATTATTATTATTATTATTAATGCACGTAAAAAAGAATGCGCCTTGAGCACCACTTAGTTGGTGGATACGTGCGCTATATAAGTCCACACATTATTATTATTATTATTATTATTATTATTATTATTGTTGTTGTTGTTGTTGTTGTTGTTGTTGTTGTTGTTGTTGTTGTTGTTGTTGTTGTTTATTATTATTTCTTAAAACATTTCACGTAAACCTTAATTAATAAAAATCTCAAAACTTCCTTTATGTAAATGAAGTGGGTGATGGTACCAAACATCCTGAGAAATTATCCCGTCTGAGATGTTGTCATACTTGAGAAAACGTGAAATGTACCATGAATTTTGAAATGAATCACAGCCGTGATTTATTTTCACATTAGAATGCATGAAAACAAATATGAATGCACTTTCACTATTGTCTTGATAACAGCATAACGAAATAAACACATTTCCAAATAAACACATTTACCAATGGTGTACAATTCCTTTAATAAGCATACATCACAGAAAGAATCATCCCAAATAAATATTAGACGGTTGCATGCAGTATTCAAATGTCATCAAATTTGCCACCCAGGGGTTCCTCAAATAGACACGTTACGTAATATTTGCCGTGGTGTATTATTCCCATCGGCGCATAAAATAAATGAATAGTATGAGCATGCGATTAGCTTCAATGTAGATGGTTTGTAACCGCCAAGTGTATAAATTAGTTAGACAGACACACTGAATTGTATAAAAATGCTTTTTTGTTTGTCCATTTCATTAGGGGTAATATTTTTTATGAACCTAATCCATTTGATGAATTTAAAAACGTGGCCAAATCGTCTGTGATTATTCACGTCGTAGTTTAATGGTTGTGTTTAGACTGGCGCGACAGTTCTTTGGCGGTCGATATATCTCCATTGCCAACGCGTATTTTCTGTGCTCAAATTTTAAAAAATATTATTCTGGATTTATGATGGTGTGTAGATGATGCAACGATTACGATGACGATTTTGTTAATGATAATGATGATTGCACAAAACATGTAGCAATTTGTAAATTGTAAATTGTAAATTGATTTTTAACCTTGTTTGATATTTATTCCAAATTACAAACAAAATTACATTTAAAAAAAACCGTTTTGCTATTGCAGTGGTTATTTGGTTAGCGTTTTGTCTTTTGAATTGGACGAACAGTCGGTTTTGTCGAGAGAAAGAAACTATTTGATTACATATTGAATTTAAAATAACTATAATTTTACGATTACACATTACTGAAAAGGAGTGCATGCCAGGCCTAATTGTCATGTTTAGAACTAGATTTTGCTGGGTTCTTTAACAAATTTCAATATCACATTGAACTTCATGTAAATATATTCACTTTTCAGAATGAGTTGATGAGAGCAATCCCTACATTAAATGAGGATTCACAAAACGATTACCATTATACAGATATATGTTCATAAAGGGAAGGTTCAGCATAGGTTTATGTTGGCAAAACTGCTTGTCCATGAATACTAATTCTCTTTGAGCCAAGATTTATATCAAATAACCACTCTATGGGAGTTTCAGCTTACTACGTTATGCCATTAACGAGAAAAATAGTGAAAATGCTCAGTCAGATATGTTGTATTAATGCTTTCGTGGAATTTAGGGAAGAGCACTCTTTCCTAAATTAGAAATGGAAATAATTTGACTCTTCGTTAGACAAATAAATACAATTTATAGAGAATATTGATACCATCGTCCGTCAGGTTTACACCAACTGGAAACTTGTGTTTGGTTTGAAAGTACAATTCTCGCTTACAAGGGATTAGTTTTGGCAAACAATAGATATAGGAAAACTTCTATAGGTAAGACAGTGAGGCATCCCTTTCAGTAAGATCAACATCCCATCCCGGTATGTGATTTTTTGGCTTCTTATAGTGTTTGTTTGTCACCACCGATTACATTTTGAGCTTCGAGACGACAGCACTTGCTCCCTGCGTGCCATTGTTGAGAAACTGCTTTGTAATTTCCTTACAATGTGTTTTTAATGAGATTTTTGTTTTGTTACATTTGATGACCCCCCCCCCCCGCCTTCTGCTCGTGGCAAACTGTCGACCCACAATGAAATAAGACAATGTGAGGTTGCGTGTGGAATATGCACGGGTTAAATAAAACAATCATGTTGGCTCTCTCGATGAGAGACAACAACCTTACTTGATGGACTTATCGTGCACTGCAGTGGTGCTGACACTCGGCTTCCGCCGTCAATAATGCGTTCACTCACGGCCTTAAAACATTTTTTTCCCAGTGAGTCTGGAACAATGCGACCGTAAAACGCCGCCGAGCGCCTATTGTGAGGGCAAAGCAAAACAAATATGCCTGCGTAATGAGCTAAATTACAAAAATGATAAGGGTTACCAGTGATTATTACAATATGATCACGGCGGTGTTTGCCATAGCAAAACATAGCAAAGCCGCAGGCTTATTTACTCGAGATTTCTCTTTGTCGAAGAAAGATATCAATAATGTTAATCATAATCATATCACGCCCCATCAGACACGTCCGTCAGTTCAACCACTTGTTACGTGCATTTGCCGTCTCAGCCAATCGAAATCTGGCCTCCGGATTGCAAAGCAATTATCTCACCAATGGCCAATTAGATCGCTCGTTAGTCCAGCAACTCTCCAATCACGGCGACAGACACGGACCTTAAATCAGGGACGACTCTCTACAGTCCAGTCATTGACGTCGTATCGCCTGCGAGATTCCAGCATTACACGCAGTGATTTTTAAGGATTCCATTTGAAGGGAAAGAATTATTAGCTCTTCATCAGTCGCCCAAATGAACGGACTGCGACTGAATCTTCCCGACACGTCTTTGACGGACATGGAGAGGGTCTTGGACCATGCGTCGGCGATGCATGTTTCCTCCGAATCGCTACTTTCCCACGCCGTACTAAGCGGAAAGATGGTGCAATCTCCGATCAATCACTGTGAGTACATGCTTTCATTATTATTTATTCTTCTTCCTTCGTCTTTAGTAACTCCTTTTCAAACAAATTATCTTTATCTATTCAATTAATCTGAATTTAATTGTTAACATGGGCTTTTTAGTTTCGCTGAACATTTTAAAAGAAAATTTGCAAACGAATTTAATATCAAGCAGCAACTTTCATCAAGACAAATCAAACATTTAAAGTACTACAATATAAGATGCAAAAAATGAACTGTAAAGCAATATTACAACAAACAAAATGATATTACCTAAAGCCTAAATAACTATATAAATAAACAAATTCACATGAGAACATAGGAGATGATACTATTTTGTATAGGAGCAGCTTATAACCTTCTCAGAATCATTATTAATTTGTAGATAGTTGTAATTTCTATTTAAAAGGTATATGGCCTAGATATATCAATTGTAATTAATAATATAAACATTTTCGACCAGCTTACTTGGGGGTAAAGCCACTTCCCTTGAAATACTTGTTTTCTGATATGCTGGCACTTTTAACAAAGGCGAAATAATTTCCTGCCTGAATTTAGGAAAAAAAGTACTCTTTACTAGATTCCGCGTTAGGATGAATACGAACAATCTGAATGCATTTTCACTTTTTTGTTATTAATGTAATAAGCTTAAACTTTTACATGTTTTTTGTACTATCTTGTTTCAAAGAGAAATTAAGCATAGGCCATACGTCACATCCCTTTTCTTATTTGTCCATCCATCATTTTTGGTTTAAATCTGAACATTGCTCTTTTCCTAGTAGAAAGAAAGTAAATTAATTATTTCACAAAATAAATTACCAGAGAATTGATAAAGAGTAATTAGGTAAATAAAAGAATTTATGACGCAGTATGACAAATGTATTTTTTTTCTTGTCAAGTCCTGTGGACTTTGAACAATGCTTCTGTGTATCAATTTGTAAAAGATCTCATTCTCAACTTGTTAAACTGACCTAACAATGTCTGTTGAACAGCGTAAAAAACACTCGGGATATAAATCTTTAAATGAAATATATTGTCGAAATTGATAGTTGGAATTATTCTTTTTAACAGACTTGATCATTTTCATACCGTCTTAGATTTTATCATTGTAATAATTCACACCACTGTAATTGGCTAATTTAACAGATTCCAAGATTCCATGAAAACACTTAGAGGTATATAGAGGTTGGTAGAGGTAGCGATTATATCTGAAGAGATGTGTCTTTTTCTATGAAATAAAAATCCTAAATTGGACAAATTTAACGAAGGGATCTTTTGCTGTCCAATAAATTGCCATCCTTTCATGGATCAGACTTTTGCACATGATTTTTTGTTTCCCATAATTTTCTTCGAAACAGCTGTAACGTTATCATCTTTAAATTTTATATGTGAGCTTTATAAGAACTCTGTATTATTATTTGTTTTAAACAAAAATGACATTATCAAGATAGCACAAACAAACTTACGGCAACTGCATTTATATGACACTTAACACTGGTGCCAAAAGCGGGTTTAGGGGAAATATTTGGCGACAAATCGAGGGATGGAAATGGGCAACCAATAAGGAGTAACTATCAGGTGTACCTGCGAAATGAAAGTTAACTTTAAAAAACACCCTTCAAAAATGTCCTTTGACTTCTTTTGAATATCTGTTTGGGGAAGTCAATATACATTAGTATTATTATATTTTTTTTGTTGCATTTTATATCATTTATTGATCAAGTACATTACTTAAATTTCTGATTTTCTTTATAGTCTATTTGGGGAAAATTGAGGAGGGGTAATTTGGGCCCTTTTAGTTCTAAACTGTGAAATTTTGTTCCCCTTATTCTCTGGTTCCAGTGTGAAGAATGTTTAGGGATCCATTTTTTAGGAATTCATCTTCACTCCATCTGAATGGTAAAGGGATGGATATAACACCGGTTTTTGTTGCCAAAACTGCTTCTATGAGTATACTTACTCTCTTTGAATCAAGATATACATTAAAGGGAAGGTACATCATTGGTAATGTTGACAAAACTGCTTCTATGAGTATACTTACTCTCTTTGAATCAAGATACACATTGAAGGGAAGGTACAGCATTGGTAATGTTGGCAAAACTGCTTCTATGAGTATGCTTACTCTCTTTGAATCAAGATATACATTGAAGGGAAGGTTTAGCATTGGTCATGTTGGCAAAACTGCTTCTATGAGTATGGTTACTCTCTTTGAATCAAGATATACATTGAAGGGAAGGCACAGCATTGGTAATGTTGGCAAAACTGCTTCTATGAGTATGCTTACTCTCTTTGAATCAAGATATACATTGAAGGGAAGGCACAGCATTGGTAATGTTGGCAAAACTGCTTCTATGAGTATACTTACTCTCTTTGAATCAAGATATACATTGAAGGGAAGGTACAGCATTGGTAATGTTGGCAAAACTGCTTCTATGAGTATGCTTTAGGCATAGGCCTATTCTCCTTGAATCATGATATAAATAAAACAACCAACCTGTGAAAGTTTAAGCTTTTCATGTTGTGTTGTTAACGAGAACATAGTGAAAATGTCTTCAGATTTTTCGTGTTGAATATAATGTGGAATTTATTAAATTGTACTCTTTTTCGATAAAATTATTGGTAGCAATTTTACTTTTCTTATAAAAACAAATTATTTCTAGGGAAGGTTTATAGCATAATCACCAAGTAATGTTTAACGTATTTGATGAGTAGGTTGTTTTAAAGGGACAGTTTCGTCACGATCAGCAGGGCATGGAATCGGAGTGCTAGTTTTAGATTAACTCAGTGACTGTATGATAAGGTCATATTACTGTTGGTTGCTACTGTATAAATGAGCCAGTAATGTTCAGTCATTTTGTTTATCTTAAACCAGGACATTGATTCCATGCCCTGTCGAAAGACTTCTCTGATAGTGACGATACTGTCCCCTTTAAATAACCACTTTTAGATATTTCCTTTGGATTGATGTTAATGACTTATTAGTTGTCATACTGCCACAAAAGGCTTTCAATGCTATCTTAAAGTCGCCTGTGAAGTTTTTTTCCACAGACACTCGGACAGCACTGAGTATACAGTGCTATATGCACGTCGGTGTAGAGCAAAATTAAATTAATAGCTTAAATTGAGTATTGAGTTTGATTATCCAATAATCAACGAGGGATTAAGTTCACTAATTAAGTTGACGGTACGCCAAAGACTTAAACCACAGGGGGGGGGGGGTATTGTGTGATGTATTCTAACTTTGTATTAAGCAAATTTATTTTAAAGTGAAGGTACAACATTGGTGTTTAGAAAGGTACCTTTATTTCTACCCTCTAGGTTTAAATATAACATCAAACTACACTCACTGGCCAAAAGTATTGCAACATGCTCAAAATAGCACTTTACAGTAACAGGTGAGATGATCATTTAATCTGATTTCATCGATCGTGTATTACATAATTTCCGAGCAAGAACAGTAAAAAAGAACATTGACTTCAAAACACAGGCACTTTCAAGAAGTCTTAAGTAGTATAAATAAAATAAAATAAATTATTGTAACACAGTTCTCCAAACTGAACTTTGGTGTGTGTTGCAATACTTATGGCCAGTGAGTGTATATCATCAAAATATAACATCAAACTATATCATCAAAATATAACATCAAACTATATCATCAAAATATAACATCAAACTATATCATCAAAACAACGAAAAACTGTTGCATATCTTAGGCCAAAAAAAAACGTCTCCGGTTTCTGGTCTCCGCGTGCGTCGTCTCAGACCCACGCGTCAGCGTTTTTAGTTTTCTTTTTTCTTTTTTTCTATTTTGCTATGAAACGATATCCAATTGCAGCCAAAATTGCTGGATCGATTGGAATTCTGCCGTGCCGTGTTTTAAATCACTTTTTCACATAGGCGCATGAACGTTTGCCCGATTTGTGAGGCCTCTCTTATAGCCACCATACTTTGTATATGGGAAATTTGGTCTGGTTCCAATAACCGCGTATATCATACATTATGTATTTCACTGGTTGACAAAAAACAACAAAATAAAAAAACCCAAAACCCAGAAAAAGTCCGTCATCCCACCGATTTTGAAGCCGACCTATGACCAGAACCCAGAGACTTGTTGGCCTTATCTAGCAAAACACTTCAGACGAAAACGTGTTAGTGTTTATACATGTACAAACTTTACACCGCTATAAGTTTTTAGATAAGATTTCATTAATTTGATAATCTGGTAATACCAACAAGTTTGTGAATTTCCCGACTGACACTATTTTGCCAACAAATGGGGGCGGCCACCCCTCTGCCCCATCCCCTTTGGCTACAACACTGATCTTTAACATAACATTGTACATTGCATTTAGATTTGTTGTATTCATTCTAACGTTTAAATTTAGGAAAGATTACTCTTTCCTGAAATAATTCCACTTTTCAGCACCTGAGACAAAATTATTTTTTTTAGGGAAGATTGATACCATCAATAGTTTTACCTTAATAGCTTAATAGTTTCACACTACAATTTAATGGTTTGGATATTATTAAATAATCATTTCTACACCTTACCTTTAAAATCAAGTGAATTATATTTTGTCTACTTCTGAAAGTTTACCTTCCTTTTACAACCACAAATGAAGGGAAAATAAGTATTCATACGGAATAAACATTATTTTGATAAAAAAACGAAAACAGCAATTGAGTGTTAACATGGAGGAAGAAAACCTTCCTCCATGGTGTTAAGGTGTACGACAATATTCCTTCTGCCGAATTTGAGGTCTCCGTTTCCAGAACCAGCACACGAGCCTTTATTTTGTTGGCAAGTTAAGGCTTAATTGCTTAATATTTCAAAGTGAATGCAACATATGTTACAATTTGGATTGCGACGGATTCAAAGGTGAGCTGCATTTTCACCAATTTATTTGTGGTTTTCCAAATTGGCTTAACTAAAATCTCATTAGGAAATAACGGAACATAGTTGTTTATTTTTTTCAAATTAAATAATGAGGACAAATTGAACTAATTGTATTTGTGTTGTTTCTCTCCGTACAGCCAACAAGAACGAGTGCGATCCTCACGGTCATCCGGGAGAGAAGCTACCGTACAGTACCACTAATGAGGTCAGCAGCACGCCGACGACTACGGGGAGCCCGACCGGAGACGGGCAAACCAATCTCGCCATCTCGGTGAGTGACGACGATAAACAGGTAAGATGTGAAGACAAGGAAACAAACAAACAAACAAACACCCCGTCAACCAATCAAACAAACAATCAAACAAAAGGGAAGGTACAACATTAGCAATTATCTGATAACACAATTACCGAGACATTATCCGAAAGGTTACTTAAAGTGAAGATGTCATTCAAAAGTATCTTGATTCAAGGAATGAAGCAAAAGGCCTATACTCAAAGAAGTAGGTTTGCCAACATTGCCAATGTTGTACCTTCCCTTTAAAAAGAATTATTAGGCACAGCATAGTATTAAAAAACATAAAATAATCACAGGTTTGAACATAATTTTTCTTTTTTCTTTTTCTTTTATTTTATTACATTTTACACTGGCAATCAGATTACATCAATTAAATATAAAACCAACCCCTAATAAACTACAAATACACAAAAATTCATTTTAAACAAAGCCAGTGAGTGGTAAGATAGAACAGGTGACCAGCACCTCTACAAGGCCATCCTACCACATCCTGTCTGAGGTGCCATCATTTTAGTAATATTATTCTCCATCTGAATGTGCATCTTGATACGGCCACAAATCTACGGTAAAATGCATATGGAGTTCGTGTTTGCCGAGTGGATGGAAATCTCAAAATGTTCTATTGGACGAGGAAGAAATGCCAATGCCCCCCACAAGTCCGGCCCGGGATGTTCATTATTCGTCCAGAGCTGTACATTTTCCAATGACAAACCGATAATTCTATGATCAAACAACCAGTTCTAATAGCACCACCTGTTCCTAATGATGTAAAAGAAAATGGGTATATTCTCAAATAGATGAATTATATTGTTTGTTGATGTTTTTTGTTTGTTTGCTTTTTATTTTTATTATTTTTTATTTTTAAATCTTCAATTAATGGGATAATGGTGATGGTGGTGGAGTTGATAACAAATATGAACCCTTTTCATCCCCACTTCCTACCTTTCAGGGGGCTCAATTCCGGGGAGGGGGTGGGTATATTTACCCCCAGTAAGGGAGGGTGACCAATGCAATGATCCCAACTAATTTTGTCATTTTTATTGCATCAGTGTTCTGAACCATTTGAAATAGATCTGGACACTTTAAGCTCTCCATTATTGTATGTATACAAATTTGATCCACATTTGCATCACAGAGCATGTACAAACCCCGAAAGCTTCCTGGGTCATTGGGCAGGCCCCAGACCCCAAACTGTTTTGGTTTTGCACTCACCTGACTTAACCCCTCCCCCCCACCTTGTTCAAAATGACATTGGAGCCCTTGCTCATCTTAATCTCATTAGAATCCTTTCATGTTAATGATGCAAAATCTAAACACATTTGTAAAACCATTTCGTGTGTTTACACGAAGGTCAAACAGAAGCGACACCGGACACGCTTCACGCCTGCGCAGTTGAACGAATTGGAGAGGAACTTCGCCAAGACTCACTACCCAGATATCTTCATGAGGGAAGAAATTGCCATGCGCGTTGGACTCACCGAGTCACGTGTTCAGGTAAGAAGTTTAATTTATTTAAATTTTGTTTACATTTAAAAAATTAATAAATAAAGTGAACATCCCCATTATGAGATCGTTTATCCAGAATGGTGTGGTATCAAATTGTGATTTTTTTTTCACCAATTTTCCTCACTCTTCTTTTTTGAACACAACACAACTTTGTTCTGATTGACCCTGGCTTACCTTGAAGGCCAAATGTTTGACTTAAAAGAAGACAAGGAAGATATTTCTATTATTAAAAAAAATGCGAGAAGTAAACACAATAGTGTTATTCTGGAGGAAAACTCTCAAACAATAAAGTAGGAACAAGAACATTCAATCCACACAATGACTGCGCTGAGATTCGAACCAGGGACCATCGGAGGTTAAACGCGATGAAAGTACCTCTATATGCCAACTTGGCCGATTATGGGCTTTCTCTTTTTTATAATCACAAGTTTTCCCTGAAAAGAAAAAAATGTCCGCACAGGTGTCGGATTGACTCGGTACCGGCTCAGAAATGTCTGACACTGATTCTTTGCTCGCCTGCGGTTTCTTGGACGCAGTTCCTTGGTCTGTTACCTGTGATATTTCGAATCTTAATAGCGCATCAATGTTCAAGTTTGCTGTTGTTCACTGGGTATAAAATGGTCTATATGTATAAAGCATGATTTCAGTTAACATGATGATAGGCTATTTGTACTTCTGGTGTAAGCCTATCGTCTTTTCTTAATTTCATGTCAAGGGCGGAGTAATTAATTTACATGCAACGCGCATTTGGCAGGCGAACACTTACCGGTACGGCAGTAATACATGTTTTATGCAGTCTTTAAAAAAAATGCTTTCATTAGTCGCTAATTTCAGATGATAAGTTGGATTAACGACTTCCAAGTGAATCCTATGGAATGTATTTCTCTAACAAATTATATTAATTTGCTGACATTTTTAAAGGCTGTAAATTGGCCGCACGACCTCACAATTATGCTGTTGTCATCCCGCTATTCAGAGCGGAGTTCGTCGCGTGTGTTGGGGTACATCCATTTCCCTACACGGGTTAAATTGACATAACAAAAGCGTACCTTATCTATCAAATAATATTTTTTCCATGCGAATCCTTATTTTCCCGTAATTTTTTTTTGGGGGGGGGCAGGGGTAACATCTGTACAATGCTTGTCTCCTAGTTGGAACAAACGTAGGTCTATGTGTTGTTAAGACAAAGACATATTGCCCAGAGTGGGATTTGAACCTGCAACCTCCATGTTGACGTACCTGCGCTCTACCAACTGAGCTGTCTACAGTCATTGAGTTAGAGGTATCCCTGTGTTGTGGATATCTTTATTGTAGGGGAGGGCTAGTTATAAATTAAATTCTTCTAAATATGTTATTTACGGGGCATAGACAAAGAATAGAAGATTTAACAATATTTTGGTAAATTATTTTGTAAAATATAATCATATAAAAGTGATTTACTTTCCTTTAATAAGGGGGATCTTTGGATGTATTTGGCATACATTTTTATCTTATCTTTGTCCCGTTTACATCTTGATTCAAAGAGTGTGAAGATGTTTCGGCAGCATTACCAATGTTGTGCCCTACCCTTAAATACCCATGTATACGCTATACATTAATGTGCTCGCTAAACCCATGTTATACACCCTTAAATACCCATGCGTACGCTGTATATTCATGTGCTCGCTGCACCCATGTTATATACCCTTAAATACCCATGTGTACGCTGTACATTCATGTGCTCGCTGCACCCATGTTATACCCTTAAATACCCATGCGTACGCTGTACATTCATGTGCTCGCTGCACCCATGTTATATACCCTTAAATACCCATGTGTACGCTGTACATTCATGTGCTCGCTGCACCCATGTTATATACCCTTAAATACCCATGCGTACGCTGTACATTCATGTGCTCACTGCACCCATGTTATACACCCTTAAATACCCATGCGTACGCTGTATATTCATGTGCTCGCTGCACCCATGTTATATACCCTTAAATACCCATGTGTACGCTGTACATTCATGTGCTCGCTGCACCCATGTTATACCCTTAAATACCCATGCGTACGCTGTACATTCATGTGCTCGCTGCACCCATGTTATATACCCTTAAATACCCATGTGTACGCTGTACATTCATGTGCTCGCTGCACCCATGTTATATACCCTTAAATACCCATATCCATGCGTACGCTGTACATTCATGTGCTCACTGCACCCATGTTATATACCCTTAGATACCCATGCGTACGCTGTACATTCATGTGCTCGCTGCACCCATGTTATACCCTTAAATACCCATGTGTACGCTGTACATTCATGTGCTCGCTGCACCCTTAAATACCCATGTGTACGCTGTACATTCATGTGCTCGCTGCACCCATGTTATATACCCTTAAATACCCATGTGTACGCTGTACATTCATGTGCTCGCTGCACCCATGTTATATACCCTTAAATACCCATGTGTACGCTGTACATTCATGTGCTCGCTGCACCCATGTTATATACCCTTAAATACCCATGTGTACGCTGTACATTCATGTGCTCGCTGCACCCATGTTATATACCCTTAAATACCCATGTGTACGCTGTACATTCATGTGCTCGCTGCACCCATGTTATATACCCTTAAATACCCATGTGTACGCTGTACATTCATGTGCTCGCTGCACCCATGTTATATACCCTTAGATACCCATGTGCACGCTGTACATTCATGTGCTCGCTGCACCCATGTTATATACCCTTAAATACCCATGTGTACGCTGTACATTCATGTGCTCGCTGCACCCATGTTATATACCCTTAAATACCCATGTGTACGCTGTACATTCATGTGCTCGCTGCACCCATGTTATACCCTTAAATACCCATGTGTACGCTGTACATTCATGTGCTCGCTGCACCCTTAAATACCCATGTGTACGCTGTACATTCATGTGCTCGCTGCACCCATGTTATATACCCTTAAATACCCATGTGTACGCTGTACATTCATGTGCTCGCTGCACCCATGTTATATACCCTTAGATACCCATGTGTACGCTGTACATTCATGTGCTCGCTGCACCCATGTTATATACCCTTAAATACCCATGCGTACGCTGTACATTCATGTGCTCGCTGCACCCATGTTATATACCCTTAAATACCCATGTGTACGCTGTACATTCATGTGCTCGCTGCACCCATGTTATATACCCTTAAATACCCATGTGTACGCTGTACATTCATGTGCTCGCTGCACCCATGTTATATACACTTAAATACCCATGCGTACGCTGTACATTCATGTGCTCGCTGCACCCATGTTATATACCCTTAAATACCCATGTGTACGCTGTACATTCATGTGCTCGCTGCACCCATGTTATATACCCTTAAATACCCATGTGTACGCTGTACATTCATGTGCTCGCTGCACCCATGTTATATACCCTTAAATACCCATGTGTACGCTGTACATTCATGTGCTCGCTGCACCCATGTTATATACCCTTAAATACCCATGTGTACGCTGTACATTCATGTGCTCGCTGCACCCATGTTATATACCCTTAAATACCCATGTGTACGCTGTACATTCATGTGCTCGCTGCACCCATGTTATATACCCTTAAATACCCATGTGTACGCTGTACATTCATGTGCTCGCTGCACCTATGTTATATACCCATTTCTAATAGGTGGTGCCCACTCACAAAATGATACATGATGTCCTTTTAAAAAGTTCAATGGTTCAATATCTGTTCGCTGTACAATCCTCACCTCATTTGTAAAAGAAAAATATTGGCTCCGCCCATGAACTATGCAGGCGACACATTTGCTTTTAGTGTCAATATGGAATGCTCTTCAAATGTCATCTGTACCCACTCTCAGACGGGCTCCCAGACAGGCCATTATTAACTGTATCTCTCTGTGCACATAATACGATCCTGACAATTATATACAAAAAGCCATAACCTCGTTTAATCATTCCCCGTGACAACAGAAGGGGATATAAATCAAACAACGAAGATCCTGCTGACGTGGCAGCAATTTTTATGTATCATTAGAATCTTCTCCGTGTATCCATCGTGTGGCTGACTAGTACAATATAGCCCCATTCTCCCCAGTGAGTCGGGGACCATGCATACTCACCGTGTTAGATTACAGTCTGTTTTGTTCGTCGGAGATACACCGCAGTAAAAGTCACCCGGCACTTGTTGACAAGTCGGATCGTCCCATTATCTTGTCATCGGCTGGAATATAGAGTACATATACAATTCAGCTATATGCCTTATTGTACTGTGTTCTGACTGGGAGCTGTCATTCTAGGGATTATACAATCCATCTTGAACTTTCAGTCACCGCGCCCGTGATTGGATTGGAAAACAACAAACTCTCAGCCGAATGCCTTTGTTGCAATGAGAATCTCGTTCTGGAAAATATATTCTGTTTTATATGTATTTATTATTAATTTTATAAATCAAAATTATATCTTATTCTGTGTTTTGCTAGTCGCAGACAAGTGTGTACACATGTGGTAGGCCTGGAAATTCTATGACTTGTTTATGATAAATGGAGTGGTCTCCTAAACTATAGAAAATGTTTTTATCCGCAAAAAATGATATCATGTTGTTTTTGTTTTTGAAAACAAAAAATACAAAAAAAACATGTAAGTGAAATTATGTCAGAGTAATTAGACGCTCAGCGACCCATTATATGAAGCAGAGCGTTAACAGACCATTACCGTAACCACTAGTTGGCGATCCAGGGGAGGGGGATGAAGAAATCATATCCCTACCCCCATGATCTCCACCCCTGCAACACCTCCTCACCCATCTGCATGAAATAAAATGAAGCGGTCTCTAGTCCCCCGGACTAGTTTGACCCCTTATAGGCCTATAGTTAGAAGGATGAGTACGGTAATTCAAAACTAATAAATTTGTCAAATTGTATAATGCGAAACTAACTTGGTGTAAAGCTGATGATGTTTATATCAATCTTCCTTAGAAAAAATGTTGTCTGCGGTGCTTTCACTTTCATGACTATTTTCTTAATTCTGCATTAGATTATACAAACTATTATTTATGCTTTTTCACCATTTTCTCATCATGAAAAGTTTAAACTTCCACAGGTTTTTTTTTTTTTTTTTTTTTTTTTTAATTCAAAGAGAGTAAACATACATGGAGAAGAAGTTTTGATGTACCTTCCCTTTAAAATCAGTTTAAAACTTCAGCCCGTCTCCAGAAATGGTCGCATCGCGTCCGCTGCATGTCTCTGTTTCGCTGCATGTCTCTGCCCGTTGTAGAACGATATGGCCTGTCAATCAAACAGCATGGATTGGCCAAATGGGGTCACCCCATTCCATGACGACCGTCGCTACCTCGGTCAAATGCTTTAAAAATTGTTCACGGCGGCGAGGATGTTGTGACCAACAGTTCTCAGTGTTTTCAGATAGAGCTCATGGGCTATTAAATTGTATACGGAGATCAAAGTACGTAACATGTAAAAACTGCATAGGCCTATTATAAACTTGCACACCGGTCATCCCTAATTTGCCATAGTGACCAATCCGACTTTTTTCAATTTTAAGTTTTCCCGCCCACTAGTACATTCAGGAAGAGACCTACCATTGTATCTAATCCACATGCATGTATTCCTTATAGTTTTGGAGATAGAGCATGCATTCAAATGACGAATGCTCTAACTGGCTATTTTTGTAATTTGGCAAAGTGACCAATACCGCATTGGTCACTATGCCAACTTAATTCGGGATTGGTCACCATGGCAAATTAGGGACGAGTTTGCCTGCCATGAAATCACCCTGGGACTGAGACTAATATTACACCTTCTTTACGTCGTGGGGGAGTTGATTTCAAACTACTGAATACTTTATATTAACCACCCTTTTTCATTCTGTTTTCTTTTATTTCTAAGGTCTGGTTTCAGAATCGCCGTGCCAAGTGGAAGAAGCGCAAGAAGACCACCAATGTTTTCCGGTCGCCAGGATCACTACTGCCCTCACACGGCCTACCGCAGTTCCCCTCAGCTATGGGTGCCGAATCCTTCTGTAATTTCCACAGCAACGTGGACTCTCGCGGGTGGCCGACATCTATGCAGATGTCGCAGATGGGAGGGGCTCCCCCGACCCTGACCTTACCGCCGACATTGCCCCGTCAGGGTATTGGCCAATCACTGTCTCAGATGGGTGGAATGGGCGGGTCAAACGGCATCGGACAGTCGGCGTCCAACCTACAGAATCTCACGGGCGGGCTGTCAATGTCGGGAAACAACCCGATGCAATCCATGTACCAGCCGAATTTCGGCGGGGTCGCCACGGCTTCGTCGGCGGGCGGAGTCATGCCGAGTTCACCGAACGGCAACAGCAACATGTCCATGGCCGGGGATTTCTCGTGCTCTGCGGTAACGAGCGACGGCGGGGACATGTGGAGAGGAACAAGCATCGCGTCGCTTCGGAGGAGAGCATTGGAACATACAGCAACTATCAACGGCATTTTTAGATGATTGTTGACTTTTTTTCATTGTGATATACTTCAGAAATATTATATCAGTATATAAACTACGACAGAGACGACAAGGCCACATAATGGTCTTAACTTTATGATAGAACAATTCGGTTTCGGTTAATTGCGTCCAAACACGGGTTTAATCATGAAACCGCAAAAGCATCTTTGAGGTAAACACACACACACACACACACACACACACACGTACTCATTTTTGTATCCTTGTGGAGACATCTATTGTTCTTTTCCTTTGTTCCTGTACTTAAGCATTTCCTCATAGGGTTTGTACACAAAATTCCATGTGGAGACCCGAGGGTCTTTAGAATTACCCTGTGGAGACCCATTGTTCTTGCTTTCCCTTTTCTTATAGGACTCCACAAGGGAGCGAATTCCCGTACACCCTCACACACATTGATTTGTGGGGTATTCCTAATTTGTTCGTTCTATTATCCCTTTTCCTTAGAATTCTCCTGTGGGGTACAAGATTTTCTATAGTTACCTTGTGGGATCCAATTGTTCCATTGTGTTTTGGACCCCACAACGAATCATGTACACGTTCACACCCCCCCCCCCCACACACACACCCACACACTCAGAAGATAGCAATGGGGGGTGGGGACAATTGAGGAGCAAGGTTGCAATTGGTGGGAGGGGTTAAATATATTTAGTGTAAAATCAATATTAACAAATCCTATGACCGGCCGCGAACGTCACCCTCTCCTGTTAATCCCCAACCCTCCATTCAGCAAAATGTTTCGGGTGAGAATTAGCTGGAAATGTTTTGAATTGATTTGTAATTATTGTATTTTTTTTTCTTGGAAACATTTTATTAGTAAGCCTAATCTTTAAATGATGGATGTTATTAAAGAAGTGGCAGGGAGCACAGAACAATAGGGGTGAATTTTCCACCTTGCTGCCACACCCCCTCCCCCGTTTTGTCGAAACTGTCAGTGGGGGAGATGGCAATGATTTTTAGAATGTGTGTGTCTGTGTGTGTGGGGGGGGGTGTGGGGAAGGGAAGGGCATTGGGAGAAAGGACACTTATGGCAGTCATGTTGGGGCACTTTGGCGGCAGGTTTTTTTTCTTAATGGAGGCTGCCACACCCCGGTATAACACAGCCCCATCATCCAATAACGGTATAATCTCTTTTCAAGACGTTCGTTTACGGCCGTTGCGCTTATTTCAACTGTTATTATACAAATTTAACTAGAGAAAAAAAATCTATAATTACGCAGGTGTGGCGTTGTACATAAAGTTGTTGTTGGTTAAATCTAGAGGTCACTCTATTAATGTGCAATACGGAATTAAAATATTTTTTTATCGTCATAATTATTCAATTCTATCCCGATTATCTGAAATTGTGTTGCCCTGTAATCTATAACACCTTCACCAGAAATTTTAGGGCATTTTTCAAGCCGCATTATTTTGCTTCGGAAATTGTTTTAAATTTCATTTAACAATTTGATTGTTTTGTACAAAGAAAGAGCGTACGAAGTGTGCATCGTTTTATTTATAAATTGCTACGGAGGTTTGTCTCTTGCTTTTTTTAAAAATCTTTTAATATTCTTTTTTTTCTTACCACGAAGCGCGAAGTGAGTCGATCTCAAAGCTAGGCGCGGTTCTGGAGTATCAGCAACCTCTGGATAACCGTTTTAAGATGTGTTTACCCAACACAGACAAGTGGTTGAACACTTGAGCACTTGAGTCAATATGTCATATCTCGCATAAGTAAAAAAAAATAAAATAAAAAAAATAAAAAATAAAAAAAAGTTCGTTAGTTTTAGCTACTCCAGCTGGAACAGCTCTTGACAACATCGTCACGATCAACAGGGCATGGAATCGGAGAACTATAGTTTTAGATTAACTCAGTGACTGAAAATAATACACTACACGATAAGGTCATGCCGTTGCTGCTGCATAAATGAGCCAGTAATTTTGAGTCACTGTGTTCATCTTAAATTAGGACATCGATTCCATGCCCTGTTGAAAGTCTGCTCTGATCGTGACGATATTGTCTCTTTTAATACTTGGTGTTTTTTGTAAACAGTATAGCTAATGTTTTACTTCGAGATACAATGCCGAAACTGGGGTGTTTAAAACTATACCAGTAGTGTTAGGGAAAACGTACCCAAGTATAAAACTCCATTAACACCACACTTTTTGAAGGGTGTAATAAAACAAAATTGTCGCCATTTTGTTTAATACACAAGTCTATGGAAATCAAAACGAGGCTTACTCCAAAATAGACTGGTGCCTTTCAAACTGTGGTTCACTTAATACGGTGATTATTATTCTTTATTTAATTGGAGATCAGGGAAACAGTTGAATGTGGACGCAGTGTGAAAAATGAACGATCCCTCAGAACTCAACCGGTAGTAATGTGTTTTTTGCGTAGCTGCGTAGCCTCAAAAGAGTAATTACATACACCACTGAATATCGAAGTCCCATCGGTTTATACACTGTTCAATATATCCAATGCCGCGTGTGATTGAATGAAAGTCAAGGACGTATACAATTAGTTCCTACCAGCGAAATCGACCTAAACTAATATACTTTTAGCGGGAAGCTTCATTGGATTTCGTTTTCAGGTAATATAATATGGAGCTACCTGCAGCCTCGGATATTAGTTTTAATGGTGTATCTATTGGATAAAAACACAAAATATGTGTAATATTCAGATGTAAATAATGAGCTTACTATGATAACGTTTTAATAAATATTTGTGACAGTGAATTTTAAACATAATAGATTCAACTGTGTTTGTTGTTTTTTATTTATTTCAAGAATCAATTGTTTACAATTTTGGCCTACACCATATTGCAATTAGGCCTATATACAATCGAATAAATAACTATATAAACCACAAGGGAAACTGGCTAGCACCCCCACACCCCAAACAAAAATAAGAAGACTACTACCATAGAACACCGGCAAGCTCACCCAGAGGTCGCGGGTTCAAATCCTACTCCGATAAATTATTCATTGTTTACTTCAAACAATGAATACATAAAAAATATATGTTTTTTATAACAACAGTGCATTAGTGTATGAAGTAATTTGACATAATCGAATACTATACAATTTATAAGCTAATATGGAGGAATGTTAAAAAGACCACATGTGACAGCACCTCAAATACAATTATTTGTAGGGAAGATTGATACCATAGTCAGCTTTGACACCAAGTAAGTTTTACGTAAAAAATTCTACCATTTGGTAAATTTTGAGTTACCAATTCTGTACTTTATCTTTAAAGAATGAGGTAGGCATGGGTATCCAATGACAAAAAAAAACTAAATATCTGTAAAATGGTGGTTCATTGGACTGGCTGAGACAGACACACGCCCTCATGCGTCGGCACAGGGGCGGATCCGGGCGTGCCGACAAGGGAGGGGTGTCACAAGGGAGACAATTAAATGACCAAATCAGAAACACATATTAAAGCATATAGATAAATTTACATAGGTAAATTTACATATAGGTAAATTTACATTAGGTAAATTGACATCAAGGGAAATAGGCATAGGCCTATAAGTGTGCTAAATAGGGGTCACTTGAATCGTTTGTCACCCCCACCTCCCATCCCCCTGAGATCGACCAATGATGGAAAACAAACACAAAACAAGGATAGGGAACATCCCTCGTATTACTATAAGCGCTGTATCATTATTCCTTTGTTGTTCATCCTGCATGTAATGATCCTATAAACATTCCTCCGTGGATATTATATCTCCATTCTAAGTTATTTTGCTGCTCGCCAAGGCCGGCCAAAACTCGGCGGAGGAAATTGCTTTTGTTGAGTTTCCGCGCATTGAGCCACGACGACAAATCGAAGCTGTGCTTGATGCGGCCGGCGAGTGAAGGAAAACGTATAACCCCCTGGAACGCCTTGACCCACTTCGTCCCTGTGGCAATATTTGTTGGCGAGCAGTTTCTTTATGAGAATTACACGCCTCGCGGAGCGCGTTCTCTCCGCCGCCGATGATCCACAAGTGTCTCAATGACAAATCTACAGTAATCATCTCCGTTTTCCCGCGTAGTCGATAACACGTACTTCTTTTAGTTTCTCATTGGTATATTAAAGCTCACGCAGAGCTTTTATAAAAAAAAACTTTTTTTACGAAATACCTTTTACAAAAGGGCTTTTGTACAAAGGAAGATGCTCACGAAATTATAATTATACAAATTGTACTGACCTATTTATAATAAAACAGTTGGTGCTACTTTCAATCAAAATAGAAACAAAGAAGTGTTCTGATCATCATTTATAATATCCTATTCATTTAAATTATCTCAGTATTCATTTAAAGGAAGGGTACAACTTTGGTTATATCCAGATTATCATATTAACGAATAATAATTTCTAAATTGATTCGTTTTAAAGTTGGTATCACTCATCAGAAATGATTTCGTCCGAAGTGCTTTTTATCTTTAGAGAGAGAAACAAGAAGTA
This sequence comes from Zoroaster sp. YZ-2022, assembly GCA_029582265.1. NCBI lineage: Eukaryota > Metazoa > Echinodermata > Asteroidea > Forcipulatida > Zoroasteridae > Zoroaster > Zoroaster sp. YZ-2022. Next base: position 11,237,001 of record CM055834.1, on the reverse strand, counting down.
TGTCAAATTTACACAAAGTTGCGGCAATTTTGTTAAACCAAAAAACAGAAGAAAAACCTTTTTTTACTCCCTTTATTAACGTGGGCACCTATTGAGATGATTTTTTCCCTTTTTGCCTAATATTTTTCTTAAAAACTAGAGAGTTGACATTTATGCACGTTACCAAAATACTAAAGTTTCACCTGTACAACTTTGGTTATTATTAGATGATCAAATAAATGAATTAAAATTACTTGTGTTAAAGTGGTACACATTTCAAATATCATGAGAACGAATTTCTCATTTTAGAGAAAATAGGAATTGTTACGTTATTTACTAAACATTACCGGACATTTTTTTGTAAAACGTGAGCACCTCTTGCGATTCAATATTCACAGGTTAATGTTATAATGCATTTCTTGAAAGCCCCTAAACAGTAAACACTATGGGTAATATTTTCAAGAAACACAAAATGAGAGATACAAAGAAAGCACTTTATCAATATGAAACCATCAACCTGAACTATGGGGGAGGCGGTTGGAGTTATTTTCTTGTCATCCACATGCCATGCATGTTATATTTTATATTCACAGTTGTTATATTTTGCCGCGGCCGACTAATGTCTTCCCTCCCAGTTCGTTCGTTTCCACGAATAGCTGATTGCTGACGAAAACAAAAATAAATTGTCATAATGTGCCACAATACACGACAGACTTGAATTGGACAGGTCTTCTTCTTTTTTTGAAGAACGATAACACACACAAAACGGCCGGTGACTTGCGCTCTTAGGTTTGCGTCATCGATTGCCGGAAGCGCCGTGTTCGATCCGTGAGGGAAGTTTGAACAATATCTGCGGCTGCTAACGAGGGCCTGATTGTTTGATTGCAATAGCCGCATATACATGTACTGCACGCCTATAGGTAGTACAATACGACTTACCATAACTAGTGAAATAGCAACGTTTTTTTTATCCAATGGATGGTATTTAAAAACAAAATCGACTTCAAATATTCCACTAATCGGTTCAAATTTAAAAGGAAAGTACAATATTGGTATTTGGTAATGTACGTTTATTTCAAATCTGTAATTTTGACGAAATATTTCATAAACCTAACCTGTGAAGGTTTCCTCACAATAGGAGCTCACATTTTGGAAAGAACGACGATAAACTGTTAGGCCTACGAGTTTCTTATGTTTTTATGATTTACTAACAGAAATTCGACAGTAACAATATTCATGTTTTCTATAAGATGATAGCACTTTAATGGGAATACTTTTGTCAGGAAAATTCGTAAATGTACCAACTTTAAGAATTTAATGAATATCTCTTTCACTTGATATTCTGGTAATTACCCATGCCTTTCCTTAGGGAAGATGAAGGTATAACATCGGTAATTACCTAATTAAGGTATAACATAGGTAAGTACCTAATGACAAAAGTACCGAATTAATATCCGTAACCTAACTTGGTCATGAAAACAATTATCTTGACAACTTATTGTCGGAAGTGATCATAAAAAAGAAACAAAAATAAAACAAAATTATTCACATTTTCACAAAGTTGACACTGAACACGCTGTGTAGGTCAAACTGTAATTATTTTTGGAAAATTGTGAATTAATATTGAACTGTTTTCTAATGAAATAGCCTATATAAGATTGATTAAGGTGAAGCTTTCACAGATTATTATTATTATTATTATTATTATTATTTTAATTATTGATTTGATGCATTTGCCGCGGCGGCATCGTGTGAAAAAAGAAGGATTGCTTGGAAAAGGACGTAGGTGTACGAAAGTGAACCGTGAGTCAAATATCTCATCTGAGACAAGTCACATGATGTCAGAGTTGAGTAATTCGACTCATATAGGGTTGATGGCCTCAAGTCAATATCCAGTCATATTGGACTGAAGGCACGAGTCAGCTCGAGTCACTAATAAAATGCGACCCGAATCGACCGGAGTCCGAGTCAATGACTAGACCTACCAATATTGTAACTTCTGCAAGTTTTACGACAAAACGGGTAAGGTTTCTCTACATTGTTGTATAGATCTCTTTGTGAAACCCCATCTCCCAATCTACAACGTTGCCCTGGTGTACTCAAACATTGAAACTGGTGCTCAGAAATGTTTATTTGCGCCACAACATCTGCATGCAACAACATCAATATTGGACCAATATTGGATGGGGGTGGTCGGTTAATATTGTTCACTGCCCCCGCCTCTCCTGACCAGTGCAGCCTTTGCCCTTTGTGTGATTGAGTTTGCTTCCGGGCAGAACTCTACCATTATGACTGAAACTCCACTCGCTTCAATATTAAGATCCTTTATACACCTACGAATGCAATAATGATGTTCCAACTCTGTTCTTGTAATGACTGTGTGCTTTGAAACATTGTGACAAAATGGGTCGGCTCGCTTATTGACCCCTTCCGCTTTTCGCTTTACATGTTGACGTTTTGACACTTTTTTAGGGCCTTGTATATCGAGAAATATTGTATAACACAAGGCTCGGGTCCTATTCCCATCCGGGCTATTGAACGATCCTGGCTCATTGCGATTGGTCTGTGTGTACAACACTCAAGTGGAAACAGTGCTTAATTTGATATATGCCAAATCAACGATGATCCTGCTATACAAATCACTGCTCCGGCTCGTACTTTTAAAGAGAGCCCGTGTACCTATTTACAATACGTTATTGAGACACCGTTTGTGCTGGGCAAACAATATTTTTTCATGCAGAATGCATAGAGAAGTCCATGACAGGCTTAACCACTTCCCTTTCGTTTGAGCAAGTGATATGAATGTGTAATGAAAGCTGGCCCCGTCAGGTTTACAGTATTATCAAAAGTTACACTGTAAAAATGGTGTTTAGTATTTAAACACATGCCAAATAAACGCGTTTAGGAATGCATTTAAATGCTAAACGGCTATCCTCTGTACATGTCACAAAGCTGAACGTGCTTAGCTTTTTGACACATGTTCATATGGTTTTTAGCATTCAAACACACATCACAGAAAAAACACAATCTAAACATGTTTTAGGTTGAACATGTGAAAAAAGGTGAGTACAATCTAAATGTTTAGAAACGTGTTTAAATTCTAAACGCCATTTTACAGTGTACGGTGAATTGGATTGTACTAGACACAGAGAACCGTCAGAGGGCGTGTAGAAATTATGGAGTAGGCCTATACGTGCAATGTAATCGTGTTTTTAAAGAATCCATGCACCAAGGTTTCATATACAATGTATATGTGTATGCAGATGTTGTGTTTACGTTATTTTGTGTTTTAAGAAATGGTATAATTTGGTATTAAAAAATCGAATTTTAATAAATATTCTCGAAATAATTTTGTTTAGGGCATAGAGCTATTTTTATATTCCTTCCTAAGGCATAACATTGTGTCAATACTCGTGTACATAGGGGTGCACCCCACTATACTGTATAAACTCCTGTAGAAAAAAAAATCAAAAATCACCAATCACAAAAACTCCAATCACAAAAAAACTCCAATCACAAAAACTCCAATACTCGTGTACATAGGGGTGCACCCCACTATACTGTATAAACTCCTGTAGAAAAAAAAAAATCAAAAATCACCAATCACAAAAACTCTAATCTTTTTCTTTTCTTTCCAGAATTTGGTTAAGGCATAGGCCTACAAGTATGATAAACAGCGCGGCGCATGAATTTGATCACTGTTTAGTGGGGTGCACCCACTAAAGAGTCAATTATTCAGACCATGCTCCGCATCAGACGCAGGAGGGCGCTCGACAACTGAGACAGAAACTTTTATTTCCTTTGTTGTATACCCGGTTCGATGCGGTATGAGGTGACGTGTGACGTCTTCTCAATAGTTCACCAGCTGTACACACGCCCATATGCATTTGTATGCGTATCATTTTACGCTACATTTTATTCTCTATTTTATATCTACCATTAATGCAAGTTTTCCAACTGTACAACTCTTCTTCGAGAAACTAAGTACAATATATTTCACGTGAATCATTATTTTACGGGAGATTGTTCAATGAGCGAATAAGCAAGCAAATTAATTTAGGACGTAGGGTCAATCATAAATTTATTGACGGTCAAAATAAATGTGCCCTGTTGCATTTTGAGGCTGTTTAAGAATGCGTTACCAGTTATTTTGTGAAATATCTCATTTGAATTTCTTTTATGAGCCAAATACAAATGTAAAGATAAAATAAATAAAAATAAATTTCCTGAAAAACCGGGGGAAAAAAACATGGAAAAGGCTTATACATTTGAAGGCAGATTGGTTTATTAACTGTCTAATTTATCCGGATAGGAATATTACCTGAACATTTATTTGTGTACAATTGATGATAATAATAATAATAATGTGTGGATTTATATAATAATGTATCCTATGGTGGCCCTGAAGAGACATGAATCGCGTATATTTTTCCGAAGTCGCTAAAACCTATGTTTTTATTTGAGGCGAAAATTGTCAATTGCATATTTGAACATTTGACTTTTGGCGATACTTATGATGACCATGTTTGATTTGACGACTTGCATGCAACTCGGTGAACAAAAAATAGAATGTCCTCTCTGGGCCACCATAATCATGCGGTGTTTTGTAAACGAGCATGAATAAATTATGAATCTATAAATACCAATAATAAACAATAGGATATATAAGAATATTGAATTAAATGTTAAATGAATTCTAGTAAACTGGGAATGGTGGTACCACGAAACGACGCACACGGATATAGTTGGCACAAATTTGTATGTATTTAATTACAGATACTTTCTGAAATTTGTTGATTGAACTATTTTTAATATTTGATAAGCAATTTTATAATCAGTCGTATAATTGGCTAAGTTCCTGAACAAATATAACTCATAAATTTCAAGGCGTTTTTTGTTTTCTTGTAATGCCCAATATTCGTGTACGCCGAGTCGTGGTGTCATAGACCCTAAATTTACACAATAAAATTAATAACAAGAATCAAATTGTAAAATATCCATACAATTAAAGGTAACGCCACCTGTTAATTGGGGGCGATTTGGCGATAAATAAACACCAGTGCTTTCACAAAACAAAATCATCATTTTTGAAAAAAACTAATTGTTACTGCAATGGCCGTTAAAACAGGCCTGAAACTTGTAATTCATCTGTCATGTTTAGCAGAAACACTGTCACATGACTAACGCTGGTCAGCGTATAAGTAGACTAATTTGATGATGTAATGAATGTATGAATACTGTTATCATAACCTGCACAAACTGCAGTGTTAAATGAACACCAATGGTGTCAACTTCATTGTTCCATGGTATTCATACTGGCTGAGTGGTCCAATACTAGAACACCACTGGTGTAGTAGTTTTACGCCCCAGAGTTTGCAGTGTATGCGTCATCGGTACGAAACAGTTTGGGAGAATAATACTCGTGATAATCAAGCCGCTGTATTATGGACATTTCTCGACAAACATCACATGATGTTTCATTTCATTTGCCTCAATTTGTTTTAAATGACAACCATCATTCCACGCACTGTATCAAACGACGACATAATTATCATGGACTCTTAAGGCTGAGTGTGCTTTTAAAGTGGTATCCAAGAAATATGTAAATATTACCACATACTTTGCAAACAATTAAAATGTCCCCTCAGGGCCACCATAATCCTGTGGTGATTAGTAAACAAGCATGACAATGCTATGAATTTATCAATACCAATTAAACAACATTAAAGAATATTGGATTAAATTTTAAATTAATTCAACTAGCTACAGGAATGCTGGTACCACAAAACGACGCACTTTTTATTTGTATAAGCAATTTTTTAATTATATATATCATGTTAATCATGTATAATCTGCTGAGTTCATAAAACAATTCAAACCGTAAAATTCAAAATATTTGAGGTGTTTTTCATGTAATGCCCGATATTTGTGTACGCCGAGTCGTGGTGCCAGAGACCGTACTTTTACATATTGAAATTATTAACAAGAATCAAATAGTCAAATTACTATTTTAAAGGTACACAGCGCCTTTTTATTGGGGGCGATTGGGCGATATAAATACGCCCGTTCTTTCACAAAACAAAATCATGATGTCTGTAAAGATCTTTTAAAAGATGTTTGTAACTCGTCTTTAATTTTTTTCAAGAAACACTAATAATAATAATAACACTGCCAAAATTGTGTATGTAAATACTCGATGCTGTAATGTTTGTAGAAATTATGTTATCCTATGTGTAAGCCTAGTAGAGACAAGTTTGGGAATATTAAGTTCGCGAAGATTAAGCCGTACTGAGAATTTTTTTACTATTAAAACATAACATTGTTTTATTGGGCTCAACAAAAAAATATAAACCAATCGTTCCACGCATTTTCTCAAACAACACACATATCATGGAATCGTAAGGCTGAGTGTACCTTTAAAGTAGGGCATAATTGTACAGTTAATAAGTATTTATTTAAATACATCAACCACATACATGCTGCAATATTTAAAAAGAGAATACAGTTAGTTTCTTCACACCACTTTTGAAGATGAACTCCGACCATAACTATTTTTTTTTGCCTAATGATGCATCCTGTGGTAATTGTAAACTACGTACAAGCGTCACTTTAATCATGTTCTTATTACACAAGATCTACAACGGATTAACAGTAGCGGATCGCAATGAATAGGGGAACCAGGGAGCGCCTATTCTTGGACTGGGTGACGTCATGCACATGTACGTTTAATAACTTTTTAACATTTTAAATCGAGTACAAATTATCGAAATATGCTAATTGCTGGTCAAATAAAATATCATATTCACAGCAATGTGATTTTTTTGATAAAACAAATTGCTCGCTAAACGTATAGGGCAGGAGGAGGCGCTGCACTGGGGCCCACCTCTATGCAGATCCGCCACTGGAATATTCTTACATGTTTTTCGTAAGAAAAAAAACGACAAGTTAAGTGAATGCATAATATTAAATATTACACATCGTAAACTTAGCCTCTACGGTCGCTGCCAAGAACCGACGTACATGGTGTATGCTCGCCTAAGCGATCGTTTGAAATATGACGATATAAAACGCGCCACATTTGACATTTAGCTACAGTTTCCGACATCCGAATTTCATATATATATATTTTTTTCGTGTAACAACGATATTATCTTTCAAAATGTGTTCGCTTTATCAATTCTCTTTTGTGGGTCGTCTTAGCCAAAGCTCTAAGGCCAAACACGGGTGATCTTTAATAATGGTTCGTACACACAGATCATCACAACCATTAGGACTAAAAAGCAAATCCAAACGAATGTGTCTGACAACAATCTACACCAATGATTTTATGAAAGATTGATGACTGAAAGATAAAAAATGACAATTTTTTAAATTCCTTTTCGATTGTAATTAATTGAAATTCAGTTCAGTATTCAGATGATTTCTGGGACCAATAATTAGAAACAACATTTGACGCGTATTGCCCGATATTTATGTACGCCGGGTCATGGTGTCAGCTATAGTGTTCTAAACACTTAAAAACCATTTACAACAATTATTTTTGTTTACTATTTATATACACATTAAAAACAATTTAAATTCTATATACTGCAAATCTTAGTTCTTTAAATGTCTGCTTATCTAAACTACTGCAATATAATCAAATTAAAACGTTATAATTCAAGAAAATTTCGAAGTGATTCAAGAAAATTTCGAAGTGATTCAAGAAAATGAGTATTTTGTCGTTTCTGAATTACAAACCAACGTAAATGTTACTCTCTGTCCGAGTATATTTTATTTGTTAAAGATTTAATTATGTTAATTAATTCATTTTTGATATCTTTCATCTCAGTTAATATTCATGATGTATCGAAATAATTTATATAATTAGTTGGATCATCAGAGAAATAAAACAAGAAAGAGAACATGTAAATATCTGATTATTTATGCTGGATTGCCAGTTCAAATTTAGGTAAGGGTACTCTTTTGTCTTTCCAAATTCCATATAAAAATGAATTCAACAAATCAGAACATGTTCAATATTTAATGTTATGAAAATATTGCTTCACAAGAGAGTAAACATAAGCAGTTTCGCTAACCTTAACAATACGTGAAATAAACACAAATCAACAAATAGTACAATGCCATTAAGTATTCCATGCAACTAGTCACGTGATGTTCAGTTGCACTCGTTAGCCGTGAATATTATGTTTAAGCAAATCTATTGGTTCCCATTATATGCACAAATCCCCAGTAGTGTAACAGAAAACATCACAGTTCATTATTTTGAATTTAAAATACACATGTACGCATAAGCTTATAAAAGAACACACAACAAAACAAAACAAAACAGCAACAAACAACAAACACATCAACATCGAAAACAATCAAACAAACGAAAAAAATGATGTTGGGAAATAGGTCATGGGTCAAAATCTCTACTGCCCACCCCCCCCCCCCCCCCCTCATCGCAATAAGAAATCGCCGCCACTGACTGCTGGGTTCACCTTTAGTAATTAACCGCTTACAACATTACTTACTTAAAAGGTAACATTCATACAGAAAAAAGTTCCGTCTGAGTTCCAAATCTTTCCCGAAAATATCTCCACAATTGGAAACAAAATATCAAATATTTTTAAATTTCAATCAGTTTCAATTTCTTTTTTAAAAACGGTCAAAAGGTTTTCAATAATATTAATAGGCCATTCCGGTTTTTTGCTTTTGCTTTTGTTTTTATTTGTGTGTATATTCAAACCTATACATTTGTTTCTTTCTGGGGGGGGGGGGTCGGGAGGTCATTGAAATATTAGAAATAACCCATCCCCTCCCATATTTATCAACAAATGGTCACTTTATCATAAATGAAAGCATTTCTTGCTTGTAAGATAAACTAAACGAACCCTCTCAAAAACTGTTGACACTCATGATCATTATAGTTTTCAAGATTCCTACCTTCAGCCTTGTTCTGATATATCACGTTAATCATACACGTCTTGGCCTTTGACTCTCATCACATGAAGGATGACATCTTATCGATAAAAGACACACAAAACGATACATGAAGACGACGGAGGTTCCTTCTTCCCTCACACCACTGGATAGGGTCTGATAAGGCAAAAAAAAAAGTCCCCAGTTTCTTGGTCTCTGCGCGCGTCGCTTCAGACCCGCGCGTCAGCATTTTATTTATCTATTTTTAAAGATTTAGTATTATTTTTTTGTATGAAACGATGTCCAATTGCAGCCAAAATTGCTGGATCGGTTGGAATTCTGCCGTGCCGTTTTCTTTTCCACACAGCGGTATGAACGTTTGCCCGATTTGTGAGGCCTCTCTTAGCCACCATACCTTGTGTATAGGAAATTTCGTCAGGTTCCAGTAAACCGCGTACACATGTATCGCGTCTTTAACTGCTTGGCAAAAAAGGGAAAAAGCGCGTCACTGCACCGATCTTGAAGCCGACCTTTGACAAGAAACTGGAGACTTTTTGGGGGCCTAAAGTCATTCTTTCTACTTGGTGGATACAAGCCATGTTGGTCCGGTTTGGCAGCACCAAAGAGCCAATTCCTTGCTATTTAAAATTTCATGTTTTGAAGATGTTTAGTCCCAAAGGTCCCCAACTAATTGTTAATTGATTTCTCGTATCTTCATGCTGCATTTCTTCAGAGAATAATAATTTCCCTTCCAATGTTCCCACTGTATTCCTTGGTTGTAGCCAACGTTCGGTTCGTAGTAGTAACGACCATTGAGATTGGAGTAATGACACCAATTATACCACCATGCTCCTTCATACATTATTGCACAGTATGCACTACTAATACTACCGGCGTTGTTGTCACGATCCTTGGTTGAGAATGGTTGGTCATGATGCAGAGCCTCCAAGGAGTCATTCGCTGTACTTTCAGAATTGTAGGAGCTGACGTGTAAAGTGTAGTCATTACCTATGATTCTGAACTCGAAATATTCGGCAAAAGCAGTTTCCCCTTCCCAATCTTCCATATCGATCCTGAGCTCCCACGTTCCTATGGGAGACGCCTCGGTCAGAGCGCGCAGGTTATCGTTACCCAGCCAGAACTCACCGGAGAGGTCTCCAAACCCCGTCTGATAGTCGGTCCAATTACGGTAGAAATCTACGGTTCCGTTCAGTCGCCTCTGCAACACGATCCAACCTCCGTTGTTTTCTTTCATGTCACAGTAGACTGGCAATCCCCCGCTCAGACCGCTGGGAAAGATAGTGTAGACACCATTGGAGATCTGGCCTTCAGCAGCTTGCAGTAGCTCCTTGCAAGAAGCAACACCTGATAAGAGAAGTGTGTGTCTGTTGTCGTCGAAGTAGAAGCTTCCTTGAAGCCTACTGAAGTTACCAGGGAACTGTGATCTTGTGGCGTAGTTCAACTCACAAAGATTCTCGCTGTCAAAGTAGTTGATCGAAACACAGCGAGAATCTATCATACAGTCTCTCACGCATATCACAGGAGACAGTGCTGTTGTACTTTGGTGAACAAAACCTTGCAGAACTCGATTTTTGGCGCCAACAAAGTTAGGTTTTTGCAGATGATTGCAAGAATTTGGAGTCTGGGCACCCAACGCCAAGTTAACAATTGCAACGGAGCCACAAAATGTCAAAATGAAAGGACCCCACATTTTGAATCGGCCCTTCTGTTGCCATTTGCAGCCGCACTATAAATGAATGACAGTCCTTCAACTGCAGTTTAGTAGATGCAATATATGCCTGTCATCTTTCATGACATATAAGGCAATGAAGTTAATGGAGGTACAAATATAGATTTTGACACAATAGTTAGTTAATTGTACCAACCTGCGAAGGGCTTGATTGAGACCTTTGTATTTCGAATTCATTGAGAGAGAGAAAAAAAAGTAAGAACAAGGAATTTATTACTCTTGTTCTTGTTCTTGTTCTTGTTCTTGTTCAGAAACCCACGCACCGCTGGTGATTGTGTATATCAACATAATGGCACTTAATGATTACAATTAGACCTATTCATTGCAACAATCATACTGTGTATAAAGGAATCAGCCAGCGTCACTGATACTACATTCAGATTTAGACCAAAAATAGTCTCCGGTTTCTGGTCTCCGCGCGCGTCACCTCAGAGTTCGAAAGTTCATAGAGCCTTCAAACTTGACACATATTTAGACCATAACATATAGTTTCAGGTAAAGTTGTGACGTCGTGATGACGTCATCAGATATCGAAATATACTAAAATCCTATTTTAATATTTCAAAAAAATCATATCTCATGAACCACAAAAGATATTTACACAATCTTTGCATCATCTTACAGATCGTGAATTATGTGACATTTCGTACACAGACATGACCCAATCTTACCTCTCCTTCCGGTTGAAACCGGAAGTTTAAGGGAAAAATATTCTGAAGCACTTTTATAGGGTCTGCAGCCAACATGATATGGTATTTGGGCGAGCCTTCCGTGGACGAAATTACTATTGACATGTGACCTTTTCAAAAATGTGACTGATGACGTCATCACCTATCACAGCGCCCTCTGGCGGCGGGTTTAGAAAAATAATAATTTTCTATTTCAAAAACCATAGGAAATTTGAATATGACTTCTGTGAATAAAGTGATTAGTGACATCTTATCTTTTAAAAAATATGTTTGATGACGTCATCAAAGTTCAGACCGCCCCCTAGCGGCATTTTTAAAAAGGGATTATTTTACAATCTCAGATATAACAACCAAAATCAGGTACTAACGTTATTTTTTCATGATCATGAGGAAGTTTTATTGTGTCATATATATGACCTTCAAATCACCTGATCTGACCTTTACTTCCGGTCTAAACAGGAAGTTCAATTTCAACTCATTCTAACGCAAAACTGATAGGTCTTTCGAATATGAAATTGATATTGTTATAATAAAAGATGATACTCCTTTGCAAAATATGATTGACATCATCGATGATAATTTGATTGAACCGGAAGTTGACATAAACACCGTGTGTTTGTTCTAACAAACACTTGAGCTCTAGTCTTCTCCTTCTCAGTGAGACTTATTCAACACAAAAAACATAGTTGCAAAGTTCACAGCACCTTAAAACTTAACAACATCCTTAGACCCTACGTTGTGACGTCATAGTGAGGTCATCAGATATCGAATTACACTAAATCAAAGTTTAATATTTCAAAAAATAATATCTCATGAACCACAAAAGATATTTTCACAATATTTACATCATCTTAAAGATCTTGAATTATATGACATTTCGTTTACAGACATGACCCCAATCTGACCTTCCGGTCGAAACCGGAAGTTGAATATTTAAAAAAAATCATATCTCATGAACCACGGGAGATATTTTCACAATCTTTGCATCATCTTAAAGATCTTGACCCCAATGTGACCTCTCCTTCCGGTCGAAAGCGGAAGTTTAAGTGAAGAAATATTCTGAAGTACTATTCTGTACATGTATTTGTACAGGCCATTCCGTAAGCACATAGCCGTTCCCCACACATAGGCCTATCATAGACCAGTCTTAAGTCGAGTCGGACGTCGAACTGAACTCCATGTGTACATGTAGCCGTAAATAGTCTCTTGTCAAGTCGCACGCATATCTCAGAAATTATCGAACAGAATTTCATCACATTTAGTACGATGATAAAAACATTCAATGTATTACTTCTGTGTGAAGTATAAATCCAGTCACGTGACTGAACCCAAAGTTAATGTATTCAGTATAGCACATTATATATCATATTAATTATATATTATGAAAACTCATTCTCCTGAAGTAACTCGTCTTTTAATAACTTTAGGTGATGATGTCATCACATATGATGCACACTCGAACACCTTGAGTTTGTTTTCTACAAACTCAATACCTCTAGTTTTTACTTTTTCTTCTCCTCAGTGAGACCTATCCGACAAAAAAAACATAGTTGCATAGTTCACAGCACCTTGAAACTTAACACATACTTAGACCTTAACATGTAGTTATATGCTAAGCTGTGACATCATCGTGAGGTCATCAGATATTGAATTACACTAAATCAAAGTTTAATATTTCAAAAATTGATATCTCATGACCCCTATCTGACCTCTCCTTCCGGTTGAAACCGGAAGTTGAATATTTCAAAAAATCATATGTCATGAACCACAGAAGATATTTGCACAATCTTAGCATCATGTTAAAGATCTTGAACTATCTCACATTTCGTTCACAGACATGACCCTAATCTGACCTCTCCTTCCGGTCGAAACCGGAAGTTTAAGTGAAGAAATATTCTGAATCACTATTCTGTAAATGTATTTGTACAGCCAAAACAGAGTTCACAGAACCTTCAAACTTAACACATAGTTAGACCTTAATATATAGTTCCAGGTAGTAACGTTGTGACGTCATGGTGAGGTCATCTAATTAATTATTACGTAATTAATTATAATTAAAACAATATATTTTGTCTTGTGAACCACAATAGATAATTTCTTGATTCCTTCATAATCATACATAACATGGAGGACTCGACATTTGATACACAGACATGACCTATTTTGACCCTTACTTCCGGTCCAAACCGGAAGTTTAAGTGAAGAAATATTCTGAAGCGCTGTTCTGTACAGGCCATTTCGCAAGCAAACAGCCGTTTCCCACACATAGGCCTATCATTTGTGTACACAGAGCACGAGGCAGTAGTCTTAAGTCGAGTCGCACGCCGAACTGAACTTCATGTGGACATGTAGCCGTAAATAGTCTCTTGTCAAGTCGCACCTGGCACCACAGATGCGAGTGTTGTGAAACGTTTCTAAAGAGAAAACCATATTTGCAACGTTCAGACTAAATTATAACCTCACAAATACTTTTATGTTGACATGAAGGTAAATATATTTAATGTCATAATCAAGTTGTGATGTCATGATGACGTCATCATATATAAAAATACATCAAATGAGGTTTAATATTTTTTTAAATCATATCTCATGAACTACACAGATAAATTAACAATCTTTGCATCATCGTATAGAGACCTCGAATTGTGACATTTCGTACACAGACAATTTTGACTCTTTTCCCAGTGGAAACCGGAAGTTCTACATAACAAATATTATGCAGCACTATTGTATATTCTGCAGCCAATGTGATAGGGAATTTCTACGGAGCCCCTAAAGGGACATATGATGAAAACAAATTTATGTGCGATGAAATAATTTGAATTCTTTATTTCGTGCGCTCGAAATCATTTCGTGCACTCGAAATAAATTATTTTGTGCGCTCGAAATCATTTCGTGCGCTTTGAGTACTTTATTTCGTGCGCACGAAATAAAGAACTCAAATTATTTCTTCGCACATAAATTTGTTTTCATCATATGTCCCTTTAGGGGCTCCGTAAATTTCAGTATGACTTCTGTGAATAAAATGACTAGTCACATCTTATCTTTAAAAAAATATGTTTGATGACTTTATCCAAGATCGTTGCGCCCTCAGCGACAGTATTTATAAGGAATATTTTCGTATCTCAGAAATTATCAAACAGAATTTCATCAAATTTAGTACGATGATAACAGACATCCAATGTATTACTTTTGTGTGAAGTATAAAGATAATGTATGCAGCATAGCACATTATATGCAATTTTAATTATATATTATGAAAACTGATATCTCCTGAACTAAAGTAGGTACTAATATTATTTTTCATGATCATGAGGAAGTATTATTGTTTCAGATATATGACTTTCAACTGACCCGATGTGACCTTTACTTCCGGTCCAAACAGGAACTTCAATTTCAACACATCCTAACACAAAATGTATAGGTATTTTGAAATGAAATTGATATTGTCATGATAAAAGACGTGAGACATATTCACAAATATGATTATGTCATCAACTGCCCCATTGATTGAACCGGAACTTAACTCGAACACCTAGTGTTTGTAATTTAAAACAAAAACCAAATTCTAGTTTTAATTTTAATTATTTTTTAAGTAAAAACTGTTTGCGGTGACACAATGTACAAATATTCTCTTTTGAGTAGTAAGAGCCAATTGGTTACAACTCAACTATTTCAATCAGTATGCTCTGACCGTCTTCAGTTTTTACTTTTCCTTTTGGCCATGACAACTTTTGTGTTGTGCTTTCTTTAAAGTGAACTTCCGTGCAAACTTCCGTGTAAACTTTCCAGCAAAATCATATTTTCTACTCATAAAAATCACCTGAAATCCTTTCATCACTGACACCATTTAAATTCCTTTTTAGAACATTTTTACAGTCATGAAATTTACCAAATTACATTTATATATATACAGCAATAAATCCAAAAATAGTCCCATATCAGCAAATATTAACAGTCTTAATTCTCATAAAGGGAAGGTCCAACATTGGTTAAATTACCTGACTGCAAAATTAGCTAACTTAATTTGAAATTAGTAAATGTACCGATTATCCTAAAATTTATATCTGTATGAGGTGCTCTCATTTCAGAGAAAACACGAACAATTGCTCACATTTAAAACAAAGTTTCCAGACGACAACTTTAAAACTTGTAATATCAATCATTTTTCACACTTGTCTCATAACTTTGCTATTTTTGTACTCTTTATTGACTTGGTTCTCACAGACTCTGTAGTAGCTTAAACCTTCACAGATCAGCTGTTTAATGTTTATCTTAATTCAGAGAAAGTAGACATTCTCATATAATCAGTTTTACTAAAAGTGGAAATGCTGTATCTTCCATTTAACCCCGCGATAATCAGTTTCTTCTACTAAACGCCTAATCTCTGTGGTTTTACTTGATTTTACTCGATTACTGTAATATTTATTCTCTTGGCATCTGCCTGCTGACTGACGACCGACCGGCACGATTTGTTACTTCAGCCATCTCTCTTCTTAAGTCATCGTTGTCACCCCACGAACTGCCCTTCTCCACTATGGTAGCTATACGACGAATCAAACCGCTGTGAGGCAAATCAGGTTCTGGTTCTGGTTCTGGTGTTCGCTCGAGGAGTTTTTTCAGCCGCACTATCTCTCCATTAAGGTTATCAATAGTCTCCTTCAGTTCATCTGACTGGTTGGTGAGTTCAACAGAATGCGTGTTCAGACCGTCTGCCCTGTTGTCCAATGGAACGAGATCGTGTAGTTTCTGGTCAATGCTGCCACATCCGTGTCCAGTATCCTGTAACGACTTGGTCACGGTCTTTAGACGGTTTTGGGTGAAGAATCTATACAAACAAGGCAAATCAAAACAAGCACTGCATTACTTCTTGTGTACATCAAACCTTACACAACCAATAAACTGTGAGAATTATATTGTACACTCACTGGCCATAAGTATTGCAACATTGAAATTCACACCAAAGTTTAGTTTGGAGAACTGTGTTACAATAATTTATTTTATTTTATTTACACTACTTAAGACTTTTTGAAATTGCCTTTGTTTTGAAGTCAATGTTCTTTTTTACTGTTCTTGCTATGTAATACACGATCGATGAAATCGGATTAAATGATTATCTGACCTGTTACTGTAAAGTGCTATTTTGAGCATGTTGCAATACTTTTGGCCAGTGAGTGTGCCTTTCAAACTGTTTTACACTCTTTGGAATAGGGTTTTAGTTAGCCATCAATGAACCATCAATAAAACTTAGCAATGAGACTGACATTAATAATGTATGATATGTATGGTATCATAATTTTTAATTAAAGAACTTAATGAACATTCATTCAGCTCCAATACTATATAGTGGCTTAAAACACGTGACCAGAGGACATGCGCATACCTCAAAGATAAGACGTCATTCTTCAGTTTTCTTAAGTCTTGGTGACTTACTCCCTCTGCACTCTGCGATTCTGGAGAAAGATTTCCCTGGATGTAACGACTATTTATCAGACTAATTACTCTCTGCATGAGAACAAATTTATAAGCAAATATTACCTATTAGCATAGATAAGAAAATTTAAATTATCGACTGTTGCACAGAAATATCTATGATATTATTCTTGGCTCATAAAACACACGTTGATGATTTTCGATGTATTGTTTTGTGTCGTCTGCTCTTACCGTGTAGTCAGCCAGCTCGTTTTTTGCATGAATGCTTTTCTGCATAGTAAACACATTGAAGAAAACAATAAATTTCAAGAAATCAATATCTTTGATACAATTTGAATCAACCAATTTAAATAACATTTCTACTTTAAATAGTGCATCAATTCAAAGTCATACTTGTTTGTTAAAGGAAGTATACACATTTGTAAAATATCTGTATATGCATCTATAACAGAATCAAGACAGAGTTATATAAAATAACATGTGAATGTTTCCGCTCATTTCGTTTTGTCAATACCAAGAAAATTGTAATGCATTTCAAAAATGTGTAATACAGTTGTTTTCATCTCCATAGCAAGTCAGACGTGATTATTTACCAAGATGTTTGTCACCATCACCAGGTTTTCAGTTATTTTGTAATCGGGTAATTAGAAACAAAGGTGTACACTCCATTAAATTCAAAATCAACAATTGCATGACCAATCGTCACCGGTCTCACGAAGTGACACAAACTTGCCCACTTGAAAAAATTTACATTTGAAACACACGTTTCTTCATCAAAAATGGATATTTTTGAATTGTGGTCATTTTGTGGTCTTTATAGAACTTCTGAATTAAGGAAGCATGTTATTTTGGACTATCTGACGTTTTTATTTACTAAGCCATTAATCGCTGGAAAAATATAATGTTTGTATTAGTTTGTAAAAACGCAAATCCACTGCGCCCTGTGTCTGTATGGACTATAAAAGTTAGTGTTACTTCGTGAAACCGTTTTCTTCGGTCGGCCGCGGCGTTCACAGTGTACTGTCTACAGTGACTTGAGTTAGAGTCAGTTCGTGAAAACGCAAATGTTTACTTTCACACAAGTTCAGTTTCTGCTAATTAAGAAAGTAGCACACTTCCAGCATCAAAACTTCGTGACGTTGTAGCTTCTGATGAATATTGCCAAAATATGTTTAAAAAACATAAGTTATACCGCATTTGGAGTGAAATTCTTAGAGAAGGATAGCAATGACTCCCTAGAGAGTATCTTACTTTATTTTTGTGCACTGTCCTTGCCGATTTGATCCAAAAACCGACAATATACAGAAGCAGCCGCCACAGACTCTTCAAAGACGGTATCAGATTGAATGGAGGAGGCAGGGTGCCAACCGGATGAAGGTAGGTGTCCCACACCATGGACCGGTGGAACTTCCACTCCGTGTCTGCGTGTTCCTGCAGCAATGCAAACAAGTGACGGTGTCAAAGTGAGGGACTCGGATAAATCATGTTACTTCTACACTCTGAGAAACAAATAACACAGGTTGTGTAAAATCTTTCTCATGGTAAACCTCATAATTATTAGGTAAAACTTTACCAAACATGCGTTGGGTAACATGTTACCGAATAGCTACATAAAATAATAATTATTTAAAAATTGGGTTGTTATACAGGGTGTCCCAGAAAAAAGGTAATTCTGACAATAAGGGTTAATTTTGACAAAGATATGCTTTTTATGGCTATTAATCATGTTTTACCATAAAGTAGGAGCAAAATGCTTTCCAGTGGTATCTTGATTGAATTCCTCTGGTCATGCATCACTGAGCACCATTGTTTGGAAAATGCTATGAGAAAACCCTTTTGGGACAGTTCATGGTCAGACATGAGCAGCACATTCAGATATGGCCCGAGGGAAATCTAACCGTTTGAAAGCATGTGATACTTACAAGATATTTATCAATTGGTGATATTTATTCAGTACTGAATTATGCACCAACACCTTCCACGTGCCCACCTCCTCTTTCGATGCAAAGTCCACAACGGCGTCGCATGTCAGCCACAGCTTGTCTCACCATTGCAGGATCATCACGTAAGATTTCGACCTCTTGTTGAATGCGGGCTTGCAAATCCTGAAGGTTACGTGGTGGACTGGTAAACACTTTGTTCTTCAAATACCCCACAAGAAAAAGTCACAAGGAGTGAAATCCGGTGACCTGGCCGGCCATTCCACAGCACGTCTGACCATGAACTGTCCCAAAAGGGTTTTCACATAGCATTTTCCAAACAATGGTGCTCAGTGATGCATGACCAGAGGAATGCAATCAAGATACCACTGGAAAGCATTTTGCTCCTACTTTATGGTAAAACATGATTAAAAGCCATAAAAAGCATATCTTTGTCAAAATTAACCCTTATTGTCATAATTACCTTTTTTCTGGGACACCTGTATATTCACCTAACATTTAGGTAAACACCAATTAGGTAAAGTTTTTACATAATCGTGAGGTATTGTTTAAAATTAATGACTCTATTCTATGGAAATTGTAAAACACAAAACACATAAAGTACAATTTAACTACTGAGATAAAACTGGTATTGTTTCTCAGAGAAAATTACCAATGCCTTTTAAAATAAGAATAAGAATAAGCCTAATGGGTGTTCAATGACTTTAAAATGGTTGTCTAAAATTCTTACCTCCACAATATTGTAGGTGGAGGACAACATACCGATGAGAGCGTTCAGCAGAATAATCACACCGACAACGAGATAACTGGCAAACAGAAATGCACCCACTTGCTCAGCTAAGTAATTTCTGGACGACAGCTCAAGAGTTTTTGTGCTGGTTAAACCAAACAACGCCCAGTAAAGCTTCTGAAGAGTATCCACAAACCTAATCAGAAACAAAGAAAATGAGATCATTATTAATGATCACGTTGGAGTATCGTTGTCGGTTCGGTTTACGGGTTAAGTTCTCACCTATGGCTAAAAATGAGGTTGTGGTTCTGATTAGAACCGTTATTAGGTCTTCTCTTCTATAGAGGAGACCTATACGGTTCTTATCAGAACCACACTCTCACCATTAATCAATAGTTGAGATTTAACCCAGTCACGTGTTGTTACCGCAAACTAAACCGATAAGGTCATTATTAATACTGTACTGCGTGGGCTACTCTCGCACAACAGAAAGTGTCGTTGTCGCCAAAGGGTTTCCTGATTGGGGTCTATTGCTCTCCTTATTGGTAGAACAGGGTTCCAATCAGGGTAAAAGTATCTCCCAGTTGGGATAGTATGACAGAAGGTGTCATCCACCCAAGTGTTTCCCGATTGGGGTCCTATTGGTATCCTCATTGGGAGAACAGGGTTTCAATCAGGGTAAAATATTTTCCTAATCGGGATGGTATGCGGTTGACAACGATCCCCAGTTAATCTTGGAAATACACTCCGTGCGATGCACTCATTATACAAATACATTATTAGTGTCCTGGCCTTGTTCTGAAGGCCGAGTCGTTAGAATTTGGGTTCGGATCAGTCTAGTTGTTGTGTCCCGTAGCAAGATGCCTTGCCAGAACTGCTTATCTCTAAATACCTGAGAGTAAACTGTTGAGTACATGTGAAGATGGAGCTGATGTTTTTTTATTAGCCGCTGAAGGAGTACAGCAGCACAGGGATATATGCTCCCCTGAGAACGTGTAGGGAATTTTATTTGCCCAATGACCAGGGACAATATTATGTGGAGCGCTTTGCGCATTATATCGTGATGGATTTGGCGCTATAACATAGTAGTAGACTCCATTATTACGATTACTAAACCCACACAGTATATGTGACGACACTGCTACAACTGTTTTCATCTCCACCCTGACTGAGGCAGGCTAATCTCTCTGACTTCCCAGCTGAGGAGTAGTTTTGCGTCATCCCTACGGCGAATGCAACCCACACGATGGAAAACACGGTCAGAAATTTGACGAAATCACCTCCCATGCCGCCAATGGATATACGCAATGGACCTAGGGACTCACTGACCATCAACAGATTGGTGAGACGCATGATCGACACCACCATCGCTATGCCGTACAGAGCCTCAGATACCAAGATAGGGTCGTAAGCGTCCCAACTGAGCTGTTTTCGATAGTGTTCAGGTAACCAAGCTGTGTTCGTTGCAGGCGCTTCTGTCGGTGTGAGTCGATGCCGACAGGACATATTCAATAGAGTCCGCATGAGTATTGAATCAACTTGTTCTCTGACCGAAGTAGTAAGACTGTGCTCGAGACCGTCTAGGGCAGATGACACATGCTGCTGAAGATCAGACGTTTCATTCATGTCGAGAAATGTGCTGTTCTCGACTGTTCGGCGACGACGGTTTACATAGATATAAGGAGCGATCTGTCAGAATAACAACGATACACAAAAGAAGTTAACCTTTATATCTGTAATAATCTGTAATGTGCTATTGTACTCAATATGGATTAAGTTGTTGCCAACATGGAAATAAATGACATTGTATTGTCACGACGAACACACCAGAGCGAGATTCACTGAGGTTTGACATGTTGTAGTACCGGTACTCATTCTCGTACCCGAGTACATTTCATGAGTACTCGTACTCATGAAAGAGTACCTCGACTACAGCTTTACTAGAGTTTGAAGACTCGTACTCATACTCGAACTCGAGTACATTCGTCTGTATACACTCTACGTGTTGAATCAATATTTTAAAGAGTTCGGTCAGTGACTACTCTTTACATAGTTGGATTCAACTTTTAAAAGTGTTGAATTAACATTGACAAAGTTAGACTTAACTTGACTCTGTGTTAATTTAACACTTTCTTTTGAGTTGAATTTAACTGTATTAAGTGTTGCCACTGACTGAACTCTGGTTGATTCAACACTTTAGGTTTAGTATCAGGATAACTTACACTGATGTTCCAGTCCCACTGCAAACAGAATATGGTTAAGTACAGAGTTACAACGACGGCTTCTTGAATGTTGATGGAACTGTGTAAGAATTTCTTCCCGCCTTGTTTCCATATCATCTTGATGTGAAGCCAGAAATTACCTGGATGGGTGTTAAAAAGAAAGGTACACCGTTGGTATCATTGGCAAAACTGTTAACTCACTTTCTTTTGGGAGTATGGATGCCTTTACTGACATGTAATAACCATGATTTACACTGTGATGGTTGAACGTTGGTTGCGTTTGCAAAACTGCCAAGAGTTTGGTTTACTTTCCTTGAATCAAGATATACTTTTAAAAACCATTATGTGAAAGTTTCAATCACGAGTTTTGTCGTTAATAAGAAAATAGTGAAAATGCATGCGATCGTCATGCGAACTCCCTATTCATCATAATGTGGAATATTTAGTCCATTTAGGGATAATCAACATCAAGGTGTTAGCCAGCATTTAGAAATAGGGTGTCCAAATTTGCAGGAAATTTCAAAACTGGGTGTTCAAATTGTTCACTTACAATACTGTTACGGTCAGATGTGCTTTTGTTATTTATTCTATATGTTAATGTATAATTCCCGGCAGAAACACCCCTGAATACACAACCCAGTTTCCTTTGTTATTTTAATTATGTAATTATGTAATACCCACTGGAGAACGGAACAACTGTGTAACCCAACTCAATAAATTCAATTCTAAACCAGAAACGAGGCGTGGTAGACGTGTTTTTACTACAGCTCTAAAGACGATCGTGATAAATGGCGTAGTCGGCAGGATTTTTTTTTACAGTTATCCGTGTTGATAGTCAACTATATTTTTCGCCTTATCGTCGAAGAAGTTCTCCCCGTTGGATAGCAACCTTGCCGCGGTCGGGGGGCTTGCGTGTCTCATTGACCCTGAGAGCTATGCCGGCGGGAGACTTGTCTCCTGGTAGGACCATCCAAGCCAGACAGGTCGAAGGGTAGAGACCAGACTAAGAGTGATCCACTGGTCCTCCAGGTTGGGGGTTGGGCACAGGGCTAACAACCCAGTCCCGGAAAAAGACTCTTGTTACGGAAACAGCAACAGAAGGAACCAAAACTACTAGGTGTGATGGGCTTTCAGAGTCATCAGAAGATACTTGTATGAATGGCAGTGGTGAAAGCCGAAAGGAAGCCACTGACAGGAAGAAGACCCTGAACCACACTTGGAGTACCATCCAGAAGCTGGCCCAGAACAGACAGGAGTGGAGGACCTTCGTTGCTGCCCTACATGCCAGCAGGCATAACGGGCAGTAAGTAAGTAAGTCGAAGAAGTTGCCAAGATATTGCAGAACTATCAACAGGAATTTTCGATCAAAACTGAGCCCTCGAAAATCTGAGTTTGTGGACCGGCGACGGACTGTCCACCGCAAAAAAAAACCAAACATTGGCTTTGTTGCGTCGTGTTTGTGCGTGAATTAAGTCCGCCGTGGAAAATAACATTGTTGGCTACCGTCGGACATCCAGCGGGGGTGTGACTGAGGGGCCAACGTAAGTTTTGCTAGCTACCTAGCGCTAATATTCGGCATCGCTACCCGGTGATTGGAGTGAGATTGACCGAAAACTCTTTGCAAGTACAACCCTTGAACCCTGCACTGTACGAAAACCCAGGCCCGGTTGACCGAGAGGACACCGCACGGACGGCCCACAGTTATCGGCGCGCACGAGACTAGGTCAATGACATCGAGTGGTGCTGCATGCAGACGGGAACTGGCTGGCCGCTGGAACCAGAAGAATCGGTATGCATTGACGAAGACGGCGTACGTGGACGTACAAAATCGATGAGAGGGGACTCTTTGAGGACGGGTGACGACTCTACTATCGTGGCCTACTCCGGCCGGCTGGCGAAATTTTTTTCCCCAGCGCGGTAAAGGCCATTATTTGCATTTTCGCTTCCTATTGGTTAGGTCTCGTCCATAATGATGAATAATTCATTACATGGATGTGCTTGCAAGAACTTTGTGTTCAATGCAGTTTTGTGCATGCTGCTGACGTGCACTTGTGAGAGTAATAGCGCGTCTTATGCACTGCCCTGCATGCATGGTGAATCTAAAACAATACGGAATTAAATAGTATACTAGTAAATACTATATTATCATGGACTGTGAGTGTGCACGTCTCACGGTAGATAACTGCCCTTATTTGAAGGTAAGAATTGCTTAATTTAAGTTCATAATGCAAAACTAAAGAAGCTCATTAATATATAAATTATAAGGTAACTTTGATTAATTTGAACACGAAGCTGCCTTAGCGATGGGGTGACATTTATGTTTGCAAGCCTCCACATGTACACTAGAAACTCATGCAGTGATGACAGGCCTACTGTGCGCTTTACAGCCAGTCCTACAGTAATACTAGTACTGTAGTCGTATGGTAATTCACCATAGCGTACACGACGAGACCTAACCAATAGGAAGCGAAAATGCAAATAATGGCCTTTACCGCGCTGGGAAAAAAAATTTCGCGGCCGGCTGCGAACCAAACCTGTGTTGCGTTATACAACGACCGAGCTCCCAACATCCTATGCGTGCAGGGCGGACTGGACTGGAGGCAACTCTACTGTTGGAGGCGTGCGTCTGGAGCCCAACCTCATGCTGCTGATTTTGCCGTGCATCATGTAGAAAGACTGCTCCCCTGTACCATATCTACCGTGCAAATGCACATGTACCGTTGCGTCGGCGTACCGTGTAGAAACTGAACAACTTTACCAAGATTCTTCGGACTTATTGGGACTGAAACTGTGAGTTTATGATCGAAAAACAATCATTTTGGATTAGAGTTCACGATAAAGCTCTATCCCGTGCAGACTGTTGTTATTTTTAAGCACAATTCGTGACTGAATTGAACTTGCAAAGTGTCACTACTTGTGAACACGAACTGAACTGAGTGAACTGATTTGTTTATTAATATATATTATACAAGTGGTTTATTTTGTTTACTTGAGATATTTATTTAGTAGTTTAATTAACTATTTATCCAAACCTGAATTGAGTGAAATTGCATTGACTTGGGGATTTAGTTAAGCTAATTGTTTATTATACAAGTGGTTTATTTTGTTTACTTGAGATATTTATTTAGTAGTTTAATTAACTATTTATCCAAACCTGAATTGAGTGAAATTGCATTGACTTGGTGATTTAGTTAAGCTAATTGTTGAACTAAGTTTGCATTGAAATTTAGTTAATTATGACTTCGGCCGAAGCTAAACCATTTCACAAGATGACAGTGGTTGAGTTGAGAGATGAGTTAAGTAGTCGAGGTATTGATTTTGAGGACAGAAGCAAAGTTGTGATGATTATTGATTTGTATGAATATGAAATCAGTAGTAAGAATTTATGGATAGGTTCAGGTACCGATGAAACGATAAAAACAGCTGTTCTTGACAGGTACAATATCTCACCCCAGAAGAATACCGTTGGAAGTTTCGGGCAGCACGTAAATCCGAGAGCGAGTCCTACACAGAATGGGTCCTTCGTATGGAGTTGGAAAGCAAGCGGTGGTTCAAGTCTCGCAATGTCACAACTCTGGTAGAACGTCAAGAACTTATCGTGGAGGAACAATTTCTCCAAAACACACATGGCCAACTTGCGATTTGGCTCAAGGAGAGAGAGAGTTCGTCAACCTACAAGAAATGGGGAAAGCCGCAGACAGATTCGGCCGAGCTCACAACTGCCTTCGTGGAGAGGACAAATCTAGTCGAAACCAAGCAAAACAGTCAACCACCAATTCAACCAGTAGTACTCAAAATACCAAACTGACTTTGACTACAAACTCTGATCTTCAACTGCCGAGAAAGCGGTGCTACAAGTGCGGTAATGAGCAGCATTTGGCAAGGTCGTGTCCTAAAAAGGGCATAAACTTTGTTGATGTTGGTACTGTGTTGTACCCCCGCAAATACATATACCAGGGATCTGTGGACGGTAAACCTGCAAATCTGTACCGAGACACCGGTGCTACAGTGGCTGTAGTCAACCCGAGTCATATCAGTGATGAACAGTTGCTGGGCGATGTTGAAACCGTAAGGTTTGCCAACGGCATGGTGGAAGAGATCTCTGTAGCCAGGGTGCTGATACAGCTGATTGGCAAACAAACTGAATCTGATGTCCTTGTAATGGACTGCCCGTGTGATGTTCTGTTGGGGAACAATTTAGAACATTTGTGTGCGTCAGTGCAAACAAGAGCCCAGATTCGTCAACAGCAAGATCTTCGGAAATCGGCCGAAGAAGAACAATATGACCTTCAACCTAAGGCCGCACCTTTCGCTATGAATCCCGAGATGCAACAAGCTGAGCCAGAACCACATGCCGATTCAACTTTGTACAGTAAGATGAATCCAAACGCATCTGATTGGATCCCAACCCAGCCGTCTACTTCAGGGGAAGGGATCGAAATAGAGGAGATGAGACAACCAGATGACCTGTTTAAACTTAATCCGGATAAGCTGAGGATGGAGCAGAAGCAAGATGCGTCCCGTGCAGATGTATGGAACAAGACGGTCCCGTACGCTAACATTGGAGAGAGGTCGTATTGCTTTTATACGAAAGACGAACTGTTATACCGTAAGTGGCAACCAGATGGTCGACCCGACTTGGTACAGCACCAAATTGTTGTGCCGAAGAGATATCGCGAAAGTATCTTGAAATTGGCTCATGAGGTGCCTCTCGCTGGTCACCTTGGGACCGCAAAAACCAAAGCCAAGATTTTGAGACTGTACTACTGGCCGAACATTGTCAAAGACACAACGCGATGGTGTCAAACCTGCGAAAATTGTCAGAGATCCGCACGCAAATTCACATCCGACAGAGCCAAGTTGGTAAAGACTCCATCCATCGGTGAGCCATTTTACAGAGTTGGCGTAGACATCGTCGGACCACTCTGTCTGAGTCACCAACGTAATCGTTTCATTCTAGTCATTGTCGACCACTGTACCCGCTTCCCTGAAGCCATTCCAATTCCGGACATGAAAGCCATGGTAGTGTATTTTTGCAAGGTTGGCATCCCTTGCAAAATACTGACAGACCAGGGAACCAACTTCATGAGCGAGGTCATGGCGCAGTTGCACCAGCTACTCGACGTGAAACACCTTGTCACATCAGTTTATCATCCACAGACTAATGCGATCGTCGAACGCTTCAACGGCACACTGAAAGCGGTTCTTCGTCGTCTTTGTGTAGACAAAGATGCTCAGGATTGGGACGATTACATACCATATGTCTGCTTCGCCTACAGAGACTCGCCCCATGAACATCTTGGGTTTTCGCCGTTTGAGCTCCTGTATGGGCGGGAAGTGAGAGACCCACTTACATAGTCTATGACAAGATGCTCAGCCGAGATGAACAGCAGTGTCATAGAGTTTGTGTTGGCCTTGGCCGATAAAGTTAATAGAGTGCTGGAAATCAAGCAACAGGAGGATGAGTTCACGAAGGCGAAGGTGAAGCAGTGGTACGACAAGAAGGCCCGAGATCAGGAGTATGAAGTAGGTGAAGACGTCCTGGTACTGCTACCAAATTCAGCCAACAAGCTGCTTGCCGGTTGGCAGGGCCCCTACAAAATTGCTAAGCGCTTGGGTAATGTTACTTACCTTGTTGACACCGGGCGAGCTCGTAAACGCTACAGAACTTACCATGTTAACTTATTACGCAAATGGAGGTCTCGGGAGCAGTTGGAACCGGCACACGTCAACATCTGTTTTCCAGAAGTTGTGATGCAGCCAGACAACCAAGACGGTGAATGGCGATCGGTCTTAATCAATAATCATTTGCAACCTGACGAGCGTCATCAGTGTGAGGAAATTCTTCAGTCCTTTGGTGGTCTTTTCACGTATCCCGGGATTAACCGATTTGGCTGAATTTGACATCACAGTCACCGACGAAACTCCCATACTGCAGCGGCCATACACCATACCACACTCGCAGCGTCAAACAATGAAGGAAGAACTCGACACGCTCCTCAAACTGGGTGTTATCGAAAGAGCTAGTAGTCCGTGGGCAAGCCCAACCATGTTCGTTCCCAAGAAAGGAGGTCAGTTGCGACTTGTTCAGGATTATCGCAAGCTGAACACCGTCACTGTGTTCGATGCCTACCCCATGCCATTGATCGAAGAAAATCATCGACAAAATCGGACAGTAAAAATTTATATCCACGCTTGATCTCACAAAGGGGTACTACCGGATACCGATCAAAGTTGATGCCAGACCCAAAAGCGCGTTTGTCACTCCTTTCGGTCAATTCCAATTTACCCGAATGGCGTTTGGATTTCGTAATGCTCCGGCGTGCAACCAGCGCATGATGGATGAGTTGCTGGAAGGAACTGAGCAGGTTCAAGCATTCCTGGACGACGTGGTCATCTGTAGCGACAGTTGGGACAAACATCTTGCCACCTTGTTGGAGGTTCTCGGAAAACTACGAAGCGCAGGGCTGAAAGCAAACCCCAAGAAGTGTAGGACTGGAATGACACAGACAGAGTACCTTGGCAAAATGGTGGGTGAAGGTGAAGTAAGCCCAATCACGGAGAAGGTAGCCGTTATCCAACAGTTTCCAAGGCCACAGACAAAGACCCAAGTGAGGAGGTTCCTCGGGATGTTAAACTATTATAAGGACCACTTGGAAAACCTCTCCATGAAGACAGCTCCCCTCACGGACTTGTTGAAAAAGTCAAAACCCGCCAAGGTTACTTGGAATCCGGAATGTGAAACCGCATTCGATTCCCTGAAGTCGGCATTGACGAGTGCCCCAGTGCTGCGAATAGCGGACCATTCGCGGATATTCTACATCCAGACGGATGCTTCGGACAAGGCAGTTTGTGCAGTGCTTACACAGAAGTATGGTGATACCGATCACCCTGTGGCTTTCCGTTCGAAGAAACTCACCGACACACAGCAACGATGGTCCACCATCGAGCGTGAACTCTTCGAGATAGTATTTGGCATCCAACAGTTCAAATACTATGTCTATGGCCGAAACTTTGTTGTACAGTGCGACCATAAACCCCTTGCGTGGCTACAGTCGATGAAAAACCAAAACTGCAGACTGATGCGTTGGTCCATACTACTGCAAGAGTACCAGTTAACTGTTGAACACCGTAGCGGCAAGGCCAGTGCCAATTGTGATTTTGTAAGCAGGCTGGTCCAGTAATGGGTGCACATTATGTGAAGGTGCTCTTATTATTAGGGTCTCTAACACTTATCACTGTATGTTGTTGCAGCAAATTGTGTTGAACCTTTTTTTTTAAGTAACATATTTGAAGTGCGTGACCAATATGTGATGTTTAATTTTCAGAACTGGAATATTTGTTTGCTCTGTACCATGGAACCATGATTATTTTGGATTGTAGTTTGGATTAATTATAGTTAGATGCAGGAACCGAATTGATCAGTCCATTTGACTGACCGGAACACATTTTAGTTCACATTTACTATTTGACAAATGTTTTGCCAATGAGAACTAGAGGGGGAGGGGGTAATGTTACAGTCAGATGCGCTTTTGTTATTTATTCTATATGTTAATGTATTATTCCCGGTAGAAACACTCCCTGAATACACAACCCAGTTAACTTTGTTATTTTAATTATGTAATAGCCACTGGAGAACGGAACAATTGTGTAACCCAACTCAATAAATTCAATTCGAAACCAGAAACGAGGCGTGGTAGACGTGTTTTTACTACAGCTCTAAAGACGATCGTGATAAATACTTTTACATGTACATGTAAATGACAAATAAAATAGGGTGTCCAAAATTGAAACAGGGTGTCTAAAAGACACCCAGACACCCTTCTGGCTAATACTATGATCCACATAGAGAAAAACGTATATTTGGAAGGAGGTGGGTGAGAGAAGGGGTAGTGAGCATTTCCAGTTTGTTTACGAGATTACTTTATTTAATCATTCAAATGACGGACTATGCTGATATCACTCGTATACGCTTGTATAACAATGAACCGTAAAAAAGACCAATGATTTCCAATTAGCACTTAGTGTAACTTACCGATATTCCATACGAATATTGTCAACCGAAGTGCTTCGCTCAGTTCGGGATTCGTCGCTCGCCTAACAGCGCCCAGAGCTACAATTACACCGACGAATGTTAGTGAGGACCCCAGCTTCAAAAGCATCATCACGTACCTGGGTTTATAAGCCATCAACATGCACGATCAATTAGCTTGACAAAACCATACTGAAACGACACATTCCTATGCTGCTTTTTAAACTTAGGGAGGAGGGCCAAAGTCATGGTACAGCCAAGCCTTTGAGAAGCCTGGCCGGGCCTAGGCTATCTGGCCTCCTAATTGTCTTTTGTGAGTCCTGCCAATCAACATAACCTGGGCTTCTGGAGGGCCTAGCCCAGGCAAGCAGAGCTCATTATATAGGCCAGTAGGCAGGGGAAAAGCCTGGGCCTGGCCGGGCTTCTCAAATGCTTGGCTGTACCATGACTTTGGCACTTGTCCCTTACAATAAACAACAATTGTTGGCACACAATAAAGCAGCTTTTAGGAAACAGTGGGTAGAATGTGGTATCCGACCGCCACTTTGTCTCATTCAATATATTACCAATAATGTAATCTTACCTACGCAGTAAGGTGGAGAACATATGGATGATGGTGGAGAACATATGGATGATGATGGACATATACTTCAAATTATTCCAGGATATTTATTTCATGAAAAATCAGGCATTTTTGGTATATGATGACTTGCTCAGTCATGTCAGTCTGATCTTGTCAACTCCCCCGTGAGTGACCAACACGGTCATTGTACATGCGCAGTGGCAACTATAATAGGATCCTTCTATTTTCTGAAGGGGACGATTTTTAGAAGGGAAATAAAGTCCGAAAACCATCATAAAAGCGTATTTTAAAGTTAATTTTCACTTTCTGTACCCCCAAAAATCGATGGAATCATTTTTTAACTGGTTAGGCTAGTAGTTGCAAAAAGAATTCCCCAAAAACCCTTAAAAAGTGGCGGTCGAATACGACATTCTTTCCCTGCATTTTAAACTTACAATAAACAACAATTGTTGGCACACAATAAAGCGGCTTTTAGGAAATGGTTACCAATTTTAACTAGTCCTACTCACGGAATTCGAACGAATCGAACGACTGGCTTCACAGGACATACGATGTAGGTCAAACATATCAAAGGATAGAAAACTATAATGAAGAGTGCCAAGAACAGTCGGTTGAGGGCGTTCTTGGCATTCCATGATTGCAAATTCCGATAGAACTGGGCAATCAAAACCTTCTGCGTGTGAGGGTGTGCTATGAACTGCATTAGAAAACAAAACAAGAAATATATATGAATATAAGAATGCATTTACTTGTACATCACTATACAATTATCTGTTGCCTGCTTGTGTAACTATATTTTTCCCACATTTTGTAGGCCTACAAAATTTTGTTAGTTTACAAAATATTTTGTTAGCCTACAAAATATTGTTTGTTTACACCTATCTGAACTAATTGTTTTGAAATGTTAAACTCTTGACTAAGGGGCCTTAGCCAATCTCGCCCAGTAACTCCACCCGGAACAATCTAAATTCTCGCCCGCAACGAGTATTTTTTACTCCAAGTCTGCTACCAGACCTATGTTCATGTAAGAAAAAGAAAAAAGAAAGGTATTAAAAAAAACTGAGGAATAAAATGTTGTTTTACGAAGTGAAGTTGTGTTTTGTTTTATAAAATTATTCGTAACCTAAGAGTTTTAAGAATCAGATATACAAAATACATGTAAAGTTATACTTGTACTGTAAACATACTTCACGGTTCAATTACTACTGAAACTCAGGCATTTAAGGGATTAAGTTTGTTAAAGGACTAGCTGACGCAGCCAGACGACCGTCATGACCGTAGGAACACTCTTTTGTCAATGGATTAGGGAGTTAACAAAGAAGATTTTGGTGACTGCAGCTTCATCACTGCTTTCCCAGTGAGTCTCACGATAATACTGGGAGAATGATCCAGTGTTTTTTGCTGGCGAGATTGGCTAAGTTCCCTAAACTCAATTCAACTCAAATGCACATTTAGTTCTTAAATGTTTCCCTAACTCAATTCAACTCAAATGCACATTTAGTTCTTAAATGTTTTTATAACTAAAACTTTGCATATAACTCATCACTTGAGGAAAGAAAAACAATAATCATGAGTATATGTCCCAAAATAAATTTACGATGGGTCCCATCATAAAATCATGTTGGAACTAACTTACTATTAATCCAAGCTTCTAATTTGTGAAATAGCTCATTGCATTTTCCTTTTTAAAAGGAAATAAGTAAAGATCCGATTAACACAAATATATAAATAAATCAGTAAAAAACATGGTTGTTACATTTTTAAACAATTAAACGGCCAAATATGTATTTACATTCTTTTGCTGGTACATGATGGCTTCAGTCACCTTGGAGAGTGAGTGTTGCTTTCCTTCAGCGTTCCTGTATTTGTCAGTCTTGTGATATCTAAACAACGCTAACACCTGTCAAGCAAAGAACAACATTCTCCATAATGTTTTACTTTTATTTTACCATATAGCATAACGACTTTGAGATATATAACAAATATATTACAAATTATATTTTCATGGCAACCACTGCACGGATGATGAAATGAGATACATTCAATCACATGTGTGACATGTGGACATTAATAAACATTACACAATCGAGTCATCCGGTACCTTTTTATTTAAAAAAATAATAAATTTTGAAATTGTTTTGTGTTATGCAACCAAGGTTGCTCTAATGAAAATAAATATCTTTTTTAACAATTTGTCTGTAATAGAACTGGTCTGAAACAAGGAAGGAATTATCATCATTTATGTGAACTTTCATTAAATGCAACTTTCACGATTTGGTTTGTATAGATGATTCTCAATCGCCACTTTGATTGTACACAATGAAATTTATAACTTTATATTGGTATGTTACCTCTTCGGTGGAAGACGATTGACCCAAAAGTTCGGCCGCAAATTCGTCCACCTTGTCCGCCATGGAGTTGAACTCAGCACCGAAGTCCTCCCATGCACCACTTAATTCTCGAAGCTTCTTGCTCATCTGAGGGAAGGTACAACATTGGTTATAACCAGATTATAATTTTTCCTAAAAACTAACTTGGTTGTAAAGCTGGGACACGTATCAATCATCCTGATAAATTAGTTCATTTGCTGTACTTTCATCCTAGAGAAAACAGGAATTGTTATGTCGAATTTACATAAAGTTGCCAGACAGAAAAGAATTAAAAATTTAATTTTGAGAAACTTTCACAGGTTAATTTTGTAATACACTTCTTGAAACTAGAGGGTTGAAAGGAACCTATGTTACTAAATACCAATGCTGTACATTCTCTTTAAATTTGAATGATATCGCAAAAAAAATTGTATTCAGAATGGGGTATTTTGAGTCACTATGTAAGCAAGCATTGTATGAGTCCACACAGTACACGCATAACTGCGGCCATTGAGACTTCATTTTCAAATCGTAATGGCCATAACATTTCCACCAAAAACGGTGCTATGACCCTTGAATAAATCCCATACAATCGGACAGGATTGTCCTGCAGATGCTAATCCTACTATACCTTAATCTCTTCAAGTCACTTTGATTTCAGTTTGTACTCGATTCCACTATAGTTGGGTTCCTTATTTTTGTTTTAATTGAACTTTTTGTTTCTCCATTAAAATTTATGGAAGGGTTAGGTAATTGTGCAATTCATAACAAACTGTTTTTAAACAATTTGGAAGAAAAAAAATGGATCAGACTCCGTGGAATTTTTCGAATGAAATAATTCATTTGAAACGCAAAATGTTTGCCTCTACCAGTGCACACAACAAGTTCCAGCCAATTTTGGGGCTTTTAATGTGCATGATCAATGAAAATCCAGTATAATTTATTGATAGGTAGATTGAGCGATCAATTTGAGTGATTCATTCATTGATTTACTGATTGATTTTTTCTTTTTGTATTATGTACTTAACTGAGTATGAATACGTTTCAATTCCTCAAATTCAATCTTATACACAGCCAATTTCTTGCAAAACGTTTTTTTGTCGTAGCGCACGGGCGGACTGTAGTAACAGCAGGTTAGAAAATACAAAACAAATCACGTGTAAGTGTTTCTTGTGCGAATACACACGTAGGCCCTAACCCCGTGTGCTTTCTGCTTAATATAATCAAACACTTTGCATGAATGAATGGCACAATGCACTAGAGTGTTTTTGCAATGATAAATTATTGAATGCCAATTTCGTGTCCTTACAACCTTTTATGGTTTATCTTTTGTTATAGGCCTACGTCTCTGGCTTACGGAAGCGTTAAAGGGCCACAACCAAAAAAAAAATTTCAAGTTACTATCTCGCCGCGGCGAGATACTATCTCGCCGCGGCGAGTTAGTAGCGAGGTTTCGGTTGCACACGGTTAGCGGAACAGCGACTTTTAGTAGCTGTGACGTCATCACTCTTTGCGCACTAATGACGTTTTACTCAGTCTGTCAAAGTGTAAAAGTGTCGTCAACACGGATAACAGCTTCACTACACGTAAGTGAAAAACGGATAGTAAAACTCAGCAATTTCCTAAAAATTTCGAGAGAAAAACATAAATAATCAACCATAGAGATAGTTCATAGTTTGCATAAAGATAGTTCTGGTAGCATGTATGTTTCGGACTAGTCGCTGTATCTGTGGCAGTATGGGCATGGCCTAGACTATATGAAAATGAAGAGGACCTCTTATGTTTCTTCACCACCAGAAAATTTAAAATTTGATTCCCCCATCCCATATTTAGTCTGTGCATTTAATAAGGTTTCATCTTTCATTTTCAGAATGGCAAAGAAAACCGTTAGATTTTACCCTGGCCTTCTGAGGGAAGTTTTGGCGATTTCAAGTCAAGGCCAAGGAATTTCAAAAATAGCATGGGAGGGAATCAACACTAACATGAATGATGCCATCAAGGCTAAGAACATTTATGTGACACTGAGGGCATGCAAAGATCGCTTTCGACACCTTCAGGATGCTCACCGAAGAAATGAAATGAGTTCTTTAAGGGCGTAAGTAATTTTTTTAACAGAAAAAATATATTTATACGCATACAAATCACCATATAAAATTTAGGAAAATTTCAAAGAGGATATGAAAAAGTGTGAGACGGATGAAAAAGAGAAGCAGGGGGTAGCCATTAGAGCAGCAGCAATGGAATCCCTGGTTTCTGCCAAGAAGGCCCAAAATGGTGACAGAAAAGGTGCTTTTCTTAGGTCCCTTAGATTTGATTTGAAAGTCATCCACTGTTGCCAGTGTCGTTTTCTATCTGATCCCTGGTTTTTTAACCAAAACAAATTTAAAGAGAAGGGGATTTTCTCACCCAAACTTTTACCCTTTGAGTTTTAAGATTTAATTTGAAAATCATTTCCTTGTAAGTGCTTTCATTTTGTTTATTGTTCTTTTTTAAACTGATCATTATTTCAGACACAGAGCTGACCCCACCACAAAGGAAACGCCGAAGCACAGCAGACTTATGTCAAGTACCTTGAAGACAAACTGGAATTTGAGCGTGAAAAGTTTTATTTGGAAAAAAAAGAAAGAGAAGCAAGGTTGGAAAAAGACAATGAAATGATGAAAATGATGATGACCCTAATAAAAAAGTAAGGTTAAACATATTTTAGGACTGCACTGCTATGAATACGGTTTGTGAAACTAACACATGTTGGTGATCATAGAATTCCATGATTTGATTCCTCTGGCAATATTTCCCCCGTTAATTTTGAAAACCGTGTTAACGTTTTCAAGTTTTGCAATTTTAATATACATTGTAAACATTCCTAGATACTTAGAATGTTGAGCAAATTTTGGCTCAACATAAACACAAGTGACTAAATGTAAAAACACATGTGGAGAGTGGATACTTGCTTCAAGTTTGACTGTTTTCACTGCTTTGCCTCATGTAAACTCAGAGATAGCCAAAGGGCCCGTCATGAGTTTAAAAAAGTCGATATTTGTTTTATAACACCTGAACCATTTTATAAAGATTCTGCATATTTTTTAGAAGACCTGCTACAATATATCAAACCAAAACACAGGTTCCACAGGTAACATGACAACAATTCACATTGCCAGAATTTGATGTAGTATGGACGACTGGTAGTTTATTGGTTTCTAAGGAATAGTACACAGTCTTTACAGTCTAGGCACACAGTCTTTACAGGTTCACACGATGCAATAGTACAGATGGTATACATCATATGACTATTTAGTCAGAATTTATGTATAAGGTATTATAATGTCTTTTTCAGATTTACATTGTGTATGTACCACTTTAAAAATTTAAAACTTAAAATTAAAAAAAATTAATACTTTGTATCCCCTTTTTTGTCCTTGGTGTATACAGGTTTGTGTTTTTACTACACTGTCTTGTTTTTATCATAAATTTCATATCATTTATATCATTTTTTAAGTGCAATGACGTGTGCAGTCTTTTGTTACTTCTCGTCTTTTACGTGTATAGTAGATCCCTTGTCCAGTTTCTTCCAGTTAAATTATTGTTTTAAAGTTTGATGTATTTCATTTGATTTTATTCATTTATTTATTTAACATTTTTAAAGACTATACCCATTTTGTTAAAGGGTTAATAAACCCTGAGACAACATTTTTACGTATTGACATTATGTGATAACATTTTCCTGTTAATATTTTCTTTATTGGCTTTTGACCCAAAAAATGATTATTTAATGTTCAACGGGTGCCGCCATCTTGGGACTCTGTGACGTAGCAGGGTTCCATCAAGCCAGACTGTCGTCACAAAGCGAATTCAAAAATATGCATGTTGCAGTGTGGCACATACACGTGGCCTCAACAAATCTGAAGCGCATAATTGGACTATTTGAGGCCGCGCGTATGTGCAAAACGTCGTTTAGAACTTGCACTGTGACGATGGTCTGGCTAATGGTACTCATAACCGGGTCCAAATATGGCGTCACCTGTGGAACACTAAAACACAATCATGTTTTTGGGGGTCAAAAAAAATTGTCTTGTGGTTCACTATCCCTTTAATTTTATTTTCAGCAAAGGTTTTTATATTTTCAGGGTTTGTAATTTTTGCTTGAGTAATTAGTCCCCGTTATGTAATTTGCATTTGTTGTTGCTGTGATTAAAATCAATGTTTATAAATATCTTACAAAGCTAGCTTCATTTGTCAATATGAATTATAAGGATGTTTCCCTTCAAAGTGTGGGTGTAAGGAAGCATTGCCCAATTTCATGGAATTCCTCATTGTAACAATCGTCTTTCCCTGCTCACCGAGCTACCAACATGAACAGGAAATCAGTGTTGAGTTCCCTTTTAACCAGGGGAACATTTTATTTTGTTTTTCTTACAGAACATGACATTGGGTACAGGAAACAAATTTATATAGGCCTTTACAGTAAAGAAAAATAAAATAAAAAATAAATAAATTTAAGAAAGTGCACAGCAACAGAAAACAAAGACTACTGTTAAACTTGCTGACTGATCAAGACCTGACAATTTTTATTCTAAACTATACTTTTGTTTTCTTTTTTTTAATCTCGTGGATCATAAATATAACTTAGTTATTGAAAGCCTGACATTCCCAAAATCACTAAATTCTTACAGATACAATCCTTGACGTAGCATTCATAATTCAGGGGCTCGTAACGCAGACTTACTATATCATGAATGATGGAATCATGCTAAATAGTTCTCCAAGGAGGGTGCCGGGTCCAGCTGGGAGTAACTGCTTGTCTGATTTTCATAGATACAAGTATGGTAGTTAGTGAGGGGCCCGCCAACTAGGTAGTACTTTGCCACTGGGGATAACAGTACTTTCAGGTTCTTGCGAAAGTCAAGGAAGGCAAACATTTTTATCATCTTCCCGAATACCCACTCTACACATTCTCGTACTGATGACATTCTTGAGTTGAATTCTTGTTGCTCAGCCCTCAGGTTTGCCCCTTTGAATGGACCTAGTAGATAACGTCTCATTGGATAAGCAGGGTCCCCCATAAAGCGCGTAGGGCAGGTCATTTCTATCAATCAGATCTCTTGCCTCAAATTCTTGCAGCAGTCCACTCATGCGAAGGAGAGCACTATCATGTCTTCGACCTTCTACTGGGCCGTAAAGATGAGCAATCAACCCACAAGGTATCACCACTGACTGGAATTTTAAGGCATGTATCCTTTTGTGTCCGTTATAACACACTCGCTGATGATGAGTTGGCCTACAAATTGGACGAACTGTCCCATCCACGAATCCAAAGCAATTCTGCAAAGGCGCCCCTTTGTCATGAATAACATCTGCATAAACTTGCAGTTGTGCAGGATCTAGCCATGGTTTATCAAGGGATCATGAGAAAGCGATGATGATGCAAAATAATTATACAAAACTTCAACGGTCTCATTGATAACGAGTGAAAGGGTGGATTTCGGTCTCCCCAAAAACTCTTCCAAGTCCGATAGGCAATTTGGGTAAGCGATCCTCCTGAGGACCATGCAAATAGCGTCAAAGCTACTGCAAGTGGACCCGTTCTAATTAAAGTTAGTTTCTGTGGAAGTCCAAGTAGGCCTAACTAAATGTCGTAGCCGGTAAATGTCATCCTTTAAAATCTGAACTTATCTAAGCACTGCTTATCTAAGCACTGATTATCTGTTAGCGTTAAATATATCAAACCTGGGCCAGTCTGGATTGAATGTGATTCTCTTTGGTATCGGTGCATTGGTCAAGAGAAGGTATCAAGTCATAGTCAAATTCGTTTTCAATCGCAAAATCGAGCATACTCATGGGCGCAGCCATTTTAAGTTTGCGCCCTCTATAGCCTATCGTAAATGTAACTGCGACGATCGACGAAACACCCAAACTACACGTCTCAGTGAACGGTTACCCGTACTGTCATGGCGGTTAGTAACTCGCCGCGGCGAGATAGTAACTCGCCGCGGCGAGATAGTAAATCGCCGCGGCGAGATAGTATCTCGCCGCGGCGAGATAGTAACTTGACATTTTTTTTTGGGTTGTGGCCCTTTAACGCTTCCGTACTGGCTAGAGTCTTTGGTCAAGGACACTTACCAGCCCATACCTTATGAAAGCAATAACCGGAAATTAAAGAGGAATTTTAAACAGTTCTGTAAACAATTACTGTGAATACTATCATCAAGATTACGCCAAGAAAGGTTTTAAGGTGATCATCTATTTTAAAATACCAATGTCGTACCTTCCCTCAACTAAGGGGTGTGGCAGGGGAATTACAGTAAGTTAGCTATTTAACAGTGGAAAGCTTTGCATTATAAGCTGCCATTCAACAAATACATAATTTATAAATACCAGCAAGCTAATATTTTAAATCCTAAATATTCGTTAGTATCGCCAATGCATCCTCCACATAGATCGCTTTATCCTTACATTATATATTCAACAGCCAGCCCACCTTCAGTCATTAATTGTTTAACCCTCTTGCTGTAGCTGAACTTTTGTGGCAAGTAGCCATAGTGGTCAAAATCAGTCAACTGATTTGTTTTTACTGTTGAACCAACTGACACACAGAGGCATTTTGACTGGTTTTGACTGTCATTTTGAGCACCCTTAACATTACATGTAAAATGTACATACTATACATTAGGTTTGACAGTGTTTGACTTTTAAGTGCACGAGATATGTACATTAATTGGCATGTACATAGAAATTTGGACTGATTTTACCTTAAACGCGTATGCAAATACATCGAGCTCCGTGCAACTCATCATGTAGGCAGGCTGAGAGAGGGCCCGATAGATATGGAGGGTGGAGATGGCTTGGGTCAATGTAACATTTGCCCCGCTGGTCGTTCTGGGCTCGTTTATGGTGGCTCCCAAACCAACCAGCATCTGCAATTAAAAACTCTGTGATTCAGGACAAGGTGGTATTTTGCAAGAAGTTCAGAAGGGGAATTGCGGTGAAGGGGGAGGGGACACATTTGACTTTACGGTGGGGGCAGCTGAGGACAGCCTTTTCCGGGGGGGGGGGGGGGGGGGGTTAACATGCCCCAGGCCCCAAGTTGATTTTCCACTGATTGTGGATGTTAATACTGGGAGATGGAGATAGGGAGAAAGATTTATACTTCATCCTTTCTTTTCTGAGGAAAAAAATCCTTCAAACTTCCAATTTAATATATCCGGTTTCCAATAACTCAGTTTTTTTCAGATTTTTTTTCTTAGGGGGTTTTCCCAAGTAAAAACTCATTTAAATGATTCATAGACTTGAAGACAACCACAAAAAACAGAGCACAAAGTGTAATTTGTACTATAGCAAGAAACTGATACAACTAACCACTGTAAACAACAAAACAAAAATGTAATCAAATGAAATGTGCCGATAAAAAAAATTCAGCTGAAACAAAAATTAGATTCAAATGTTTTCATTACGAAATCTTTAAGATGCTGTATATTATAGTTACT
Source organism: Zoroaster sp. YZ-2022 (assembly GCA_029582265.1). NCBI lineage: Eukaryota > Metazoa > Echinodermata > Asteroidea > Forcipulatida > Zoroasteridae > Zoroaster > Zoroaster sp. YZ-2022. The sequence continues at coordinate 11,196,886 of CM055834.1, read as the reverse complement.
CACTTTGACTACGTCAAAGTTGTTCCTTTGAGCGGCCAAGATTATTGCAGTGATGGCGGGATGAAAGTCGTCATTATCCGATGTTGCGTTTATGACAATCTTGCAAATGTCCTGCAAATAATTAAATCAAATAGATGGAGTTTTTTCAGGGTGTAATTTTGTCTTTACATCCCAAAGGCAAAATTTTCTCAGGATGATTGATGCCTTTACATTTACACCAAGTAAGTTTATAACTAATAATTCGTTAATTTGGTAATCTTCTTTTACTAGCAATGTTGAAATGTTCCTTTCAAGCTATTATACATATTTTGGTTAATTTGTCTGTAAATTATTAATTCCATACTTTATCAAAATCGAGCGACATGTACAAAAACCAACATTTGAAAGGTTCATACTATTACCATTGGCGGATCCAGGGGCTGGGCTGTAGCCCCTAAAATCGTATAAAAAAAAATTAAAAAATTAAAAAGGAGAGAAAAAGAGAGAGAGAGGGGAGGGGAGAGGAGAACGCACTCTCATTTCCCCCTCACTGTGCTTTGTTTTTCTCTCCCTTTGATTATTTCATTGTAATTTTTGTAGTACTGAAAAATAATTGTTTTTGATTCTCAGCCCCCCCCAAAAAAAATTCTGGATCCGCCCATGATTACATTGTGTCGTTTATACAAGAAAACAGCGAAAATGAGATATTCAGGTTTGTCGTCTCCAGAGGAAAACAATTCACTTGCGAAACATTTTGATTAATTGTACTAAAAAATAATAATTATAACACCCGAGACAGAAATATTTCAAGGGCTGTTTGATACCATCATACACCAAGTAAATTTCATGTAAGTCTGTGAGCACTTGTCAAGAATAACAATAACTTCGTTAGGGTTCAGCTCACCAATTGATAAGGGGTCATTAGTTACGAAGCCAACATTCCAGTGTCACAAACTAATGTTCAGTTGATCCTCACGCTATTCGCACCGTGCATGAGCTGTTGAGGGCACATGTTGTTAGACCAAAGGGCAGCGATAGTGCGTCGCGTTTGGCGTATTTTGCAGTTAATGTGCGTACGCGCGGAATATCTCCAGCGATCATTGGCTGGCAGAAGTACACGCACGCTTAGTACCATAACTTACGTACATAAAGTGTACGCACAACGCTCACATGACGCAAAAGTGGCTATCATCAAGACACTGGGTGCAAATTCACCACTAGAGGGCTACGATGTGCACTAAGCGAATGATTTAGCTTGCAATAAGGCCAACCAAAAAGTCTCCGGTCTGTGGTCATAGGTCGGCTTCAAAATAAGTGCGGGGGGGGGGGTTAATCTTTTCTTTTTTTTGGCCAACCAGTGAAATACGCATGTATACGCATTTATTGGAACCAGACCAAATTTCCCATACACAAAGTATGGTGGCTAAGAGAGGCCCTCACAAATCGGGCAAACGAAAAAAAGAAAGAAAAAAAAGAAAACTACAAATACCGACCAGAAACCATAGACTTTTTGGGCCTAAGAGCAATGGTTTTTATAGGCGGATTAGACATGGCTCAGACACTGTGGGTACACAATAATATCTATTCCTTATCGGCCTAGAACGTGAGAAAACCTTGTTTCAATTCAATCACATTTGGAAACGATATTGAAAACGGAAAAATTGTCTGCTGCCATCTAGCGTCTCAAAAGTATCCCATTCAATTCAACATTTAATTCAACAGATGTTGATCGATCCTCTCCCTCCGCACCATCCGCAGAAAGAGAGATGTCCGAATTGAGATGATGAAGAACTGGAAGTGAGGTCAGAAAGTTGTGAAGAAGTTTAAACTGCATGTCACCTTCCTTTTTGGAGATGGGTAGTGCAGAGATCTGTTTCCATTGAACGTGAGAAGAAGTGTCTAGAAATCCATTGCTGTGCCGGTGTGTCGTTACGGTTTCGAAAAGAGAGTTAGTTACGTTGTTGAAGATGGCGTAGAAAGCTTTAGATGGTGCGGAGAGTCCGTCTTTAATGGATGGCAAGTTAAAGACGACGGGAGAGTTTGGGAAAAAAGAGACATCTTGAATTTGAGAAACGGGAAGACGACATCCCTCTAGTTTGAAGAAGTCAGGAAAAAGTTCATGTAGGCGAAGTTGAAAGCGTTGGAGATCTTGCTGGAAAAGACGAAGGGAGGGAGGGCGTAGTCCTCGAAAAGATGTTTGAAGCGTGCGGGGATCAATCCAATGGCCGGTGTTAAAGTCGAGTAGGTGACGGGCGAGTTTGACTCCGCACGCCGTGAGCCGCACGGGAGGGGGAACCTGGTCATCAGCAGGAGTGCTAAACATAAGGCTATTAATGGACAAGTTAATTACATGGTTAATAGAATTCGGTTGTGTATCAATTTTCGCTCCGGACACCGTCCAAGCACGATTTCACTATAGAAAAAGGGAAGGCTGGTGTAAAATTTGGGATTGGTCTTGAGTTGAAATAGTTGAAAAATCAAGACCGAGTCTACCATACTGTCGGAGATAGTGACCGACTAGAAAATAGGCCGGATGAGAAAAAAGGTTGAGAAAACGTTGGATGATGGTAAATCTATAAGTGAGGAAGCGTGCTTGGAGGCATACTAGGCCTAGTCCTCCTTTGTCAGATTTTTCATACAAAGTTTGTTTTTTAAGGTAGTGCTGTTTGTTTGACCAGACGAAGTCGACAAGCATACTCTGAGTTCACTTAGGATATTTTCCGGAGGGGGGAAAACAACGAGGCAGTGGAAGATTTTTGAAGCAGCCAGCTGATTCGTTATAATAATTTTGCCTTTAAATGAGAGAGAGGTCGAGATTCGGGTCCAAGAGGAAAGAGTTTTGTTGAGTTTTTCTTTGCACATAGTCCAGTTTTGTTTAACGTAATTATTGGTGTTTCCTAAGTGAACTCCGAGGAATGGGAGACCCTCGCTATTTCAGACGAAATTGAGCGGCTTGTCATTCCGTCCGGTCCACGAGCTAGCCCAAAGCTCCTGGGATTTTTGAGTATTTAAACGTGCAGCAGAGGCTCGGCCGAAGAGGCTGTACGCCTCTTCGACCTCACTGAAACCCGATTCGGAGGTGACAAATACGGACACGTCGTCTGCGTACGCCGAGACCGCGCCGGGGATGTGAAATTCATGATTGATTAATTTTTGTCTAAGATTGTTTAGTATAGGTTCTATGGCGATAGAATAAAGTAGGCCCGAAAGCGGACATCCCTGACGTATCCCTTTCTCAAAGAGAAAAGGTGCTATCAGGGAACCGTTCACTTTTACAAAACTCTCGGCGTCACCATATAGAATTTGTAAGTAAGAAATGAAACGCGAACCAAAGCCCATGGCTCTCATGGTATTAAAAAGATAGCCGTGATCAACGTTGTCGAAGGCTTTCTTCTGATCACGGCTGACCACGGCCAGAGGGGTGTCATTAGAGTTAGAAAAATGAATAATATCTCGAATAAGATTAATATTATCGTGGATCGAGCGTCCGGGAACACAATAACTCTGATCTCCATTGATGACGCTGTCAATGCATTGTTTCAGCCTGTTGGCAAGCAACTTGGCAAATATTTTATAGTCCGTGTTGAGGAGAGAGACGGGTCGCCAATTAGCGATATCTGCCAGGTCCCCTTTCTTAGGAAGAAGTGTTATGACAGCTCTGCGGAGGGAGCGAGGTAAAGAGCCATTTTCTACGGATGATTGCAGGACAGACAGGAAGTCGTTTTTCAAAATGTGCCAGAAGGAAAGAAAAAATTCAGAGGTGAGGTCGTCGAGGCCTGGCGTTTTGTTTTTGCCCAGTTGCTTAGCCGAGAGGTCTAGTTCTTCTTGAGACAGAGGACAATCGAGGTCCTCCGAGTCAGAAAGTTCAAGTTTGTTTAGGTTATTAAATAATTCGTCGAGGGTGCTCTCGTCACCGGGGACTCGGCTATACCGTGTTTTGTAAAAAATGGTGAATGTGCGTTTTGATTTCCGAGGGTTCTTCGGAAGTCAGTCCAGATTCGAGACGAATTTGAGAGATGTTTTTGGAAAGAGAAATAGATTTTTCGAGGTTAAAGAAGTAAGTGGAACACGAGTCAGTCTCGTTAATGTGTTTGAAGTGAGACCTGACGAGAGCACCCTGAGCTTCGATTTTAAATAGATAATTTAAATTTTGTCTTTGTTCAGCCAGAGCATTTCTGGTCTTTTGATTTAGGTCTGGCGCAGACTGAATCTCGTCGATTTTTTAAAATTAATTTCAAGAAAAGCTTTACGCTTTTCTTGGGCTTTTTTGGAGCCATACATTTTACTAACGAATTTGATATGGATTTTTCTCTCCAATCAGTCCAAAATTTTGTAATAATGTCACAATAATTTAAATCTTCGAGCAAGGAATTATTGAAATGCCAGTAGGCACTGCCCCTTGGAATGCTAGAAGGAAGTTTAATAATGAGACTGACCGCCGAGTGGTCAGACAAAGAACAAGGAAAAATATCGGACGATTGAATAGAAGACATAATACCAGTGTTGACATAAAAACGATCTAGTCTTGCTTTAGAAACGCCACACAATCTGGAGTGGTTGTTTCTAAGCCTGGTGAATTTCTGTTTTAGAGGATTCAGTCTGCGCCAGGCATCACAAAGAGACAATGCACTGACAGCGTCTTTGAAAGCCATGGAAACTGTGTTTCTGCGTTCCGCGAGCGTACACAGACGATCAATGGCCGGATTATCGGTACAGTTAAAATCACCTCCGATTATGACGACACCGTCACTGCGACTGGAACTGTGGTCCCTCAGGGAATTAATAGCACGAATGGCAATTTGGTCGTTCTGGGGGGATGAGAGTGTTGTAAATATGATAAGTGGTATTGTTGAAGTTGATTTCAGTGTAGAGAATGTAGCTGTCAAAAATGGTAGCCGAAGAAACGACGTCTAATATATTATTTTTAATTAGAGTAGTAACTCCGGAGCCACAAGCGGGGCTGGGGGATCAGTGTGGGGTGTGGGACCACAGGTTCCAGCAAGGACTTTTTTCAGTTAATTTATACGTTTCTTGTAAAAGAACAACGTCAGGGTTATGGGTGATATTTTCAATATATACTTGGAGGGAGGCGTTCAGAGTAGAATTTGAACAGCCTCCGGTGTTTAGGGTAAGCAGTGACAGTGTCATCCCCAGCGTAAAAAATACAAGAGTAAGGGCATCCATGACGAAAGTAAACAAAAAAGAAGAAAGCTTATTTATCTAAGGTTTTGACGAGTTTCAGTATCCTCTGTTGCAGGCTTCGTTTGATTTGCGGGTGATTGCGGAGGGGTTTGAGTTGTTTAACCAGCCCAGGAATGTCAGACGTGAATTTTCTAGCAATCTGGACTGGTTTCTTACGGGTCTTTACCGAAGACAGGAATTTAATAAGTTCTGCCTCGGTCAGGGGGCCTTTGATAGTAGGAAAATGCTCGGTCGGAAGGTTGTCATCTGTCGTCCGAGCATCTTCCCACTGGACGGAGTCGATGTTTGTGGTCTTTCGGGGTCGAAGCCGGGGTGGAGGGAAGAGAAGTCTGGAAGTCTAGGGCTTGGGACAAGGAGGGGGATTCAGTAATCGTGGGGCTGGGCACCCGCTTTGCTAGTTTCCTGGGAGGAAAGGGTGATTTGAGAGGTACCAAATTAGGTCTGTCGGGGAAAAAACTGGGGTTGAGGGTTTCCGTTTGGAAATGACCTCTGCAAAGGTACGTGAGGGTGCGGGTGGCGAGCCCCATATCGACACACATTCGGTATTCGGTACAGGTTTGAGGATGGAAGGCGGGGGAGGAAGGGTGGGTGGAAGGACGGGATGGAGTCGTCCGACCCGTACCCGCCGGAGACGCCCGGACACCGATGCCGGACGAGGACCCTTCCGAGTCCCCAATCCGGCCGCCGGCGCGCGGACGACGTGGCGGTTTGTCCCGCTTCGCCGGCGGCAGCACGCGCCCCGGCCGCACCCCGCGAACCGGACGGGAACCCCTTGGGGCCCGCACCGGGACGCGTGGGCAGCGCGGAAGACGTCACAGCCACCGGAGGCGCGGGATACGAGGGCGATGAGGCACGAGGGCAAGGAGGCAGGAGGGCGAGGAGGCAGGAGGGCGAGGAGGCAGGAGGGCGAGGAGGCAGGAGGGCGAGGAGGCAGTAGGGCCGGAGGCAGTTGGGCCGGAGGCAGTTGGGCCGGAGGCAGTTGGGCCGGAGGCAGTTGGGCCGGAGGCAGTTGTGTTCGTTTTTGTCTTCATGGGTGCGTTTTTTGCAGGAGCGGCTAATGTGGCCAAACTCCCCGCAATTAAAACACCGCACCGACTCCGTGGACAGAAAAACTCGATAATTAACGCCCGAGAAAAAGAAGTTGATGTGGTCGGGAGGGGTTATGTTGGGGTTAAGCAGAACTTGGACCTGTCTTTGGAAGCTCATGATGTGGGTGAAGTCCCAGGGGAATGGGCCGGATCTGCGACACTACCTTGCAGATTGCTTACAAGTACCGCGTTGTGGATTTCGGGATAGACGTTGGAAAGTTTAACAAAACTTGAAAAAATGAGGATAGTCTAGTAGAATCTCTAAAGTGTACCGAGACGGACGGTATAAAAAACTGTGACCGTCCGGGGTATAAAAATACAAATTCTCTACTTTTTTCCGGAGCGCGAATTAAAACACAACGAACGAACGAACGAACGAACGAACGAACGAACGAGAGCGAGAGAGAGAGAGAGAGAGAGAGAGAGAGAGAGAGAGAGAGAGAGAGAGAGAGAGAGAGAGAGAGAGAGAGAGAGAGAGAGAGAAATAAATAAATAATGAAATGTACCCTATGTGTTGACAAATAGCAGCATATTGCTCGTATGGCTTCTTCGAAGTTTACTTCAACGCACCGGATAAGCGCATCTCCCAAAGGAATGTCATGCTTCAGAAGGGTGTTAACAATATCTGGAAAAAATGTTTCAAAATGAGCATCTTGATTATCGGCATCACATTAGTATTTTTTCTCAAAGAGACAGAAAAATGGGTCTTCGAGGGTCGTCTGATCCCTCAACCACCCCCATCTTCTCCCAAGAACAGGAATATACTATTTAGATTTGGAGCTTTGCATGATGGAGGATCAGTTAGAGGTAGTTTGCGGTAGCACCAAGTAAAATATCTTGAATATGAGTTGGTCTCCTTAAAAGACGATCAGAGTATCCCGAGTATATCAAAACGTTAAGTTGTCGAACAATCGGTTCTCCTTTCACACGATTGCAACTCATTAAAGATATTTCAAGGCATATCATAGAAGACCAAGGGTCTAGTGTGCGGGATTATGTAAATATAACGGGTACTTAAAGGGACAATATCGTCACAATCAACAGGGCATGGAATCGGAGTGCTAGTTTTAGATTAACTCAGTGACTGAAAAAAGGTCATAATTATTACCGTTGCCGCTGCATAAATGAGGCAGTAATTTTCAGTCACTGTGTTCATCTTCAACTAGGAAACCGATTCCATGCCCTGTTGAAAGTCTTGCTCTGATCGTGATGATATTGTCTCTCTAAGTGTTGTCCGACCCACATTAATATATAACACACTTTCGTACAGATTGTCCTCTATTACAGTGTATGTGACAACCCCATAGGAGTGGGGTTTGTAAAGAAAAAGTTAAGCAAGTTAATCACCCTTCAATTCGCACCTTCACCCAAGGTTTGTTTGAAGGCGAATTAGTTTGAATCTCGCTCGGTAGCCAACACGAGCGTGCATGCGTGAGGTCACTGCCTGTAATCCAATGCAATACATGTGTGTGTGAGTTGGTTTTGTGTATAAGAGTGTGCAGTGTTTATGCATGGAGGTAGAATTACCTCCATGGTTTATGTAAGGGGGTATAGAGTCATGTGCATGCTCAGATGAAAATCCTATAGGAAAGAAATAATAATGATGGAACTGGTCGCTTACAACAGTGGGATATTGTGTTTAGATTATAATTTAGGGGAGGTCGAAGTGGTAATAAAATTGGTCTAGGGGATGTCAGTCTTGGAGACGGGGAAATTATTTATGACCCCACATGTATTGAAATAAGTCACAATAATGGTTGCGGTCTGCTTAAAAAAAACAGACATATTCAAAGTTATTCATCCGTGGGTGTCGACGCGTGGGTCTGAGGCGACGCGCGCGGAGACCAGAAACCGGAGATTTTTTTGTTGGCCTTATTTGTAATATCAGGAATTACTTTCAGTAGAACTTATAATAAGTAGTTCATAAAATAAACAGCACAACGTGAAGTTTATTTTAAGGATTATTAAGATTTCGAGGTCATCTTCTGAGCTCCATTGTTGCCCCCAAAGGTCACCATGTCGGGCATGAAATGGCAGTACACTATATACACTATATCTGCTTTTCAGCTTTCTAAATAATGCTTTTCAGTTTCAAGAAAAGCAGATTTTACTTGTTCACCTACACTGGCGGTCAGAAAGTGGACATCTGCTTTTCTAGTTTCCTACAACCAGAAAAGCAGATTGAACGCTTTCGACAAATCCATTTTTCTGCTTTCCTGCTTCCCGAAAAGCGGATCGAACGTTTTCTCAACAGTGGCCTAAAAGTGAACAATGCTGCTTTGTGCTTGAATAAAAGCAGATTGAATGATTTGATAAATCTACTCCCTTATCCACAAAATAATGGACTAATCCTACCGTCACAATACATGTCCGACGTAGGCGCCAGGTAGGCGCGTTCCGTTCACAGAGCGGATGAATAATACATGTTATTGTTTGGCATGTCGTTTCATTAAAGTTTTCATTGGGTAAATAAAAGCATAACAAACAATAAGACCTAACTTTCGGTGCTTTTATTAAAAAAGGTTTATGTTATGAGTGATGATGAAATGTTAGATATAATCAATCTTTAAACAACATACAAATGCTGGACTATTTCCTTTGGCGCAACTATAATTTTTACATCGTCCGGACGGAAACAAGTTCGAACATGCCCAACGGACACCACACACAGCGCCGATGGTGGTTGTGTTTAGTACGTGTACACACGGTATAATGTACACCCACTCCCAAGATCCATGCAAACGACACAGTTCAAACATGGCGGAGTTGACAGATCGTTCGATGTCCAGTATGTCCAGTGATGAACTTTCCACGTACTTGCGAGATAAGGGTATTGATGAGGAAATTGTTTAAAAATTTCAAGGTAAGACCATCTAATTGATTTTGTTAATGTCCGTTGATGTTTGATTATCAATCAAGATTTTTTTATTTCATAATGAACTGTTTAATGGATGTTACAGTTGTCGTTGTTTTAGTTTTGCCGTGGTTTTGCATCGGACCGACAAAACCTAGCTGAATAGCTTAAGTGCATATGTATGCTTTAGATGAAATGAGTGTATTTGTTTCTAACATGTTTTGTATTTGATTTATTTTTTTATAATATACAGGGAGCCACATCTGTGGCAGAAGCCATCCAAGCTCATGTGACGAAATGTAGTGCTCCGCAGATGCTTTTTACAACAGACACTGCGGAAGAGGTTGAGGAAACACCTGCTAGCATGCACATCATTGCTTATGGCAAAAGCCTTTGCCAGATTACTGGTAACAACCTAGTACAGAGAGGTCTAATTCTACTTTTGGCAGCATATTTTGTGTCTGATACTCATTATCCTCCATGTTCAAGTGTGCCAAAATCAGCCAAAACATTTGCTATAAAGGCAGGCCTAGATAGTGCTCGATAAATATTGTAAAGCATAAAAACCTGAAAATGAGCTAATCTAGTTTCATTACATTTATTTCATTTTATATTTTCTTGTATTTTAAGCACGCACTGCTAATGTTTTACTGTTTTTTTTCTTTTAGAGAGACTGTAAGTAGGAATCACCTACTTATATAAAGATATATTTTATCTAAACGTTTAGAAAATGGGTAATTTATTTTCATATTATTTATTTGATTAATAAGACATCTTCTTGTACTGATTGCATTTGCATTTTTGTAAAGATTTTAGCAGTATTAAAAACTTACCTGAATGAAATTTTTTTTTTACAAAATGATATTTAAAATTTGTTTGAAAAAAAAAAGAAAAAAAAAAGTTAAGCATATCTGCCAATGGTGACCCATATTAAAGGTATGGTGATGAAACATGTTCAGCTATTTAAAGACACAAGAGGATCATCCATTTAAACATTTTTTTAATAACCAATTCACTCCTTGTAAAAAGAGCTGAAAATGGAATAACACATGATATAGTTTCAAGGAAAATTGCTAAAGATGAAAACGAATACAAACTTTACTAATTTATTTAAAATTTATTAGAGACTTTCTGGAAACTATTGACCAGAAACAGTTAATAACTGTTGCTTGTTGGATTTTTTTTACTGTCAAAAATAGCAGGCGGACACCTCCTGTTTTAAACAATTTTACAGCAAATATTTGACCAATACTCTTTTAAAGGGAAACGCAACCATGTTTTTTTCTTCTAATTTTGAATCAATTTATTGAGACTATAAAAATACACCTTACTTAAGTAAAACAATTATTTTCAAACTGTTTTTTTTTTTCTTCTTTTTTCTTTTCTTTTTGAGGGGGGTGTGGGTTTGTTGGGGGAAGTTGCACAAACAACGAAATACAAACTTTGAAAAAACATGTCATACACTGACTGGAAAAATAATGATTACCACCAGGTTATAACTGTTGCAGGTATAAATAGCAGGTATTTAAAGCAGTTTAACAGCAAACATTTAATCAACACTCTTTGAAAGGGAAATGCATTTGTCTTTTTCAGTATTCTGTTGTTGTTTTCTTTTTTTTTCTTCTTGTTTTTTTTTGGGGGGCGGTAGGGGTGGGGGTGCATTGGTTTTTAAAAATGTTTTATCACCATTTGAACAACTCTCTTTTGAATTCCTTTGAATTTGTATCTCTTTTTTAGGGGGATGCATTGTATTCTTTTTTAAAAGAAATGAATGATTCTCAAGGGTTTTTAAAAAGTTGAACATGTTTTATCACCCGGCCATTCTTCTTTATTTGATCACCACCTGCAGGCATGTTTAAGTTAAGTTGAAACCAGTGTAGTTAATATGTTATTGGTTACAAATTATGTGTTAAGGCACATAATTACTATCAAACCATCTTATGGCATTTTAACAGTAAGATTTCAGAATTTTTTCAAATTGAATTATTTTTTCATTAATCATGTAGCAAACTATGGCTGTGTAATCTTGAACATATTAATTCCAAGGTCTAGAGAACTTTTATCATCAGTTTTTTAGGGCATGATCAAAATTCCATGAACAATGCAGATACTGAAATAATTGATCCATATTTAAATAGAGTTTTTCTATAAATAACAGCGTTCTTTCGTAATTATTAGTGTTACTGTGTTCAAGAAATGAAAACTGAAATAATTGATACACATTTTTCTTTAAAAAAAACATTTTCTACAAATAACAGCGTTCTTAATTGATACATATTTTTCTTAAAAATAGAGTTTTTCTACAAATAACAGCGTTCTTTCATAATTGTTATAGTGTTACTGTGTTCAAGAAATTAAAAAAGAGTTTTGATAAAAAAGAAAGAAGGTTAAAATAAAGTTTTGATCATTGATTTTTGTCTTTGTTTTCACACCTCTTTCATCTTTAGATCACCCAGAGAACCTGAAGCACATGGATACTCGTAGTGGGCTGCTTGAACACTTCATAATTCATCCCTCAGGTGTACAAAGCACTATAATGATGTGTTTTTGATTGTGGTACAAAAAGATTGCCAATGACCAAGTGCTTGTATCCAAGTGCTAGTGATAGTCAGAAAACTAGTACTGGGTACTCTCACATAATCACTAGCATCATTTTTGTCCCAGAATTATCTACACTAGTAGTGCTTCTTGCACTTGAGGTATAGGTGGATTGTGTTTGACAGACAGCCAACACTAGCACATGATATGCATGGTGGCTGCAGGTATTTAATGTGCTTCAGGAGCTAGTGGGATGTAGTTGTGTATACTGACACATCAAGTGCATTGGTGTATATAAATGATGTGCTAGCATTCACACATTTAAAGTGCTTGACCCGCAAGGAAGACTGCTGCACTTCATGTGTTCATGATTTTGGGACAAATACGTGTTAGTGGATCTATGTGCTAGTGGCACTTACCAAATGAGCCTCATGTGCTAGAGGTGCAGTATGTGTTCATGATTTTGGGACAAATACGTGTTAGTGGATCTATGTGCTAGTGGCACTTACCAAATGAGCCTCATGTGCTAGAGGTGCAGTATGTGTTCATGATTTTGGGACAAATACGTGTTAGTGGATCTATGTGCTAGTGGCACTTACCAAATGAGCCTCATGTGCTTTAGGTGCAGTATGTGTTCATGATTCTGGGACAAATACGTGTTAGTGGATCTATGTGCTAGTGGCACTTACCAAATGAGCCTCATGTGCTAGAGGTGCAGTATGTGTTCATGATTTTGGGACAAATACGTGTTAGTGGATCTATGTGCTAGTGGCACTTACCAAATGAGCCTCATGTGTTTTAGGTGCAGTATGTGTTCATGATTCTGGGACAAATACGTGTTAGTGGGGCTATGTGCTAGTGGCTATGTGCCAGTACCCCTTCTCCAGTCTGCACTTGCACATCAACTGCTTTATGTGTTTAAATGCACGTGCCCCATGTGTTCATGATTGTGGGACAAATACGTGTCAGTGGAGAGGTGCATGAGGTGCATTTGGATTTTACAGTGCAGAGAGCGTCGATCGCACGCTGATATAGCACAGCCTGAACTAACTCAAGGCTATAGTGAATATGGAAAGGGCCTTCATTTTGATACATTTTTGATACATTTTTCGCGTACTGTGCACGTGTACGTGTACGTATGAGGCCGACTTTAAGTTTTTTTTATTGACATAAAAACTCGACGACAAGTAGCCAGGCGATCCGCCTGCAGCCTAGCCATTCCTGAAGTGATACCCGGAGCAAAGCCATGCTGCGGATGCCGGCGAAAAAGGTAAGATCAACGTGCACTATATTATAACGGCTCAGTCTCTATTTTTACCGGGTATAAGTAGGTCGATTAATTAATTAAAACACTATATTTGGCCTGTGGCCATAATGTTTTTAGCTGTGGATACGGGATAGCAGCATCTCAACAAAATTATGGTCGTATCATCTCTCCGTTAGTTACTAGTTAGTAAGTTTTGTTTATAGGCCTGCTTCAAACGTCGAACTTTTGCCGTATCTAATTCAAATAATAACCCAAAAATTTACATTATTTGAATTAGACACGGCAGAAAGTCGACGTTTAAAGCAACTGACTTCTGCCGTAAGTTCGACAGGCAGGTCTTGCCGCTCTGAACGCCAGCTCGTCTCTGGACTCTTTCAAGCGAAGAGATGTTTTTGGTGATATGGGGTTTCCAAGTAGTGCTCCCATATCAAAGATGTGGTCTAACCAGTGTGAAGTATAATTTCTCTTCGATGGACTTTCAGGCCAGTCTCGGTTAGGCCTTAGCAATCTTCTGAGGAACTGATTGATTTATTTTAGTCAACCCATTCTTGAAGACAATTTTCCTCCACGAATTTAGTTAATGGAGATGACTTCATGAAGTTTAACACAGCCTCATTATGGCAATTAATTGATTGCAGTTTCTTTTATATTATATTTGATTTTCCACAGAAGCTTCGGTGATAAAAATATCCAAGGATAAAAGGTTGATAAAAAAGGATTAAAAATTAAGGGTGCAGAGTAAAAAATAAAGCCACCATCCAAGGTGAACAGCGCCTTCAGTTTGGTGTACTGTCATTATTGAGAAAAGTGGATTTTTTTGTATCAATTTCCAATGATGATTATAGTGACAAAATTAGTTCGTCTACATTTCGTTTGCAATCGGTAGTCTGTGATCGGGTGCAAAGCAAGCTAGTCTGGTTTCTTGACCCGATTCCTCCACGTCTATAAATTGTTCCGTTTCGTCTGAAGAAGGGTCGGGGTACCGTGTGGAAATTACAATCGCCGATGTCAATTTACTGTCGGATTCCACGCCAGTACGCATAGGCCTGCGAAGTACGATGAGTTTTGCAGCTGATCTGCCGATGGTTTTAACACAGGGCAAGGAACAGTATGAAATCAAGCCCTTTTCTTGAAAATTTCAACTGGACTGAATTAAAACCAAGAAAAATTCCGGATAAATTAAAACTGAAGTCAAAAACTGCAAATTAAATGCCAAAAATCGGGGAGGGAGAAACTTATATTGTTGTAGTCATGACATCGCTAAAATAATGGCTAAAAATAATGGCTAAAATAATGATATATGTATATATATATTCTCCATATAATCTTGAAAACTTTTGCAAAAAAAGTCAGGTGAAACTGGCCAGGAATCGCCTCAGATTACACCACAGAGCATCCAGAATCCAAAATTTTCCGGGGCCCTTAAGCGGGCCCCGGACCCCACGCCGTAAGGGCTTCGCGCTTCGCGCTCGCATTTGTCCGTGTTGGGTGTGCCCCCCCATCTAAAAAGTTCCTGGATCCGCGCCTGTATACATACGTCGGTGTAGGGCAAAAATTTAATCAACGGTCGAATTCATTATTGCTGATGTGAGATATGTTAAGCCGTTTAAAATAACAGTGGACACCTTACTGACAGGCCCCTGATGTTGGGAAATCTACCTTGCAATGATCGGGAAATTTCGACATATGATTCTCCACGATAAACTCCCTGTTTTATGTCCTGCAAGAGTTGCTGACTGAGCCCCTCCATAGTTCAGTTTAGAAATGAATTAAGCCACTACATATGAATTAAGCCACTGCGTATAAATTCAGCAGTACCTCGATCAAGACAAGCAAGAAGACACGTGGCCAACGGCGTACCCAGGACTTTATCAGTGGGGGGCACAGGGGAAATTGCTTTTCAGTGGGGGGGCCTAGGGGGTATGGGTTTTTGCCTTTTCTTTTTCTTTTCTGTTTGTGGGGCACTATGAGGCACTGGAAATTTGTGGAGGCACTGGAAATGTGTGGGGGCACGTGCACCCCCCCCCCTCGTGGCTATGCCGCTGCATGTGGCGACACAAATTTATTACACAGTACAAAACGTGTAAACAAACAGGGTCAATAATTATGTAGTCCATCCATGGAGGAAGGTTTCCTTCATCCATGGTCCATCACACTCCTATTTTCAGCGACGGTTATCGCATGCATTGTATTGGTGCATTGGTAGGATTCGTCCATTATTTTGTGGATAAGGGAGTAGATTTATCAAATCATTCAATCTGCTTTTCTTCAAGTGCACTTTTAGGCCACTGTTGAGAAAACGTTCGATCCGCTTTTCGGGAAGCAGGAAAGCAGAAAAATGGATTTGTCCAAAACGTTCGATCTACTTTTCGGGTTGTGGGAAACCAGAAAAGCAGATGTCCACTTTTAGGCCACTGTGTGACAAAACGTCTAATCTGCTTTTCGGCTAGTAGAAAAGCAGAACAATGGATTTGTCCAAAACGTTCGATCTACTTTTTGGGTTGTAGCATAGAGGTTGGCGGAAACCAGAAAAGCTTTTAGACCGCCAGTGTAGGTGAAAAAGTAAAATCTGCTTTTCGTGAAACTGAAAAGCAGAAAAGTAGAAAAATTGATGTTACCAAAATTTTCAATTTATTGTTTAGGTGGAAGAAAAGCAGAAAAGTAGAAAAATGCACTAGCCAACGACGTTCAATCTGCTTTTTCATTATTTAGAAAGCTGAAAAGCAGATGTCCACTTTTGACTTCCATAAGCATACGCAAAATTGTTCTATTTTCTACGGTAATTAAATTAAACTGTTCAACGTACCGCAATTTACAGAATGAATATTGCATTTTTACCAAGCTTGGAATTTCGTTCTAAAAGAGGCAAGACCAATTTTCCTAAGAGAAGGGCACTTCAAAATTGGGAACATTTCAAAGGGTCACCAAGGCCAGAACCATGACAACGGAGGTATTGGTCTCCATAGCCTCAGTGAAATTCAATATCTGTTAATACAGTCGAGAGACTTGTGTCACCCTGGGCAAAAATATGTCCCTTGCTTTGTATGTCGTGTGTATTTTACTGAGTTTGTCAAATCAAATCCTATCAAATCAAACTGCTCAGCCGCGGAAGTTTGCAGTTCGCTACAATTGGATTTAAAATATGCACTTATTTTTAAACGCCTTTGGTAATTCTTGTAGAAACTAACCCCATTTCGCTACTCTTAAAGGGAAGGAAAAATACATCATTTGTATTTGGTAACGTATATTCATTTCAACCCTCTGGTTTTCAAGACATAAATCATAGAACTAACCTGTGAAAGTTTGAATTCGAGTCATGTTGATCATCAAGTTTATTAATTAATTGTATAATTGAAAAATTATGCGTACGAGTTGGTTTGAGTACGAGTTGGTAAAAGTACGAGTTGGCACGCGTACGAGCTGACTTGATTCGGAAAGTTTCATCACATCAGGTGTTCACGTGTTAGGGACGACGAAAATCTATTACATGAGTTTATGTTCAACCACAAGTTGGCGGAAAGCAACTTCAAGTTGTGAATTTGACATACAAATGGCCTTTTGTCTACGATGAAAGCACGTCAGACGAAATAATTTCTCAGAATAATTGACACTTTTACCAACTTTACACCCAGTATATATTTAGGAGAATAATGTGGCAATTCAATAGGCTATAATAAGGAAATTGTACCTTCCCTTAAACAAAATATACAAATTAGTGGCGTCTATATAGCGTATTTTTCCATGCGCAAGTAATAGTTGAAAATATTTTGGAAATTGCATTGGATTTAATTAAATAAAAACTGAATAGTCAGATAGCCTACATATTCTTACAAAGTAATTGTTAATGGCCTTACGTTTCGAACCTAGCAGGTTCTTTCTCAAAGGCAAAATGGGACAGAATACAGACAACATACATGTACATACTCATTTATATTATACTCTTACCTAGAAAACCTTCTTCAATGGCCGTTGTATATAGAGACAGTCCTCTTCGGTCGCGACAAGTGGTTATGTCCCACCCGTTGTCCCTCCACTGGTTGAGTAGCTCATCCAATTTGTAGCCATCTCCCGTTTGGATCAAGCAAAGAATCGCCTCCACGTGACTGTCTTGAACCTCATCACGTTCCTCATCACAGTCCACTGGTTGGTTTGTCTGATCTTCCATGTCAAGCTTCGGCACCACCGTGTCACCACGAGCTTTCTTACTGTATTTTCACCTGTAGATGGCCTGAAGTTTGCTCTGGTTTTCAACGGCAGGGTTAGCCAGGGGACGGTTAAGAGTTGGAATTCGAGTTATACCCCGCCTTACGCCTTAGGATCTTGACCAGTTGGATTATGACCTGTATCAATCTGACGGTATAATTCAGTTGACGGTATAAGTCAGTTGACGGTATAAGGCAGTTGACGGTATAAGGCAGCTGACGATATAAGGCAGCTGACGATATAAGGCAGCTGACGATATAAGGCAGTTGACGATATAAGGCAGTTGACGATATAAGGCAGTTGACGATATAAGACAGTCTTCAGGCAGTTGGTTCCACCAGTTAACTTGTTGAGTTATCACTATATCTGGCCAATTATAGGACTTCAGTTTCCCTCGGTCATGTGAAAGTAAGAATCCAGACAACTACAGCCTCGACACGTCAATCAAGTTTATTTAATATGATCTGCCTGGCTGGTCCTGAGTACGCCGGACAGGCACGTTGATTTTAAGCATTCAAGTAATGGACGTGCACTTACACCTGTAGTTTGAAAAGCTTTGTCGTAGTATTCAGGGGAAAATCATACTGTTAATGCAGTCAAGCCTACCAGTAAAACGGAACATAAACACCCGTGTGTATGCCATTATGCACCACAAATGGATTAGTGTTAACAATTCTTAGAAAGTTTGCAGCACTAACGGCCTTCGTGCGTGACGGTGCACAGAGGTGAACGTTTTTTTCAATAGGGCTTCTTTAATATTCAATGCCATTAGTCGGACAGATACGATAAAAAGTGTCATTATGTATTGTGCACAATTTGCCTACCATTGGAATATGTACTGAAAGAAGCAGTGAAGCGATAACAGATTAACCAATCAGGCTACACTCCACCACCAACACCAACATAATTATGAATATGGATGAAGTGAACTGTATGAGCCAGCAAGCCCCCTGTTGTTTAAGCCTATTAGTAAACCAAGATAAGAACAACAAAGCACCCGGATTAGATGGTATTACCAATGAATTAATTAAAAATGGCGGACATGGACTAGTTCAGTCATTATACTCAATCTTCACTGCATTTAGAGACTTTGAACAGATACCTGATGAATGGAACAAAGGTATTATAATACCTATTCATAAGAAAGGGCCAAAGAATGACTTAAGCAATTACCGGGGAATTACTTTGAATTCGTGTATATCAAAAATTTACAACAGACTGGTTGCAAAAACGTTATCGTCATACTTGGAAGACAATAATCTCTTAAGTGAAATTCAGGGTGGGTTTAGAACCGATCACAGATGCGAAGATCATATTTTCACATTAAAATGTATCTTAACTTGCAGACAAGCGGAAGGAAAGAAAACCCATCTCGCTTTCCTTGACTTCAAGAAGGCGTTTGATACAATATGGCGGGATGGACTACTTAAGGCAGTGTGGGATATTGGAATTAGAGGGAGGATCTGGAGAATAATATCAAATCTTTATAACAATGTGCAGGGTCAAGTTAAATTCGGGAACATTATAACGGACTTTTGAAATTGAGGAAGGGTGAAACAGGGCTGTGTTCTCTCGCCCGTTCTATTTTGCATTTTTATAAATGAATTTGCCAAAATGATCAAAGAATCTGCAGTTGGGGTGCGAATTTGTAATGTACAAACAGGGTGCTTGTTCTGGGCCGATGATGTGATTCTTATTGCAGACAACAATAAAGACTTACAAACAATGCTAAACATAGCAGCATCATTTTCAAATAAATGGAAACTGAGTTTTAACCATGATAAATCTAATGTGGTTGTAGTAGGCCAACGTGGAATAAGTAATACTAGATGGTTACTGGGTTCTAAGCGTATTTCCGAGGTTAGTCAATACAGATATTTGGGCGTTGAAATTAATAACAACAATTCAGACCACAAACATATCGATAATGTCATACATAAAGGAAATAGAATAATTGCATATATCAGATCCATAATCGATGGGCAAGATAACTTCAGAAGAATTTACTACGGGGACATATTATGGAAGTCTGTTGGTATGCCAACCATAAACTATGCATGTTCGGTTTGGGTACCAAATAGTGCTACAGATAATAATAAAATTGAAAACTTGCAAGTACTGATGGCGAGAAACATTTTGAAAGCACCACGGAACATGACTAGGGAAGCGATGTACGCCGAACTGGGCTGGTATCCTCTGACGTCAACTCAGGATAAATTTAGAATGGATTATTTTAATCGTCTTCATCTAATGAATAACGAGAGATGGCCAAAACTGTTATTTAACGCAACTTACCATATTTTTCAAAGTAACAATAATATCAAATGGAAATGGTTCAATCACACACAGAACTGCCTAACACGATGTGGTCTCGATCACATATTTAGCAATGCTCCCTCAAACTCCCCAAGATGGGTGAATGATTACAGGGAAATTAACAAAAACCTTGACTTAGAGGACTGGCTCACAAAGGCACAAACCAAATCATCATTATAAATATACCTGACATTAAAGGACAACATTAAACAAGAAAAATACCTCCTGGAAAACTCAAATTTCACAGGGGTCTCTTTGAAACTAAGAGCGCGAACTAATACCCTGCAACTTGAAAGGTATATAAGATCCTGGTCAGCGTCAAATGATGGCATATGTAAATTATGTGACAGAAACCAAGAAGAAAACATCATTCATTTCTTATTCGAATGCACAGCACTCCAGCAAATTCGCGCCAAGGAATATATATCACTGGAGAATAATCTAATTAGCAATAATCTTAATGTACTTTGGGAAACATTCATAGCTAATAACAATGATGTCAAATTATATATGATGCTGGGGAACCTATTTGAACTGGATGAAAACCTTGGTTTTATTTTTGATCAAAGTTGTAAGAGATTGCTTAATAACCTATGGGAGGAACGTAAACGAATCATTAATAATACATAACGCCGTTTTTAAAACCATGTTGGAATTATTACTACATGTAGTTGTGTTTACTTTGATTACTATTAAATTATGCACAACTTTACCGGCTTTGGAATTTAATGATGTATAATAATGTATAATGCATAAAAACCATGCTACATGTATATAACCATTTATAATAAGGGGTTTCACTGAGATTGTACGCATGTACACATTGTACATAAATAGTAATCAGAGTCCAAAATTGAGTACCTGGTTATATGTGTACTTTGTTCACTATATTTTGATCATCTTTGCTTTACCACTTCCAATATTAATGTATAAAAATCATGATAGGCCTAACCAATCATAATAAGGGGTTTCACTGTGATCGTGCATATTAATTGTAATTAGAGTCCATATTGTTTACTAACATTATAATTTTACCTTGTTCACTATTATTGATCAACTTTACTTTGGTACTAACACTTCCTAATATTAAAGTAAATGTAAAAAAAACATGCAATATGTAAGAATTAATGGGGTTTCAATGTGATTGTATAATGTACACAAATTGAAAACTAGACCCCAGTTGTGGGCTAGTAGTAAACTACACCGTTGACTCTCGAGAACACATGATCTTAATTTAATTTCCATTATAGATACATGTACATTGTGATAGTGATAGACGTATCCTGTGTCACGCGGCGTGGCTGGTGGGGGATAGGAACGATGCGTGGTGCGTACCGACAAGACTGACAGTTGACAATACATAATAATACACGCCCCTTTCATTGTCTCATTAGCTTCATCGGGTGACATAGGATTGGTTTATAATTAATTAATACTGTTTATAACCATGATGAATAACCTTTATGATTTTAGTTTCGCTCTTAATTGTTTTCGCTTTTAACTATTTTACTATGTTTATATTGGATGCACCATCGATGTATGATGAGTGCCACTGTCATGAAAGTGTACATCCGAATAAATTTGATTTGATTTGATAATTGTCTCTACCAGACTGATACTGGGATCAAGAAGTTTGACCTTGGCGGGAGTACAGTGTTGTACCATACCATGGTACAATGACTTAGGATACCCAGCAATTAGGATAGGCCCAATGGTGTACCTTATATATGTCATGACAGAAAAAAACCTAATGGTGTACCATGTAATGTCGTTGTTTGAGTTGGGGATATGCCATAAAATACAAGACAAGACGCACGAACGGTCACATGGAAATACAAAAACATCAAAACACTAATCATGAATAAACTGCAAATTTTACGAGTCATGGTACTATGATAACAATTAACAAAGATAATACACATAAGTAGTTTACATAGAACAATTTTATAGGTACATTTTAATTTTATATTTAAATGCATTAAGTGTAGACGAGTTTCTAATCACTGGGAAGCTTGTTCTAGTTGATTGCACCAGTATATCGAATTGTGTGTTGAAATATTTGTGTCTGGACTTGGACTATTAGGCCAAAAAATCTCCGGTTTCTGGTCTCCGCGCGCGTCGCCTCAGACCCAGGTGTCGGCATTTTTATTTATTTATTTATTTATTTATTGCTATGAAACGATGTCCAATTGCAGCCAAAATTGTTGGATCGATTGGAATTCTGCCGTGCTGTGCTTTAAACGACTTTTTCACACAGGAGTATGAACGTTTTCCCAATTTGTGAGGCCTCTCTTAGCCACCATACATTGTATATGTGAAATTTGTTCCCCGCGTACCGGTACACAATGTAAAAAAAAAATATATATATACATGTATATATATATATATATATATATAGGCCTATATATATATATATATATATATATATATATGTATATATATATATAAAATTATTGTTAAGAAATAATAAAGTTGTAAAAAAAAATACTATATCCTTGATGAAATGTTGTCACTCTGATCCTTACGCAATGGTAGTTTTAAAATCTTTAAGGACAAATGTCATCTTTTGTATTGAGATATTTTGGAGATATGACAGCCCGGACAATTTGGTTCAAGTTATGCTGTTATAGGAAAGCCTTTCTAATTATTTACAGCTATCTCAATGTCTTGAACAATTTAATCATACTAATGACCACAGTCCCCCTCACAAACCTCATGCCCCACCCTCACCCCGACCTAAGCCCCTGCCCCCATTAACAAATCTTTGTAGAGTAAACCGATGCACACATACATGTATTTCTGGAGCCCAGTTTAACCCCTTCCCCACCCTGAATTGGTGCTTTCACCCTTCCAATGTCAGCAATTTTCCTTATTTACTATAAATACGAAAGTATTGATCGGGTGCCTTCTTAGTAACAAATGACGTTGGTATATAAACCCACACATAGAAACAAAACATGCTATATTTAGCTTGTTGCTAAAAATTTATTATTAAAGCATTATTAAGCTGCCCCAGTTGTACTTTGCTGATGTCAAATTTAAAAAACGGCTTTCATAAGCATCCAGCAGTGAGCCATGGCTCCGCCTTTCTATTTTATGTATAAGAGAGCGAGTCTGAATATAAGGGTGCGAGATTTACAATGGTTTTATTCTCGCTATGATAAGACTGATTTTTGGTTTAACTATAAGAGAGCGAGTCTGAATATAAAGGTGCGAGATTTACAATAGTTTCAATCTCGCTATGACGAAACTGATTTTTTTAAAGTATCAGAGAGCGAGTCTGAATATAAGGGTGCGAGATTTACAATGGTTTTATTCTCGCTATGATGAGACTGATTTTTTGGTTTAACTATAAGAGAGCGAGTCTGAATATAAGGGTGCGAGATTTACAATGGTTTTATTCTCGCTATGATGAGACTGATTTTTTGGTTTAACTATAAGAGAGCGAGTCTGAATATAAGGGTGCGAGATTTACAATGGTTTTATTCTTGCTATGATAAGACTGATTTTCTTTTGGTTTAACTATAAGAGAGCGAGTCTGAATATAAGGTTGCGGGATTTTTTTTTTTTTTTCCGTGAAAGTGGAGTTTAAAACTCCATTTATTCAACAATCATATACATACATTCATTACAACACACCATATTACGTTAAATAAATATACATATGTACAAAAATAAAATTAACTACAGTAAGGTGTAGTAAAATAATGGTGTCAATTATACAACAAGGAACATAATCATGAACACTAAATATCAAATAATCATGACGGAAAATAGATACGGAAACGAAGGCTCATGCACCCCGAATGACAAACGATGATAAACAAATCATGCAAAATCAATCAATATATAAATAATACACAACAAAGAACATAAATCATGAACACTAAATATCGAATAATCATGTCGGAAAATACAAATAAATATGGAAAAGGCTCATGCAAAATGAATGACAAACAGGGTGATAAACAAGTCATGCAAATTCAATCAATCAATTAATTAATCAATCAATATATAAATAATATAATAATAATAATAAAGTAAACTATTTAGAAACGAACACTCATCAGGTTATCCTAAAAAACAAAATAGGCCTATATACAAACGAAGTGAGATATAAATTCTCAAATCATACAAAGTAAATGCAAAACAATCTATCAAATTAGACACATGCATAGTAAATAACAATAAAACAATTAACAATTATTCAAATATTAGCACACACAAAAGGAATCATGGAAATCCAGAAATATAAACAATATTAGCAAACAAAAATTCAAAATCAGAATCCAAGTTAGAAACAGAATCTCAGGTTATCGCCTTCGAAGAAACAAAGGGCAGAATTTCTATTATAAATGAAACGGAAAACATTATCAGGTAATCGCAACTTTTCCAAAAGAATAAATTTCCTCAAACTACATTGGTACATGCGAAGAATATCCAGGTTATAACTATTGCTTTGATCGATAAGTTTACATCTGATTTTCCAAATAGTTCTGTGAAGTCTACTAATAAGTAATAAACAAAACATCTTTTTCAAACCCACCCCAAAATTCTGCAAATATCCGATAGGGTAAAAGTCATATATTTGTTATATTTCTTTATGATATTCTCGACAAAAACCAGGCATTCGTATGTTTAGTGCAATTAATAAATAGGTGTTCGATGGTTTCTTTACTAGCTTTGCACAAGAGACAGAGATTATCGTCAGTAATTCCCCATTTTTCAAGTTTGTCTTTGGTCGGCAGTATCCTATGTTTCAGTTTAAACCACATGTCCTTGTCCCAGACATCCATAAATTCGTATTTGTTCTGTAACCAGATTTGATTCCAATTAATATTACTAACTTTAAAGAAAAAACTCCACTCTTCTTGAGCAGTGGGCGTGATTAGATTTCTGCTGATCAGAATATTATAGATAACCTTCACATTTATATTGGTTAAATCAATAACAGTATCTTTATTATTAAAGGTAACCTTATTCAAAAAGTGGTTCGGTGGTCCTTCTCTGGATTCATTTATATAATCTTTTAATGTTTCTGTTTAAGCTCGCCATAATGCGGCCGGCATTTACGGGCAAAATAGCACACGAATCAGCAATTTTCTTGAAAGAAAACAACTGGCCATCTTGGGTAATATCTTTAAGGTGGATAATTCCCGAGGTTTCAAAATTTTGGAGTCTAGGGCTTTTTCTTGGTTGCCAGTAATAATCGTGTTGTTCCACAGAGGTAAGTTACCCGTTTCATTGACGCACGAGAAAAAAGTATCAATAATAGCTCCGGATTTTTTAAAATTTACAATAAGATCTTTATAGTAAGGCTGGGCCGTGGGGACAATAGCTTTGGGGAATTGAAAACGTACCAGTCAAGTTGGCTTTCACCACTGGCCTGCGAAATACAATAACTAAACAAGGGTTTCCATTTACCGGAACTTTCATGAAATTTACGTAGAGTATTAATTTTCAAAGCTTGTAATTTACATTTGACGTCAATAACGCCGGTACCTCCGTTTTCGGGGCCCGCAACAACACTTTTGATCTTATCGGGTTTTCCGTTCCAAAGGAACGACCACTTAATTTTCTCCATTTTCGAGATATACACTTCAGGACAATCCAAAACCGAACCAAAATATGAGAGTCCAGCTCCAAAAAAACTATTAATAACTATAGACTTACCTTTCAAGGTAAGATCCCTAGTTTTCCATATATTGAGAGTTTTTCCATTTTACTAACTTAGGTTCCCAGTTTCTAGCCGAATTATCATCATTCCCGAAATAAATTCCCAATATTTTAAGGTGATCATTGACCCACGAGAAACCCCCCGGCTTATCTTTTCTATCTTTCCATTTCCCCAACCATAACCCCTGAGATTTCCCTACATTAATTTTAGACCCAGACCCCCCACTATAAACAGTAAAAACTTCGTCCAAAACATTAAAATCATTATCATTAGTAAGAAAAATCGTAGTGTCGTTTATGTGGGATTAAATTCAAAATCTGACTACTATCTGGAAGAACAAAACCTTTGAGATTATTATTATTTCTGATCAGACAAGCCAACCCTTCAGCACAATGGTTTTATTCTCGCTATGATGAGACTGATTTTTTGGTTTAACTATAAGAGAGCGAGTCTGAATATAAGGGTGCGAGATTTACAATGGTTTTATTCTCGCTATGATGAGACTGATTTTTTTTTTAAGTATAAGAGAGCGAGTCTGAATTATAAGGGTGCGAGATTTACAATGGTTTTATTCTCGCTATGATGAGACTGATTTTTGGTTTAAAGAGAGCGAGCCTGAATATAAGGGTGTGAGATTTACAATGGTTTTATTCTCGCTATGATGAGACTGATTTTTTTTTTAAAGTATAAGAGAGCGAGTCTGAATTATAAGGGTGCGAGATTTACAATGGTTTTATTCTCGCTATGATGAGACTGATTTTTGGTTTAAAGAGAGCGAGTCTGAATATAAGGGTGTGAGATTTACAATGGTTTCATTCTCGCTATGACGAAACTGATTTTTTTTTAAGTATAAGAGAGCGAGTCTGAATTATAAGGGTGCGAGATTTACAATGGTTTTATTCTCGCTATGACTAAGACTGATTTTTTGTTTTAAGTATAAGGGAGCGAGTCTCATTATAAGGGTGCGAGATTTACAATGGTTTCATTCTCGCTATAACGAAACTGATTTTTTTAAGTATAAGAGAGCGAGTCTGAATATAAGGGTGCGAGATTTACAATGGTTTTATTCTCGCTATGATAAGACTGATTTTTGTTTTGTTTTAAGTATAAGAGAGCGAGTCTGAATTATCAGGGTGCGAGATTTACAATGGTTTCATTCTCGCTATAACGAAACTGGGTTTTTTTAAGTATAAGAGAGCGAGTCTGAATATAAGGGTGCGAGATTTACCATAGTTTCATTCTCGCTATGACGAAATTGATTTTTTTAAAGTATCAGAGAGCGAGTCTGAATATAAGAGTGCGAGATTTACAATGGTTTTATTCTTGCTATGATAAGACTGGCTTTCTTTTGGTTTAACTATAAGAGAGCGAGTCTGAATATAAGGGTGCGAGATTTACAATGGTTTTATTCTCGCTATGATAAGACTGATTTTTGTTTTGTTTTAAGTATAAGAGAGCGAGTCTGAATTATAAGGGTGCGAGATTTACAATGGTTTTATTCTCGCTATGATAAGACTGATTTTTTTTGGTTTTAAGTATAAGAGAGCGAGTCTGAATTATAAGGGTGCGAGATTTACAATGGTTTTATTCTCGCTATGATGAGACTGATTTTTGGTTTAAAGAGAGCGAGCCTGAATATAAGGGTGTGAGATTTACAATGGTTTCATTCTCGCTATGAGTATGACGAAACTGATTTTTTTTTAAGTATAAGAGAGCGAGTCTGAATTATAAGGGTGCGAGATTTACAATGGTTTTTATTCTCGCTATGACTAAGACTGATTTTTTGTTTTAAGTATAAGGGAGCGAGTCTCATTATAAGGGTGCGAGATTTACACTGGTTTCATTCTCGCTATAACGAAACTGATTTTTTTAAGTATAAGAGAGCGAGTCTGAATATAAGGGTGCGAGATTTACAATGGTTTTATTCTCGCTATGATAAGACTGATTTTTGTTTTGTTTTAAGTATAAGAGAGCGAGTCTGAATTATCAGGGTGCGAGATTTACAATGGTTTCATTCTCGCTATAACGAAACTGGTTTTTTTTAAGTATAAGAGAGCGAGTCTGAATATAAGGGTGCGAGATTTACCATAGTTTCATTCTCGCTATGACGAAATTGATTTTTTTAAAGTATCAGAGAGCGAGTCTGAATATAAGAGTGCGAGATTTACAATGGTTTTATTCTTGCTATGATAAGACTGGTTTTCTTTTGGTTTAACTATAAGAGAGCGAGTCTGAATATAAGGGTGCGAGATTTACAATGGTTTTATTCTCGCTATGATAAGACTGATTTTTGTTTTGTTTTAAGTATAAGAGAGCGAGTCTGAATTATAAGGGTGCGAGATTTACAATGGTTTTATTCTCGCTATGATAAGACTGATTTTTTTTGGTTTTAAGTATAAGAGAGCGAGTCTGAATTATAAGGGTGCGAGATTTACAATGGTTTCATTCTCGCTATGACGAAACTGATTTTTTTTAAAGTATAAGTTAAGAGAGCGAGTCTGAATTATAAGGGTGCGAGATTTACAATGGTTTTTTTTCTCGCTATGAGTATGACTAAGACTGATTTTTTGTTTTAAGTATAAGGGAGCGAGTCTCATTATAAGGGTGCGAGATTTACAATGGTTTCATTCTCGCTATAACGAAACTGATTTTTTTACGTATAAGAGAGCGAGTCTGAATATAAGGGTGCGAGATTTACAATGGTTTTATTCTCGCTATGACGAGACTGATTTTTAGTTTAAGTATAAGAGAGCGAGTCTGAATGTAAGGGTGCGAGATTTACAATGGTTTTATTCTCGCTATGATAAGACTGATTTTTTTTTTTTTTAAGTATAAGAGAGCGAGTCTGAATTATAAGGGTGCGAGATTTACAATGGTTTTATTCTCGCTATGACGAGACTGATTTTTAGTTTAAGTATAAGAGAGCGAGTCTGAATGTAAGAGTGCGAGATTTACAATGCTTTTATTCTCGCTATGATAAGACTGATTTTTAATTTTTTTTAAGTATAAGAGAGCGAGTCTGAATATAAGGGTGCGAGATTTACAATGGTTTTATTCTCGCTATGATAAGACTGATTTTTGTTTTGTTTTAAGTATAAGAGAGCGATTCTGAATTATAAGGGTGCGAGATTTACAATGGTTTTATTCTCGCTATGATAAGACTGATTTTGTTTTGTTTTAAGTATAAGAGAGCGAGTCTGAATTATAAGGGTGCGAGATTTACAATGGTTTTATTCTCGCTATGATGAGACTGATTTTTAGTTTAAGTATAAGAGAGCGAGTCTGAATGTAAGGGTGCGAGATTTACAATTGTTTTATTCTCGCTATGATAAGACTGATTTTTTGTTGTTTTAAGTATAAGAGAGCGAGTCTGAATGTAAGGGTGCGAGATTTACAATGGTTTTATTCTCGCTATGATAAGACTGATTTTTTTTGGTTTTAAGTATAAGAGAGCGAGTCTGAATTATAAGGGTGCGAGATTTACAATGGGTTTTTTTCTCGCTATGACTAAGACTGATTTTTTTGTTTTAAGTATAAGGGAGCGAGTCTCATTATAAGGGTGCGAGATTTACACTGGTTTCATTCTCGCTATAACGAAACTGATTTTTTTTAAGTATAAGAGAGCGAGTCTGAATATAAGGGTGCGAGATTTACAATGGTTTTATTCTCGCTATGATAAGACTGATTTTTGTTTTGTTTTAAGTATAAGAGAGCGAGTCTGAATTATAAGGGTGCGAGATTTACAATGGGTTTTTTTCTCGCTATGACTAAGACTGATTTTTTTGTTTTAAGTATAAGGGAGCGAGTCTCATTATAAGGGTGCGAGATTTACACTGGTTTCATTCTCGCTATAACGAAACTGATTTTTTTTTAAGTATAAGAGAGCGAGTCTGAATATAAGGGTGCGAGATTTACAATGGTTTTATTCTCGCTATGATGAGACTGATTTTTGGTTTAAAGAGAGCGAGTCTGAATATAAGGGTGCGAGATTTACAATGGTTTTATTCTCGCTATGATAAGACTGATTTTTGTTTTGTTTTAAGTATAAGAGAGCGAGTCTGAATTATAAGGGTGCGAGATTTACAATGGTTTTATTCTCGCTATGACGAGACTGATTTTTAGTTTAAGTATAAGAGAGCGAGTCTGAATGTAAGGGTGCGAGATTTACAATGGTTTTATTCTCGCTATGATAAGACTGTTTTTTGTGTTTTAAGTATAAGAGAGCGAGTCTGAATGTAAGGGTGCGAGATTTACAATGGTTTTATTCTCGCTATGATAAGACTGATTTTTTTTGGTTTTAAGTATAAGAGAGCGAGTCTGAATTATAAGGGTGCGAGATTTACAATGGGTTTTTTCTCGCTATGAGTATGACTAAGACTGATTTTTTGTTTTAAGTATAAGGGAGCGAGTCTCATTATAAGGGTGCGAGATTTACACTGGTTTCATTCTCGCTATAACGAAACTGATTTTTTTAAGTATAAGAGAGCGAGTCTGAATATAAGGGTGCGAGATTTACAATAGTTTCATTCTCGCTATGACGAAACTGATTTTTTTTAAGTATCAGAGAGCGAGTCTGAATATAAGGGTGCGAGATTTACAATGGTTTTATTCTCGCTATGATAAGACTGATTTTCTTTTGGTTTAACTATAAGAGAGCGAGTCTGAATATAAGGGTGCGAGATTTACAATGGTTTTATTCTCGCTATGATAAGACTGATTTTTGTTTTGTTTTAAGTATAAGAGAGCGAGTCTGAATTATAAGGGTGCGAGATTTACAATGGTTTTATTCTCGCTATGACGAGACTGATTTTTAGTTTAAGTATAAGAGAGCGAGTCTGAATGTAAGGGTGCGAGATTTACAATGGTTTTATTCTCGCTATGATAAGACTGATTTTTTTTGTTTTAAGTATAAGAGAGCGAGTCTGAATGTAAGGGTGCGAGATTTACAATGGTTTTATTCTCGCTATGATAAGACTGATTTTTTTTGGTTTTAAGTATAAGAGAGCGAGTCTGAATTATAAGGGTGCGAGATTTACAATGGTTTCATTCTCGCTATGACGAAACTGATTTTTTTTTAAGTATAAGAGAGCGAGTCTGAATTATAAGGGTGCGAGATTTACAATGGTTTTTTTTCTCGCTATGAGTATGACTAAGACTGATATTTTGTTTTAAGTACTATAAGGGAGCGAGTCTCATTATAAGGGTGCGAGATTTACACTGGTTTCATTCTCGCTATAACGAAACTGATTTTTTTAAGTATAAGAGAGCGAGTCTGAATATAAGGGTGCGAGATTTACAATAGTTTCATTCTCGCTATGACGA
Organism: Zoroaster sp. YZ-2022; assembly: GCA_029582265.1. Classification (NCBI taxonomy): domain Eukaryota; kingdom Metazoa; phylum Echinodermata; class Asteroidea; order Forcipulatida; family Zoroasteridae; genus Zoroaster; species Zoroaster sp. YZ-2022. The sequence goes on along the minus strand of CM055834.1, from coordinate 11,166,440 downwards.
AACTGATTTTTTTAAGTATAAGAGAGCGAGTCTGAATATAAGGCTGCGAGATTTACAATAGTTTCATTCTCGCTATGACGAAACTGATTTTTTTAAAGTATCAGAGAGCGAGTCTGAATATAAGGGTGCGAGATTTACAATGGTTTTATTCTTGCTATGATAAGACTGATTTTCTTTTGGTTTAACTATAAGAGAGCGAGTCTGAATAGAAGGGTGCGAGATTTACAATGGTTTTATTCTCGCTAAGATGATACTGATTTTTTGGTTTAACTATAAGAGAGCGAGTCTGAATATAAGGGTGCGAGATTTACAATGGTTTTATTCTCGCTATGATGAGACTGATTTTTTTTTTAAGTATAAGAGAGCGAGTCTGAATTATAAGGGTGCGAGATTTACAATGGTTTTATTCTCGCTATGATGAGACTGATTTTTGGTTTAAAGAGAGCGAGTCTGAATATAAGGGTGTGAGATTTACAATGGTTTCATTCTCGCTATGACGAAACTGATTTTTTTTAAGTATAAGAGAGCGAGTCTGAATTATAAGGGTGCGAGATTTACAATGGTTTTTATTCTCGCTATGACTAAGACTGATTTTTTGTTTTAAGTATAAGGGAGCGAGTCTCATTATAAGGGTGCGAGATTTACACTGGTTTCATTCTCGCTATAACGAAACTGATTTTTTTAAGTGTAAGAGAGCGAGTCTGAATATAAGGGTGCGAGATTTACAATGGTTTTATTCTCGCTATGATAAGACTGATTTTTGTTTTGTTTTAAGTATAAGAGAGCGAGTCTGAATTATAAGGGTGCGAGATTTACAATGGTTTTATTCTCGCTATGATAAGACTGATTTTTTTTTTTTTTAAGTATAAGAGAGCGAGTCTGAATGTAAGGGTGCGAGATTTACAATGGTTTTATTCTCGCTATGATAAGACTGATTTTTTTTGGTTTTAAGTATAAGAGAGCGAGTCTGAATTATAAGGGTGCGAGATTTACAATAGTTTCATTCTCGCTATGACGAAACTGATTTTTTTTTAAGTATAAGAGAGCGAGTCTGAATTATAAGGGTGCGAGATTTACAATGGTTTTTTTTCTCGCTATGAGTATGACTAAGACTGATATTTTGTTTTAAGTACTATAAGGGAGCGAGTCTCATTATAAGGGTGCGAGATTTACACTGGTTTCATTCTCGCTATAACGAAACTGATTTTTTTAAGTATAAGAGAGCGAGTCTGAATATAAGGGTGCGAGATTTACAATAGTTTCATTCTCGCTATGACGAAACTGATTTTTTTAAGTATAAGAGAGCGAGTCTGAATATAAGGCTGCGAGATTTACAATAGTTTCATTCTCGCTATGACGAAACTGATTTTTTTTAAGTATCAGAGAGCGAGTCTGAATATAAGGGTGCGAGATTTACAATGGTTTTATTCTTGCTATGATAAGACTGATTTTCTTTTGGTTTAACTATAAGAGAGCGAGTCTGAATAGAAGGGTGCGAGATTTACAATGGTTTTATTCTCGCTATGATGAGACTGATTTTTTGGTTTAACTATAAGAGAGCGAGTCTGAATATAAGGGTGCGAGATTTACAATGGTTTTATTCTCGCTATGATGAGACTGATTTTTTTTTAAGTATAAGAGAGCGAGTCTGAATTATAAGGGTGCGAGATTTACAATGGTTTTATTCTCGCTAGGGGTGCGAGATTTACAATGGTTTTATTCTCGCTATAAGACTGATTTTAGTTTAAGTATATGACCGCGTTCACACTTGATCCGGCAAGGGCGATCAAAGGAGGATCAGATCCTGCAAGGGCGATCAAAGGGCGATCAACAGCTAGTGTGAACGCAAGAGCGATCAGGATCTGATCCTCCTTTTTGATCCCCCTTTATTGCGGGATCAAAGGAGGATCTGATCCTGCAAGGTGGATCAAAAACGTAGTGTGAACGCAACGCAGGATCAGACCCCGCAATTTGACCCACCGACTTCCGGTCTAATCAAACAGACTGGAGCGCGAGTTGAAAAAAATAAACCGCGAAAGCTTGTAAACAACCAGTGTTGGTTATGCAATGAGAGCGTCCCCTTATTACACTGGTTCCAACACGTAACACAGCATTTCTGTGCACAAAAGAACATTACACGATTTGAATGGTACTTGGCATTTGCATCCCTGTTCTGCATGCAACAACCGTGCGTGACGAACCACATGCTTCGACCATTTCTACCTCTATGCATCGACCAGTTTCCTTCTCATCAGGCTTTCGTGTTTTTTTATCATAATACCACGGTTTTAATTAGTATTTGAAAATCATTTTGTATATCCATATTTTGTATTTTCTTGTCGCAGTATTATAGTACACTTAAGGTTTAGTGTTGTTGGTGGTTGTTTACGTTATTTCTTGTACGACATGGCCGAAGCTGCTGCTGCTGCTGTTGTACGGGGTCGAATGTGGTCGAATGCATCACCCCGGGCAACGCGTGTGCCTGCGTGTGCGCACAATCAATGACCTTGCTCAGTTGACCTGTCACACGAGCAGTGTGGAACTTCCGTTGAACCGACGGTCGGGCTAGGGGGATCAATGCACGATCAGACTCAAGTGTGAACGCGTCCGCGATCAGTTTGATCGCCCTTGCAGGATCTGATCCTCCGTTGATCGCCCTTGCCGGATCTAGTAGAGAGCGAGTCTGAATATAAGGGTGCACACGCAACCCAAAGGAGCTTAAGAAAGAGCATAGCCTATGTGGAAAAAGTTGCAGTCGATTCGTTTTGTTTGTTAATAAAAATGTTAAAATAAAATTGTTAGAATAGAAAAAGGAAAATGTTTTCATCACTTTTTGTGTTTTTGATATTAAAAATCGTGATTCCTGTGATTGCACGGTTTAGTTTTGTGATTTGTGAACCAGAGAATTTAAATTAATATACGTTATCAAATGCCAATGTTGTTCCTTCATTTAAGAGAAACTTAACCACTCCTTTGAGAATTTGAAAATGAATATAAACCATAAAAATCATGCCTATCAAATAACACTGCATCATTAACGGCACTAAGTGCAAATCTTTTATTTTGGTTTGAACTTTTTTTAGTTGGATATATTGCTTGTCTCTGCCCCACATAAAAATACGAACTATTCTATGCCACTGACTGTTCTAGTTCTTCACTACACTGGTGGAGAGCCAATTATCACCTTTCCTTAGCCAGCAGAGTGTTAATTGTCTTCACAACGGGGGTCTACAAGCTTCTGCAGTACCACTCATACATATTCATGATATCCTGGTATTGGTTTTTCAGTGTAGTCTGATTGGACAATGTGTGTTATCGCCTCAGTGCTTCATTCAGCACTGCTTCCATAGGCAGCGTATGGAAACTGTGCACAATACGTTAATGACACTTTTATCGAAGCTGTCCGGCGGCCTTGGCGAGGCTTTCTTTGTCGCCACGTATAAAAGTTGTGTAAATCTACCGGCCCCAAGTATCTCTGGGTATATTCGGTATGAAATGTTCCATGTTACCATAAAAATAATACAAACACGTAGGCCTACACCAGTGGAATCTTATTTAATTTGCCACATTTTTTGGACCGTTTGTATAAGGGTGCACCCCACTAAATAAACTCCCATAGTAAACAGTGCTAAACACAAAATATTCAAAAATCGTTAAAAATACTTAGAAGTCGTACAGTTTTTAAAACCAAAAGAAAAAATATTGATCGATATATAACCTTTAATTTTCTTCTCTATTTACTGTCTAAAGTCCAGGTTTCCAGGGAGTTATCCTCATCCCAATGAAAACCACCCTCTACAGTAGTGAAAACGTCCACACTGAAAAACAGCCATTTTGGAAAAAGGTCTTACGCTTGGATCAAATTAGGACCATTTTTCAGGGCCTAGTGTATCCAAAATACTCACAGTTGGAAGTCAAGGATCCCAAGGTTATGATATCTGGCCATTTTTACACAATCCATCAAATGTATGGGCCTCAAATCTTTGTTTTTCAGAAATATTTGATGGTTTACACTTTATGATAAACAGCTTGGCGCATGAATTCCTCACTATTTAGTGGGGTGCACCCATAAAGGCCTACACATCTATTTAGTTTGGGAGCGCTATACGCGAGGTCATGGTTCGTCCTCTAGACTGGTCCCCTGTCTTTATTCTATCAAGGATAGTAATTCACGAGCTTCAAAGTGTGACGTCAGATCTTTTCTTCCTCCATGGTTCATCCTTGCTCTTACGACCACACCGTTGCCGTCATCAAATCACGTGCGATCGTTTGGTGAGTACCAGAAACAGACTCGACCCGGGTGCGCGCATTCTTTTCGCTACTTCCGGTTCCAAAGCTGGCATAGTTTATACATGGAGGAAGGAAAAGTTGAACCTAAATCCAGTTGGTTTTAATATTCAACAGCGATTGTTGAGGCAGGCAATTGACTTTGTTATAAGATCTCGAGTCTTTACAACACATACGTTGTATGTGGTCCTTTCTCATGCATCAAGTAAGTTATACTTAAGTTTGTAATCGGTTAATTAAAAAGGGACTATATCGTCACGATCACAGCAGACTTTCGACATGGGCATGAAATCGGTGTCCTATTTTTAGATGAACTAGCGCGCTGGCCAAGATAACATGGAGCGATACCATCATACTACATTGGCTGCTGCTTATATATACATAACAGCAAAAGAAACGTCACCCCTAAAAATATTTATTATTTTCATTTTATAATTAATATAATTTGTTTAATGAAGAATATTATGAGTATGGAGTGTAACACGAACACAATGTGGCAAATTTGGTTGACCTGGCAGCCAACCATCCCACAACATTGTATATTTATTATGTTTAATAATATAATTACTTAACAAAATTTAGGGGGTGACGTTTCTTTTGCTGTTATGTATATAAAGGATTATTAAGCGCTAAGCTCAATCTCACGGTGCACAGGTCTTTTTTGGTAAAACTTTTTTGGTGTTGTGGGGTGTACCCCTTTTGTTAACAAAGGCGTCAAGTATTTGGTTATATAATAATTTTGCTAGCAATGCAGGGGTTGGTGGTGCGTTACCGGTATGTTATATAGCTTTCACAATGCTCTTCTAACAATTAGTACACGTGTCAATTCATGGGTTTACAGCAATGTGTTTCACACTTTGCTCCTGACTGCCTTCATTTGCATATGATGCTTGATATGCGGCAGTGCACCCCCTCCCATTGTCTTCATTGTGTTCCAGGAATCTTAGGAATTCTTTAGAGGATTTCGGGTGGGGGGGAGGTCCGTTAACAATAGAACAACAGCGTGTTAGTGTATAGGGACATTTGGGGATGGCACTCTGCCGCATATGGTATATCATATGTTAACACCCCTCTTTGTACGAAAAGGTTTCCCACCTTCTTCCCCTCCTTCCACTCCTTCCACCTATGTTTAATTCGGTTATCTTGGATCGGGGGTTATCTTGGATCGGGGGTTGTCTTGGATCGGGGGTTATCTCCTCTGTCGTTTCACCCAGAGAACAGTGTTATATTTTGACGAAAAAGAAAATAATCTAATGCAATAGTTGGTAGTCTCGAACTTTATGTATAATCTGCCAAGGTTATGGACGGTGTAAAGATTTCAACCATAAGAAAAGTTATGATGTAAGCTCATGTCAAGAAAAGCAACATGAAGTAAGTTAAGTAAGACTAATTGCGGTGACACCATGTGGAATCTCAATTGAGTAGTAATTAGTTCTGAAAAGAACTGGGGGTACAACTCGACGTTTCGATCAGTATGCTCTGATCGTCCTCAGGAGAATGCCGGACTCTGGAAAATGAAGTAAGTTATTTTGTTTATGGCAAGCAATAACCACTTCATAAAAAGAAAGAGCTTTGTGGTTGAAAACAACTATGTTAGGAGAAAGTTATTTATGATTAAACTAAACTCCAATGATTGGGATCAAAGAAAAAATAGTTAACAGCTAATAAAGTAATAGTTGTAAATATTTATACTTTTATTTGTTGAAGCTATCTAAAATATTCAAAATATTAACATTTAGAATAATATTATAAATAAATAAATAAATAAATAAATAAATAAATAAATGACTCCCAAAATAACCAAGATGTTATCTGAAGCTTTTATTTCAGTCCTAGACTCGGAAAAAAACAAACATAAATCAGTATTATGCAGTCACTGGCTCATTGAAGCGCATCAGCCACAGTAAAATGATCTAATCGCGCCCTGTTATCTCATGAGGTATTATTTTCAGTCACTGAAATCTTATGAAAAAAGGACACCGATTCCATGTCCTGTCGAAAGTCAGCTCTGATTCTGAAGATATTGTCCCTTTAAGAGAAAAGACAACCAATAGAGAACAGTAGCAATCAAGAAAAGAATGAAAATGTTTGGGGAAAATGATCCTGGAAGTTTTCAAATGAGAGTTCATAAACATCGTATTGTATCAGCTTATCTGGATCAAAACTGTTTGTGTGAGCAACAGCAATAATCTGAAACACGTTCTAGCGCCACCAAGCGGGCAAATTAAACAAAACATTTCGCTAGATGGAGCTGTGTCTCCCGCCATAGGCCCTTTATAATGCGGCAACGTAGAGGCATGACGTCATCGGACATGTGCTCAATCAACTTGCAGATGATTTTGCCTTTGCGGTGATGCAGTTATGTGTTAAAAATGTGTAATCATCAGTTGAAGAATCGAAGTTCCATTTAAATTTGTCTCGAGTTCTGACAGCTCGATTTTTATTTTATTTTCTTTTTTTACCAACCGTTATGTTTCGCACACTTGATTGTCCATGACAGCAGCCGAAACATCTAAAATAGAATCGGAAGAATGTCATGCATGAGTATTGTATTTAAAAGTGGTTATAAAAAATGATTTACCCACTTTTTTATTTCCCGCCATATCCATAGGACGGGCATGCGTTGAATTAATTGACTGAATTAGGAGACATGATTGTACCTTGGCAATGGCTGATAGGCAAGATTGGCATGCAGGGCAGAGAAAAAGAAAGTCCACAACATTGGAATTAAGCAGAGTTGTTGACTCGAGTCGGTGACTCGGACTCGAGTCCGACTCGAGTCGCCAATTTTTGTGACTTGCGACTTGACTTGACTTGGACAAAAATGACTTGGGACTTGACTTGACTTGGACAAAAATGACTTGTGACTTGACTTGACTTGAGTAAATTTGACTTGACGACATTGCAAGTCATCATGTATTTTAGGTTGTTTTAATTACATGTATTTTTCTGGTCAATCCGGCCACGGCAGCCGAATACTTTTGTGACGGGAAAAAAATGCCGTCGCGAATTTTATATCTATACGTAATACATAATAATAGTGTATACTGTACACGTATGTGCCTTGTAATACTGTAAAGTGTACGCTACATGTCTAGTCTTCAACACAATCCGTCGTAGTGGAAGAAGTGGGCTATTACTGGTAAAGGCATTGCATTAATATTCAAAATAATTTATACAAACGGATGGAACGAGGTTATAGCGACATTGTTAATTGTATTAAGAATTTGTAAAGTGTTGAACAAATTATCGCAAATTTTTCGTAAAACAAAACCGAATAGCTATTTTGACTCAAATTATGTTTATTATGTGTTTAATCATTAAAAGGTACATGTACTTTTTTTAATGTTTTACTCTATAAAAGGAAATTTTAAAACATTTAACGAACGTAACTTTTAAATTCTCCTTACATCACCCATGCAAGCGTTGTCAGAGTTGTCAACACAGAATCAGTAAGGATTTCACGCACAACGTTGTAATACACTGGATCCGGAGTCCGTGATTTTAACAAATGTATTGTTTGTGACAATTAACAGCGACCGAATAACTAAGAAGCAGCAATTACTAGTTTTGGGGCGTATACAAAATTTATCTTCTTCCAAATTACCAAATTCCGAGGCCCATATAAGAGTGTAAATTACCATCCGTCGGTTTCCGTCCTGGGAGAAAAATTAATTGTCCCGCGTGTAACAGCTTCAACCGTCTGCAAATTTTCGTACAAATATTGAAATGAACCACTCTAAATACATGTTACCTACGCTAGATTGATAATTTTCAGATTAAAAAAAAATTTAACCTCAATCGCTTCTTTCTATACTTTCCACACAACCCCCATAATTTCTGGACCGAATTGATGAAAAACTACCTGGTTCCCTGTTTTGTAAATAACATTGAATTCAGATGCGGACACCAACAAAAACAATGACGCACTACACAATTTGTGAAGCGTTAACGTCGGATTTGTTTGTGAGTTTCTGGTCTTCAATAGTCATTTATTTACCTCCCATCATGTTATCACTTGTTTTTCATTTATTTTATTCAATCAGCAACTTACATTAATGAAGTAAAATACGTCTAAACATCTTCAATAAAGTGTCAATCTTTAGGCCTACAGTGTACATTTGAGCCTATACGTTTCACCATACATTTCCCTTCACATGTACTGCACGATACACGGTACACGTGTGTGCGTTTGTATAGTTTTCTAGAAAATATTGCCCGATGATTACAGCGAGGTTTCGCGGCTAATTCGAGATAAATGTGTCAATTATGTATATCCTATAAACAACAAATGACAAACACTGGATTTATTCTCACTGCCAAGACAGGGAACATGACAAACTGAACATTATTATAGGCAACAACAAACAAACAAAAAAAAAAAAAAAAAAAAAAAGGCTCCGGTTTCTGGTGATCTCCGTGCGCGTGGCCTCAGCTAGACCTGCACGTCGGCATTTTATTTTATTATTTTTTGCTATGAAACGATGTCCAATCGCAGCCACACTTTTTCACATAGGGGTATAAACGTTTGGCTGATTTGTGAGTCCTCTCTTAGCCACCATACTTTGTATAATGGGAAATTTGGTCCCCGCCTACACATGTAAAATAATTTTAAACAAAACAAAACAAACAAAAAACAAAATCGCGTCACCGCACCAATTTTGAAACTGGAGACTTTTTTAGCCTTATTCGGGACGATAAATGACTTGTGACTTGACTTGACTTGAGAAAATTTGACTTGTGACTTGACTTGACTTGGGAAAATTTGACTTGTGACTTGACTTGACTTGAGAAAATTTGACTTGTGACTTGACTTGACTTGGGAAAATTTGACTTGTGACTTGACTTGACTTGAGAAAATTTTACTTGAGACTTGACTTGACTTGAGAACATTTGACTTGTGACTTGACTTGACTTGAGAAAAAATGACTTGGTTACAACACTGGAATTAAGTGCCAATTATAATATTGGCGGGAGGCAATATTTACTTCTGCAGTATATTATTGCCAATAAGCATTTGATTTAATTAGTACTTCTATAATTAATACACCAAGAAGTCCGAGTAGCATAGTAGTTAGAACACTTCTTTCATGCAAGTGGTCCCACTATCGACGAGACCACGTTTAGTCTGTTTAAAGAAATGTTGTTTGTAATTACAAATTTAATTTAGAAGAAATGGCTTTTTGTATAACAGTAAAGCTGTAGAGGATATTTTTAAGGGAAATAAAGCCCCAATTTTTTTAAATACAATTGCATATATATATATATATATATATATATATATATGTATATATATATATATATATATGTATATATATTTTTATATATATATATATATATATGTATGTATATATGTATGTATGTATGTATATATATATATATATATATATATATATATATATATATGTATATATGTGTATATATATGTTTTAAAGACCTTATATGGTAATACAACCAGCTTAAGTTCCAATGGAAGTCAAAATAAAAAAATAAAAAAACATGTATAACAAAAAGGCATAATATTAATAATTAAATTTGTAAGCAAATCTAATGGAATACAAAATGTAGGCCTACATAATTTGTCTGGGAGGGTGGACGTTTTCTCAGGCTACATATATACATTATTATTGTTATTGTTATTATTTTGTTATTAATCCGTTTTAATGAATTTTTTTTTAAATGCCGTTATGTATTTTTTTGCACGTGACTTCTGGCTATTGATGTCAATCACATGTGCATTTTAGCAAATAAACGAGTGAATTTATTTTAGCGCAAAATTCCTGTTCGATGTAAAAGGAGTCACGGCTATGTGTCACGATGTGTGCAAAACTACGGATGTAAAACAAATCATCGTCTGAAATCAATACCAAAACCTTGTATAATTATGTTTCAATATAAAACAAGACATTGTCAGCGTATGATGACAGGACGAAGCTGCGCGTGCCAGTTGGCCATCTGTGAAACACACAGTGTAGGCCTATAATTTGAGTAAATCACTGGTTGAGTAAATCTTGTGATCTGTTTCAACCCTAAGAAGAGCTATTCGTTAATAGCTATGTGTCATGATGAAGGAACCAATCGGACAACAACCTCTTAAAACAATTCCTGGGTATCACACGTCGTAATTCTTCTCCGCACTCGCTTTGATTGAATTCGGAAGACACCTTACTCGTGGCGTGGCACCTTGAGGCTAGCTAGATATTATTGGTAATATAATATCCGCTGCAGTGCCCGCATAAGGGGGTGGTGTGTTGGGGAAAACAGTCTGAAATTGGCGTGCTTTCCAGTGTGAAATGAACTTCTTGGATTGCATCAACAAAATATGCTAAGCAGAAATTGCCCTGGACAATAACTGAAGCACCTCGGTCATAATGGACAGGATTCAAACCATGGCCACAATCTGAAGGCTTGGCAACAACTGTTCACTGTTCAGTCTACATAAAGCAGTAAAGAGCAGTCAAGCTGGCCACGATGAGGGCGACAGTATTCACAGCTGAAACTGCAGGTTCTCCGCCTACAGAAAAAAACGGTAAAAGAGGCAAGAATATTGAAATATACCACATTTGACATAACGGTCCCAAATCAAGGCTGTGATTTTTGCCTCCTATTTATTTTATTTATTTTTTAAACAATCAAACCCGTGAAAAGAGTGTTCCTTTGTTGTTGTCAAGCGGTAGGGGTAGGGGTCTGGTTCGGAGTATCTTGAGAAATAAGCACTCTTTGGTGGTGATCTTCCTTTTTAAAGTTGAAAATAACATTGAAAATAAAATTTAACATTTTCCAGCGTAGATTGAACAGCTCATAAAGGATTAGATTAGTTTGTAGAAATGTATTATGAAAATTGGTTTATGAGAGAGTTCAGTGGGGTTCATTTTATCCCGGTGAACTTTTCACTTCCCAGTTATATTATGCAGTGCCATTGGCGGACCAGCATAGGTCTGTTGAGTTTCACCTACCACTATTATCGCAGATTGTCGCCACGTCCATCGTATGGTCACATGTGTGATGGTACCATTCTCCTCGCTCGCACTGATCTAACGTGGCTTCGTCTCCTTTGCATGACACGCCTTCAAGAAATATTGGACCTCCGTATCCCATCACTCCCACCTTGAAAAAGAAAACATTATAACTGGTCAAAAACTGACCTTGCGATTCATTCCGGTTTGTTTTAGTCTGTGATGGACGATCCTTGTTGACAGTGTATGGGTTACTCTTTAAAGCTAGCGGGATTTGAACAATTTCGCCAAACGTCTGGACTCAAGACTAAGCCGTATGTGCAGTCGAATTTTCACTTTAATATATCACAAAAGCAGCATTTCACCATGGAGCAAAGGATTCACAGTAAACTGGAAAATCAATGTCCGCTCTATGCACGGCGCATTGAGGGCGCCCTTCGCGCAGTCAGCAGCTTGTAGCCAGGGCATTTAAAATATCACTGGTAAGCATACGCTATTGACCCCCTATTTACATGAACGAAATACTAGTAACACTGGATTAGACTGGGAGTATCTTCACCGATAGAGGGCTACGGTGTGCACAGAGCGGATAGCCAGTCGAGATTACTATGATCATACCAATGCTTTCAGAGGAGGACCCAATCCAAGCTCCCTGCACACAACTTCCGAGTTGGCCATTGTCCATCCTTTGTTACAAATGGTTCCCCATCTTCCGTCATGATAAATCAACACGTGGCCGACATCTTTAATTCGATCTAATGGAAATCGTACAGGGCTTCGAGACTCTGTATCAGAAAATGAACGAAATCTGAAAGTACTGTTAAAACTTAATTTACATTTAAGCCCAAATTTATATTATCGTAAGTCTCATGTGAAAAAGCGTTGTCAATGCCAGGGCAGAAATTACTTTCATATAAATCTTGGATAGTTTTGGTCTGTAACTGGTATACAGGTTTCTGGATATTTTGATCGTAATGTTTTGAATACACATACAAATACCAAACGTCATACCTACGTCAATGTTATTTGATGTTTTCTTGTTTTTCTTCCTTTTGTTTCATTGAAAAAATAACATACATTCTTAGTCGATTTGGGTTTATAGTCGGTCAAATATTCTACTAAACTAGTCAAAGAAATCACAGAACTGTCGAACAAAAATGACACACCTGCTAGAGACCCACTGCAAATGGCATTAGCATCGTAACTGTTAGCCTTTCCTGAGCAATTTTTGGGATCCATCCACTCCAGAAAGTTGCACTGGGCCAAGGATGATTCAGCACCTAAACAGTGGATCGTCCCGCTCATGGATACAGGGCCCGAGCTGCGTCCAAACCGGTCACCCGTGGGCGCCTCCAGCCCGTAGCCCAAACCGAGCTGTCGACAGATGACATTGGTCTCCAGAAATGAGAGATCGTGATCGTCCGGAACTTTACAAATTCTCCCCCATGTGCCGTTGTAGAAGACCTCTACTCGTCCCTCATTCGGGGTTGTTCCATTGACAAGTCGGATCTGAAAACCCTCCGGCTCTATAGTAAACAGATTCATTTGGGGGAGAAGGCATGTGCTAATATAAGTGATATATTGTAATGTGTGGATCAAGGAAGAAATATCGACTAGTCAGCTTCACAGCTGTATGCCTCATGACCAAACAGAATAGGCTATACTACAGGTACAACAACGCTTGTTTACTTCCCCCTCCCTCCCCCTCCCACCCCCTCCCTCTGGCTCTATAGTAAACAGGTTCATTTGGGGGAGAAGGCATGTGCTAATATAAGTGATATATTGTAATGTGTGGATCAAGGATCAAGGAAGAAATATCGACTAGTCAGCTTCACAGCTGTATGCCTCATGACCAAACAGAATAGGCTATACTACAGGTACAAGAACGCTTGTTTACTTTCCAGGGAGTTGAGAATGATCCAGGAATGATTTTGTAAGTCAAATGACCAGGTCAATAACTTAATGTAAATCGCCTGAATAAACACGTCGTTATGAAGTTAAACAACCCAATGTTTTATTTGTGGAGCAACCAAATTTAACTCGGTTCTGTTCTGTTATGAAGGTTTATAATGGGTGCCATTGGCACCCCATACAGTATCTTTAAAGACTACTTTTATAAATAATAGTATGTGTTATGTATTTAACTCTGTTCTGTTATGAAGGAGGTTTATAAGGGGTGCCAAATGCCACCCCTTACTTAGTTTGCCTCACTTTTGGAAAACTAAAAATTGATTTATTAAAAACGATTTATTGCTTCAAAATTACGAAATTATACTTGGAAAAAATAAATGCGATTTGGACAAAATGTTTCCAATCGCGTTCTATGTTGTTTTCATAATAATTAGGCCATGGTCTTTAATACCAGATTTGTGATGAGTATTTACCTTTGATTCGATTACAGATGACTCCAGCATCATGCCCAATTGGGTTATAGTCTTCACGAAACCAGCTCTGGGCTGGGCACTCAAGTATATTGCTCTCAGTACCAGTACACGCAAACTCCGTAGCTACATAAGTAATATTGCCTTGGAACCAATACAGACTTTTATTGTGTCTCCCAAAGTAGGAGTTAGTAGTCGCCTTGAGTGCCGAGTGGAAACCACGTTGACGGCAGATAACGTCAGCATCTGCAATATCCCAGCCTTGGTCGGATATTAAAAAGCGTTTGTATTCGCCGGTTTTCAGGTCTAACAGTACTCGCCCTTCGGAACCAAATAAACTCATGGCATCATTGAAATAAACAGTAACTGCGGAACCTGCATAATATGAAAATAGTTATACAGTAAAACAGCGGTACAATGAACATCATGTGGTCTACGCAAAAATGCCACTGTGTGGTCATTGGTATAGAATTGGTGATTCACGCCGATACGATGCTTTAAAATGTTTTTTTTTCTTTTCCAAAAGTGGGTTCCAGGGGTCAATATTCGATACAGTGGACAGTTCGTATAGTGGTGTTCACATCGTAGGCATACTGTTTGGTAATGAGCCAGTAAGAGTATACAGTGCATTCATATTTTTATATCAAATTAAAAAGCAAAAAGTCTGTATTTACATTTTTGTTTGAACTTTCCTTACTCTATCACCGATATTGTAAAAATCAGTCAAACAAATTTGCGATAGCTTATAATGCCTTATAAAAATAAATGCATTTTGTATAAACAATTCGCTAAAATCGATAATGTTATTTCAGTCAGTTCGTTTCCCTGCTACGGTTCAACATAGAGGGCGCTACATCGGGATGCAATCCAGTGTCACATAGTCACCGCATACTCATCCTCTTACATTTGAATGTATAAGTCAATTTTATCGGACGACACATGTTATTTAGTCTTTGTGTTAGTATTTAGAGTACCCTGCGTATTGTAGGATGCATTAATAAGGTTGCTATTATTTAGATTACAGGGGACCTGGGTTAGCATGTGCGTCACCAAGAAAAAGCGAGCAAATTAAGCTTGTCCTTCCCTGGTGGGGTCTGGGTGACCGCGGAAGCCCAGCAATTGTACTTATTTTAACAAAAAAGAACCACAATCTTTGCACACCCACCCGATAATAAAATAAAATAAATATATTCCGATCAAAACGGCAGTTTGTTGATCCCTGGACCACCCCTGGTGACGTGCATGATTATTATTTGTTCCATCTTTTAAAGGTTTTTTTAACAACAAATGTGAATTATAAACCTATTTTTTAAACGAATAACTCTTCAGAAAGATCATGTTATTATCACATAAAGGGAAGGTAACATTGGTTGTTTGTAATGTACGTTCATTTCAATCCTCCAGTAGTTCTAAATCTGTGAACGTTTTTATCACAACAGCTGATTATATTTTCAGAAAACGAAGACAAACCTGTATATGTTTTGTAAATTCGAAAAAAAAATCCTATCTTATTTGTTCTAACATAAAAGCAATTGTGGGTAAGTAATTTTGACGAAATGATTGATTAAATTCATAATCTGGAAATTACCGATGTCGTACATTCCCTTTAATTTACAGAATGAGATATGCACCAAGTCAAACCTAATTCGGTCTGGTTCAAGCATGACACTGCGGCGGCATTGCTATAGCCAGTACACTGATGTTCGATCCAGCCGTCGTGGACACATGCATCTAGTCTGGTTTCCGATCCATCACAGCGTATGTTACTAAGCCACACCGGGCCCGTCCCGTTGCCTGCATCGTACCTCCAGCCACTGTACGCAAGCCAGGAGAAACCAAGTTGTTTGCAAACTACAAGAGCGTCATAGAAGTCCCACCCCTCTTGACAAACTGTCCCCCACATGCCGTTGTTGAGAACCTCCACACGACCCTGCTTCCCGCCAACATCTGACAGGCGCAAATCATGATCTGAAAAGATTAAGAAAAAAATAGCTCAGGATTAGGCCACACAAAAAGAAAGGGGGAAAATGTGAGAAAATCTTCACAGAAACGAAATAAGGCTTGCAAGTGTCCATGCTTGTTATGTTTACTATGTACATGTGCAGAGTTTTAAATGAACCCCCTATGCTTAAAAATGGTTTGACCCAGAAAGCAAGATCGCTATCTTACGAAGTGCTACACGCCACAGCAAGGTCACACACTCCATGCCCACACATACTGCAAGGTGCGTTGACAATTTTATTAGTGTTTTTAAATCCATAATGATGCAATGCATAATAAAAATTCAAGGCAATTAATTTATTCGCTGAGTACGAGAAGGGCGAAAACCCTTTCCCAGCGGCTACAAATTTCCATGACAACCATGCTTAATCTTTTGCTGAAATATTTGTGTGTGCATGTAATTAATGCTTATTTTGAAAAGTAAATCTTGAATCAGCAAATTGTGGATTTTGTGTAGCATTCGTGCTATACGATACATGCGAAATCGCTCACTGTCACCGCCTGGTCGCACCCTGTCGGCAGACCCAGACATAGACGGGCACACACACATTTACCAACGCACACATGCTGAGCGAAGGATGACGGGGGATCATAATTTCAATTCAGTGAGAATGATTGGCAGTGATTATGATTATGATTACCACTCACACAATGTATGAGGCTATGTTATGACTGAGGCTAGCTCCTAATTCCAACGTGACTATGAGATTGATTGGCAAATTACTGATCGACTGTAAACTTTACTATTAATTAACAAGTCACATATGATCATTGTTTACTATGAAATTACACGCCAGTAACAATATTGTTCATGGTTTTAATAAACCATATGAACTAGTGCGGGAGTTCATGGAGGAAGGAAAACAGATTCTGTTTTCCTTCCTTCCTCCATGGGGAGTTTAACATCATATTATTGATTAGTTTTATGGTTTATAAATCATAATGTTTATAAAATAACGCAAAATGTTATTTTATCGGTATAATGTAAAGCATAAAAACAGTTATGAACACATGGTTTACATATAATCGAGCTAAACCATGGTTAAAAAAAACATTTTAAAAAGGGTTAGAACAACTTGACAAACGGCGCCCCATACGGGTGCGCCGCCCGCTCATCCACCATGTGTAGTGAAATATAAGTGCGTGTGCGTACATGTCGACATTGGAAAATAAAACATGTTACATCTTGTAGGGAAAAAAAACTATAGCTTTCACATACATGTACGTACCTTGTGCACTTGTGACAGTTAGTAGATACACGGTGAATGCAGCGTATATCATCATGGTTCTCTTTCACGTCCCTCGACCCTTTATAATAAAGGTCAATATGCAGTATAACTATAACACCACTCCACAATCGAGTAACAAACGCGAACCTGCTCTGCTTTCTTAACGGTATGTCGCTGCCGCCCCCGCACTCGCGATAGGGTGCCCCCAAACGCAAAATTGATCCCTCCCGATCCAGCTGGCGCCCCACAGCAGCGTATTGACCCGGTCGGCCATGAACCGTCCTGCATGTCGACACTGTGCACAAACCGACATAATTAACCTCTAATCCAGCCTCGTCCCGAGGCTTTCCAGCAGTTTTTGTATTCCTTGTACCCACAGTCCTTTCATCCTGTGGAAAGGGAGGCGATTTTTTCTGCAGTACACTCGTCCACTTTATGCATTTGTATACTAAAACAATAGCGAACGTGACGATTCCAATATCCAAACATGTTTCCATGGGAGAACAAAGTCGGGTTTGAAAAGATGAAGTCCTGCACTCAGTTGGTAACGGTTTGTCATTGCTGGGCCTTGTTGATGGGCATTTTGAAGAATTGCATGGAGACGTCTAAACAGAAATTTACGAATTTGTAGGTGACGTGGTGTTTAATAGTAGTGTCCCCTCCTCTGAATTGAAGGGCCTCCTTTGAATGATTATTAAAATGTTCACTAAAAAAATCGCTTGTGTGAAGCAACAGGATTTGCTATTTTGGCAGGGGTTTAAAAAGGACCAAATCACATCATCATGGATACGGGATAATTAACATCAAAATACCAGGATCAAACTAACGCAAAATAAGATGCATATCCACAGAGTGGCTTACATGGCACTCTCTCCCTCTCTCCCTCCCTCCCTCCCTCCCCCCTCCCCCCTCCCTCTCCCCCCTCCCTCCCTCCCTCCCTCCCTCCCTCCCTAGCTCCCCCAGAGCCGTAAACATTGCATTTAATGTGTAAGAGGAGACGGAAATGTGAAGGCTATGGGGTCTATAAACTCCTGTTTAATGTTCAAGCCCTACCACGACCCTATTAATAATAAAGCCTATACTAAGTTTGGGAACTGTTTGGGAACAATAACTGTTTTCATATTGAATACTTAACGTTATTGTGACGCTGCGGTCGGTGGGGGCGCTGTTGCAACTCTAGTGCCAGTGTCTCCTACCAATCTGATCACCGTGGTACAAATAAATTTATCTTCCCCAAGTCCGTTGGGTTGAAATATACAACCAGGCAGCCAATAAATATTATTACTGAAGAGATGGACTACAACGTAAGAACTTAGAATGACGCCTGTCTAACAGTTTCAACAATTTAGTTACATCTCAACTCAAAATATGTTAAAATTATACATGTAGCAATCATACAATAATGTTGTGCTCTGTTTAACTCCGTCAATACACTAAACACCGCCAGTCCCAGACTAGGTTAAACGTCTTAATTGTCAGCTCTCCGCTGAATATAAATTACTCCGCCAGTCCCAGACTGGGTTAAACGTCTTAATCGTCAGCTCTCCGCTGAATATAAATTACTCCGCCAGTCCCAGACTGGGTTATCGTCAGCTACCGGCTGATGAATTTAAGTTACTCCGCCAGTCCCAAACTGGGTTAAACGTCTTAATCGTCAGCTTTCCGCTGGATATAAATTACTCCGCCAGTCCCAGACTGGGTTATCGTCAGCTACCGGCTGATGAATTTAAGTTACTCCGCCAGTCCCAGACTGGGTTAAACGTCTTAATCGTCAGCTCTCCGCTGAATATAAATTACTCCGCCAGTCCCAGACTGGGTTATCGTCAGCTACCGGCTGATGAATTTAAGTTACTCCGCCAGTCCCAGACTGGGTTAAATGTCTTAATCGTCAGCTCTCCGCTGAATATAAATTACTCCGCCCGTCCCGGATAGATGTACAACGAAGCTCCTATACTGGCATCGCAGTGAACGCATCCACTGGTAGTATAGTCCCCCGTTTATCTACTCGTAAACTTGACTCCGCCGGTTATAGTGTAAACACCCCGTTGTGATGCGGAGTCATGCGGAGGAGTTGCTGCTCAACCTCACGTAACCTGATAATTACAGCGAGCTTAACTTCCAGCAACTAATAATTACCTCATAAATATGCACAAATATATGTTCCTAAACAACTAAAGCCTCAGTAAATAAGTCAAGTTCCCAACATTAAGTCATAATGGAGATAGTAAACGAGATGGCCTATAATTTATATATGTATACGATGTACCAAGAAAATGTCACTTAAATTCTTCTAATATTTACTATTATCTTGAGAACAAATTATAATGCAAAACACACATTTTATCCAAGCAATGTTATTTATAGAATTCAATAAATCAAGTCATTTAAAAGCAATCAATGTGGGTTCAATCTGTTTCATATAAACATTACAACACTAACCTGATAATTACAGCGAGCTTAACTTCCAGCAACTGATCGTGAAAGCTGAAACACTGCCTTTTATACAACGGCGCAGAGCGACACTATTTTCATTGGCCCAAAGTTGGCGGCGCAGCATCCAAAACTCGCGCGCTTGCAATGCAGACGATTATCACAAATAAAAGTTAAATATGCACAAGTTCATTACTTTAAACAATTTTTCTTGCAGGAATAACTATTTAAGAATAATACAATTTACAAATCCATGTTTAAATATGCAATTGGTGATACTGGGATCAAAAAGAAGTAATAAATTGACGTATCCTTATATGGTCACAGAGTACACGTGATATCTAAATATGAATATTAATGAGCAGCAGTCAAGTGGCCGCGGCAGATGTACGTTCGACTATACATATCTACTGCAAGATTTTATTTAGAAAACAATAATATTTAGAACCCTAAACAGCTTGTTTTTGAAGGTAACACTCTGAATTAGTTAAGGAATACTTAAAAAGATTAATTTAGTGAGACAAAGCGACGTGAACATTATTCCGCTCCCACTACCCAAACACCCACTTTTAGTAACCTCTCAATCTTAAAAAACACAACGCTGAGATAATAATAACAAATCCGAAAAATAACAATATCTTTGGCATGTATGCAGTGTCTACAGTGAACACACAGACATCTGTCTGTTTCCACAATTTTGATCAACTCTCTTTGGAAGGACATGTGGATGCAGGGTTGGGGATGTTTTTGTTTTTCTTTGTGGTCTATTAACAACATGAAATAATTTACAGTTTTTACTGAGACATTTGCACATCGTGTGCATCTCGCTACAGCCCCGCAACGTATTATTGACGTATTCATTGGCCTTGAATCATACTCCATGCCGCTTCCGTGCTCGTGGTAGGGTCTATTATACAGACAGAGATCAGTGGGTAGGGTGTGTGCACCCACAAACATCATAAATCTCTAGACAACCACGTCCCCAGTTTATGTATTGCTCGTATCCATGTCAATCCTACGAATTGCAGGTAGATCATTATTTCGTCAAGAAGTTAGGCATTCTTTTTGAATAAAATGAATTATAAAAAACATTTGACGTGTTCAAAATATATAATATAGGAATGATAACATAATTATTTTTAAAAATATTATGTTATTCGAAAAGGCAAATTAAACTCATTTTTGTATAGGCCCCTATCGTTTTGTTGTAACCAATCCGGAAATCATTTTTTCCCATGCACACAGGGTCTAACAGTGAAAACAAGTTAGAACCTGGGGATGATCAGTTTCCTATAGCCCACTGATTGTTTGCTCAACCACGGTTTAACGTTGTCTAGCTAAGCGAGAAGGCATACATTTCAACGCTGATTGTCGATAATGTTCATAATAATAGCAATGGCTCCTATAGCTGATTATGCATGAAGAATGTAAACAATTACGTCATAATATGTAGGGTAATGCCGTCGTGTACGTGTACATACATGAACACAAACCGCGATGAACTAAAACAGCTATAAATGATACTAAAACGAGTAAATGTTCTACATGTGTAAGCATGTATAAAATATTTATATAATTTTAGTGATTTGTTATATTATTGCTATTTAATATTTGTATGAGTTAACTTTGAATTTCAAAAGAAAATATTGCCACTTTCTGTGAATATACTTATTTGTTTACAGAAACATTCTACGATGACGCGTAGGGATACTTAGATTCTTGTTTACTACTTTCAAATGTTTGCCATTGGAATAAAAAATAATCATGAAACTGGATATAGCGACACAAAAGAAGTTTCAAAAAAGATAGGCCTTGGTGACTTTCAGAACTTGCATAACAAATTACAATATCGATGATGTAGATGGAAAATTGTTTTCCCTAGTTCCTTTTTTCCCTTTCCTTTTCCCCTTTGTTTAGGCAGTGGTGGGGGCAGGGATGACCCGTTGGGCTCTCCTAGAGCCCCCACTGGGCCATATGCAATCGGAGTGTGATTTCATTTTGAACTGGGATTGGCTTGAAAAAGATATTGTTCGACCTTCCCCTCCCCGCCCCCCACGTAGGACTTCGCTTTATATAGTCTACTTGAAAAAACAAAAACAATAACGACTACGTAACAAACAAACAGGCTTATCTCCAATTCCAGTTACAATCACGGCTACCTTGACGGCACAATTTAATAACAAAAAATGGTTCATTTCTGGTTGTGGATAAATTACGAGAGCGCCAGGCAGCTTAGTGTATCTTGTGATTTCAATAATCTCCAATAACCAAGGCCATTATAGAGAGCCTCTTATTTCGCTGACAATGTACATGTAAGACATGTATTCATCCTCCAATAAAGTAAGTCCGTATGGCGATGATGTAGATGGAAACATGTTTTCTCTGGTTCATTTTCCTACTCCTCTTTGGAGGTGATGGGGGGCAGGGATGGACCGTTGGGCTCCCCTAGAGTCCCCAACACTGGACCACATGCAATCCAGTTTCCTTTATAAGGACGACTGAAGATTGAAGATTAAAACAAACAGATGCTAATCTCCAGTTCCAGTTACGGCTACCTTGATGTTCCATCACAATTTAATAAGAAAACATGGTTTATAAATATCTGGTTCTGGATGATTTCCTGGGCAGCTTTGTGTTTACTTCTTGTGATTTCAATAATCTCCAGTAACCAAGGCCATTACAGAGAACCTCTTATTTCGCTGACGTGTATAAGATATTTATTTATCCTCCATTAAAGGTCCTGTGAAATAGGTTTTTTTTTCATTGTATACAATAAAGTATGCCTACTGGAACATATATTTGTCATTTGTAAATTTTTCCCCTCACGTTTATACCATAAAAATATAAATTTTCAAATTTAGGGGGTGCGCTTCGACACGCCCATACCCCCTCAATAACATAAAATTCGTGACGTACACTGAAGCGATTCCCGATCCGCGATCCACAGCACTTGCCCAAGTATGCGTTGTATACAGCGCACCACTGCATGCAGAGTGTTGCTAGAGAAAAAGTTTCCTCAAGTTTTCTGTCAGGTTTGAAGCTTATTATTTTCGATAATGCCATCGAGGTGTGTCGCTGCAGGTTGCAGCAACACCACCAAAGACGGTGTTAGTCTACACCGGTTTCCGTCTGATCCAAAATACAGACGTATTTGGACGACTAAAATGAAGCTGACCAGAGCGAAGTGGTCGGGACCGACGGAACACTCATTCTTATGTAGACTTGTAGTGCACAGTTCGAGCAGACATGCTTTGAACGGGGCCTTCACAGCCAGTTCGGTATGGCTTATAAGGCCATGCTGCTACCAGATGCAATTCCAACGATATTCCCGCTAAGTAAGAAGGCTGGGAAGGCTCCAACGAAGAAGAGAGGTGCTTTTTTAAAGCGAGAAAGACTCAGGGTAAGTGGCCATTTAATAATACTCCCATGCATAACCCAGTCCACTATGCTCACCGTTTCAGTGTTCACGGCATGAAAACATGCCGTGATTTTCCGCATTAATAAAAACATCGTGTCTGATTTTATATCCTGGCAAGACAAACATAAAAACATTAAACCTTTCTCATTATGCCTGCGCTTGTTTTGAGTTTTTTAAATGATCAGAACTTTGACTCAACTGTTTCTCAGTGTTATTTCATAAAATAACACCGTAATGTTAGCGTAGCCTTCGGTGTGTTTTCCGACCGCATGATGGGGGCTTGCGCTGCGTTTCACGGTACATAGAAATTCTCTGCCTTTGTGTACGTCACGAACGTTTCGTTAAAACATCGAAAATTCGGGGGGTAAATTTTTGATTATTGGATAAACAATTAATAATCCACTCGAAACAAAAAAAAACATTTAAAATTGTTTTTAATTCATACCAATCAATATAACAGCACCAAGAAATCAAGTTTGGTAAATACACTCTTCACATGACCTTTAAACTGAGTCCCTATGCCGATGACGTAGATGGAAAATTGTTTTCTAACAAGAGACTAGAAGTAAACAACTATATTATAATCAATTATATAAATATTCATATAGCGCCTGTTGCGTCTGTTGTGTTTTAAAGTGAGTAGGACAATGAGGGACAATGAAGTATATAGCCAAGGGGGTAGGGGTCATGATCCCATTATCTGATTAAATTTAAATAAAATAATTAGAAGTTCTAAATAGTTATGCTACATCCAATTAAAATTCTGTACTGTTCTGTTTTTATTTGTATTATCTCATAAGATCAGTGTTTTGTCTGTCCATAGGGAAAGGCATAAAAGCTGAAATTGATACAATTATTAACAGGTATTTAAAGAGACAGTATCGTCACGATCAACAGGGCATGGAATCAGAGTGCTAGTTTTAGATTACCTCAGTGACTGAACATAATATCCCACATGATAAGGTCATATCACTGTTTCTGCTGCATAAATGAGCCAGTAATTTTCAGTCACTGTGTTCATCTTAAACTAGGACACCGATTCCATGCCCTGTTGAAAGTCTGCTCTGATCGTGCGGCAGTGTCTCTTTAAGTTTCTTACATGTATTATTATTTATTGAAAACAAATTATTGGCAAGTAGGCTCTGTATGTACATGTACATATACACTAGGCCTATGTTAACATGAAATTGAAGTGATCTGTCGGATTAAATTTATCTGTTAATCTAAATCCATTTGGCATTGCGCTATTCATTACAAACCTTAACCAAGTTGAAAAATAATATCTGCTTAATTTCAAAACGGATTGCTCCTTTTCATTTCAATAAACCTCGAAATGCCAAGGGCACAAAATAACCTCCGCTGATTGGTAGGGGGTTGCTTAGTATTGATGCTGGTGAGTTGGACTTGGCCGTTATAGGCCTGCTATTATTAGTGTACTCGCAGTAGTTGTATCATCAACGTTAGCGGCTGCAATTGAAAATAGAAGGAGCGATTCAAAATGTGTGGTCATTTTATTTTGATATTTAGTACCTCCATCTTAATTATATTCTCTGCAGTGGAAGCTTACTCCCCAAATGCTTGCAATCAGCTGCCGAAACCTAACTTTGTTAGCGCCAAAAATCGAGTTCTGCAAGGATTTGTTCACCACAGTACAAAAGCATTGTCTGCTGTGATATGCGTGAGAGACTGTATGATAGATTCTCGCTGTGTTTCGATCAACTACTTTGACAGCGAGAATCTTTGTGAGTTGAACTACGCCACAAGATCACAGTTCCCTGGAAACTTCAGTAGGCTTCAAGGAAGCTTCTACTTCGACGACGACAGACACACACTTCTCTTATCAGCTGTTGCTTCTTGTAAGGAGCTACTGCAAGCTGCTGAAGGCCAGATCTCCAGTGGTGTCTACACTATCTTTCCCAGCGGTCTAAGCGGGGGACTGCAAGTCTTCTGTGACATGAAAGAAAACAACGGAGGTTGGATCGTGTTGCAGAGGCGACTGAACGGAACCGTAGATTTCTACCGTAATTGGACCGACTATCAGACGGGGTTTGGAGACCTCTCCGGTGAGTTCTGGTTGGGTAACGACAACCTGCTCGCTCTGACCGAGGCGTCTCCCGTAGGAACGTGGGAGCTCAGGATCGATATGGAAGATTGGGAAGGGGTAACTGCTTTTGCCGAATATTTCGAATTCAGAATCACAGGTGAGAACTACAATCTACACGTCAGCTCATACAATTCTGAAAGTACAGCTAGTGAGTCTTTGATAGATGATCATCATGGCCAAGCATTCTCAACCAAGGATCGTGACAACGACGAGAATGGTAGTGAACACTGTGCAGTATATGAGGAAGGGGCGTGGTGGTACGGTAACTGTCATGACTCCAATCTCAATGGTCGTTACTACCACGAACCGAACGTCGGCTACAACCAAGGCATACAGTGGGAAACATGGAAGGGAAATTATTATTCCCTGAAGAAATGTAGCATGAAGATACGAGAAATCAATTAACGATCAGTTGGGGACCTTTAGGACTAAACCTTGTTCAACACGCGTCAAAATGAACTCATAAAAAAATAAATTGATATAGATTTAATGAATCGTACCCGTCCAACCCCGTCTTTATCGTCAGTAACGACAGATCGTCTTTAACGACAGATATGTACACTTGCCTTCATTTTAGGACAAGTAATAAAAAGTCGTAAAATTAATGTTTCGTAATTTCAGCGACCGTATCAAAAATCATAATAAAGACTCCCACGTTATTTTTTGATGAAAACCTTGCTTTTTACGATTATTTTTGAGATATGTCATTTTAAAGTATTTGTATTCCTTTCCTCAAGTAAACTAGAAGAAAAATATAAGGAATCAAAATTCCTAAAATTACTGGTAAAATAGCGAGACTATACACGAGCGATACATCTTTAACGTGTGTGTTTCTGCCCCCAATGCATGGGGGTGTGTGCTTTTACATTCGCGATAAAATAACGAAAGATGGTCTATTTTTACAAGGGCCATAACAAAAAGTTGTTGTCATTTAACTTAAAAGAAAAACGTCACAATAATGCAAATTGTTAATGGTGTGAAGTATTTACCGGTGTACTAGCCAAAAGCATTTATAGCCAGAATGTTCGGACTGGAAGCCAGCAAATGTAATAGTTGAATGTTTAACAATGAAAAAACAATGAACGGCAAATGTTTACTGTAAGATCACTAATGACGCTTTAAACTGACTTATCTGACTTTGCTCTTTACTGCAATCGACCTCTACCAGTTAATGGACTCTTTGATACAAACTTATAATAGCCTACGAAAAACCATTGGACTTCAGTCAGATGTGTCTTGTCTTCACGTGTCATTAAACTGAAAAAGAACAAAGACATGGCTCTGTGGTGCAATTGCTATGGTGCCAACTTGACTTGTGTCCAGCAGGTAGAAGGAATTACTTTATCGGACCCTGTCCAGTGGTGTGAGGGAAGTAGGAACCTCTGTCGTCTTCATGTATCGTTTTGTGTGACTTTTATCGGTAAGATGTCATCTTTCATGTGATGAGAGTCTGCAAAGGCCAAGACGTGTATGATTAACGTGATATATCAGAACAAACCTGAAGGTAGGAATCTTGAAATCTATTATGATCATTGGTGGTGTCATCAGGTTTTAGAGGGGCTCGCCTTTTGTTATCTTATTCAAAATGTGTTTGTTTGTCTGTTGTTTTTGGGGAAAGGGGATGATTCCAAATTTCAGTGACTGTCCCGATTGTCAAGCCATCTTTATCGCCTCCCCCACCCTTCTGAGCAAAAATAGAATGGGTTTGAAATAATTGGATTTTAAAATGTATTATTATTATTGTTGAAAAACTTTCTGACTGTTTGAAAAGAAATTATTATAAACAGTTTTAAAAATTGCAGAATTTAAATATTTCTTTGTAAATTTTGGGAGAATTTAGGGAACGTGAGAATGTTGGTTTCAAATTGGAAAACAAAACTTGAGCCAAACAATTTGCCCTGAGATTTTGTCAAACGTTAAAAAGTGCCACTGAGGAGTTTGTTGAACTAATAATTGTTACTTGGCCCAAACAAGTGGGCGGGAGGGGGTGATCCTATGGACCCCTTCCCCTGGGCAAAACGTGGGGATATATACCCCCATGATCTACAGTAATGACCCCAGTGGAGATATGCCAACTAACGACCAAAAGTGGGCCCTATGTCGTTCATGATCTCCCTTCCCCCGTGATACATGTGATGGAAATTATTATTTTTGATTAAAGCAATTATATTGTGTGTTGTATAGATACAACATATTTAATGTAAATAGATAAATGTGATATGAAGCATTATATGGTGGATTGGATGAGAAATATTAGCTTTACGGGTAAACACCGTGTGTAATAAGCTCTTCTTGGAACAAGTGTGGCTCTGATAAGAACCGTTAGTGAGGATAATTCTCGACATTTCGAACAGTGTGCTCTGTCCGTCTTCAGGACAGAGATATAGGCTGATATAGGTTTTCCCGGCCAATTTCAAAACTGATTTGTTCATTTTCGTTAAAGAACATTCAAATTCTCTCCGTTTTTACTGATCCGGTCAAAATATATTTCTTTTTCTACATTGATGCGTTCAAATCAGTTTCTAGCAATTTTTAATTCGTTCCTCTCATTCACAACTGTTTAGTTAGTTCTATTTCGTTTTTCGGCATTTATCGTGAAATTGGATGTTTTGCATCTTTTCGCGATTGACACAGTCAAATTAATAATCATGGACTGACAAAGGATTTTGTGGGAAGTTTGTTATTTTCCCATTCGTTTAAGGGCAATCAATTTCATCTTAAGAGTATTCAAAAGTGACCTTGAATAATTTCAGTGAGTTTGCCGTGGATTTTTGTTGTGAGTTATGAAAGTCACTAAGGCCTATCTTTTTAAACTTCTTCTTTGGTGTCGCTGTCTAATTTCTTGATTTGTATTCCAATGCCAAACATCTGAAAATACCAAACAAGAATCTGAGTATCTTCCATAACAGATTTGTTTCCCTTTGCAATATTTCCAAAATATTTTACCCTGGCCGAAGAATTGAAAGGAAAAATGTGACCGCTTCCGATTGGTTCTGGTGAAATTGAATGAATTTAGCGACACTTTCAATTAGAATAGATATATTTTGGCGATAGAATGCTCAACTTATGAATTTGAATGTGAATGTATGAATTTGAATTTGAATAATTTTGCTGATTGAATGATGATGTAAAGGAGTTTTTATTTTCATATCAAAATTTATTGAATGAGTCGAGTATTAAAATGAATTGAAATTCGCCGGGAAAACCTATATAGAGTACCAACGTCGATATATATATAGCATAATTCATGTCACTACTCGGTGAATAATGCATGCATGTCATAATGTGGATCCAGACATAGAAATTATGTTGATATATCGTAAACATTCAATGGGATGAAACATAATTATACACAGTTACTAATTTAACAGGCCTAAATCTTTAACACATAATTTTAAAAAGCCATCGAAAATAGCATTCAACAAAGACAAGTAAATAAAATACATTTTTTTATTTTTTTTTGTCCGCACTTTTATTTACTTCTAGCGGAATTTTTTCGATGTATATAAAAACGGTAAATAGAAATATTGTTTTAGATTGATGTAATTCTTTTGTCTTGTGATAATTAATTGATTTGATTGTTTGCCCTACACCGACTTATGTGTGAAGCATTGTATACTTAGTGCTTTCTGAGTGTCTGTGGAGAACATTCTAGTCAGCCTATCGTCATTGAGCAAGCTCGGTGGTCGAGTGGTCTGCATTAACAAGCAAGAAGTAGTGGGTTTGAATCCCGCCTGTGGATTTTTCTCCACAGAAACTTGGAAAGCACTGAGTATAGAGCACTTCATACAGACGTCGGTGTAGGGCAAAGATCTAATCAATTAGAAATATTGTTGTTATTGTAAATAGTTACAAATATTTAGGACACTATAACTAACACCATGACCCGACGTACATAAATATCAGGCAATACACGTCAAGAGTTGTTTTTGATTATTAAGCCAATTTAATTTCAATTAATTTGTTTATCGAAATGGAATGAAAAATTGTCATGATGTATCTTTCATAAAATCCTCCATTCGACCATTCAGATTCTTGTCAGACATTTTCGTATTGATTTAATCTATGATACATCTGCCGTAGGTTGTGATGATCTGTGTTTGCGAACCGTTATTAATATTTAATACAATTCAAACTCGACAAAGGTGGCGCATTTTATATCGCTTAGGCGAGCATACACCATGTACGTCTGTTCTTGGTATCAGCAACGACCGTAGATAAATAGACTAATAACGTGTGGAAATTGTGTAATATTTAATGTTATTCATTCACTTAATTTGTCGGTTTTTTTCTTACGAACACATGTAAGAATATTCCAGTGGCGGATCTGCATAGAGGTGGGCCCCGGTGCAGCGCCTTCCCCAGTCCTATAGCCTACGTTCAGCGAACAATTTGTTTTATCATAATTAATCACATTGCTGTGAATATAATATTTTATTTGAGCAGCAACTAGCATATTTCCATGATTTGTACTTAAAATTTTAAAATTTATTAAACGTACATGTGCATGACGTCTCCCAGTCCAAGAATAGGCGCTCCCTGGTTCCCCTATTCATTGCGATCCGCTATTGTTAATTCGTAGTATATCTTGTGTAATAAGAACATGATTAAAGTGATGTTTGTAGTTTACGTTCACCACAAGATGCATCTTTAGGCTAAATAATCAAAAGGAAAAAAAAGAACAAAAGAGGGATTTTGGTCGGAGCTAGTTCAGCTTCAAAAGGCGTGCGGCGACGATTTTATTTTTAATTTTAAATTTTGTGTTAAACCAACGTTATTGAATGTGAGTTTGATTTGCTGTCGTTCACACAAATTAACCAGGCTGCTTAGAGGGAAAGTACAACATTGGTAAATACTTGATTAAAGAATAACCGAATTATTACGTGAAATCTAACGTGATTTGAGATTGATAAAAATACCAATCATCCTGTACAAATTGTTCTGCCTGAAGTGATCTCATCATTTCAGAGAAAACACGAACATATATATTGACATTTTCAAAACGTTGCCAGTCAGCAACCTTTTTGCTCCAATTGTTTTATGTAAACATTGTGAATGCGTCTTCACACTTTTAACATAACTTAAACTTGGCATTGAGCTGAAACTTTCACAGGTTGGTTTTTATATTTTGATTCAAAGAAAGTAAGCATACTCACAGAAGCAGTTTTGCCAACATTATCAATGTTATACCTTCCCTTAATTAAAAAAGGTCACCAATTATGTTAGCACACCAAACAAACCAACATGATAAAAAGTCTGGTTCTGAACTGATTCTGAACTGATTCTGAACAAAAGAAAGTCAACACCTTAACACGTTGTTACAGTGTAAGCAAAAGAAAGTAAATATTTTAGTACGATTTTGCAGTATTATCAAAAGAAAGTAAAAGATTTATCACGATTTAGCACATTTTAGCACGAAATTAAGGGTTTCCGGCACTACGACCGGCGTACACGAATATCGGGCAATCCAGGAAAACACGCCACAAACATTATGAATATTATGGTTTATATATTTTTTTTCATGAACTAATCCAATTATACAAATGATTTTTAAATTGCCAATACAATATTTAAAATAGTTCAATCTAAACATTTAAGAAAGTATCTGTTAATTAGTATTGCTACAAATACGTACGCAAAACACTAACTTTTGCCAGAGAATATATCCTTGTGCGTCGTTTCGTGGTACCAGTATTCCTATAGCTTCATTGAATTCATTCAAATTTTAATGAAATATTATTATTACATGTTGTTTAATTGATATTGATAAATTCATAGTATTAGTCATGCTTGTTTGCAAAGCAGGTGATGTTCTAATTGCTGAGAAATGTCTCTAATGCAACGGTTTGATCTTCGTGAATATAATTCTCTACACTGTACAATATGTGGTGTAACTACACCAGTGGTGTTAATGAAACAATGAAGTTGACACCATTGGTGTTTATTTAACACTCCAGTTTGTGATAACATTATTTCTACAATCATTACATCATCAAGTTAGTCTACTTACTCTGACCAGGGTTAGTCATGTGACAGTGTTTCTTTTCAACATGACAGATGAATTACAAGTTGTAAAGTTTTGTTGAAACGGCCATAGCAGTAAAAAGATCTTTACAGTCGCATTATTATTTTGTTTAGTGAAAGGACGGGCGTTTATTTATCGCCAAATCGCCCCCAATTAACAGGCGCTGTGTACCTTTAATATTATGGGCATTTTACTATTTTGATTCTTGTTATTAATTTTATTGTGTAAATTTAGGGTCTGTGGCACCACGACTCAGCGTACACGAATATTGGGCATTACAAGAAAACTAAAACGAAAATGTTGAAAGTTATGGTTTATATTTGGTTATAGAAACTGAGCCAATTATAGGGCTGATTATCAAATTACTTATAAAATATTTAAAATAGTTCAATCGAAAAATTTAAGAAAGTATCTGTAAATTAATTTAGTTACAAATACATGCACAAAATGCTAATTCCTGCCAAATATCCGAGTGTGTCGTTTCGTGGTACCAGCATTCCTATATATTCATTGAATTCATTCAAATTTTAATCTTATATTATTAAATGTATTTATATATTTCTTAGATAGAATATGACATTCTTTAAAGGTACACTCAGCCTTAAAAGTCCAAGATAATTATGTCGCCGTTTGAAATGATGGTCTATCCTTCTTCTGTTTTTTTTTTTTTTTTTTTTTTTTTTTTAATTAATTTATTTATTTTATTTTTTTTAAGTTGAGGCAAATTAAATAATCAGGTGATGTTTAAATTGCCGAGAAATGTCCCTAATAAACGGCTTGGTCTTTTTTGCGAACCAATACACGCATAGCCTAGGCCTACACTGCATAAACAGGGATGTTACAAACTACACCAGTGGTATTAATGGAAGAATGAAGCTGACACCATTGGTGTTTATTTAACACTCCAGATTGTGCAGGTTATGATAACATTATTTCTACAATCATTACATCATCAAGTTAGTCTACTTACTCTGACCAGGGTTAGTCATGTGACAGTGTTTCTTTTCAACATGACAGATGAATTATAAGTTGTCATGTTTTGTTTAAACGGCCATAGCAGTAAAACGATCTTTACAGTCGCATTATCATTTTGTTTTGTGAAAGGACGGGCGTTTATTTATCGCCAAATCACCCCCAATTAACAGGCGGTGTGTACCTTTAATATTTTGGGCATTTTACTATTTGATTCTTGTTATTAATTTTATTGTGTAAATTTATGGTCTGTGGCACCACGACTCGACGTACATGAATATTGGGCATTACAAGAAAACAAAGCCTTGGAAAACTTTTAATTTTATGGTTTATATTTTGTTTAGGAACTTAGCCAATTATAGGGCTGATTATCAAATTGCTTATGAAATATTAAATATAGTTCAATCGAAAAAATTAAGAAAGTATTTTGATACAAATACATGCACAAAATGCTAATTGCTGCCAAATATATCCGTGTGCGTCGTTTCGTGGTATCAAGCATGCCAAGTTTCGTTGAATTCATTCAAAATTTAATTCAATATTCTTATTTAGCCTATTTGTTTATTATTGCTATTTATAAATTCTTAGTATATTCATGCTACAAAAAAACATCACGTCATTATTTTTATCTCACGAAGTTAGATATCTTATCTCGTCATAATTATCGCCAAAAAGTCGTCAACATTTTCAAATATGCAAATTGATTATTTTCGCCTCAAATAAAATCATTTTCATAGTTTTAGAGACTTCGGAATAATAAAGCGATTCATGTCTCTTCAAGGCCACCATAGGATACATAATTTTGGGGACATTCTGAGAATAAGAGGCAGTTTACATTATTAGGAAGATGTCATTACAATGATCACATGCGTGTTTACTTCACGATGAGTAAGGAATACGTCGACAAATTGAATTGTGAAAGCTTTTAGTTCGGTAGATTCTAACCTGATTACATCTCAGAGATCCGTTGAGAACACACACACAATTGTGGACTATACAATTCAACAACAGATAATAATAATAATAATAATAATGTGTGGACTTATATAGCGCACGTATCCACCAACTAAGTGGTGCTCAAGGCGCATTATATCATTACCCCTGCTCATAAGGCTCATAAATCATTCCTTAAACCATCTCAGCTCCCTGGGGAGTATACAGCTCAATTGCTGCCATTACAGCGCATATAGGGCTAATCAACCAACTCTGCCCTCACAGGTACCCATTTAACCCCTGGGTGGAGAGAAGCAATTATGGTTAAGTGTTTTGCTCAAGGACACAAGTGTCACGGCCGGGATTCGAACCCACATTCCGCTGCTAACACCAGAACTTGAGTCCGGTAAGCTAGACCGCTCGGCCACGACACTCCAGATAGTTGGATTACAATAATTTCAATAACATCATGATCGATATATTAACTGTGAGATTAGAGGAAATCAGGCCCGATTTATTTTCTTCATTAGAAGCAATCCAAAGTTCAAACCTGATCAGAGTGATGGAGTTTACACAAAAGGCATAACATGACTGATTTAATCCAAAAAATTAAGAAAAAAAATGAAAAATGTAAAATATTTATAACCATGGCTAATTTGGACCAAATATATTTTCATGTAATATTTTTATCAAGATAAATAAGACCAATGGTGTAAATTGCCTTTTAATATGCATATTAATGTTTTTCACTTCATAACGGCAATTGCTTTTGTTTCTTTACATTCATATTTCTCTTGTTGAAATTAATTTCAAATGAGATCTTCTACAAAATAATTGATAATACATTGACTAAACATATTTCTCTTGTTGAAATTACCTCAAATGAGATCTTCTACAAAATAATTGATAATGCATTGACTAAACATATTTCTCTTGTTGAAATTACTTTCAAATTGGATCTTTTACAAAATAATTGATAATGCATTGACTAAACATATTTCTCTTGTTGAAATAACTTTCAAATTGGATCTTTTACAAAAATAATTGATAATACATTGAATAACCTAAACGTACAACTAGACCCATTTGAGTGGCAGTGCCTTTATGGTCCTGCGTCATAAATTAATTTGCTCGCTTAATTACTCATTAATAATTACTTCATTATTATTGCCGGTAAAATAAGGATTCACAAGGAATATACACCTTTGTATCGCTCGTGTTGTTTGTTATATTACCGGTGACTTCAGGAAATGTTCTTCTTCATCGGAATATATTGTTATTTAAACTTGAGTCAAAGAAAACAATAGGCCTACTTTAAATGTATATAATTTATGTCCCAAAATGAATATATAATGATGGATCTCGTCGTAAATTCATTTTGAAACTGATTTACTGTTACACCAAGATTCTGCAAATTATTTTGTGAAGTATCTCATTTCAAAATCTTTATTAAAGGTATGATACGTCATCTAGTTTTCAAAATGCACATCATGCAACTAACCTTTGAAAATTTCATCAAAATCTGTGTTTACGTTTTCGAGAAAACAGCGAATAACGGTCAGTTTCTATTTTATTAGTTATTTTGTGCATGTTCATATAGTGTTAATTTCGATTGTTGCAATCGAAATCAGCTGTTGCGTTTTTGGACGCCTTCATATACAATTTTTGAGACGGAAATATTTCTTAGGGCGATTGGTAAACCTTTGTAAACATTTAGCTTTCACATTGAAACTCATCCAACATTTTTTTATCATTACCAAAGCTATATCGTACCTTTAATAAGCAATGATCCGTAAAAAAAATAATATAATACAAAAATTTAAAACAATTTGTCTTGATTTGTCTTGAAAGATCAATCGGTAGAGCTTGTTGCTGTTTTATTGGCCATTTACGAAAATTATTGTTTTCATCGGAACTTCATATAAAACAAATACTTTGACGTGAGATATTTCACAAAATAATTGTCAGCAGCTTGGGTTTTGGGTCCTTGTTCTGATGGATAAACAGGATAACTAAGTGTCCAACATTAATTTATACCAAGACTCACCATAAATTAAATTCGGGACATAAATTATTTACTTTAAAACCATTCTTAGGCCTTTCATGTAGAACAGCAATGTTCTGATGAAAACAGAAACTTGCATGGAATAATTGTCGGTAAAATGGTGCAAACACGCAGGCGATACATCTTTAAAGTTACGAAGAAAGGTTGTACAACTGGGAAACTTGTATGTCATAGATCAACAATAAAAATGTAGCATGAAAAAAGATGAACATTTGCATAGTTTTGTGGTTTGTTATGTAATTCAGGGTTGGGGCTCTGCCCTTGTGGAAAACTGGGGTCAAACTGGGGAGGGGTCAAAGAAATTAACTGGTGAACACAATTCCCCCTTGCTCCCCGTGGCGCCGCCACTGTTCCTGACAAATCAAAATAAAAGTTACTAAAAAGGTCTAAATAAGCCAATATTAACAGTTACTCAGCTCTGTTTTATTCCAATTAGTCTGGTTGCCTCCTCTTGTCTTAAACCGAGTCTATCCGATCCATGCACGCAGACAGTGAGGACGCCATTCAAGACTTAATGGTTACGAGGGGAAGAGTTGTCGCCGAATAAAAATCAGTGGATTAACCACGTGGGGAGGGGGTTCAGCCGGTGAACACCCCCATGGACATGCTGGGGAAAAATGGTACAAAAAGTGACTTTTTGTGGTGTTGGGTGGTGGTATCCCTCCCTCCCCCCGTTGAGCGACGTTCGCGATCCAGTACTTCGTTGTACATTATGCAAACATATTTCAATATCATCACTTTACGCCACTACTCGAGACGAGTTCCATTTAAACTGCTAGAGGGCTACGATGATGTGTAAAACCTGTTGGCACACCCACACCCCATACCCTCAACCCACACCCCATACCTCCACCCCATACCCCCAACCTACACCCAATACCCCCATCCCACACTCTCATATCCCCGTCCCATACCCACATCCCAACCCACACCCCATCCCAACCCACACCCCATACCCATCCCACACCACCATTCAATGTTGAGTTAAAACCAGATTTTCCTTGGAACCATTTGGCAGCGTGATATCCAAGCCAAATTGAAAGGCGTTTAACATTGGACGGGGAGATTAAAGCTTCATTGGTTTTGCTTACCATTGTAGGTCCAGGGAAGTGCAGACAAAGTCAATGTAAAAAGGTTATGGCCGCTTGTTTAAGTTTTTGCCCTAGAACGAACGTGGGAAATTGAATTTTGGTTTTTAAATAAAATGTTTTTTTATTTTTTAGTTTTAGTACCCACGTTCGTGTTGGAGGGGGAGAAAGGGGAATTTCCCCTTTTCTATCGCCATCCACGTAAATTTACCATATCTTTTTTGTGAGTTTCCCCATTTTTATTGAAGTGTGCTGCCTTTGTTTGCCTAATACAAGGTCAAATATGTGTGTTGCTTGATTCTAAATGTTAATGATCGCCCTGAATATCACGCAATTCTACACTCATCCCCGATTCATTTATTTGTTCATAAATTTGATACATTTGGATATTAAAACATTTGTTCCCTTTTCCTTCCTTCCTTCATTCTCCTTTTGTTTTGGTACATGTTGGTGGGGGCAGGGAGGGACCGATGGGCTCCCCTAGAGCACCCACTGGGTCATACATGCAATTAGAGTGCCACAAGGAGTAATGGTTTTCATTTCTGGGATTGCCTTATGATTGAATAGGTCGACCCCGTCTCCCACGTAGGACTACACTTTGTATAGTCCTACTTTAAAAAAATCAATATTAAAGGACTATCTTGATGGTGAAGATTAAAACAAAGAGATACTTATCTCCAACTCCAATTACAATCACGGATTGATGTTCCAGTACAATTTTTAAATGGTTTTATTCTGGTTGTTGATATTTACCAGAGCGCCAGGCAGCATAGTGTATCTTCTTGTGATTTCAATAATCTCCAATAACCAAGGCCATTATAGAGAGCCTCTTATTTCGCTGACATGTACATGTAAGACATGTATTCACCCTCCAGTAAAGTAAGTCCGTATGGCGATGCTGTAGATGGAAACATGTTTTCTCTGGTTCATTTTCTTTTCTTCCTTCCATTTTTGTTTTGGAGGTGGTGGTGGTGGTGGGGGGTGGGGGGGCAGGGATGGCCTATTTGGCTCCTCTTAGAGCCCCACTGGACCATATGCAATGGGAGTTTCCTTTTTATTGGGATTGGCTTGCCATATTGTTCAACCCTTCCGCTCCCCGCTTTGTATAGTCCTACAAAAAAAACCAGATACTTATCTCCAATTCCAGTTACAATCGTAGCTACCTTGATGTTACATCACAATTTAATAACAAAAATGGTTTATTTCTGGTTCTGGATATTTACCTGGTCGCCAGGCAGCTTAGTATTACTTCTTGTGATTTCAGTAATCTCAAGTAACCAAGGCCATTACACAGAACCTCTTATTTCGCTGACGTGTATAAGATATTTATTCATCCTCCATTAAACTGAGTCTGTATACCGATGCTGTAGATGGGAAAATTACTTTCTAACAAGAAACTAGAAGTAAACATTTATATTATAATCAATTATATAAATCTTCATATAGCGCCTGTTGCGCCTTCTGTGTTTTAAACTGAGTTTATTTTGTGGCGAGTTTGAAAAGTGAACCGTTTTGGTCGATGCTCTCGGAGTGAGATGGTTTTGGACAAGGAGGTAGGGGTCATGATCCCCTTATCTGATTAAATTTAAATAACATAATTAGGAGTTCTAATAGTTATGCGACATCCGATGAAAACTCATGTTTTGTTTGTTTTTATCTTCAATTTGTCCTGTCTTATTTATTTGTTCTTATTAAAGGTGTTTTGTCTGTCCATAGGGAAAGGCATAAAAGCTAAAATTGGTGAAATTATTAACACCTCTTTAAAGAGACAGTATCATCACGATCAACAGGGCATGGAATTAGAGTGCTAGTTTTAGATAAACTCAGTGACTGAAAATAATACACCACATGATAAGGTCATATTACCGTTGCTGCTTGCATAAATGAGCCAGTAATTTTCAGTCACTGTGTTCATCTTAATCTAGGACACTGATTCCATGCCCTGTTGAAAGTCTGCTCTGATCGTGTCTCTTTAAGTTTCTTACATTTATTATTATTTATTGAAAACAAATTATTGGCAAGTAGGCTCATTGTCAAATGGGTGTGGTTATCTCTCAACGCAGATTCGTCAATGCATCATGGATTAGGTCATCGGTCGGCTTCAAAATCGGTGCGGTGACGCGCTTTTTGTGTGTAATAATACCACCGCAGAATTCCAATCGATCTGGCAATTTTGGATGCAATTGGACATCGTTTCATAGTAAAAAAAATAAAAAATAAATACAAAATAAAAAGGAAATTAAAAATGCTGACGCGTGGGTCTGAGGCGACGCGCGCAGACACCAGAAACCAGAGACTTTTTTTTCCTCTTCTTTCTTCTTTTTCCCCCCTAAATATTGATCTGTTAATCTAAATCTATTTGGCATTGTGCTATTCATTACAAATCTTAACCAAGTTGAAAATAATATCTGCTTAATTTCAAAACGGATTGCTTATTTTCATTTCAATAAACCTCGAAATGCCATGGGCACAAAATAACCTCCGCTGATTGGTAGGGTGTTGCTTAGTATTGTGTTTTAATTGATACTGGTCAGTTGGACTTGGCCGTTATAGGCCTGCTATTATTAGTGTACTCGCAGTAGTTGTATCATCAACGTTAGCGGCTGCAGTTGGAAAAAAAGAAAAAGTGATTCAAAATGTGTGGTCATTTTATTTTTATATTTTGTATCTCCATCTGCGCTATATCCTCTACAGTGGAAGCTTACTCCCCAAATTCTTGCAATCAGCTGCCGAAACCTAACTTTGTTGGCGCCAAAAATCGAGTTCTGCAAGGATTTGTTCACCATAGTACAAAAGCATTGTCTGCTGTGATATGCGTGAGAGACTGTATGATAGATTCTCGTTGTGTTTCGATCAACTACTTTGACAGCGAGAATCTTTGTGAGTTGAACTACGCCACAAGATCACAGTTCCCTGGAAACTTCAGTAGGCTTCAAGGAAGCTTCTACTTCGACGACGACAGACACACACTTCTCTTATCAGCTGTTGCTTCTTGTAAAGAGTTACTGCAAGCTGCTGAAGGCCAGATCTCCAGTGGTGTCTACACTATCTTTCCCAGCGGTCTGAGCGGGGGATTGCCAGTCTACTGTGACATGAAAGAAAACAACGGAGGTTGGATCGTGTTACAGAGGCGACTGAACGGAAGCGTAGATTTCTACCGTACTTGGGCCGACTATCAGACGGGGTTTGGAGACCTCTCCGACGAGTTCTGGCTGGGTAACGACAACCTGCGCGCTCTGACCGAGGCGTCTCCCGTAGGAACGTGGGAGCTCAGGATCGATATGGAAGATTGGGAAGGGGTAACTGCTTTTGCTGAATATTTCGAATTCAGAATCACGGGTGAGGACTACACTCTACACGTCAGCTCCTACAACTCTGAAAGTACAGCTGGTGATTCCTTGGCGGCGGGACATAATGGCAAACGATTCTCAACCAAGGATCGTGACAACGACGACACTGATAGTAACCACCTTGCAGTAGATGGGGAAGGAGCCTGGTGGTACAGTACCAGACGGGACTCCAATCTCAATGGTCGTTACTACCACGAACCGGACGTCGATCGCAACCAAGGCATACAGTGGGAACATTGGAAGGGAGATTATTATTCCCTGAAGAAATGCAGCATGAAGATACGAGAAATCAATTAGCAATCAGTCGGGAACCTTTGGAACTAAACCTCGTCCAACCAGTCTAACTCGCTTCAAAATTAACTCATAACAAATTACTTGATAGAGATTTTAGGCATCGTGCCCGTTAACCTCGTCTTTATCAACAACAACAGCAAATATGTATACTTACCTTCAGTTTGGGCACAAGTAATAGAAAGTCGTATATGTTTCGTAATTTCAGCGAGCGTATGAAACCTCATAAAAAGACTACGACGTTACTTTCTGATGAAAACCTTTAAGAATTTTTATGACGGTATCCATCATAAATTAATATTGGTACATATTTACTGCAAAACCATGCTTCTCACGATTATTTGTTGAGATATGTCAGTTTAAAGTATTAGTTTTCCTTTCCTCAAGTAAAAAAGAAGAAAAATAGAAGAATCTCAATTCCTAAATTTACCGGTAAATAACGAGACTATATACACGTGCGATACATCTTTAACGTGTGTGTTTCTGCCCCCAATGGAGGTGTGTGTTTTTACATTCGCGATAAAATAACGAAAGTCTATTTTTACAAGGGCCAGAACAAAAAGTTGTTGTCATTTAACTTAAAAGAAAAACGTCACAATAATGCAAATTGTTAATGGTGTGAAGTATTTACCGGTGTACTAGCCAAAAGCATTTATAGCCAGAATGTTCAGACTGGAAGCCAGCAAATGTAAGAGTTGAATGTTTAACAATGAAAAAACAATGAATGGGAAATGTTCACTGTAAGATCACCAGTGACGCTTTATACTGACATCTGACTTCGCTCTTTACTGCAATCGACCTCTACCAGTCAATGGACGCATGGATACAAACTTATAATAGCTAACGAAAAACATTGGACTTCAGTCAGATGTGCTTTGTCTGCGCATGTCATGAAACTTGAAAGAGCAAGGACCTGGCTCTATGGTGCAACTGAACCGGTCAACATGACTTGTGTCCAGCAGGTAGAAGGAACGACTTTATTGGACCCTGTCCAGTGGTGTGAGGGAAGAAGGAACCTCCGTCGTCTTCATGTATCGTTTTGTGTGACATTTATCGGTAAGATTTCATCCTTCATGTGATGAGAGTCTGCAAAGGCCAAGACGTGTATGATTAACGTGATATGTCAGAACAAGGCTGAAGGTAGGAATCTTGAAATCTATTATGATCATTGGTGTCATCAGGTTTTAGAGGGGCTCGCCTTTTGTTATCTTATTACAAATGCGTTTGTTTGTTTCTTGGTTGTTGTTGTTTTTTTAAGTGGGATGATTCCAAATTTCAGTGACTGTCCCAATTTTCAAGCCATCTTGATCGCCTCCCCCACCCCCCAGCAAAAATAGAATGGATTTGAAACAATTGGATTTTAAAATGTATTGTTATTATTATTGAAAACTTTCTGACTCTTTGAAAAAATAAATAAACAAACAGTTTCGAAATTGTAGAATTTAGATTTTTCTTTGTCAATTCTGGGAAAATTTAGGGAACGTGAAAAAGTTGGTTTCAAATTGGAAAGCAAAACTTAAGCCAAACAATTTGCCCTAACGTTTTTTTCAAACGTTAATGAAAAAAGTGTCATTGAGGAGTTTGTTGAACTAATAATTTTTACTTGGCCCCAACAAATGGGT
The DNA here is from genome assembly GCA_029582265.1 of Zoroaster sp. YZ-2022. Lineage (NCBI taxonomy): Eukaryota > Metazoa > Echinodermata > Asteroidea > Forcipulatida > Zoroasteridae > Zoroaster > Zoroaster sp. YZ-2022. The sequence goes on along the minus strand of CM055834.1, from coordinate 11,125,288 downwards.
GGGAGGGGGTGATCCTATGGACCCCTTCCCCTGGACAAAACGTGGGGATATATACCCCCATGATTTACAGTAATGACCCCAGTGGAGATATGCCAACTAAATTAAACGACCAAAAGTGGGCCCTATGTCGTTCATGATCTCCCTTCCCCCGTGATACATGTGATGGAATTTATGATTTGATTAATGCAATTATATTGTGTGTTGTATAGATACAACATATTTAATGTAAATAGATAAATGTGATATGAAGCATTACATGGTGGATTGGATGAGAAATATTAGCTTTACGGGTAAACACCATGTGTAATAAGCCCTTCTTGGAACAAGTGTGGCTGTGATAAGAACCGGTAGTGAGGATAATTCTCGACATATCGAACAGTGTGCTCTGTCCGTCTTCAGGACAGAGATATCTGCTGATATAGGTTTTCCCGGCCAATTTCAAAAATGTTTTGTTCATTTTCGTTAAAGAACATTCAAATTCTCTCCGTTTTTACTGATCCGATCAAAATATATTTCTTTTTCTACTTGTTGCGTTCAAATCAATTTCTATTGAAGCAATTTTTAATTCGTTCCTGTCATTCACAACTACATTTATTTAGTTACATTTCGTTTTTTGGCATTCATGACTTCTGTTATGTCATCCTAAAATTGGATGTTTTGCATCTTTCTTTTCACGACTGATTAGCAATCATCGACGCGCAAAAGATTTTTTGAAAGTTTGTTATTTTTTTTTCGTTTATGGGCAATAAATTTCATCTTAAGAGTATTCAAAAGTGCCCTTGGCAAAGTTCAAGAATCTGACTATCTTGCATAACATATTTGTTCCCGTTTCAACGTCATTATTTCACTTGTTTGTATTCTTTCCTTTCCTTATTTGTGGTGGGGAGGGGGTGCTTTCTTTAGCCTGCAATCTCCTGACGCGATAGGCAAATGAGAGAGTTAGAAAAGAAATTTGTTCTAAAATTGTATACCTGGGCCTGAAAATTGAAAGGAAAAATTAGACAAATGAATGCCAAATTATGAAATTGGATTCTTGATCAACCACTTGCGACTGGGTGCAACAAAATTGAATGAATTTACCGACACAAAACTCAAATGAACAGACAAATTATGTCAAAATACAGATTGAATACAGTTTGTGAATTAAGCGATAGACACAATTTTGCCAACAACTGATGGAGGGCGGTCCCCCGCACCCCCCCCCCCCTTAGCCACACCACTGATTCAGCGACACTTTCGATAACGTACTTATTTTGGCGATGAGTTGACTTAAATGACAACAGAATTCTCAACTTATGAGTTTGAATGTATCTTTTTGCTAATTTTAAAATCAAATTGAATGAGTCGGATATTAAATTGAAGTAAATTCGCCAGGTAAACCTATATAGAGCACCAACGTCGCTAGTATAATTCATGTCACTACTCGGTGAATAATGAATGCATGTCATAATGTGCATTCATACATAGAAATTATGTTGATACATCGTAAATATTACGTCAGATGAAACACAAATACTAATTTAACAGACCTAAATCTTTAACAAATAAATAAAAAATAGCCATCGAAAATATCAATCGAAAAGAAAATACATATTTTTGTAGTTTTTTGTCCGCACTTTTATTTACTTCTAGCGGAATTTTTTCGATGTATATAAAAACGGTAAATAGAAATATTGTTTTAGATTGATGTAATTCTTTTGTCTGATGATAATTAATTGATTTGATTGTTTACCCTACATCGTGTGAAGCATTGTATACTTAGTGCTTTCTGAGTGTCTGTGGACAACATTCTAGTCAGCCTGTCGTCATCGAGCAAGCTCGGTGGTTGAGAGGTCTGCATTAATAAGCAACAAGTCGTGGGTTTGAATCCCGCCTGTGGATTTTTCTCCACAGAAACTTGGAAAGCACTGAGTATAGAGCACTTCACACAGACGTCGGTGTAGGGCAAAAATCTAATCAATTAGAAATATTGTTGTTATTGTAAATAGTTACAAGTATTTAGGACACTATAACTAACACCATGACCCGACGTACATAAATATCAGGCAATACACGTCAAGAGATGTTTTTGATTATTCGTCTCAGAAGCCAATTTGATTTCAATTAATTTGTTTCTCGAAATGGAATGAAAAATTGTCATTATGTATTTTTCATAAAATCCTCCATTCGACCATTCAGATTCTTGTCAGACACGTTCGCATTGATTTAATCTATGATGTATCTGCCGTAGGTTGTGATGATCTGTGTTTGCGAACCGTTATTAATATTTAATACAACTCAAACTCGACAAAGATGGCGCATTTTATATCGTCATATTTCAAACGATCGCTTAGGCGAGCATACACCATGTACGTCTGTTCTTGGTATCAGCAACGACCGTAGATAAATAGACTAATAACGTGTAACGTTGTGTAATATTTAATATTATTCATTCACTTAACTTGTCGGTTTTTTCTTACGAGAAACATATAAGAATATTCCAGTGGCGGATCTGCGTAGAGGTGGCCCTGTGCAGTGCCTCCCTCAGTCCTATACGTTTGGCGAACAATTTGTTTTATCAAAAATAATCACATTGCTGTGAATATAATATTTTATTTGAGCAGCAACTACCATATTTCGATGATTTGTACTTAAAATTGTAAAAGTTATTATACGTACATGTGTATGACGTCACCCAGTCCAAGAATAGGCGCTCCCTGGTTCCCCTATTCATTGCGATCCGCTATTGTTAATCCGTAGTAGATATTGTGTAATAAGAACATGATTAATGTGTTGTTTGTAGTTTACGTTCACCACAGGATGCATCTTTAGGCTAAATAATAAAAAGGAAAAAAAAAAAAAAAGGGGGTTTGGGTCGGGGCTACTTCAGCTTCAAAATTCGTGCGGCGACGATTTTTTTAAATTTTAAATTTTGTGTTAAACCAACGTTATTGAATGTGAGTTTGATTTGCTGTCGTTGACACAAATTAGCCAGGCTGCTTAGAGGGAAAGTACAACATTGGTAATTACTTGATTACAGAATAACCGAATTATTACTTGAAATCTGACGTGATTTGAGGTTGGTAAAAATACCAATCATCCTGTACAAATTGTTTTGCCTGAAGTGATCTCATCATTTCAGAGAAAACACGAACATATTTATTGACATTTTCAAAACATTGCCAGTCAGCAACCTTTTACTCCAATTGTTTTCTGTAAACATTGTGAATGCGTCTTCACACTTTTAACATAACTTAAACAAGGCATTGAGCTGAAACTTTCACAGGTTGGTTTTATATCTTGAATCAAAGAAAGTAAGCATACTCACAGAAGCAGTTTTGCCAACATTATCAATAGGTAAAACTTGTAGCTTTGCATGGTGAGGATGATAAGTAAGACTAATTGCGGTGACACCATGTGAAATCTCAATTGAGTAGTAATTAGTTCTGAAAAGAACTGGTGGTACAACTCGACGTTTCGATCAGTATGCTCTGATCGTCCTCAGGAGAATGCCGGACTCTGGAAAATGCTGCTGCTTAAGTAGACTGCTGGAGGATCATCCCATGAATGGATGCTGGAGGATTAGTTCGTTGAGGCGCGCAGGCGGGAAACTGTTGAGACTAGGATCCTAGGGGTTGGGGGAGAGAGGAGTGTGTGCTCACTGAACTGAATCAGTTGTTGACAAGCACAGGGGGATGAAGGGTGGTTGACTTAGGATATAGGAGATCCCTCAGTCTGATGTGGGTTATGGACTTTGGATATAGAAGATCCTTCAGTCTGTAGTGGTCGCCAAATGGATGCTGGAGGATTAGTTCATTGAGGGCGCAGGCGGGAACTGTTGAGACTAGGATCCTAGGGGTTGGGGATAGGAGTGTGCTCACTGAACTGAATCAGTTGTTGACAAGCACAGGGATGGAGGGTGGTTGACTTAGGATGTAGGAGATCCCTCAGTCTGGGGTGGGTTATGGACTTTGGATATAGAAGATCCTTCAGTCTGTAGTATAGTGGTCGCCAAATGTCGCTGATGTAGAAGCCGATGTCCTGTGACACAGTGTTGTGTTTGACGATCTCGATGGCTCTCTGATGCGTCTGGGGTGCCATGTGTCGATGGGTGTGATGAGTTGGGCTGCCTGCCAGTCGATTTGATGGTCCTTGATGTGCGAGTGCTTGACGATGGCGGACTTCTCGAAATCTCCTCTGCGGCCGTGTGCGGTGTTCCTTCAATCTGATGGGGAGGTTGCGTCCTGTTTCGCCGATGTACACCTTACCGCACTCACAGGGGATCCGGTAGACTCTGCTCTGTTGTTTGGGTCCGGTTTGTCCTTGTGGGTATGTAGAAGTCCTTGAGTTTGCTGGGGCTGAGTGGAACACATCGATGCCTGCTCGTCGGAGGATGCGCTGTTCTTTTCAGCAGTTCTTTTCAGAACTAATTACTACTCAATTGAGATTCCACATGGTGTCACCGCAATTAGTCTTACTTAACATTATCAATGTTATACCTTCCCTTAAAAAAGGTCACCAATTATGCTAGCACAACAAACAAACCAACATGATAAAAGCCTAATTCTGAACTGAACAATTGGGTATAAACAATAGAAAGTCAACGTCTTAATACGAGTTTGTAGTGTAAACAAAAGAAAGTAAATATTTTAGCACGATTTTTGCAGTATTATCAAAAGAAAGTAAAAGTTTTATCACATTTAGCACGAAATTTTAAACAAATAAATGTTTTGTTTAAAGTTAATGTTAGGTCTCTGACACCACGACCGGCGTACACGAATATTGGGCATTACAGGAAAAATACCATTAACATTATGAATATTACGGTTTATTTTTAATTTTTTCCGGAACTAAGACGATTATACGAATGATTTTCAAATTTTTTATACAAAATTTAAAATACTTCAATCAAAAAATTTAAGAAAGTATCTGTTAATTAGTATTGCTACAAATACGTACATTTCGTGGTACCTATACCTCCATTGAATTCATTCAAATTTTAATGTAATATTATTAAATGATTTTTAATTGGTATTAATAAATCCATAGCATTCATGCTCATTTGCAAAGCACCACGTGATTATGGTGGTCCTGAGAGTACATTATAATTGTTTGCAAATATGTGACCCGCTCTGTGAAAATGAGTCACATGTCGCACCATGTGTTTACATGTAATGGGCGATGAAATGTTGAGAGGGTGTTTTTTTTTAACATCTGATTTTTGGTTATCATGTTTTTTGACATCATTAGGATCTAAATATTCTTAATATTTTTTACGTAAACGTCAATTTCAGTCAATAAAATATTAAAATCAATGATTTTTGTGAGTACTTTGTTTCAAATATGTCATTTGTTTTAATTTGAATGCTTGTTTTCCTAACACTAAATTGTCTTAATTATGCACATTATTGATTATTACAAATGCCATGTCTCCATAATGCAATATGCCACACACCTCTAACATATACCAAATTAAAGCCGATGATGTACTCTTTCCAGCCACATAGAAATGTATATTTGTCAAATTTGCGACTTGTGACTCATTTTCACAGAGCGGGTCACATATGTGGTTTATGTATTTATATATTTCTCAGATAGAATATGACATTCTTTAAAGGTACACTCAGCCTTAAAAGTCCAAGATGATTATGTCGTCGTTGAAAAAAATGCATGAAATTATGATCTATCCTTCTGCTGTTTTAAAAATTCTCTCAAACTTGTTGCGTACCGGCGCGGTACACGTATATGCCTACACTGCACAAAATGTGGTGTTAATGAAACACAAAAGTTGACACCATTGGTGTTTATTTAACGCTCCAGTTTGTGCAGGGTATGATGACAGTATTCCTGCAATCATTACATCATCAAGTTAGTCTACTTACTCTGTGACATTGTTTCTTTTCAATATGACAGATGAATTATAAGTTGTAAAGCTTTATTTAAACGGCCATAGCTATAAAAAGATCTTTACAGTCGCATTATCATTTTGTTTTGTGAAAGGACGGGCGTTTATTTATTGCCAAATCGCCCCAATTAAGAGGCGGTGTGTACCTTTAATATTATGGGCATTTTAATATTTGATTCTTGTTATTAATTTTATATTGTGGTCACCACGACTCAGCGTACACGAATATTGGGCATTACAAGAAACTAAAACGCTTCAAAAATGTTGAAAGTATTATGGTTTATATTTTGTACAGGAACTTAGCCAATTATAGGGCTGATTATCAAATTGCTGATGAAATATTAAATATAGTTCAATCGAAAAAAATATTTAGCTACAAATACATGCACAAAATGCTAATTGCTGCCAAATATATCCGTGTGCGTCGTTTCGTGGTAGCAAGCATGCCAAGTTTCGTTGAATTCATTCAAAATTTAATTCAATATTCTTATTTAGCCTATTGTTTATTATTGGTATTTATAAATTCTTAGTATATTTATGCTACAAAAAAAAACATCACATCATTATGGTGGCTCTGAGGGGACATTAATTGTTTTTCTCAACATGTTCATCATAATTATCGCGAAAAAGTTTTCAACATTTTGAAAATATTCAAATTCATTATTTTCGCCGAATAAAATTATTTTCATAGTTTTTAGCGACTTCGAAATAATAAAAGGATTCATGTCTCTTCAAGGCCACCATAGGATACATAATTTGGGGGAAATGCTGAGAATAAGAGGCATGACAATGATCACATGCGTGTTTATACTTCACGATGAGTAAGAAATACGTAGAAAATTTAACTATGAAAGCTTTTGTAGTTTCTAACCTAACTACATCTCAGAGATCCGTTAAGAACACACACACATTGTGGACTGTACAATTCAACAACGGATGATTGGATAACAATTAAAATCGATATTACATGTGAGATTCCAGACAATCATACACAGTATGATTATGCATAATACCGGTATTCATGACCATGGCTCAATTGGACATGGTTAATTTGGACCATATCTATATAGTATCATCACCAATTATGCACCAAAATATATATTTTCAGATAATATTTATATCAGGAAGACAGTTAAACCAACGGTGTAAATTGCCTTTAAATATATAGACCTATTCCACGTTTTTCACTTTTAACCGGCAATGTTTTATTCTTTCTGTACATTTGTATTTTGCTTATAAAAAACAACTTTAAATGAATGTTAAAGCATTCTAAAACAGCCTTAAAATGCAACAGGGCACATTTGACCGTCAAGAGATTTATGATTGACCCTACGTCCTAGATTAATTTGCTTGCTTATTCGCTCATTGAACAATCTCCCATAAAATAATGATTCACGTGGAATATATTATACTTAAATTCACGAAAATGAGTTGTATAGTTGGAAAACTTGCATGTAATGGTAGATCAAGAATAAAATGTAGCAAAAAATGATACACATTGCTTGAATTTTGTGTATATTTATTGGTTTGGTTTGCGGTAACACTATGTGGTTTAAATCTCAATTGTCGCTAAGCGAGATTGAGTTTCTGACAAGAACCTTTACAATAGGTCTTCTATTATGTTCTATAGTCATCGCCAGGAATATTTACTTTGATGAAATTCTTGCTTTGGGTGATAAACAATTGATTTACTTTTGCCCTACACCGACGTGTGTATAGCGAGTGTCTGTGAATAAAAACATGCGACTCGGGCGGGATTCGAAACCTTCTGCTTTAGTGCAGACGTCTAAACCTCTCGACCACCGAGCTTGCCCGATGACAATTGGCCGGCTACAATCCTATATAGCAGCGGGTGTAGATTGATGAAATGTTTGCGACGGGTGATAAACAATTGATTTAATTTTGACTGCAGTCGTTATCGGGCAAGATTGGTGGTCCAGAGGTTAAGACGTCTGCACTAATAAGCATGAGGTCATGGGTTCGAATCTCACTCGGAAAGCAGTGAGTATAATCTCACTGAGCATGCAGTGCTAAAATCGTTTAGTTCGGCGAAAGCTTTTAGTTCGGTAAATTCGAACCTAACTACATCTCAGAGATCCGTTGAGAACACACCCATATTGTGTACTGTACAATTGAACAACGGATGATTGTATAACAATTATATCACTTGGTTTCATCTGCAGGGCTGGTCCAGGGTTCGAATCCCAGTTATGATTGACTTTACTTATTTATGTTATATTGTATATGATTAGCCGAATACAACAATACAACGTACAAAGTGAGCTCCCGTCTATAGCGTGCAATACCTCAAGAGTACGCAAGTTACGTAGGCCTATATAGCATAGGATGATATACGACACCTAAGACGTGAATTCAAACAAATTTCCTTAAATTGGTAATGTTTAGAATCGGTTAATAATACAAATAATAATAATAATCATGGTCAAATTGTAATGTGAAACTCGTTGATGATGGTATCAATCATCAAACATAATTTAATGTTTGGTAAAAAGCATTATGCGGAATGTGAGCATGACGAATATTACTAAAGATTATTGAAATACATCTGTAATTCCAGCTATAATAATTTCGTTTTGTGACGTTATTGCCACGCTGTGGTAAGACATATATCTTTAATCAATTCCATGGTCACATCATGTCGGCGGAATAAGATAAACCTGCTAACGGAGTAGCGCGTATATTAGCTTCCTGCACCGTCAAATATTAATCGAATCTCTTTATTACTGATTTTGCATGTTTACCTGAATTTTCAGTTTTGCATCAACACGGCTTCTTTTCATTCGTTCTGAATTGGAAACTGCCAAGGTTTCGCACGCATCATCATCACCATATAGACACTAATAGATGGTTATTTCAATGAATTATTACCGTGTCAAAATCGATATCACTCGGTACTGATGTTTATTTTCAATAGGCGTGTAGGCTCGAGCCAGAAATCATTGTACTGACTTTAATTTAGCATTATTGCAATAATACGGGTTTAACTGATGCATTAAAGGGGCAGTATCGTCACGATCAGAGCAGACTTTCGACAGGGCATGGAATCGATGTCCTAGTTTAATATTAACACAGTGACTGAAAATTACTGGCTCATTTATGCAGTAGCAACGGTAATGTGACTTTATCATGTGGGTATTATTTTCAGTCACTGAGTTAATCTAAAACAAGCACTCCGATTCCATGCCCTGTTGATCGTGACGATAGCCGCATGCAGTTAACATGGGAAGAAATCGTGTAGTACCTCTGTGCATGGATCGCTATTTAGAAGTGCAATCAGTGGGGGCATGCAATCAGTGGCAGATCCAGGATTTGGCCAACACGGTGACTAACCCCGGGGCATACAGCCTCAACCCCCTTCAGACACTTTTTTGTGCAAACTATTTGCGAGTTGGTTGATTGAATTGTTTTGTCTTGCATTTAAACTCTACGTGGGTCTATTTAGTACAATTTGTATGCGCCATCAGAACAGGTGGCAATTGATATACTGTGCATCCACTTTTTAAAAAAAATGTGGGGTCATGTTCTCCCTGTCCCACACCGATCGACACCCGTGCCGCTGTGGTGTCAATTATTCCTTGAATGTTAATCCTCCTTCAGATATTAATTCAGTAAAAATATTATACTTAATATTATTATTAATTTACTAAAATTATAACAAAAGGGCGCTTGGTCTAATCATCAACTTTAAACCATAGTTTTAGGTGAAATTTAAATAATTGTTTAAATTACCAGTGTTGCATTAGGTTTAAATATTTCCTTGGATATTCACTCTAAACCACACAAACTTTAATTTTGATAATGTTTAATTTTGATAATTTTGATAATCATTGATAATGTTGGCAAAACTGCTATTACAGGTAAGCTGACACTCTTTGAATCGATATCAATTTTAAAGAACCAACCAGTAGAAGTTTCAGCTTATTGTGTTGTGTCGTTCACGATAAAATAGTGAAAATGCATTTGGAATGTTTCTATTCATTCTTAAGTTGAATTTAGAACGATTACTCTTTTATAACTTCATACTGGAAGTTATTTACCTTACATTTCCACAACTATGGCCTATATTATTTTTGCCTACCCACACGTTACCAGTACCTTTAAACGCAAACATTATTAAGCGCGGAATTGAAAATAACGACTGAGTGGCGGCGCGGCGTTTTCATTTTCCGCCTTGAAACAGCACCTTCATAAAATAATTTTGCTTATTCTATGAGTTATTGTATCTAAATCGATAGCACGGGTTGCTGATGTTTATTTTTAATAAAGTGCTTCTGCCGACCAAAATATGGTTTCATGTCTTCCAAAAATAATTACAACAAGCAATTGTACTCCTCTTGTTGGTACACGCAGTTCAACAGGTAATTTACAGCATACTGGGTACGTCGATCATAACGCAGTTGCAGTCGAGAGGCTGAGAACGGATTCAAAATGTGTGGTCATTTTATTTTGATATTTTGTATCTCAATCTTCGTTATATTCTCTGCAGTGGAAGCTTACTCCCCAAATTCTTGCAGTCATATGCAGAAATCTAACTTTGTTGGTGCCAAAATCGAGTTCTGCAAGGATTTGTCACCATATAGTACAAAAGCATTGTCTGCTGTGATATGCGTGAGAGATCAGGCGATAGATTCTCGCTGTGTTTCGATCAACTACTTTGACAGCGAAAATCATTGTGAGTTGAACTACGCCACAAGATCACAGTTCCTGAAACTTCAGTAGGCTTCAAGGAAGCTTCTACTTCGACGACGACAGACACACTTCTCTTATCAGCTGTTGCTTCTTGTAAGGAGCTACTGCAAGCTGCTGAAAGGCCAGATCTCCAGCGGTGTCTACACTATCTTTCCCAGCGGTCTGAGCGGGGATTGGTCTTCAGACATGAAAGAAAACAACGGAGGTTGGATCGTGTTTCAGAGGCGACTGAACGGAACCGTAGATTTCTACCGTACTTGGGCCGACTATCAGACGGGGTTTGGAGATCTCCGCTGAGTTCTGGCTGGGTAACAACAACCTGCGCGTTTGACCGAGGCGTCTCCGTAGGAACGTGGGAGCTCAGGATCGATATGGAAGATTGGGAAGGGGTAACTGCTTTGCCGAATATTTCGGTTTCAGAATCACAGGTGAGGACTACACTCTGCCACGTCAGCTCCTACAATTCTGAAAGTACAGCGAATGATTCCATTATGATCGTTCACAGTGGAAAACGATTCTCAACGAAGGATCGTGACAATGACATCAGTGGTAAACACTGTGCAGTAACGTATGAAGGTGCGTGGTGGTACAATAGCTGTCATCACTCTAATCTCAATGGTCGTTACTACCACGAACCAAGCGTCGGCAACAACCAAGGCATACAGTGGGAAAAATGGAAGGGAAAGTATTATTCTCTGAAGAAATGCAGCATGAAGATACGAGAAATCAATTAACAATCAGTTGGGGATCCCACGCATCAAAATGAACTCGTAACAAATTACATTTAATGAATCGTGCCGTTCAACCCCGTTATTGAAGTTATTATCGTCAGAATGACAACTGCACATCTGCATAATTTTTTCAGTTTAGGGACCAGTAATATATAACAAAGTAACATTTTGTCGGCATTTCAGAGAGATTATAACAAAACAAATTAAAAACATAATGAAGACTCCCTGACCTCCACACGTTACCTTTCTATGAAATACTTCAAGATGTATTGACCGTGTGTTCCGTTACTTTTCGTTATCATTGATAATTTCCAGTTAGAAAGGAAAACAAATTATAAATTAATGTTGGTACATATTTACTGCAAAACCATGCATCTCATGATTATTTCTTGAGATATGTCATTTTAAATTATTTGTTTTTCTCCTCAAGTAAAAAATAGAAAAAAATAGAAGAAACAAAATTCCCAAAAATTACTGGTAAAATAGTGAGACTATATACACGAGCGATACATCTTTAACGAAGAGAGCAAGGACCTGGATCTATGGTGCAACTGAACCGGTCAACATGACTTGTGTCCAGCAGGTAGAAGGAATGACTTTATCGGACCATGTCCAGTGGTGTGAGGGAAGAAGGAACCTCCGTTGTCTTCATGTATCGTTTTGTGTGACTTTTATCGATAAGATGTCATCCATCATGTGATGAGAGTCTGCAAAGGGCAAGACGTGTACGATTAACGTGATATATCAGAACAAGGCTGAAGGTAGGAATCTTGAAATCTATTATGATCATTGGTGTCATCAGATTTTAGAGGGGCTCGCCTTTTGTTATCTTACAAACACAAACTTGCTTGTTGTTTTTTGGGGGTAAAGGGGATGATTCCAAATTTCAAAGACTATTCCGATTGTCAAGCCATCTTGATCAACTCCCCCACCCTCCCGAGCAAAAATTGAATGGGTTTGAAACAATTGGATTTAAAAATGTATTGAAATTTAAATGAAATTGCGGAAAATTGATTTTCCTTTGTCAATTTGGGGAATATTTAGGGAACGTGAGAAAGTTGGTTTCGAGATTGAAAAACAAAACTTGAGCTACACAATTTGCCCTGAGATTTTGTCAAACGTTAAAAAGTGCCACTGAGGAGTTTGTTGAACTAATAATTTTTACTTGGGCCCAACAAGTGGGCGGGAGGGGGTAATCCTATGGACCCCTCCTCCTGGACAAAAAGTGGGGATATATACCCCCATGATTTACAGCAATGTCCTCATTGGAGCTATGTCAACTAAACTAAACGACCCAAAGTAGGATCTATGTCATTCATGACCCCCCTTCCCTCTATACCTGTGATGGAAATTATGATTTGATTAATGCAATTATATTGTGTATTGTATAGATACAACATATATAATGTAAACAGATAAATGTGATATGAAGCATTACATGGTGTATTGGATGAGAAATATTAGCTTTACGGGTAAACACCATGTGTAATAAGTGTGGCTCTGATAAGAACCGGAAGTAAGGAAAATTCTCGACGTTTCGAGCAATGTGCTCTGTCCGTTTTTAGGACAGAGATATCTGCTGATACAGGTTTTAACAGCCAATTTCTCAAAACTGTTTTTGTTCATTTCTGTTAAAGAACATTCAAATTCACTTCGTTTTCAATGATCCGATCAAATTAGGGTTTCTTTTTCTACATTGTTGCGTTCAAATTAATGCAGTCAAATTAACAATCATCGATGCCCAAAGGTGGAAGTTTGTTATTTTCGCTTTCGTTTATGGGCAACCAATTTTATCTATTCAAAAGCGCCCTTGGCAAGAATCTGAGTGTCTTGCATGACATATTTGTTCACGTTTCAACGTCTTTCTTTCCTTTTTTTTGGCAGGGGTGGGGGGGGGGGGTGCTTTCTTTAGCCTGCAATCTCCTGACGCGATAGGCAAATGAGACAGTTCTAAAATTGTATATCCGGGCCTCAGAATTGAAAGGAAAAATTTGACAAATGAATGAGACAAAAGAGAGCAAATTGATGAAATTGAATTCTTGATCAACCACTTGTGACTGGGTGTGACAAAATTGAATGAAGTTAGCGCGGTGGCGAGGCCAGGATTTTCAAAGAGGGGGGCAAACATTTTTGGGTGTAAATTTACCGACACAAAACTGAAATGAACCGACAAATTATGTCAAAATACAGATTGAATACAGTTTGTGAATTAACCGACAGACACTATTTTGCCAACAACTGATGGAGGGCAGTCCCCGCACCCCCACCCCCTTAGCCACACCACTGATTTAGCGACACTTTCGATAACATACTTATTTTGGCGATGAGTTGACTTAAATGACAACAGAATTCTCAACTTATGAATTTCAATGTATCTTTTTGCTAATTTTTAAATCAAATTGAGTAAGTCGGGTATTAAATTGAATGAAAAAGGTTGAAATTATGTTGATACATCGTTAACATTAATTCAGATGAAACACAAATAAACAAATACTAATTTAAAACGGCCTAAATCTTTACCAAATAATTAAAAATAATAATTAAAAACAAAATTAATCGAAAGTAACAATTACGTCGGTTCGATGTTCAGCAAAGACAAGAAAACAAAACACTTTTTGTCCGCACTTTTATTTAATTCTTGCGGAATTTTTCGATATATATAAAACAGTAAATAGAAATATTGTTTTAGATTGATGTAATTCTTTTGTCTGATGATAATTAATTGATATGATTGTTTACCCTACACCGACTTATGTGTGAAGCATTGTATACTTAGTGCTTTCTAAGTGTCTGTGGACAACATCGAGCAAGCTCGGTGGTCGAGAGGTCTGCATTAACAAGCAAGAAGTCGTGGGTTTGAATCCCGCCTGTGGATTTTTCTCCACAGAAACTTGGAAAGCACTGAGTATACAGCACTTCATACAGACGTCGGTGTAGGGCAAAAATCTAATCAATTAAAAATATTGTTGTTATTGTAACAAGTATTTAGGACACTATAACTAACACCATGACCAGACATACATAAATATCAGGCAATACACGTCAAGAGTTGTTTTTGATTGTTAAGCCAACTTAATTTCAATTAATTTGTTTATCGAAATGGAATGAAAAATTGTCATGATGTATCTTTCATGAAATCCTCCATTCGACCATTCAGATTCTTGTCAGACACGTTCGTATTGATTTAATCTATGATACATCTGCCGTAGGTTGTGATGATCTGTGTTTGCGAACCGTTATTAATATTTAATACAACTCAAACTCGACAAAGGTGGCGCATTTTATATCGTCATATTTCAAACGATCGCTTAGGCGAGCATACACCATGTACGTCTGTTCTTGGTATCGGCAACGACCGTAGATAAATAGACTAATAACGTGTGGACATTGTGTAATATTTAATGTTATTCATTCACTTAACTTGTCGGTTTTTTTTCTTACGAACACAGTGGCGGATCTGCGTAGAGGTGGGCCCCGGTGCAGCGCCTCCCCCAGTCCTATAGCCTACGTTCTGTGAACAATTTGTTTTATCATAATTAATCACATTGCTGTGAATATAATATTTTATTTGAGCAGCAACTAGCATATTTCCATGATTTGTACTTAAAATTGTAAAATTTATTAAACGTACATGTGCATGACGTCTCCCAGTCCAAGAATAGGCGCTCCCTGGTTCCCTATTCATTGCGATCCGCTATTGTTAATCCGTAGTATATCTTGTGTAATAAGAACATTATTAAAGTGATGTTTGTAGTTTACGTTCACCACAAGATGCATCTTTAGGCTAAATAATCAAAAGGAAAAAAAAGAACAAATGAGGGATTTTGGTCGGAGCTAGTTCAGCTTCAAAAGTCGTGCAGCGACGATTTTATTTTTAATTTTAAATTTTGTGTTAAACCAACGTTATAGAATGTGAGTTTGATTTGCTGTCGTTCACACAAATTAACCAGGCTGCTTAGAGGAAAAGTACAACATTGGTAATTACTTGATTACAGAATAACCGAATTATTACGTGAAATCTGACGTGATTTCAGGTTGGTAAAAGTACCAATCATCCTGTACAAATTGTTCTGCCTGAAATGAACTCATCATTTCAGAGAAAACACGAACATATATATTGACATTTTCAAAACGTTGCCAGTCAGCGACAACTTTTTGCTCCAATTGTTTTCTGTAAACATTGTGAATGCGTCTTCACACTTTTAGCATAACTTAAACTTGGCATTGAGCTGAAACTTTCACAGGTTGGTTTTTATATCTTGATTCAAAGAAAGTAAGCATGCTCACAGAAGCAGTTTTGCCAACATTATCAATGTTATACCTTCCCTTAAAAAAGGTCACCAATTATGCTAGCATAACAAACAAACCAACATGATAAAAGTCTAATTCTGAACTGATTCTGAACTGATTCTGAACAAAAGAAAGTCAACATCTTAACACGTTGTTGCAGTGTAAACAAAAGAAAGTAAATATTTTAGTACGATTTTGCAGTATTATAAAAAGAAAGTAAAAGATTTATCACGATTTAGCACATTTTAGCACGAAATTAAGGGTTTCCGGCACTACGACCGGCGTACACGAATATCGGGCAATCCAGGAAAAAACGCCACAAACATTATGAATATTATGGTTTAGATATTTTTTTTCAAAAACTAAGCCAATTATACAAATGATTTTTAAATTGCTTATACAATATTTAAAATAGTTCAACCTAAACATTTAAGAAAGTATCTGTTAATTAGTATTGCTACAAATACGTACGCAAAACACTAACTTTTGCCAGAGAATATATCCTTGTGCGTCGTTTCGTGGTACCAGTATTCCTATAGCTTCATTGAATTCATTCAAATTTTAATGAAATATTATTATTACATGTTGTTTAATTGATATTGATAAATTCATAGTATTAGTCATGCTTGTTTGCAAAGCAGGTGATGTTCTAATTGCTGAGAAATGTCTCTAATGCAACGGTTTGATCTTCGTGAATATAATTCTCTACACTGTACAATATGTGGTGTAACTACACCAGTGGTGTTAATGAAACAATGAAGTTGACACCATTGGTGTTTATTTAACACTCCAGTTTGTGATAACATTATTTCTACAATCATTACATCATCAAGTTAGTCTACTTACTCTGACCAGGGTTAGTCATGTGACAGTGTTTCTTTTCAACATGACAGATGAATTACAAGTTGTCAAGTTTTGTTTAAACGGCCATAGCAGTAAAAAGATCTTTACAGTCGCATTATTATTTTGTTTAGTGAAAGGACGGGCGTTTATTTATCGCCAAATCGCCCCCAATTAACAGGCGCTGTGTACCTTTAATATTATGGGCATTTTACTATTTTGATTCTTGTTATTAATTTTATTGTGTAAATTTAGGGTCTGTGGCACCACGACTCAGCGTACACGAATATTGGGCATTACAAGAAAACTAAAACGAAAATGTTGAAAGTTATGGTTTATATTTGGTTATAGAAACTGAGCCAATTATAGGGCTGATTATCAAATTACTTATAAAATATTTAAAATAGTTCAATCGAAAAATTTAAGAAAGTATCTGTAAATTAATTTAGTTACAAATACATGCACAAAATGCTAATTCCTGCCAAATATCCGAGTGTGTCGTTTCGTGGTACCAGCATTCCTATATATTCATTGAATTCATTCAAATTTTAATCTTATATTATTAAATGTATTTATATATTTCTTAGATAGAATATGACATTCTTTAAAGGTACACTCAGCCTTAAAAGTCCAAGATAATTATGTCGCCGTTTGAAATGATGGTCTATCCTTCTTCTGTTTGTTTGTTTTTTGTTTTGTTTTTTTTAATTTATTTTATTTTTTTATTTTTTTTAA
The DNA here is from genome assembly GCA_029582265.1 of Zoroaster sp. YZ-2022. Taxonomy (NCBI): domain Eukaryota; kingdom Metazoa; phylum Echinodermata; class Asteroidea; order Forcipulatida; family Zoroasteridae; genus Zoroaster; species Zoroaster sp. YZ-2022. Next base: position 11,108,098 of record CM055834.1, on the reverse strand, counting down.
GTTGAGGCAAATTAAATAATCAGGTGATGTTTAAATTGCTGAGAAATGTCCCTAATAAACGGCTTGGTCTTTTTTGCGAACCAATACACGCATAGCCTAGGCCTACACTGCATAAACAGGGATGTTACAAACTACACCAGTGGTATTAATGGAAGAATGAAGCTGACACCATTGGTGTTTATTTAACACTCCAGATTGTGCAGGTTATGATAACATTATTTCTACAATCATTACATCATCAAGTTAGTCTACTTACTCTGACCAGGGTTAGTCATGTGACAGTGTTTCTTTTCAACATGACAGATGAATTACAAGTTGTCAAGTTTTGTTTAAACGGCCATAGCAGTAAAACGATCTTTACAGTCGCATTATCATTTTGTTTTGTGAAAGGACGGGCGTTTATTTATCGCCAAATCACCCCCAATTAACAGGCGGTGTGTACCTTTAATATTATGGGCATTTTACTATTTGATTCTTGTTATTAATTTTATTGTGTAAATTTATGGTCTGTGGCACCACGACTCGACGTACATGAATATTGGGCATTACAAGAAAACAAAGCCTTGGAAAACTTTGAATTTTATGGTTTATATTTTGTTTTAGAACTTAGCCAATTATAGGGCTGATTATCAAATTGCTTATGAAATAATAAATATAGTTCAATCGAAAAAATTAAGAAAGTATTTTGATACAAATACATGCACAAAATGCTAATTGCTGCCAAATATATCCGTGTGCGTCGTTTCGTGGTACCAAGCATGCCAAGTTTCGTTGAATTCATTCAAAATTTAATTCAATATTCTTATTTAGCCTATTTGTTTATTATTGCTATTTATAAATTCTTAGTATATTCATGCTACAAAAAACATCACGTCATTATTTTTATCTCACGAAGTTAGATATCTTATCTCGTCATAATTATCGCCAAAAGTCGTCAACATTTTCAAATATGCAAATTGATTATTTTCGCCTCAAATAAAATCATTTTCATAGTTTTAGAGACTTCGGAATAATAAAGCGATTCATGTCTCTTCAAGGCCACCATAGGATACATAATTTTGGGGACATTCTGAGAATAAGAGGCAGTTTACATTATTAGGAAGATGTCATTACAATGATCACATGCGTGTTTACTTCACGATGAGTAAGGAATACGTCGACAAATTGAATTGTGAAAGCTTTTAGTTCGGTAGATTCTAACCTGATTACATCTCAGAGATCCGTTGAGAACACACACACAATTGTGGACTATACAATTCAACAACAGATAATAATAATAATAATAATAATGTGTGGACTTATATAGCGCACGTATCCACCAACTAAGTGGTGCTCAAGGCGCATTATATCATTACCCCTGCTCATAAGGCTCATAAATCATTCCTTAAACCATCTCAGCTCCCTGGGGAGTATACAGCTCAATTGCTGCCATTACAGCGCATATAGGGCTAATCAACCAACTCTGCCCTCACAGGTACCCATTTAACCCCTGGGTGGAGAGAAGCAATTATGGTTAAGTGTTTTGCTCAAGGACACAAGTGTCACGGCCGGGATTCGAACCCACATTCCGCTGCTAACACCAGAACTTGAGTCCGGTAAGCTAGACCGCTCGGCCACGACACCTGTGATAGTTGGATTACAATAATTTCAATAACATCATGATCGATATATTAACTGTGAGATTAGGAAATCAGGCCCGATTTATTTTCTTCATTAGAAGCAATCCAAAGTTCAAACCTGATCAGAGTGATGGAGTTTACACAAAAGGCATAACATGACTGATTTAATGCAAAAAATGAAAAAAATGAAAAATGTAAAATATTTATAACCATGGCTAATTTGGACCAAATATATTTTCATGTAATATTTTTATCAAGATAAATAAGACCAATGGTGTAAATTGCCTTTTAATATGCATATTAATGTTTTTCACTTTATAACGGCAATTGCTTTTGTTTCTTTACATTCATATTTCTCTTGTTGAAATTACTTTCAAATTGGATCTTTTACAAAATAATTGATAATGCATTGAATAAACATATTTCTCTTGTTGAAATTAATTTCAAATGAGATCTTCTACAAAATAATTGATAATGCATTGACTAAACATATTTCTCTTGTTGAAATTACTCAAATTGGATCTTTTACAAAATAATTGATAATGCATTGACTAAACATATTTCTCTTGTTGAAATAACTTTCAAATTGGATCTTTTTAAAAATAATTGATAATACATTGAATAACCTAAACGTACAACTAGACCCATTTGAGTGGCAGTGCCTTTATGGTCCTGCGTCATAAATTAATTTGCTCGCTTAATTACTCATTAATAATTACTCATCATTATTATTGCCGGTAAAATAAGGATTCACAAGGAATATACACCTTTGTATCGCTCGTGTTGTTTGTTATATTACCGGTGACTTCAGGAAATGTTCTTCTTCATCGGAATATATTGTTATTTAAACTTGAGTCAAAGAAAACAATAGGCCTACTTTAAATGTATATAATTTATGTCCCAAAATGAATAATGATGGATCTCGTCGTAAATTCATTTTGAAACTGATTTACTGTTACACCAAGATTCTGCAAATTATTTTGTGAAGTATCTCATTTCAAAATCTTTATTAAAGGTATGATACGTCATCTAGTTTTCAAAATGCACATCATGCAACTAACCTTTGAAAATTTCATCAAAATCTGTGTTTACGTTTTCGAGAAAACAGCGAATAACGGTCAGTTTCTATTTTATTAGTTATTTTGTGCATGTTCATATAGTGTTAATTTCGATTGTTGCAATCGAAATCAGCTGTTGCGTTTTTGGACGCCTTCATATACAATTTTTGAGACGGAAATATTTCTTAGGGCGATTGGTAAACCTTTGTAAACATTTAGCTTTCACATTGAAACTCATCCAACATTTTTTTATCATTACCAAAGCTATATCGTACCTTTAATAAGCAATGATCCGTAAAAAAAATAATATAATACAAAAATTTAAAACAATTTGTCTTGATTTGTCTTGAAAGATCAATCGGTAGAGCTTGTTGCTGTTTTATTGGCCATTTACGAAAATTATTGTGTTCATCGGAACTTCATATAAAACAAATACTTTGACGTGAGATATTTCACAAAATAATTGTCAGCAGCTTGGGTTTTGGGTCCTTGTTCTGATGGATAAACAGGATAACTAAGTGTCCAACATTAATTTATACCAAGACTCACCATAAATTAAATTCGGGACATAAATTATTTACTTTAAAACCATTCTTAGGCCTTTCATGTAGAACAGCAATGTTCTGATGAAAAACAAACTTCCATGGAATAATTGTCGGTAAAATGGTGCAAACACGCAGGCGATACATCTTTAAAGTTACGAAGAAAGGTTGTACAACTGGGAAACTTGTTTGTCAAAGATCAACAATAAAATATGTAGCATGAAAAAGATGAACATTTGCATAGTTTTGTGGTTTGTTATGTAATTCAGGGTTGGGGCTCTGCCCTTGTGGAAAACTGGGGTCAAACTGGGGAGGGGTCAAAGAAATTAACTGGGGAACACAATTCCCCCTTGCTCCCCGTGGCGTCGCCACTGTTCCTGGCAAATCAAAATAAAAGTTACTAAAAAGGTCTAAATAAGCCAATATTAACAGTTACTCAGCTCTGTTTTATTCCAATTAGTCTGGTTGCCTCCTCTTGTCTTAAACCGAGTCTATCCGATCCATGCACGCAGACAGTGAGGACGCCATTCAAGACTTAATGGTTACGAGGGGAAGAGTTGTCGGCGAATAAAAATCAGTGGTTTAACCACGTGGGGAGGGGGTTCAGCCGGTGAACACCCCCATGGGCATGCTGGGGAAAAAATGGTACAAAAAAGTGACTTTTTTGTGGTGTTGGGTGGGTGGTATCCCTCCCTCCCCCCGTTGAGCGACGTTCGCGATCAAGTACTTCGTTGTACATTATGCAAACATATTTCAATATCATCACTTTACGCCACTACTCGAGACGAGTTCCATTTAAACTGCTAGAGGGCTACGATGATGTGTAAAACCTGTTGGCACACCCACACCCCATACCCTCAACCCACACCCCATACCTCCACCCCATACCCCCAACCTACACCCAATACCCCCATCCCACACTCTCATATCCCCGTCCCATACCCACATCCCAACCCACACCCCATCCCAACCCACACCCCATACCCATCCCACACCACCATTCAATGTTAAAACCAGAGTTAAAACCAGATTTTCCTTGGAACCATTTGGCAGCGTGATATCCAAGCCAAATTGAAAGGCGTTTAACATTGGACGGGGAGATTAAAGCTTCATTGGTTTTGCTTACCATTGTAGGTCCAGGGAAGTGCAGACAAAGTCAATGTAAAAAGGTTATGGCCGCTTGTTTAAGTTTTTGCCCTAGAACGAACGTGGGAAATTGAATTTTGGTTTTTAAATAAAATGTTTTTTTATTTTTTAGTTTTAGTACCCACGTTCGTGTTGGAGGGGGAGAAAGGGGAATTTCCCCTTTTCTATCGCCATCCACGTAAATTTACCATATCTTTTTTGTGAGGTTCCCCATTTTTATTGGAGTGTGTTCCCCTTGTTTGCCATTGTGTGTGGCTTGATTCAAAATGTTAATGATCGCCCTGAATGTCACGCAATTCTACCCTCATCCCGGATTCATTTATTTGTTCATAAATTTGATACATTTGGATATTAAAACATTTGTTCCCTTTTCCTTCCTTCCTTCATTCTCCTTTTGTTTTGGTACATGTTGGTGGGGGCAGGGAGGGACCGTTGGGCTCCCCTAGAGCACCCACTGGGGTCATACATGCAATTAGAGTGCCACAAGGAGTAATGGTTTTCATTTCTGGGATTGCCTTATGATTGAACAGGTCGACCCTGTCCCCCACGTAGGACTACACTTTGTATAGTCCTACTTTAAAAAAATCAATATTAAAGGACTATCTTGATGGTGAAGATTAAAACAAAGAGATACTTATCTCCAACTCCAATTACAATCACGGATTGATGTTCCAGTACAATTTTTAAATGGTTTTATTTCTGGTTGTTGATATTTACCAGAGCGCCAGGCAGCTTAGTGTATCTTCTTGTGATTTCAATAATCTCCAATAACCAAGGCCATTATAGAGAGCCTCTTATTTCGCTGACATGTACATGTAAGACATGTATTCACCCTCCAGTAAAGTAAGTCCGTATGGCGATGCTGTAGATGGAAAGATGTTTTCTCTGGTTCATTTTCTTTTCTTCCTTCCATTTTTGTTTTGGAGGTGGTGGTGGTGGTGGTGGGGGGTGGGGGGCAGGGATGGCCTATTTGGCTCCTCTTAGAGCCCCACTGGACCATATGCAATGGGAGTTTCCTTTTGTTGGGATTGGCTTGCCATATTGTTCAACCCTTCCTCTACCCTCTTTGTATCGTCCTACAAATAAAAACAGATACTTATCTCAAATTCCAGTTACAATCGTAGCTACCTTGATGTTACATCACAATTTAATAACAAAAATGGTTTATTTCTGGTTCTGGATATTTACCTGGTCGCCAGGCAGCTTAGTATTACTTCTTGTGATTTCAGTAATCTCAAGTAACCAAGGCCATTACACAGAACCTCTTATTTCGCTGACGTGTATAAGATATTTATTCATCCTCCATTAAACTGAGTCTGTATACCGATGCTGTAGATGGGAAAATTACTTTCTAACAAGAAACTAGAAGTAAACATTTATATTATAATCAATTATATAAATCTTCATATAGCGCCTGTTGCGCCTTCTGTGTTTTAAACTGAGTTTATTTTGTGGCGAGTTTGAAAAGTGAACCGTTTTGGTTGATGCTCTCGGAGTGAGATGGTTTTGGACAATGAGGTATATAGCCAAGGAGGTAGGGGTCATGATCCCCTTATCTGATTAAATTTAAATAACATAATTAGGAGTTCTAATAGTTATGCGACATCCGATGAAAACTCATGTTTTGTTTGTTTTTATCTTCAATTTGTCCTGTCTTATTTATTTGTTCTTATTAAAGGTGTTTTGTCTGTCCATAGGGAAAGGCATAAAAGCTAAAATTTGTGAAATTATTAACACCTCTTTAAAGAGACAGTATCATCACGATCAACAGGGCATGGAATTAGAGTGCTAGTTTTAGATAAACTCAGTGACTGAAAATAATACCCCACATGATAAGGTCATATTACCGTTGCTGATGCATAAATGAGCCAGTAATTTTCAGTCACTGTGTTCATCTTAATCTAGGAACACTGATTCCATGCCCTGTTGAAAGTCTGCTCTGATCGTGTCTCTTTAAGTTTCTTACATTTATTATTATTTATTGAAAACAAATTATTGGCAAGTAGGCTCATTGTCAAATGGGTGTGGTTATCTCTCAACACAGATTCGTCAATGCATCATGGATTAGGTCATCGGTCGGCTTCAAAATCGGTGCGGTGACGCGCTTTTTGTGTGTAATAATACCACCGCAGAATTCCAATCGATCTGGCAATTTTGGATGCAATTGGACATCGTTTCATAGTATAAAAAAAAAAAATAAAATAAAAAAAATAAAAGGAAATTAAAAATGCTGACGCGTGGGTCTGAGGCGACGTGCGCAGACACCAGAAACCAGAGACTTTTTTTTCCTCTTCTTTCTTCTTTTTCCCCCTTAAATATTGATCTGTTAATCTAAATACTGTTAATCCGTAGTATATCTTGTGTAATAAGAACATGATTAAAGTGATGTTTGTAGTTTACGTTCACCACAAGATGCATCTTTAGGCTAAATAATAAAAAGGGAAAAAAACAAAAAGGGGGTTTTGGTCGGGGCTGGTTCATTTTATTTTAAATTTAAAATTTTGTGTTAAACCAACGTTATTGAATGTGAGTTTGATTTGCTGTCGTTGACACAAATTAACCAGGCTGCTTAGAGGGAAAGTACAACATTGGTAATTACTTGATTACAGAATAACCGAATTATTACGTGAAATCTAACGTGATTTGAGATTGATAAAAATACCAATCATCCTGTACAAATTGTTCTGCCTGAAGTGATCTCATCATTTCAGAGAAAACACGAACATATATATTGACATTTTCAAAACGTTGCCAGTCAGCAACCTTTTGTTCCAATTGTTTTCTGTAAACATTGTGAATGCGTCTTCACACTTTTAACATAACTTAAACTTGGCATTGAGCTGAAACTTTCACAGGTTGGTTTTTATATCTTGAATCAAAGAAAGTAAGCATACTCACAGAAGCAGTTTTGCCAACATTATCAATGTTATACCTTCCCTTAAAAAAGGTCACCTTCAAAAGTCGTGCTGCGACGCACACCAAACAAACCAACATGATAAAGCCTGATTCTGAACTGAACAATTGAGTATAAACAATAGAAAGTCAACATCTTAATACGAGTTTGTAGTGTAAACAAAAGAAAGTAAATATTTTAGCACGATTTTTGCAGTATTATCAAAAGAAAGTATAAGTTTTATCACATTTTAGCACGAAATTTTAAACAAATAAATGTTTTGTTTAAGGTTAATGTTTTTAGGGTCTCTGGCACCACGACCGGCGTACACGAATATTGGGCATTACAGGAAAAATACCATTAACATTATGAATATTACGGTTTATTTTTTTAAAACAATTCAGGAACTAAGACGATTATACGAATGATTTTCAAATTTTTTATACAAAATTTAAAATACTTCAATCTAAAAATTTAAGAAAGTATCTGTTAATTAGTATTGCTACAAATACGTACATTTCGTGGTACCTATACCTCCATTGAATTCATTCAAATTTTAATGTAATATTATTAAATGATTTTAATTGGTATTAATAAATCCATAGCATTAGTCATGCTCATTTGCAAAGCACCACGTGATTATGGTGGTCCTGAGAGTACATTATAATTGTTTGCAAATATGTGGTTTATGGATTTATATATTTCTTAGATAGAGTGTGACATTCTTTAAAGGTACACTCAGCCTTAAAAGTCCAAGATAATTATCTCGTCGTTTGAAAAAAATGCATGAAATTATGATCTATCCTTCTTCTTTTTTTAAAATTCTCTCAAACTTGTTGCGTACCGGCGCGGTACACGTATATGCCTACACTGCACAAAATGTGGTGTTAAAACTACACCAGTGGTGTTAATGAAACAATAAACTTGACACCATTGGTGTTTATTTAACACTCCAGTTTGTGCAGGGTATGATGTCAGTATTCCTACAATCATTACATCATCTCGTTAGTCTACTTACTCTGTGACAGTGTTTCTTTTCAACATGACAGATGAATTATAAGTTGTAAAGCTTTATTTAAACGGCCATAGCTATAAAAAGATCTTTACAGTCGCATTATCATTTTGTTTTGTGAAAGGACGGGCGTTTATTTATTGCCAAATCGCCCCCAATTAAGAGGCGGTGTGTACCTTTAATATTATGGGCATTTTAATATTTGATTCTTGTTATTAATTTTATTGTGTGGTCACCACGACTCAGCGTACACGAATATTGGGCATTACAAGAAAACTAAAAACGCTTCAAAAATGTTGAAAGTATTATGGTTTATATTTTGTTCAGGAACTTAGCCAATTATAGGGCTGATTATCAAATTGCTGATGAAATATTAAATATAGTTCAATCGAAAAAAATATTTAGCTACAAATACATCCACAAAATGCTAATTGCTGCCAAATATATCCGTGTGCATCGTTTCGTGGTACCAGCATTACAAGTTTTGTTGAATTCATTCAAAATTTTATTCAATATTCTTATTTAGCCTATTGTTTATTATTGGTATTCATAAATTCTTTGTATATTCATGCTACAAAAAAACATCACATGATTATGGTGGCCCTGAGGGGACATTAATTGTTTTTTCTCAACTTGTTCATCATAATTATCGCGAAAAAGTTTTCAACATTTTGAAAATATGCAAATTCATTATTTCCGCCTGAAATAAAAATTATTTTCATAGTTTTAGCGACTTCGAAATAATAAAGCGATTCATGTCTCTTCAAGGCCACCATAGGATACATAATTTGGGGGAAATTCTGAGAATAAGAGGCATTACTTCACGATGAGTAAGAAATACGTAGACAAATTTAACTATGAAAGCTTTTGTAGTTTCTAACCTAACTACATCTCAGAGATCCGTTGAGAAAACACACACACACACATTGTGGACTGTACAATTCAACAACAGATGATTGGATAACAATTAAAATCGATATTACATGTGAGATTCCAGACAATCATACACAGTATGATTATGCATAATATTCATGACCATGGCTCAATTGGACATGGTTAATTTGGACCATATCTATATAGTATCATCACCAATTATGCACCAAAATATATTTTTTCAGATAATATTTATATCAGGAAGACAGTTAAACCAACGGTGTAAATTGCCTTTAAATATATAGACCTATTCCACGTTTTCACTTTTTAACCGGCAATGTTTTATTCTTTCTGTACATTTGTATTTCGCTTATAAAACAACTTCAAATGAATGTTAAAGCATTCTAAAACAGCCTTAAAATGCAACAGGGCACATTTGATCGTCAAGAGATTTATGATTGACCCTACGTCCTAGATTAATTTGCTTGCTTATTCGCTCATTGAGCAATCCCCCGTAAAATAATGATTCACGTCAAATATATTATACTTAAATTCACGAAAATGAGTTGCATAGTTGGAAAACTTGCATGTAGTAGATCAAGAATAAAATGTAGCAAAAGTGATATACATTGCTTGAATTTTGTGTTTATTTATCGGTTTGGTTTCTGGTAACACTATGTGGGTTAAATCTCAATTGTCGCTAAGTGAGATTGAGTTTCTGACAAGAACCTTTACAATAGGTCTTCTATTATGCTCTATAGTCATCGCCAGGAACATTTACTTTGATGAAATTCTTGCGTTGGGTGATAAACAATTGATTTACTTTTGCCCGACACCGACGTGTGTATAGCGAGTGTCTGTGAATAAAAACATGCGACTCGGGCGGGATTCGAAACCTCCTGCTTTATACTAGTGCAGACGTCTAAACCTCTCGACCACCGAGCTTGCCCGATGACAATTGGCCGGCTACAATCCTATATAGCAGCGGGTGTAGATTGATGAAATGTTTGCGACGGGTGATAAACAATTGATTTAATTTTGACTGCAGTCGTTATCGGGCAAGATTGGTGGTCCAGAGGTTAAGACGTCTGCACTAATAAGCATGAGGTCATGGGTTCGAATCTCACTCGGAAAGCAGTGAGTATAATCTCACTGAGCATGCAGTGCTAAAATCGTATAGTTCGGCGAAAGCTTTTTGTTCGGTAAATTCGAACCTAACTACATCTCAGAGATCCGTTGAGAACACACCCATATTGTGTACTGTACAATTGAACAACGGATGATTGTATAACAATTATATCACTTGGTTTCATCTGCAGGGCTGGTCCAGGGTTCGAATCCCAGTTATGATTGACTTTACTTATTTATGTTATATTGTATATGATTAGCCGAATACAACAATACAACGTACAAAGTGAGCTCCCGTCTATAGCGTGCAATACCTCAAGAGTACGCAAGTTACGTAGGCCTATTTAGCCTACGATGATATACGACAACTAAGACGTAAACTCATGTTAATGATGTGAAATCAAACAAATTTCCTTAAATTGGTCATGTTTAGAATCGGTTAATAATACAAAAAATAATAATAATCATGGTCAAATTGTAATGTGAAACTCGCTGATGATGGTATCAATCTTCCCTATACATAATTTAATGTTTGGTAAAAAGCATTATGCGGAATCTGAACATGACGAATATTACTAAAGATTATTGAAATACATCTGTAATTCCAGCTATAATAATTTCGTTTTGTGACGTTATTGCCACGCTGTGGTAAGACATATATCTTTAATCAATTCCATGGTCACATCTTGTCGGCAGAATAAGATAAACCTGCTCACGAAGTAGCGCGTATATTAGCTTCCTGCACCGTCAAATATTAATCGAATCTCTTTATTACTGATTTTGCATGTTTACATGAATTTTCAGTTTTGCATCAACACGGCTTCTTTTCATTCGTTCTGAATTGGAAACTGCCAAGGTTTCGCACGCATCATCATCACCATATAGACACTAATAGATGGTTATTTCAATGAATTATTACCGTGTCAAAATCGATATCACTCGGTACTGATGTTTATTTTCAATAGGCGTGTAGGCTCGAGCCAGAAATCATTGTACTGACTTTAATTTAGCATTATTGCAATAATACGGGTTTAACTGATGCATTAAAGGGGCAGTATCGTCACGATCAGAGCAGACCTTCGACAGGGCATGGAATCGATGTCCTAGTTTAATATTAACACAGTGACTGAAAATTACTGGCTCATTTATGCAGTAGCAACGGTAATGTGACTTTATCATGTGGGGTATTATTTTCAGTCACTGAGTTAATCTAAAACAAGCACTCCGATTCCATGCCCTGTTGATCGTGACGATAGCCGCATGCAGTTAACATGGGAAGAAATCGTGTAGTACCTCTGTGCATGGATCGCTATTTAGAAGTGCAATTAGTGGGGGCATGCAATCAGTGGCAGATCCAGGATTTGGCCAACACGGTGACTAACCCCGGGGCATACAGCCTCAACCCCCTTCAGACACTTTTTTGTGCAAACTATTTGCGAGTTGGTTGATTGAATTGTTTTGTCTTGCATTTAAACTCTACGTGGGTCTATTTAGTACAATTTGTATGCGCCATCAGAACAGGTGGCAATTGATATACTGTGCATCCACTTTTTAAAAAAAATGTGGGGTCATGTTCTCCCTGTCCCACACCGATCGACACCCGTGCCGCTGTGGTGTCAATTATTCCTTGAATGTTAATCCTCCTTCAGATATTAATTCAGTAAAAATATTATACTTAATATTATTATTAATTTACTAAAATTATAAACAAAGGGCGCTTGGTCTAATCATCAACTTTAAACCATAGTTTTAGGTGAAATTTAAATAATTGTTTAAATTACCAGTGTTGCATTAGGTTTAAATATTTCCTTGGATATTCACTCTAAACCACACAAACTTTAATTTTGATAATGTTTAATTTTGATAATTTTGATAATCATTGATAATGTTGGCAAAACTGCTATTACAGGTAAGCTGACACTCTTTGAATCGATATCAATTTTAAAGAACCAACCAGTAGAAGTTTCAGCTTATTGTGTTGTGTCGTTCACGATAAAATAGTGAAAATGCATTTGGAATGTTTCTATTCATTCTTAAGTTGAATTTAGGAACGATTACTCTTTTATAACTTCATACTGGAAGTTATTTACCTTACATTTCCACAACTATGGCCTATGTTATTTTTGCCTACCCTACACGTTACCAGTACCTTTAAACGCAAACATTATTAAGCGCGGAATTGAAAATAACTGACCGAGTGGCGGCGCGGCGTTTCTCATTTCCGCCTTGAAACAGCACCTTCATAACATAATTTTGCTTATTCTATGAGTTATTGTATCTAAATCGATAGCACGGGTTGCTGATGTTTATTTTTAATAAAGTACTTCTGCCGACCAAAATATAGTTTCATGTCTTCCAAAAAAATAATTACAACAAGCAATTGTACTCCTCTTGTTGGTACACGCAGTTCAACAGGTAATTTACAGCATACTGGGTACGTCGATCATAACGCAGTTGCAGTCGAGAGGCTGAGAACGGATTCAAAATGTGTGGTCATTTTATTTTGATATTTTGTATCTCAATCTTCGTTATATTCTCTGCAGTGGAAGCTTACTCCCCAAATTTGCAGTCATATGCAGAAATCTAACTTTGTTGGCGCCAAAATCGAGTTCTGCAAGGATTTGTTCACCATAGTACAAAAAGCATTGTCTGCTGTGATATGCGTGAGAGATCAGGCGATAGATTCTCGCTGTGTTTCGATCAACTACTTTGACAGCGAAAATCATTGTGAGTTGAACTACGCCACAAGATCACAGTTCCCTGGAAACTTCAGTAGGCTTCAAGGAAGCTTCTACTTCGACGACGACAGACACACACTTCTCTTATCAGCTGTTGCTTCTTGTAAGGAGCTACTGCAAGCTGCTGAAGGCCAGATCTCCAGTGGTGTCTACACTATCTTTCCCAGCGGTCTGAGCGGGGGACTGCAAGTCTTCTGTGACATGAAAGAAAACAACGGAGGTTGGATCGTGTTTCAGAGGCGACTGAACGGAACCGTAGATTTCTACCGTACTTGGGCCGACTATCAGACGGGGTTTGGAGATCTCTCCGCTGAGTTCTGGCTGGGTAACAACAACCTGCGCGCTCTGACCGAGGCGTCTCCCGTAGGAACGTGGGAGCTCAGGATCGATATGGAAGATTGGGAAGGGGTAACTGCTTTTGCCGAATATTTCGAGTTCAGAATCACAGGTGAGAACTACAATGTACACGTCAGCTCCTACAATTCTGACAGTACAGCGAAAGATTCCTTGGCGGCTATACATCATGGCCGACCATTCTCAACGAAGGATCGTGACAACGACATCAGTGGTAAGCACTGTGCAGTAGATGGGGAAGGGGCGTGGTGGTACGAAAACTGTAATGACTCCAATCTCAATGGTCGTTACTACTACGAACCGAACGTCGGCCACAACCAAGGCATACAGTGGGCATATTGGAAGGGAGATTATTATTCCCTGAAGAAATGCAGCATGAAGATACGAGAAATCAATTAACGATCAGTCGGAGGCTAAGCCGAGTCCGCGTCAAAATGAACGCATAACAAATCAATTGACAGAGGTAAAATGAATCGTAACAGTACAAACTCGTCATCGTTATAGTCATAATGACAATGGTGAATCTATATACTCGTCTTCAGTTTGGGAACAAGTAATAATAAAGTCACAAATTGTTCGTCATTTCAGCGAACGTATAAAAAATAATGATGAAGACCCACTGACCTCCACACGTTACTTTCTGATAAAAAAAAAAGCCCTGAAGATGTATTGCCCGTGTGTTTCGTTATTTTTTTTATTATCATTACTAAATTTTCAGTTAGAAAGGAAAACAAATATTTTCAAATAAGTTGCTACATTATTAATTAGTGCCAAAATTATTTGACTACACTAATCATTTTGGTACATCATATGTATGCTGCAAAACAATGCTTCTCACGATTATTTATTGAGTTATTTCATCTTAAAGTGCGGTCCCCCCCCCCCCCCCGGCTACACCACTGATTTAGCGAACCTTTTGATTGGAACGTACTTATTTTGGCGACGAGTTGACTTAAGTGACAGTACAATGCTTATGAATTTGAATGTATATTTTTGCTGATTGATTGATTACGTTAAGGAACATTCATTTTCAAAATCAAATTTAATGAGTCGGGTATTAAATTGAATGAAATAAATTAAAATTCGCCTGGAAAACCTACATAGAGCACGAACGCCGCTAGTATAATACATGTCGGTGAATAATGAATGCATGTCATAATGTGAATTCATACATAGAAATTATGTTGATACATCGTGAACATTAATTCAGATGAAACACATAAACAAATACTAATTTAACAGACCTAAATCTCTTAAACCAAATAATTAAAAATGCCATTGAAAGTAATAGTTACGTCGTTAACTACAAACAAACAAAATACAGGTTTTTTTCCCGCACTTTTATTTAACGGAATTTTTTCGATGTTGGCCCTACATAAAAACGGTAAATAGAAATATTGTTTTAGACTGATGAAATTCTTTTGTCTGGTGATAATTAAGCAAGAAGTCGTGGGTTTGAATCTCGCCTGTGGATTTTTCTCCACAGAAACTTGGAAAGTGTATAAAACACTTCATACAGACGTCGGTGTAGGGCAAAAATCTAATCAATTAGAAATATTGTTGTTATTGTAAATAGTTATTGTATTTAGAACACTAACTGATACCATGACCCGACGTCAAGAGTTGTTTTCGATTATTTGTCTCAGAAGCCAACTTGATTTCAATTAATTTGGAATGAAAAATTGTCATGATGTGTCTTTCATAAAATCCTCCATTCGACCGTTGAGATTCTTGTCAGACACGTTCATATTGATTTAATCTGTGATGATCTGTGTGTCCGAACCGTTATTAATATTTAATACAACTCAAACTCGACAAAGGTGGCGCATTTTATATCGTCATATTTCAAACGATCGCTTAGGCGAGCATACACCATGTACGTCTGTTCTTTGTATCAACAGCGACCGTAGATAAATAGACTAATAACGTGTGGACATTGTGTAATATTTAATGTTATTCATTCACTTAACTTGTCGGTTTTTTTTCTTACGAAAACATGTAAGAATATTCCAGTGGCGGATCTGCATAGAGGTGGGGCCCCGGTGCAGCGCCTTCCCCAGTCCTATACTTTCGGCGAACAATTTGTTTCATTAAAAAAAAAATCACATTGCTGTGAATATAATGTTTTATTTGAGCAGCATATTTCGACGATTTGTACTTAAAATTGTAAAATTTATTAAACCTACATGTGCATGACGTCACCCAGTCCAAGAATAGGCGCTCCCTGGTTCCCCTATTCATTGCGATCCGCTATTGTTAATCCGTAGTATATCTTGTGTAATAAGAACATGATTAAAGTGATGTTTGTAGTTTACGTTCACCACAAGAGGCCTCTTTAGGCTAAATAATAAAAAGGAAAAAAGAAAAGAACAAAAGATGGATTTTGGTCGGAGCTAGTTCAGCTTCAAAAGTCGTGCGGCGACGATTTTATTTTAAATTTTAAATTTTGTGTTAAACCAACGTTATTGAATGTGAGTTTGATTTGCTGTCGTTGACACAAATTAGCCAGGCTGCTTAGAGGGAAAGTACAACGTTGGTAATTACTTGATTAAAGAATAACCGAATTATTACGTGAAATCTAACGTGATTTGAGGTTGATGAAAATACAATCATCCTGTACAAATTGTTCTGCCTGAAATGAACTCATCATTTCAGAGAAAACACGAACATATATATTGACATTTTCAAAACGTTGCCAGTCAGCGACAACTTTTTGCTCCAATTGTTTTCTGTAAACATTGTGAATGCGTCTTCACACTTTTAACATAACTTAAACTTGGCATTGAGCTGAAACTTTCACAGGTTGGTTTTTATATCTTGATTCAAAGAAAGTAAGCATGCTCACAGAAGCAGTTTTGCCAACATTATCAATGTTATACCTTCCCTTAAAAAAGGTCACCAATTATGCTAGCATAACAAACAAACCAACATGATAAAAGTCTGATTCTGAACTGATTCTGAACTGATTCTGAACAAAAGAAAGTCAACATCTTAACACGTTGTTGCAGTGTAAACAAAAGAAAGTAAATATTTTAGTACGATTTTGCAGTATTATAAAAAGAAAGTAAACGATTTATCACGATTTAGCACATTTTAACACAAAATTAAGGGTTTCCGGGACTACGACCGGCGTACACGAATATCGGGCAATCCAGGAAAAAACGCCACAAACATTATGAATATTATGGTTTAGATATTTTTTTTCAAAAACTAAGCCAATTATACAAATGATTTTTAAATTGCTTATACAATATTTAAAATAGTTCAACCTAAACATTTAAGAAAGTATCTGTTAATTAGTATTGCTACAAATACGTACGCAAAACACTAACGTTTGCCAGAGAATATATCCTTGTGCGTCGTTTCGTGGTACCAGTATTCCTATAGCTTCATTGAAATCATTCAAATTTTAATGAAATATTATTATTACATGTTGTTTAATTGATATTGATAAATTCATAGTATTAGTCATGCTTGTTTGCAAAGCAGGTGATGTTCTAATTGATGAGAAATGTCTCTAATGCAACGGTTTGATCTTCGTGAATATAATTCTCTACACTGTACAATATGTGGTGTAACTACACCAGTGGTGTTAATGAAACAATGAAGTTGACACCACTGGTGTTTATTTAACACTCCAGTTTGTGCAGGTTATGATAACAGTATTTCTACAATCATTACATCATCAAGTTAGTCTACTTACTCTGACCAGGGTTAGTCATGTGACAGTGTTACTTTTCAACATGACAGATGAATTATAAGTTGTCAAGTTTTGTTGAAACGGCCATAGCAGTAAAAAGATCTTTACAGTCGCATTATTATTTTGTTTAGTGAAAGGACGGGCGTTTATTTATCGCCAAATCGCCCCCAATTAAGAGGCGCTGTGTACCTTTAATATTATGGGCATTTTACTATTTGATTCTTGTTATTAATTTTATTGTGTAAATTTATGGTCTGTGGCACCACGACTCAGCGTACACGAATATTGGGCATTACAAGAAAACAAAAACGCCTCGAAAATGTTGAAAGTTATGGTTTATATTTGGTTAAGGAACTGAGCCAATTATAGGGCTGATTATCAAATTACTTATAAAAATATTTAAAATAGTTCAATCGAAAAATTTAAGAAAGTATCTGTAAATTAATTTAGTTACAAATACATGCACAAAATGCTAATTGCTGCCAAATATCCGAGTGTGTCGTTTCGTGGTACCAGCATTCCTATAGATTCATTGAATTCATTCAAATTTTAATCTAATATTATTAAATGTATTTATATATTTCTTAGATAGAATATGACATTCTTTAAAGGTACACTCGGCCTTAAGAGTCCAAGATAATTATGTCGCCGTTTGAAATGATGGTCTATCCCTCTTCTGTTTTTTTGTTTTGTTTTAAGTTCAGGCAAATTAAATAATCAGGTGATGTTTAAATTGCCGAGAAATGTCCATAATAAACGGCTTGATCTTTTTTGCGAACAAATACACGCATAGCCTAGGCCTACACTGCATAAACAGGGATGTTACAAACTACACCAGTGGTGTTAATGGAAGAATGAAGTTGACACCATTGGTGTTTATTTAACACTCCAGTTGAATATGCAGGTTATGATAACAGTATTTCTACAATAATTACATCATCAAGTTAGTCTACTTACTCTGACCAGGGTTAGTCATGTGACAGTGTTACTTTTCAACATGACAGATGAATTATAAGTTGTCAAGTTTTGTTGAAACGGCCATAGCAGTAAAAAGATCTTTACAGTCGCATTATCATTTTGTTTTGTGAAAGGACGGGCGTTTATTTATCGCCAAATCGCCCCCAATTAACAGGCGGTGTGTACCTTTAATATTATGGGCATTTTACTATTTGATTCTTGTTATTAATTTTATTGTGTAAATTTATGGTCTGTGGCACCATGACTAGACGTACACGAATATTGGGCATTACAAGAAAACAAAGCCTTGGAAAACTTTGAATTTTATGGTTTATATTTTGTTTAGGAACTTAGCCAATTATAGGGCTGATTATCCAAATTGCTTATGAAATATTAAAAATAGTTCAATCTAAAAACTTAAGAAAGTAATTTGATACAAATACATGCATAAAATGCTAATTGCTGCCAAATATATCCGTGTGCGTCGTTTCGTGGTACCAAGCATGCCAAGTTTCGTTGAATTCATTCAAAATTTAATTCAATATTCTTATTTAGCCTATTGTTTATTATTGGTATTTATAAATTCTTAGTATATTCATGCTACAAAAAAAATCACATCATTATTTTTATCTCACGAAGTTAGATATCTTATCTCGTCATAATTATCGCCAAAAAGTCGTCAACATTTTCAAATATGCAAATTGATTATTTTCGCTTCAAATAAAATCATTTTCATAGTTTTAGAGACTTCGGAATAATAAAGCGATTCGTGTCTCTTCAAGGCCACCATAGGATACCTAATTTTGGGGACATTCTAAGAATAAGAGGCAGTTTACATTATTGGTAAGATGTCATTACAATGATCACATGCGTGTTTACTTCACGATGAGTAAGAAATACGTCGACAAATTGAACAGTGAAAGCTTTTAATTCAGTATATTCTAACCTAACTACATCTCAGAGATCCGTTGAGAACACACCCACAGTTGTTGGACTGTACAATTCAAGAACAGATAGTTGGATTACAATTATTTAAATAACATCATGATCGATATATTAACTGTGAGATTAGAGGAAATCAGGCCCGATTTATTTTCTTCATTAGAAGCAATCCAAAGTTCAAACCTGATCATAAAATGCATAATATGACTGATTTAATGCAACAAAAATGAAAAATGTAAAATGTAAAATATTTATAACATTGGCTAATTTGGACCATAGCGGATTTGAATCATGGCTATAATTTGGACATGTCTGATTTCACTATCACCAAATATATTTTCATGTAATATTTTTATCAAGATAAATAAGACCAACGGTGTAAATTGCCTTTCAATATGCATATTCATGTTTTTAACTTCATAACGGCAATTGCTTTTGTTTCTTTACATTCATATTTCTCTTGTTGAAATTACCTCAATGAGATCTTCTACAAAATAATTGATAATGCATTGACTAAACATATTTCTCTTGTTGAAATTACTTTCAAATTGGATCTTTTACAAAATAATTGATAATACATTGAATAACCTAAACGTACAACTAGACCCATTTGAGTGGCAGTGCCTTTATGGTCCTGCGTCATAAATTGATTTGCTCGCTTAATTACTCATTAATAATTACTTCATTATTATTGCCGGTAAAATAAGGATTAACAAGGAATATACACCTTTGTATCGCTCGTGTTGTTTGTTATATTACCGATGACTTCAGGAAATGTTCTTACTTATCGTAATATATTATTATTTAACTTGAGTCAAGGAAAACAATAGGCCTACTTTAAATGTATATAATTTATGTCCCAAAATGAATATATAATGATGGATCTCGTCGTAAATTCATTTTGAAACTGATTTACTGTTACACCAAGCTTCTGCAAATTATTTTTGTGAAGCATCTCATTTCAAAATATTTATTAATAAGCAATGATAAAATGCCGGTTAAAATACCGAAAAATACGGGCGATTTATCTTTCAAGATTAATCGCTCATGATTGTTGCTATTTACTGGCAATTAACGGAAATTATTGTTTTCATCGGAACTTCATATAAAACAAATACTTTGACATGAGATATTTCACAAAATAATTGTCAGCAGCTTGGGTTTTGGGTCCTAGCTCTGATGGATAAACAGTAAATAAGTGTCCAATATTCATTTATGCCGAGACCCACCATAAATTAAATTTGGGATATAAATTATTTCCTTTAAAACCATTAGACTTAGGCCTTTCATGTAGAACAAAAACGAAAAAAGGAAACTTGCATGGAATTGTCTGTAAAATGGTGCAAACACACGGGCGATACATCGTTAAAGTTACGAAGAAAGGTTATACAACTGGGAAACTTGTATGTCATAGATCAACAATAAAATATGTAGCATGAAAAAAGATGAACATTTGCATAGTTTTGTGGTTTATTATGTAAGGACTTTATTTATTTCAATGTTCACATTTGAACGGACACCCAGTGCAATACATTATATTACAGTTGTTGTCATTTCATTTGGACTGAGTAGCTGAGATTCTTAAAACAAATTTGACAAATTTGTTTTACAAGGAGAGGCATTTATGAGAAGTTGTTAACGTGGCCAACTTACATAATTTTGAGGTGCTGAATCTTCTTTTTTTCACATCACATCAGAAACTATTTCAAAGTTAGTAACTGTCTTCCTCGTCTAATTTAAAGGTCCTGAATCCAAACCAATTAGGTCAAAAGCTGTATTTTGACATTAAAGTTTTTTTTCTTATTGACATATTTAAAAGAATCACATACACAAACCAGAGGAAGGCACGCGTTTTTGTATCAGTAACATTTATTAAACAAGCATTTAGACATTCTTTACAGGGCTACATAACGTATTTTAAGGGGTCTTCTAGACCAGTGGCGCTGCGGCCCCACCTCCAAAAAATTTGGGTGGAAGTGCGGGTGGCAAGTTTTAATTTTTAGGACGGCAAAACTATATTTTAATGGAAATTAATATGTAAAGCGCCCGTTTATTGGTATTATAAATATCATCATTACTCCAATCTCAATGGTCGTTATACTACCACGAACTGAACGTCGGCTACAACCAAGGCATACAGTGGGAACATTGGAAGGTAAATTATTATTCTCTGAAGAAATGCAGCATGAAGATACGAGAAATCAATTAACGATCAGTTGGGGACCTTTGAAACTAAACCTGGGCCCGTATTTTAGAACGTTCCTTTACTGCAAAGGACGCCTTTATGCCTATTGTTCTCTTAGAGAACAATAGGCATAAAGGCGTCCTTTGCAGTAAAGGAACGTTCTAAAATACGGGCCCTAGTCTAACTCGCGTTAAAATGAACTCATAACAAATGACTAGATAGATGTTTAATGAATCGTACCCGTTCAACCCCGTCTTTATCGTCAGTACGACAAAGGCAGATACTTGCCTTCAGTTTAGGCACAAGTAATAAAAATGCCAGCCTGGCCCTTGCTAGCCTTTGTACCAAGATACAATGCCATCCTGGTTCTTGCCAGCATTTGTACCAAGACACACTGCAAGCCTGGCTCGGTTGGAGACATATCTACCAATTGATGGATTCCTTTAACCAAGCTGTTTTGGAATCATCATAATGACTAACCTTGGTGCTCCGTCAAATAAACGTTTTACTTCTTTTTGGATCTTTCCCTTGCTTTTTATCACCAACTGTAGCTTCAGTTTTAGTTAATACCAAGGCCTCAAGCAGCCCCTTAATGTCGCTAATATGTTTGTTTAACCAGTGATTGCTTCAAAATCAATATTTTTTGTCGAGTGCATATTCAATATGATTGGCACTTGGTATATATGCTCGTCTTTCCATATTAGATTCTTGTTGGTATTTCATCACCAAATAAACTAGAACTATAAATCCTCAAGCCGCTCCTTAATTCCCTGACATATTTACCCAAGTAATACTTCAAAATGACTTGTTTTTGTTGGTGCTGAAGTCATATTAAATTGATTGACATTCAGTATAGGTCTGTCTTACCTCATTGGCATGGATTCTTGTTTTTATTTCATAACTAAATAAAACAGTCGCGTAGCCAGATATTTGTTAAGGGAGGGGTGATGGACAATTTGTTGTACAAAATATCCCCGGAAAATATTTAAATCGAGGTCACAGGCCAATTCCCCCCCCCCCCCACCCACCCATCCTTTTTAAGGGTTAAATTTTGATCAAAATTCACTGCTTGAAATAAACTCCTTAAAACCACCCCTTTGCTAATGGTACGTTATACTAATCAAAACTAATCGATACGTCAAAATCACTAATTAGTTGTGGAGTCCAAAAATAGCAGTGATTAGGATTCTGATAGGCAATTACCTTACCTTATCGAAGTACAGAATCAGTTAGAGGTTACAAACGGCAAGAGAAGGATTGATTCAAAATGTGGGGCCCTTTCATTTTGGCATTTTGTGGCTCCATTGCAATTGTTAACTTGGCGTTGGGGGCCCAGACTCCAAATTATTGCAATCATCTGCAAAAACCTAACTTTGTTGGCGCCAAAAATCGAGTTCTGCAAGGATTTGTTCACCATAGTACAAAAGCACTGTCTGCTGTGATATGTGTGAGAGACTGTATGATAGATTCTCGCTGTGTTTCGATCAACTACTTTGACAGCGAAAATCTTTGTGAGTTGAACTACGCCACAAGATCACAGTTCCCTGGAAACTTCAGTAGGCTTCAAGGAAGCTTCTACTTCGACGACGACAGACACACACTTCTCTTATCAGCTGTTGCTTCTTGTAAGGAGCTACTGCAAGCTGCTGAAGGCCAGATCTCCAGTGGTGTCTACACTATCTTTCCCAGCGGTCTGAGCGGGGGATTACCAGTCTACTGTGACATGAAAGAAAACAATGGAGGTTGGATCGTGTTGCAGAAGCGACTGAACGGGACCGTAGATTTCTACCGTACTTGGGCCGACTATCAGACGGGGTTTGGAGATCTCTCCGCTGAGTTCTGGCTGGGTAACGATAACCTGCGCGCTCTGACCGAGGCGTCTCCCGTAGGAACGTGGGAGCTCAGGATCGATATGGAAGATTGGGAAGGGGTAACTGCTTTTGCTGAATATTTTGGGTTCAGAATCACAGGTGGGAACTACACTCTATACATCAGCTCCTACAACTCTGAAAGTACAGCTCGTGATTCCATTAAGATCGTTCATAGTGGGAAACGATTCTCAACGAAGGATCGTGACAATGACATCAGTGGTAAACACTGTGCAGTAACATCTGAAGGGGCCTGGTGGTACAGTAAGTGTCATGTTTCCAATCTCAATGGTCGTTACTACCACGAACCGAGCGTCGGCAACAACCATGGCATACAGTGGGAAAAATGGAAGGGAAAGTATTATTCTCTGAAGAAATGCAGCATGAAGATACGAGAAATCAATTAACAATCAGTTGGGGATCCCACACATCCAAATGAACTCATAACAAATTACTTTTAATGAATCGTGCCGTTCAACCCCGTTATTGAAGTTATTATCGTCAGAATGACAACTGCAGATATGCACAATTTTCTTCAGTTTAGGGACCAGTAATATATAACAAAGTAACATTTTGTCGGCATTTCAGAGAGATTATAACAACAATTTTAAAAACATAATGAAGACTCCCTGACCTCCACACGTTACCTTTCTATAAAATACTTCAAGATGTATTGCCCGTGTGTTCCGTTACTTTTCGTTATCATTGCTAATTTCCAGTTAGAAAGGAAAACAAATTATTAATTAATTTTGGTACATATTTACTGCAAAACTATGCTTCTCACCATTATTTGTTGAGATATGACATTTTAAATTATGCTTAGTAAAATAGAAAAAAATAGAAGAAACAAAATTCCGAAAAATTACTGGTAAAATAGTGAGACTATACACGAGCGATACATCTTTAACGTGTGTGTTTCTGCCCCCAATGGGCGTGTGTGCTTTTACATTCGCGATAAAATAACGAAAGATGGTCTATTTTTACAAGGGCCAGAACAAAAAGTTGTTGTCATTTAACTTAAAAGAAAAACGTCACAATAATGCAAATTGTTAATGGTGTGAAGTATTTACCGGTGTTCTAGCCAAAAGCATTTATAGCCAGAATGTTCAGACAGGAAGCCAGTAAATGTAAGAGTTGAATGTTTAACAATGAAAAAACAATGAATGGCAAATGTTCACTGTAAGATCACCAGTGACGCTTTAAACTGACTTATCTGACTTCGCTCTTTACTGCAATCGACCTCTACCAGTTAATGGACTCTTTGATACAAACTTATAATAGCCTACGAAAAACCATTGGACTTCAGTCAGATGTGTCTTGTCTTCACGTGTCATGAAACTGAAAAAGAACAAAGAACAATTGCTATGTCTTCATGTATCGTTTTGTGTGACCTTTATCGGTAAGATGTCATACTTCATGTGATGAGAGTCTGCAAAGGCCAAGACGTGTACGATTAACGTGATATATCAGAACAAGGCTGAAGGTAGGAATCTTGAAATCTATTATGATCATTGGTGTCATCAGGTTTTAGAGGGGCTCGCCTTTTGTTATCTTACGAACACAAACTTGCTTGTTGTTTTTTGGGGGTAAAGGGGATGATTCCAAATTTCAAAGACTATTCCGATTGTCAAGCCATCTTAATCAACTCCCCCACCCTCCCGAGCAAAAATTGAATGGGTTTGAAACAATTGGATTTAAAAATGTAATGAAATTTAAATGAAATTGCAGAAAATTGATTTTCCTTTGTCAATTTGGGGAATATTTAGGGAACGTGAGAAAGTTGGTTTCGAGATTGAAAAACAAAACTTGAGCTACACAATTTGCCCTGAGATTTTGTCAAACGTTAAAAAGTGCCACTGAGGAGTTTGCTGAACTAATAATTTTTACTTGGGCCCAACAAGTGGGCGGGAGGGGGTGATCCTATGGACCCCTTCCCCTGGACAAAACGTGGGGATATATACCCCCATGATTTACAGCAATGACCTCAGTGGTGATATGTCAACTAAACTAAACGACCCAAAGTAGGATCTATGTCATTCATGATCCCCCTTCCCTCTATAACTGTGATGGAAATTATGATTTGATTAATGCAATTATATTGTGTGTTGTATAGATACAACATATTTAATGTAAATAGATAAATGTGATATGAAGCATTACATGGTGGATTGGATGAGAAATATTTACGGGTAAACACCGTGTGTAATAAGCTCTTCTTGGAACAAGTGTGGCTCTGATAAGAACCGGTAGTGAGGATAATTCTCGACGTTTCGAACAGTGTGCTCTGTCCGTCTTCAGGATAGAGATATCTGCTGATATAGGTTTTAACAGCCAATTTCAAAACTTTTTTGTTCATTTCCGTTAAAGAACATTCAAATTCACTTCGTTTTCAATGAATTAGGGTTTCTTTTTCTACATTGTTGCGTTCAAATTAATGCAGTCAAATTAACAATCATCGATGCCCAAAGGATTTTGTGGAAGTTTGTTATTTTCGCTTTCGTTTATGGGCAACCAATTTTATCTATTCAAAAGCGCCCTTGGCAAGAATCTGAGTGTCTTGCATGACATATTTGTTCACGTTTCAACGTCTTTCTTTCCTTTTTTTGGGGGGGGGGGGGTGCTTTCTTTAGCCTGCAATCTCCTGACGCGATAGGCAAACGAGACAGTTCTAAAATTGTATATCCGGGCCTCAGAATTGAAAGGAAAAATTAGACAAATGAATGAGACAAAAGAGAGAAAATTTATGAAATTGAATTCTTGATCAACCCCTTGTGACTGGGTGTGACAAAATTGAATGAAGTTAGCGCGGTGGCGAGGCCAGGATTTTCAAAGAGGGGTGGGGCAAACATTTTTGGGTGTAAATTTACAGACACAAAACTCAAATGAACCGACAAATTATGTCAAAATACAGATTGAATACAGTTTGTGAATTAACCGACAGACACTATTTTGCCAACAACTGATGGAGGGCGGTCCCCCGCACCTCCACCCCCCACCCCCTTAGCCACACCACTGATTTAGCGACACTTTCGATAACATACTTATTTTGGCGATGAGTTGACTTAAATGACAACAGAATTCTCAACTTATGAATTTGAATGTATCTTTTTGCTAATTTTTTAAATCAACTTGAATAAGTTGGGTATTAAATTTGAATGAAAAAAGGTTGAAATTCGCTGGGAAAACCTATATAGAGCACCAACGTCGCTAGTATAATTCAAGTCACTACTCGGTGAATAATGAATGCATGTCATAATGTGCATTCATACATAGAAATTATGTTGATACATCGTAAATATTAATTCAGACGAAACACAAATACTAATTTAACAGACCTAAATCTTTAACAAATAATTAAAAATAATAATTAAAAACAAAATTAATCGAAAGTAACAAAGACAAGAAAACAAAACACTTTTTTCCGTACTTTTATTTAATTCTTGCGGAATTTTTCGATGTATATAAAAACAGTAAATAGAAATATTGTTTTAGATTGATGAAATTCTTTTGTCTGGTGATAATTAATTGATTTGATTGTTTGCCCTACACCGACTTATGTGTGAAGCATTGTATACTTAGTGCTTTCTGAGTGTCTGTGGACAACATTCTAGTCAGCCTATCGTCATCGAGCAAGCTCGGAGGTCGAGAGGTCTGCATTAATAAGCAACAAGTCGTGGGTTTGAATCCCGCCTGTGGATTTTTCTCCACAGAAACTTGGAAAGCACCGAGTATACAGCACTTATACAGACGTCGGTGAAGGGCAAAAATCTAATCAATTAGAAATATTGTTGTTATTGTAAATAGTTACATGTATTTAGAACAGTATAACTGACACCATGACCCGACGTACATAAATATCGGGCAATACACGTTAAAGTTGTTTTTGATTATTCGTCTTAGAAGCCAATTTGATTTCAATTAATTTGTTTCTCGAAATGGAATGAAAAATTGTCATGATGTATCTTTCATAAAATTCTCCATTCGACCATTCAGATTATTATCAGACACGTTCGTATTGATTTAATCTATGATACATCTGCCGTAGGTTGTGATGATCTGTGTTTGCGAACCGTTATTAATATTTAATACAACTCAAACTCGACAAAGGTGGCGCATTTTATATCGTCATATTTCAAACGATCGCTTAGGCGAGCATACACCATGTACGTCTGTTCTTGGTATCAGCCACGACGGTAGATATTGGACTAATAACGTGTAATATTTAATGTTATTCATTCAATTAACTTGTCGGTTTTTTCTTACAAACACATGTAAGAATATTCCAGTGACGGATCTGCATAGAGGTGGGCCCCGGTGCAGCGCCTCCCCCAGTTATATACGTTCAGCGTATATTTTGTTTTATCAAAAATAATCACATTGCTGTGAATATAATATTTTGATTGAGCAGCAACTAGCATATTTCGACGATTTGTACTTAAAATTGTAAAATTTAAACGTACATGTGCATGACGTCACCCAGTCCAAGAATAGGCGCTCCCTGGTTCCCCTATTCATTGCGATCCGCTGTTGTTAATCCGTTGTAGATCTTGTGTAATAAGAACATGATTAAAGTGATGTTTGTAGTTTACGTTCACCACAAGATGCATCTTTAGGCTACATAATAAAAAGGAAAAATAAATAAATAAAGTTTCTGGTCGTAGTTAGCTACGATTTGTTTTGTAAATTTTAAATTTTGTGTTAAACCAGCGTTATTGAATGTGAGTTTGATTTGCTGTCGTTCACACAAATTAACCATGCTGCTTAGAGGGAAAGTACAACATTGGTAATTACTTGATTACAGAATAACCGAATTATTACGTGAAATCTAACGTGATTTCAGGTTGGTAAAAGTACCAATCATCCTGTACAAATTGTTCTGCCTGAAGTGATCTCATCATTTCAGAGAAAACACGAACATATATATTGACATTTTCAAAACGTTGCCAGTCAGCAACCTTTTGTTCCAATTGTTTTCTGTAAACATTGTGAATGCGTCTTCACACTTTTAACATAACTTAAACTTGGCATTGAGCTGAAACTTTCACAGGTTGGTTTTTATATCTTGATTCAAAGAAAGTAAGCATACTCACAGAAGCAGTTTTGCCAACATTATCAATGTTATTATACATTCCCTTTAAAAAGGTCACTAATTATGCTAGCACAATTGAGTATAAACAATAGAAAGTCAACATCTTAATACGATTTTTGCAGTATTATCAAAAGAAAGTAAAAGTTTTATCACGATTTAGCACATTTTAGCACGAAATTTGTAAACAAATAATGTCTTGTTTAAAGTTAATGTTAGGGTCTCTGGCACCACGACCGGCGTACACGAATATCGGGCATTACAGGAAAAAATGCCATTAACATTATGAATATTACGGTTTATATATATTTTTTCAGGAACTAAGACGATTATACAAATGGTTTTCAAATTTCTTATACAATATTTCAAATATTTCAATCTAAAAATTTAAGAAAGTGTCTGTTAATTAGTATTGCTACAAATACGTACGCAAAATACTAACTTTTGCCAGAGAATATATCCGAGTGTGTCGTTTCGTGGTACCAGTATTCCTTTAGCTTCATTGAATTCATTCAAATTTTATGACATATTATTACATGTGGTTTAATTGGTATTGATAAATTCATAGTATTAGTTTTCAAAGTATGTGGTTTATGGATTTATATATTTCTTAGAAAGAATATGACATTCTTTAAAGGTAACACTCGGCCTTAAAAGTCCAAGATAATTATGTCGTCGTTTGAAAAAAAAATGCATGAAATTATGATCTATCCATTGGTGTGTATTTAACACTCCAGTTTGTGCAGGGTATGATGACAGTATTCCTACAATCATTACATCATCAAGTTAGTCTACTTACTCTGACCAGGGTTAGTCACGTGACAGTGTTTCTTTTCAACATGACAGATGAATTACAAGTTGTAAAGCTTTGTTGAAACGGCCATAGCAGTAAAAAGATCTTTACAGTCGCATTATCATTTTGTTTTGTGAAAGGACGGGCGTTTATTTACTCGCCAAATCGCCCCCAATTAAGAGGCGGTGTGTACCTTTAATATTATGGGCATTTTACTATTTGATTCTTGTTATTAATTTTATTGTGTAAATTTATGGTCTGTGGCACCACGACTCAGCGTACACGAATATTGGGCATTACAAGAAAACTAAAAACGCTTCTAAAATGTTGAAAATATTATGTTCAGAAACTGAGCCAATTATAGGGCTGATTATCAAATTACTTATAAAATATTTAAAATAGTTCAATCGAACAATTTAAGAAAGTATCTGTAAATTAATTTAGTTACAAATACATGCACAAAATGCTAATTGCTGCCAAATATCCGAGTGTGTCGTTTCGTGGTACCAGCATTCCTATAGATTCATTGAATTCATTCAAATTTTAATCTAATATTATTAAATGTATTTATATATTTCTTTGATAGAAAATATCATTCTTTAAAGGTACACTCAGCCGTAAGAGTCCAAGACAATTATGTCGCCGTTTGATACAATGCATCAAATAATAGTCTATCCTTCTTTTTTATTATTATTTTTTTTTTTTAAATGTTCATTTTTAAGTTCAGGCAAATTAAAATGTTTTAATTGCCGAGAAATATCCCTAACAGAACGGCTTGATCTTTTGCGTACCGGCGCGGTACACGCATAGGCCTAACTGCACAAACTGGGATGTTACAAACTACACAAGTGGTGTTAATGGAAGAATTAAGTTGACACCATTGGTGTTTATTTAACATTTTAGTTTGTGCGGGGTATGATAACAGTATTCCTACAATCATTACATCATCAAGTAAGTCTACTGACTCTGACCAGGGTTAGTCACGTGACAGTGTTTCTTTTCAACATGACACATGAATTATAAGTTGTAAAGTTTTGTTTAAACGGCCATAGCAGTAAAAAGATCTTTACAGTCGCATTATCATTTTGTTTTGTGAAAGGACAGGCATTTATTTATCGCCAAATCGCCCCCAATTAACAGGCGGTGTGTACCTTTAATATTATGGGCATTTTACTATTTGATTCTTGTTATTAATTTTATTGTGTAAATTTATGGTCTGTGGCACCACGACTCGACGTACACGAATATTGGGCATTACAAGAAAACTAAAAACGCTTCGAAAATGTTGAAAGTTATGGTTTATATTTTGTTCAGGAACTTAGCCAATTATATGGCTGATTATCAAATTGCTTATGAAATATTGAATATAGTTCAATCTAAAAACTTAAGAAAGTATTTTGATACAAATATATGCACAAAATGCTAATTGCTGCCAAATATATCCGTGTGCGTCGTTTCGTGGTACCAGCATTCCAAGTTTCGTTGAATTCATTCAACGAAATATTCTTATTTAGCCTATTGTTTATTATTGGAATTTATAAATTCTTCGTATATTCATGCTACAAAAAACATCACCTGATGGGACATTAATTGTTTTTTTTATCTCACGAAGTTGCAAAAAGTCGTCAAATTAAACTTGTTCATCATAATTATCGCCAAAAAGTCGTCAACATTTTCAAATATGCAAATTGATTATTTTCGCCTCAAATAAAATCATTTTCATAGTTTTAGAGACTTCGGAATAATAAAACGATTCATGTCTCTTCAAGGCCACCATAGGATACATAATTTTGGGGACATTCTGAGAATAAGAGGCAGTTTACATTATTGGTAAGATGTCATTACAATGATCACATGCGTGTTTACTTCACGATGAGTAAGAAATACGTCGACAAATTGAACAGTGAAAGCTTTTAGTTCAGTATATTCTAACCTAACTACATCTCAGAGATCCGTTGAGAACACACCCACAGTTGTGGACTGTACAATTCAAGAACAGATAGTTGGATTACAATTATTTAAATAACATCATGATCGATATATTAACTGTGAGATTAGAGGAAATCAGGCCCGATTTATTTTCTTCATTAGAAGCAATCCAAAGTTCAAACCTGATCATAAAATGCATAACATGACTGATTTAATGCAAAAAAATGAAAAATGTAAAATGTAAAATATTTATAACATTGGCTAATTTGGACCATAGCGGATTTGAATCATGGCTATAATTTGGACATGGCTGATTTCACTATCACCAAATATATTTTCAGGTAATATTTTTATCAAGATAAATAAGACCAATGGTGTAAATTACCTTTCAATATGCATATTAATGTTTTTCACTTCATAACGGCAATTGCTTTTGTTTCTTTACATTCATATTTCTCTTGTTGAAATTACCTCAAATGAGATCTTCTACAAAATAATTGATAATGCATTGACTAAACATATTTCTCTTGTTGAAATTACTTTCAAATTGGATCTTTTACAAAATAATTGATAATGCATTGACTAAACATGCAACTAGTCCCATTTAAGTGACAGTGACTTCATCCCCGCGTCATAAATTGATTTGCTCGCTTAATTACTCATTAATAATTACTTCATTATTATTGCCGGTAAAATAAGGATTCACAAGGAATATACACCTTTGTATCGCTCGTGTTGTTCGTTATATTACCGGTGACTTCAGGAAATGTTCTTCCTTATCGTAATATATTATTATTTAACTTGAGTCAAAGAAAACAATAAGCCTACTATAAATGTATATAATTTATGTCCCAAAATGAATATATAATGATGGATCTCGTCGTAAATTCATGTTGAAACTGATTTACTGTTACACCAAACGTCTGCAAATTATTTTGTGAAGTATCTCATTTCAAAATATTTATTAATAAGCAATGATAAAATGCCGGTTAAAATACCGAAAATACGGGCGATTTATCTTTAAAGATTAATCGCTCATGATTGTTGCTATTTACAGACATTTTCCGGAAAATATTGTTTTCACAAAATAATTGTCAGCAGCTTGGGTTTCGGGTCCTAGCTCTGATGGATAAACAGTAAATAAGTGTCCAATATTCATTTATGCCGAGACCCACCATAAATTAAATTTGGGATATAAATTATTTACTTTAAAACCATTAGACTTAGGCCTTTCATGTAGAACAAAAACGAAAAAAGGAAACTTGCATGGATGGAATTGGCGGTAAAATGGTGCAAACACACGGGCGATACATCGTTAAAGTTACGAAGAAAGGTAATACAACTGGCAAACTTGTATGTCAAAGATCAACAATAAAATATGTAGCATGAAAAATGATGAACATTTGCATAGTTTTGTGGTTTGTTATGTAAGGACTTTATTTCAATGTTCACATTTGAACGGACACCCAGTGCAATACATTATATTACAGTTGTTGTCATTTCATTTGGACTGAGTAGCTGAGATTCTTAAAACAAATTTTAAAAATTTGTTTTACAAGGAGAGGCATTTATGAGAAGTTAACGTGGCCAACTTACATAATTTTGAGGTGCTGAATCTTCTTTTTTTCACATCACATCTGAAACTATTTCCTCGTCTTCCTCGTCTAATTTAATGGTCCTGAATCCAAACCAATTAGGTCAAAAGCTGTATTTTGACATTAAAGGTTTTTTCTTATTTGACAAATTTAAAAGACCAGTGGCGCTGCGGCCCCACCTCCAAAAAATTTGGGTGGAAGTGGGGGTGGCAAGTTTTAATTTTTAGGGGGGCAAAACTATATTTTAATGGGGAAATTAAGATGTAAAGCGCCCGTTTATTGGTATTATAAATATCATTACTCCAATCTCAATGGTCGTTATACTACCACGAACCGAACGTCGGCTACAACCAAGGCATACAGTGGGAACATTGGAAGGGAGATTATTATTCTCTGAAGAAATGCAGCATGAAGATACGAGAAATCAATTAACGATCAGTTGGGGACCTTTGGAACTAAACCTCGTCTAACACGCGTCAGAATGAACTCATAACAAATTACTAGATGTTTAATGAATCGTACCCGTTCAACCCCGTCTTTATCGTCAGTACGACAAAGGCAGATACTTGCCTTCGGTTTAGGCACAAGTAATAAAAATGCCAGCCTGGCCCTTGCTAGCCTTTGTACCAAGACACAATGCCAGCCTGGTTCTTGCCAACCTTTGTACCAAGACATACTGCAAGCCTGGCTCGGTTGGAGACATATCTACCAATTGATGGATTCCTTTAACCAAGCTATTTTGGAATCATCATAATGACTAACCTTGGTGCTCCGTCAAATAAACGTTTTACTTCTTTTTGGATATTTCCATTGCTTTTTATCACCAAGTGTAGCTTCAGTTTTAGTTAATGCCAAGGCCTCAAGCAGCCCCTTACTGTCGCTAATATGTTTGTTTAACCAGTGATTGCTTCAAAATCACTATTTTTTGCCGAGTGCATATTCAACATGATTGGCACTTGGTATATGCTCGTCTTTCCATATTAGATTCTTGTTGGTATTTCATCACAAAATAAACTAGAACTATAAATCCTCAAGCCGCTCCTTAATTCCCTGACATATTTACCCAAGTAATACTTCAAAATGACTTGTTTTTGTTGGTGCTGAAGTCATATTAAATTGATTGACATTCAGTATAGGTCTGTCTTACCTCATTGGCATGGGTTCTTGTTTTTATTTCATAACTAAATAAAACAGTCGCGTAGCCAGATATTTGTTAAGGGAGGGGTGATGGACAATTTGTTGTACAAAATGTCCCCGGAAAATATTTAAATCGAGGTCACAGGCCAACTTCCACCCACCCACCCATCCTTTTTAAGGGTTAAATTTGGATCAAAATTCACTGCCTGAAATAAACTCCTTTAAACCGCCCCTTTGCTAATGGTACGTTATACTAATCAAAACTAATCGATACGTCAAAATCACTAATTAGGTGTGGAGTCCAAAAATAGCAGTGACTAGGATGCTGATAGGCAATTACCTTACCTTATCGAAGTACAGAATCAGTTAGAGGCTGCAAACGATAAGAGAAGGACGGATTCAAAATGTGGGGCCCTTTCATTTTGACATTTTGTGGCTCCGTTGCAATTGTTAACTTGGCGTTCGGGGCCCAGACTCCAAATTCTTGCAATCATCTGCAAAAACCTAACTTTGTTGGCGCCAAAAATCAAGTTCTGCAAGGATTTGTTCACCATAGTACAAAAGCATTGTCTGTTGTGATATGCGTGAGAGACTGTATGATAGATTCTCGCTGTGTTTCGATCAACTACTTTGACAGCGAAAATCTTTGTGAGTTGAACTACGCCACAAGATCACAATTCCCTGGAAACTTCAGTAGGCTTCAAGGAAGCTTCTACTTCGACGACGACAGACACACACTTCTCTTATCAGCTGTTGCTTCTTGTAAGGAGCTACTGCAAGCTGCTGAAGGCCAGATCTCCAGCGGTGTCTACACTATCTTTCCCAGCGGTCTGAGCGGGGGATTGCCAGTCTACTGTGACATGAAAGAAAACAACGGAGGTTGGATCGTGTTGCAGAGGCGACTGAACGGAACCGTAGATTTCTACCGTACTTGGACCGACTATCAGACGGGATTTGGAGACCTCTCCGCTGAGTTCTGGCTGGGTAACGACAACCTGCGCGCTCTGACCGTGGCGTCTCCCGTAGGAACGTGGGAGCTCAGGATCGATATGGAAGATTGGGAAGGGGTAACTGCTTTTGCTGAATATTTCGAATTCAGAATCACAGGTGAGAACTACACTTTACACGTCAGCTCCTACAACTCTGAAAGTACAGCTGGTGATTCCTTGGCGGCGGGACATAATGGCAAACGATTCTCAACCAAGGATCGTGACAACGACGACAGTGATAGTAACCACCTTGCAGTAGATGGGGAAGGAGCCTGGTGGTACAGTACCAGACGGGACTCCAATCTCAATGGTCGTTACTACCACGAACCGGACGACGTCGATCGCAACCAAGGCATACAGTGGGAACATTGGAAGGGAGATTATTATTCCCTGAAGAAATGTAGCATGAAGATACGAGAAATCAATTAACGATCAGTTGGTGACCTTTAGGACTAAACCTTGTTCAACACGCGTCAAAATGAACTCATAAAAAAATAAATTGATAGAGATTTAATGAATCGTACCCGTCCAACCCCGTCTTTATCGTCAGTAACGACAGATCGTCTTTAACGACAGAAGAAATGCAGCATGAAGATACGAGAAATCAATTAACAATCAGTCGGGAACCTTTGGAACTAAACCTCGTCCAACCAGTCTAACTCGCTTCAAAATTAACTCATAACAAATTACTTGATAGAGATTTTAGGCATCGTGCCCGTTAACCTCGTCTCTATCAACGACAACAGCAGATATGTATACTTACCTTCAGTTTGGGCACAAGTAATAGAAAGTCGTATATGTTTCGTAATTTCAGCGAGCGTATGAAACCTCATAATAAAGACTACGACGTTACTTTCTGATGAAAACCTTTAAGAATTTTTATGACGGTATCCATCATAAATTAATATTGGTACATATTTACTGCAAAACCATGCTTCTCACGATTATTTGTTGAGATATGTCAGTTTAAAGTATTAGTTTTTCTTTCCTCAAGTAAAAAAGAAGAAAAATAGAAGAATCTCAATTCCTAAATTTACCGGTAAAACAGCGACACTATATATACGAGCGATACATCTTTAACGTGTGTGTTTGTGTCCCCAGTGGGGGTATGTGCTTTTACATTCGCGATAAAATAACGAAAGATAGTCTATTTTTACAAGGGCCAGAACAAAAAGTTGTTGTCATTTAACTTAAAAGAAAAACGTCACAATAATGCAAATTGTTAATGGTGTGAAGTATTTACCGGTGTACTAGCCAAAAGCATTTATAGCCAGAATGTTCAGACTGGAAGCCAGCAAATGTAAGAGTTGAATGTTTAACAATGAAAAACCAATGAACGGCAAATGTTTACTCTTAAGATCACCAGTGACGCTATACTTACTTATCAGACTTCGCTATTTACTGCAATCGATCTTTTATAATACCTAACGAAAAAACAATGGACTTCAGTTAGATGTGTCTTGTCTGCACATGTCATGAAACTTGAAAGAGCAAGGACCTGGCACTATGGTGCAACTGAACCGGTCAACATGACTTGTGTCCAGCAGGTAGAATGAATGACTTTATCGGACCCTGTCCAGTGGTGTAAGGGAAGAAGGAACCTCCGTCGTCTTCATGTATCGTTTTGTGTGACTTTCATCGGTAAGATGTCATCCTTCATGTGATGAGAGTCTGCAAAGGCCAAGACGTGTATGATTAACGTGATATATCAGAACAAGGCTGAAGGTAGGAATCTTGAAATATATTATGATCATGGGTGTCATCAGGATTTAGAGGGGCTCGCCTTTTCTTATCTTATTCAAAATGTGTTTGTTTGTTGTTTTTTGGGGAAAGGGGATGATTCCAAATTTCAGTGACTGTTCCGATTGTCAAGCCATCTTGATAGCCTCCCCACCCTTCCAAGCAAAAATAAAATGGGTTTGAAATAATTGGATTTTAAAATGTATTGTTATTATTATTGTTGAAAAACTTTCTGACCGTTTGAAGAAAAAACAATTATAAACAGTTTTAAAAAAAATTGCAGAATTTAAATATTTCTTTGTAAGTTTTCGGAGAATTTAGGGAACGTGAGAAAGTTGGTTTCAAATTGGAAAACAAAACTTGAGCCAAACAATTTGTCGTAAATTTTGTCAAACGTTAAAAAGTGTCACTGAGGAGTTTGTTGAACTAATAATTTTTACTTGTGCCCCTATGGACCCCTCCTCCTGGACAAAACGTGTGGATATATACCCCCATGATTTACAGCAATGACCTCAGTGGCAACGGCGGATCTAGGCCCAAAGTTTAGGGGGGGCCAAATGCTCAGTGGAGGGGCGTATTTGCGAGCGCAAAACGTTTCTGGTGGGGTTTGTTTGTTTTGTGGGTCTAGACGACAATACTTGATTTAGTATGAAATTTCAGTGATAAGCTTTGGATTTGAACCCGCAACCTTGTGATTGTAGGCTAGGTCCTGCGGTCTAACCACTTGACTAATGCAGGGTTTCCGGAAATGCTTAGCTTCTGGTTGCTCTGAGCGGACAAATATTATTCATAATCTACACAGTGCTGCAAAAACAGCCCACTGTATTTTACGTTGATACTTACTGCTCATATGACGATGGAAGACGAATCTTTCAAGTCACTGCTCCTGCTCGTACTCACAAGATTGAAATGCGTTTTATGCACGCGATGTTCGCGCCAAGTCTAAACGTAGGCCTACATTGCGGACGTTGCATGGCTCACCTAATATCCAGGAAACCCCACACAACCAGTCGCGTGTGCATAAGCCATGCATACAATCACCGTGTACGCCTCGTCTAATGCAGCTTGGCTTAACTGCACAAACTACCATTGCAAATTTTGTGGCAATGTTGGATCGTGAGTAGGATTATGAACACATTCATGTAGCCAATCAGTGTGTTGTAATTTGCATACTTTAACAAAAGCTGAACGTATAAGCAAGACTTAGCTGCACAAGGAGGGGGCGTAAAGTTGTGGGGTTTTGTTTTGTCTCTCTTTTTCCCCCTTTTTTTTCTTCTTTTCTTTTCTTTTCTTTTCTTTTTTTTTTTTTGGGGGGGGGCGTACAGCTTCGGTTTTTTTGGGGGGGCCATGGCCCCCGTTGGCCCCCCCCCTGGATCCGCCGTTGCTCAGTGGTGATATGTCAACTAAACTAAACGACCCAAAGTAGGATCTATGTCGTTCATGACCCCCCTTCCCTCTATACCTGTGATGGAAATTATGATTTGATTAATGCAATTATATTGAGTGTTGTATAGATACAACATATATAATGTAAACAGATAAATGTGATATGAAGCATTACATGGTGTATTGGATGAGAAATATTAGCTTTACGGGTAAACACAAAGCTCTTCTTGGAAGAAGTGTGGCTCTGATAAGAACCGGTAGTGAGAATAATTCTCGACGTTTCGAACAAGTGTGCTTTGTCCGTCTTCAGGACAGGGATAACTGCTAATATAGGTTTTCCCGGCCAATTTCCAAACTGCTTTGTTCATTTCTGTTAAAAAACATTCAAATTCACTTCGTTTTCAATGATTCGATCTAGGTTTCTTTTTCTACATTGTTGCGTTCAAATTAAGTTCTATTGAAGCAATCTTTAATTCGTTCCTATTTACGTTTAGTTAGTTCTATTTCATTTTTTGGCATTCATGACTTCTATTATGTTATCCCGAATTTGGATGTTTTACATCTTTTCACGACTGATGCAGTCAAATTAACAATCATCGACGAACACAGGATTTTTTGAAAGTTTGTTATTTTCGTTTTTGTTTATGGGCAATTAATTTCATCTTAAGAGTATTCAAAAGTGCCCTTGGCAAAGTTCAAGAATCTGACTATCTTGCATAAAACATATTTGTTCCCGTTTCAACGTCATTATTTCACTTTTTTGTTTTCTTTCCTTTCCTTATTTGTGGTGGGGAAGGGGTACTTTCTTTAGCCTGCAATCTCCTGACGCGATAGGCAAATGAGAGAGTTAGAAAAGAAATCTGTTCTAAAATTGTATACCCGGGCCTGAAAATTGAAAGGAAAAATTAGACAAATGATTGCCAAATGATGAAATTGGATTCTTGATCAATCACTTGCGACTGGGTGTGACAAAATTGAATGAATTTACCGACACAAAACTCAAATGAACAGACAAATTATCTCAAAATACAGATTGAATACAGTTTGTGAATTAACCGATAGACACTATTTTGCCAACAACTGATGGAGGGCGGTCCCCCGCACCCCCCCCCCCCCCCATTAGCCACACCACTGATTTAGCGACACTTTCGATAACGTACTTATTTTGACGATGAGTTTACTTAAATGACAACAGAATTCTCAACTTATGAATTTGCACCCGATACTCCAAATGTGTGTCAGTATATAACGTCTCAAAAGGATCAATTTCATCTTGCTTTTAACAAACACAGATTATAATCTGGTAGTCTGGATTACAATTGGTGTCGCTAAGTCAGTCAGTCATTATAATCTGGGTGGCACATGCATAATCGCATAATCGCAATCGTTAAATATTTTCGTCGTTTAATTTAAAGAAGAACATAAAATAGTTATAGCCTAATTAGAACGTTGCCACGACTGTTACACGATGTATACAGAAACAATTTGATTATTCATGAAACGATCGACGACCGTGTGAATTAAGCGGAATTTGAATGTATCTTTTTGCTCATTTTCAAATCAAATTGAATGAGTCGGGTATTAAATTGAATGAAATTCGCCGGGTAAACCTATATAGAGCACCAACGTCGCTAGTATAATTCATGTCACTACTCGGTGAATAATGAATACATGTCATAATGTGCATTCATACATAGAAATTATGTTGATACATCGTAAATATTAATTCAGATGAAACACAAATACTAATTTAACAGACCTAAATCTTTAACAAATAAATAAATAAAATAGCCATCGAAAATATCAATTACGTCGGTTCGATGTTCAGCAAAGACAAGGAAAGAAAATACAGATTTTTGTTGTTTTTTTGTCCGCATTTTTATTTAATTCTTGCGGAATTTTTTCGATGTATATAAAAACGGTAAATAGATTGTTTTAGATTGATGAAATTCTTTTGTCTGGTGATAATTAATTGATTTTATTGTTTGCCCTACACCGACTTATGTGTGAAGCATTGTATACTTAGTGCTTTCTGAGTGTCTGTGGACAACATTCTAGTCAGCCTATCGTCATCGAGCAAGCTCGGTGGTTGAGAGGTCTGCATTAATAAGCAAGAAGTCCTAGGTTTGAATCCCGCCTGTGGATTTTTCTCCACAGAAACTTGGAAAGCACTGAGTATACAGCACTTATACAGACGTCGGTGAAGGGCAAAAATCTAATCAATTAAAAATATTGTTGTTATTGTAAATAGTTACAAGTATTTAGAACACTATAACTAACACCATGACCCAACGTACATAAATATCAGGCAATACACGTCAAGAGTTGTTTTCGATTATTCGTCTCAGAAGCCAATTTGATTTCAATTAATTTGTTTGTCGAAATGGAATCAAAAATTGTCATGATGTATCTTTCATAAAATCCTCCATTCGACTGTTCAGATTCTTGTCAGACACGTTCGTATTGATTTAATCTATGATGCATCTGCCGTAGTCTGTGATGATCTGTGTGTGCGAACCGTTATTAATATTTAATACAACTCAAACTCGACAAAGGTGGCGCATTTTATATCGTCATATTTCAAACGATCGCTTAGGCGAGCATACACCATGTACGTCTGTTCTCAGCAACGACCGTAGATAAATAGACTAATAACGTGTGGACATTGTGTAATATTTAATGTTATTCATTCACTTAACTTGTCGGTTTTTTTCTTACGAACACATGTAAGAATATTCCAGTGGCGGATCTGCATAGAGGTGGGCCCCGGTGCAGCGCCTCTCTCAGTCCTATACGTTCGACGAACAATTTGTTTTATCATAATTAATCACATTGCTGTGAATATAAATATTTTATTTGAGCAGGAACTAGCATATTTCGATTATTTGTACTTAAAATTATAAAAGTTATTGTATGTACATCTGCACTTGTGTCGTCACCCAGTCCAAGAATAGGGGCTCCCTGGTTCCCGTATTCATTGCGATCCGCTATTGTTAATCCGTAGTAGATATTGTATAATAAGAACATGATTCAAGTGATGTTTGTAGTTTACGTTCACCACAAGATGTATCTTTAGGCTAATAATAAAAAGGGAAAAAAATAACAAAAGAGGGATTTTGGTCGGGGCTAGTTCAGCTTCAAAAGTCGTGCGGCGACGCACACCAAACAAACCAATATGATAAAAGCCTGATTCTGAACCGAACAATTGAGTATAAACAATAGAAAGTCAACATCTTAATACGAGTTTTTAGTCTAAACAAAAGAAAATAAATATTTTAGCATGATTTTTGCAGTATTATCAAAAGAAAGTAACAGTTTTTATCACGATTTAGCACATTTTAGCACGAAACTCGTAATCAAATAAATGTTTTGTTTAAAATTAATGTTAGGCGGTCTGGCACTACGACCGGCGTACACGAATATCGGCATTACAGGAAAAAACGCCATTAACATTATGAATATTTCGGTTTATATGTATTTTTTCAGGAACTCTGACCATTATACGAATGATTTTTATAATTGCTTATACAAAATATTTCAAAAAGTTCAATCTAAAAAATATAAGAAAGTATCTGTTAATTAGTATTGCTACAAATACGTACACAAAACACTAACTTTTGCCAGAGAATATATCCGTGTGCGTCGTTTCGTGGTACCAGTATTCCTATAGCTTCATTGAATTCATTCAAATTTTAATGTAATATTATTATTACATGTTGTTTAATTGATATTGATAAATTCATAGTATTAGTCATGCTTGTTTGCAAAGCACCACGTGATTATGGTGGCCCTGAGGGGACATTATAATTGTTTGCAAAGTA
Source organism: Zoroaster sp. YZ-2022 (assembly GCA_029582265.1). Classification (NCBI taxonomy): domain Eukaryota; kingdom Metazoa; phylum Echinodermata; class Asteroidea; order Forcipulatida; family Zoroasteridae; genus Zoroaster; species Zoroaster sp. YZ-2022. Next base: position 11,066,607 of record CM055834.1, on the reverse strand, counting down.
TGTGGTTTATGGATTTATATATTTCTTAGATAGAGTATGACATTCTTTAAAGGTACACTCAGCCTTAAAAGTCTAAGATTACTATCTCGTCGTTTGAAGCAATGCATGGAATGATGATCTATCTGGACCTTCTTCTTTTTTATGTTGAGGCAAATAAAACAATCAGGTGATGTTTTAATTGCTGAGAAATGTCCCTAATACAACGGCTTGATCTTCGCAAATATAATTCTCTCAAACTTGTTGCGTACCGGCGCGGTACACGTAACTACACAATCTGGGATGTTACAAACTACACCAGTGGTGTTAATGAAACAATGAAGTTGACACCATTGGTGTTTATTTAACACTCCAGTTTGTGCAGGTTATGATAACAGTATTCATACAATCATTACATCATCAAGTTAGTCTACTTACTCTGACCAGGGTTAGTCATGTTACAGTGTTTCTTTTCAACATGACACATGAATTACAAGTTTTGTTTAAACGGTCATAGCAGTAAAAAGATCTTTACAGTCGCATTATCATTTTGTTTAGTAAAAGGATGGGTGTTTATTTATCGCCAAATCGCCCCCAATTAACAGGCGGTGTGTACCTTTAATATTATGGACATTTTAATATTTGATTCTTGTTATTAATTTTATTGTGTAAATTTATGGTCTGTGGCACCACGACTCGACGTACACGAATATTGGGCATTACAAGAAAACAAAAAAAGCGCTCAAAAATGTTGAAAGTTATGGATTATATTTAGTTATAGGAACTGAGCCAATTATAGGGCCGATTACTTATAAAATATTTAAAATAGTTCAATCGAAAAATTTAAGAAAGTATCTGTAAATTAATTTAGTTACAAATACATGCACAAAATGCTAATTGCTGCCAAATATCTGAGTGTGTCGTTTCGTGGTACCAGCATTCCTATAGATTCATTGAATTCATTAAAATTTTAATCTAATATTATTAAATGTATTTATATATTTCTTAAATAGAATATGACATTCTTTAAAGGTACACTCAGCCTTAAAAGTCCAAGATAATTATGTCGCCGTTTGATGCAATATATGAAATGATGGTCTATCCTTCTTCTGTTTTTTTATTTTTTATTATTTTTTATTTATTTTTTATTTTTTTTTTTTTTAAGTTGACGCAAATTAAATAATCAGGTGATGTTTAAATTGCCGAGAAATGTCCCTAATAAACAGCTTGATCATTTTTTGCGAACCAATACACGCATAGCCTAGGCCTACACTGCATAAACAGGGATGTTATAAACTACACCAGTGGTATTAATGGAAGAATGAAGTTGACACCATTGGTGTTTATTTAACACTCCAGTTTGTGCAGGTTATGATAACAGTATTCCTACAATCATTACATCATCAAGTTAGTCTACTTACTCTGACCAGGGTTAGTCATGTGACAGTGTTTCTTTTCAACATGACAGATGAATTATAAGTTGTCAAGTTTTGTTTAAACGGCCATAGCAGTAAAAAGATATTTACAGTCACATTATCGTTTTGTGAAAGGACGGGCATTTATTTATCGCCAAATCACCCCCAATTAACAGGCGGTGTGTACCTTTAATATTTTGAGCATTTTACTATTTGATTCTTGTTATTAATTTTATTGTGTAAATTTAGGGTCTGTGGCACCACGACTCAGCGTACACGAATATTGGAAAACTTTGATGGTTTATATTTTATGGTTTATATTTTGTTTAGGAACTTAGCCAATTATAGGGCTGATTATCAAATTGCTTATGAAATATTAAATATAGTTCAATCTAAAAAATTAAGAAAGTATTTTGATACAAATACATGCACAAAATGCTAATTGCTGCCAAATATATCCGTGTGCGTCGTTTCGTGGTACCAGCATGCCAAGTTTCGTTGAATTCATTCAAAATTTAATTCAATATTCTTATTTAGCCTATTGTTTATTATTGGTATTTATAAATTATTAGTATATTCATGCTACAAAAAAACATCACATCATTATTTTTATCTCACGAAGTTAGATATCTTATCTCGTCATAATTATCGCCAAAAAGTCGTCAACATTTTCAAATATGCAAATTGATTATTTTCGCCTCAAATAAAATCATTTTCATAGTTTTAGAGACTTCGGAATAATAAAGCGATTCGTGTCTCTTCAAGGCCACCATAGGATACATAATTTTGGGGACATTCTGAGAATAAGAGGCAGTTTACATTATTAGGAAGATGTCATTACAATGATCACATGCGTGTTTACTTCACGATGAGTAAGGAATACGTAGACAAATTGAACAGTGAAAGCTTTTAATTCAGTATATTCTAACCTAACTACATCTCAGAGATCCGTTGAGAACACACCCACAGTTGTTGGACTGTACAATTCAAGAACAGATAGTTGGATTACAATAATTTCAATAACATCGTGATCGATATATTAACTGTGAGATTAGAGGAAATCAGGCCCGATTTATTTTCTTCATTAGAAGCAATCCAAAGTTCAAACCTGATCATAAAATGCATAACATTACTGATTTAATGCAAACAAATTAAAAATGTAAAATGTAAAATATTTATAACATTGGCTGATTTCACTATCACCAAATATATTTTCAGGTAATATTTTTATCAAGATAAATAAGACCAATGGTGTAAATTACCTTTCAATATGCATATTAATGTTTTTCACTTTATAACGGCAATTGCTTTTGTTTCTTTACATTCATATTTCTCTTGTTGAAATTACCTCAATGAGATCTTCTACAAAATAATTGATAATGCATTGACTAAACATATTTCTCTTGTTGAAATTACCTCAATGAGATCTTTTACAAAATAATTGATAATGCATTGACTAAACATATTTCTCTTGTTGAAATTACCTCAATGAGATCTTCTACAAAATAATTGATAATGCATTGACTAAACATATTTCTCTTGTTGAAATTACTTTCAAATTGGATCTTTTACAAAATAATTGATAATACATTGAATAACCTAAACGTACACCTATACCCATTTGAGTGGCAGTGCCTTTATGGTCCTGCGTCATAAATTGATTTGCTCGCTTAATTACTCATTAATAATTACTTCATTATTATTGCCGGTAAAATAAGGATTAACAAGGAATATACACCTTTGTATCGCTCGTGTCGTTTGTTATATTACCGGTGATTTCAGGAAATGTTCTTCCTGATCGTAATATATTATTATTTAACTTGAGTCAAGGAAAACAATATAGGCCTACTTTAAATGTATATAATTTATGTCCCAAAATGAATATATAATGATGGATCTCGTCTTAAATTCATTTTGAAACTGATTTACTGTTACACCAAACTTCTGCAAATTATTTTGTGAAGTATCTCATTTCAAAATATTTATTAATAAGCAATGATAAAATGTCGGTTAAAATACCGAAAAATACGGGCGATTTATCTTTAAAGATTAATCGCTCATGATTGTTGCTATTTACTGACAATTAACGGAAATTATTGTTTTCATCGGAACTTCATATAAAACAAATACTTTGACATGAGATATTTCACAAAATAATTGTCAGCAGCTTGGGTTTTGGGTCCTAGCTCTGATGGATAAACAGGATAACTAAGTGTCCAGTATTCATTCATGCCGAGACGCACCATAAATTAAATTTGGATATAAATTATTTACTTTAAAACCATTAGACTTAGGCCTTTCATTTAGAACAAAAACGAAAAAAAGAAACTTGCATGGAATTGTCGCTAAAATGGTGCAAACACGCGGGCGATACATCGTTAAAGTTACGAAGAAAGGTTATACAACTGGGAAACTTGTATGTCAAAGATCAACAATAAAAAATGTAGCATGAAAAAAGATGAACATTGGCATAGTTTTGTGGTTTGTTATGTAAGGACTTTATTTCAATGTTCACATTTGAACGGACACCCAGTGCAATACATTATATTACAGTTGTTGTCATTTCATTTGGACTGAGTAGCTGAGATTCTTAAAACAAATTTTTAAAATTTGTTTTACAAGGAGAGGCATTTATGAGAAGAAGTTGTTAACGTGGCCAACTTACATAATTTTGAGGTGCTGAATCTTCTTTTTTTTCACATCACATCTGAAACTATTTCAAAGTTAGTAACTGTCTTCCTCGTCTAAGGTCCTGAATCCAAACCAATTAGGTCAAAAGCTGTATTTTGACATTAAAGGTTTTTTCTTATTTGACAAATTTAAAAGAATCACAAAAAATACACAAACCAGAGGAAGGCACACGTTTTTGTATCAGTAACATTAACTATTAAACAAGCATTTAGACATTCTTTACAGGGCTTCATAACGTATTTTAAGGGATCTTCTAGACCAGTGGCGCTGCTGCCCCACCTCCAAAAAATTTGGGTGGAAGTGGGGGTGGCAAGTTTTAATTTTTAGGGGGACAAAACTATATTTTAATGGAAATTAAGATGTAAAGCGCCCGTTTATTGGCATTATAAATATCATTACTCCAATCTCAATGGCCGTTATACTACCACGAACCGAACGTCGGCTACAACCAAGGCATACAGTGGGAACATTGGAAGGGAGATTATTATTCTCTGAAGAAATGCAGCATGAAGATACGAGAAATCAATTAACGATCAGTTGGGGACCTTTGGAACTAAACCTCCTCTAACACGCGTTAGAATGAACTCATAACAAATTACTAGATAGATGTTTAATGAATCGTACCCGTTCAACCCCGTCTTTATCGTCAGTACGACAAAGGCAGATACTTGCCTTCAGTTTAGGCACAAGTAATAAAAATGCCAGCCTGGCCCTTGCTAGCCTTTGTACCAAGACACAATGCCAGCCTGGTTCTTGCCAACCTTTGTACCAAGACACACTGCAAGCCTGGCTCGGTTGGAGACATATCTACCAATTGATGGATTCCTTTAACCAAGCTGTTTTGGAATCATCATAATGACTAATATTGGTGCTCCGTCAAATAAACGTTTTACTTCTTTTTGGATCTTTCCCTTGCTTTTTATCACCAACTGTAGCTTCAGTTTTAGTTAATGCCAAGGCCTCAAGCAGCCCCTTACTGTCGCTAATATGTTTGTTAAACCAGTGATTGCTTCAAAAGCGCTATTTTTGCCGAGTGCATATTCAATATGATTGGCACTTGGTATATGCTCGTCTTTCCATATTAGATTCTTGTTGGTATTTCATCACCAAATAAACTAGAACTATAAATCCTCAAGCCGCTCCTTAATTCCATGACATATTTACCCAAGTAATACTTCAAAATGACTTGTTTTTGTTGGTGCTGAAGTCATATTAAATTGATTGACATTCAGTATAGGTCTGTCTTACCTCATTGAATGCGTTCTTGTTTTTATTTCACAACTAAATAAAATAGTCGCGTAGCCAGATATTTGTTAAGGGAGGGGTGATGGACAATTTGTTGTACAAAATATCCCCGGAAAATATTTAAATCGAGGTCACAGGCCAACTCCCCCCCCCCACCCACCCATCCTTTTTAAGGGTTAAATTTTGATCAAAATTCACTGCCTGAAATAAACTCCTTTAAAACCACCCCTTTGCTAATGGTAGGTTATACTAATCAAAACTAATCGATACGTCAAAATCACTAATTAGTTGTAGAGTCCAAAAATAGCAGTGACTAGGATTCTGATAGGCAATTACCTTACCTTATTGAAGAACAGAATCAGTTAGAGGCTGCAAACGATAAGAGAAGGATTGATTCAAAATGTGGGGCCCTTTCATTTTGACATTTTGTAGCTCCGTTGCAATTGTTAACTTGGCGTTCGGGGCCCAGACTCCAAATTCTTGCAATCATCTGCAAAAACCTAACTTTGTTGGCGCCAAAAATCGAGTTCTGCAAGGATTTGTTCACCATAGTACAAAAGCATTGTCTGCTGTGATATGCGTGAGAGACTGTATGATAGATTCTCGCTGTGTTTCGATCAACTACTTTGACAGCGAAAATCATTGTGAGTTGAACTACGCCACAAGATCACAGTTCCCTAGAAACTTCAGTTGGCTTCAAGGAAGCTTCTACTTCGACAACGACAGACACACACTTCTCTTATCAGCTGTTGCTTCTTGTAAGGAGCTACTGCAAGCTGCTGAAGGCCAGATCTCCAGCGGTGTCTACACTATCTTTCCCAGCGGTCTGAGTGGGGGATTGCAGGTCTTCTGTGACATGAAAGAAAACAACGGAGGTTGGATCGTGTTGCAGAGGCGACTGAACGGAACCGTAGATTTCTACCGTACTTGGGCCGACTATCAGACAGGGTTTGGAGACCTCTCCAACGAGTTCTGGCTGGGTACGATAACCTGCGCGCTCTGACCGAGGCGTCTCCCGAAGGAACGTGGGAGCTCAGGATCGATATGGAAGATTGGGAAGGGGTAACTGCTTTTGCTGAATATTTCGAGTTCAGAATCACAGGTGAGGACTACACTTTACACGTCAGCTCCTACAATTCTGAAAGTACAGCTGGTGATTCCTTGGCGGCGGGACATAATGGCAAACGATTCTCAACCAAGGATCGTGACAATGACAACTATAGTAGTGACCACTGTGCAGTAACGTGTGAAGGTGCGTGGTGGTACAATAGCTGTCACTTCTCCAATCTCAATGGTCGTTACTACCACGAACCGAGCATTGGATCCAACCAAGGCATACAGTGGGAACATTGGAAGGGAGATTATTATTCCCTGAAGAAATGCAGCATGAAGATACGAGAAATCAATTAACAATCAGTCGGGAACCTTTGGAACTAAACCTCGTCCAACCAGTCTAACTCGCTTCAAAATGAACTCATAACAAATTACTTGATAGAGATTTTAGGCATCGTGCCCGTTAAACTCGTCTTTATCAACGACAACCTTACTTACCGTACCTTCAGTTTGGGCACAAGTAATAGAAAGTCGTATATGTTTCGTAATTTCAGCGAGCGTATGAAACTTCACAATAAAGACTGCGACGTTACTTTCTAATGAAAACCTTTAAGAATTTTTATGACGGTATCCATCATAAAATAATTTGGTACATATTTACTGCAAAACCATGCTTCTCACGATTATTTGTTGAGATAATATTATGTCATTTTAAAGTATTAGTTTTCCTTTCCTCAAGTAAAAAAGAAGAAAAATAGAAGAATCTCAATTCCTAAATTTACCGGTAAAATAGCGAGACTATATACACGTGCGATACATCTTTAACGTGTGTGTTTCTGCCCCCAATGGAGGTGTGTGTTTTTACATTCGCGATAAAATAACGAAAGTCTATTTTTACAAGGGCCAGAACAAAAAGTTGTCATTTAACTTAAAAGAAAAACGTCACAATAATGCAAATTGTTAATGGTGTGAAGTATTTACAGGTGTACTAGCCAAAAGCATTTATAGCCAGAATGTTCAGACTGGAAGCTAGTAAATGTAAGAGTTGAATGTTTAAATGAAAAACCAATGAACGGCAAATGTTTACTGTAAGATCACCGGTGACGCTTTAAGCTGACTTATCTGCTCTTTACTGCAATCGACCTCTACCAGTTAATGGACTCTTTGATACAAACTTATAATAGCCTACGAAAAACCATTGGACTTTAGTCAGATGTGTCTTGTCTTCACGTGTCATGAAACTGAAAAAGAACAAAGACCTGGCTCAATGGTGGAATTCCTATGGTGCCAAAATGACTTGTGTCCAGCAGATAGAAGGAATGACTTTATCGGACCCTGTCCAGTGGTGTGAGGGAAGAAGGAACCTCCGTCGTCTTAATGTATCGTTTTGTGTGACTTTTATCGGTAAGATGTCATCCTTCATGTGATGAGAGTCTGCAAAGGCCAAGACGTGTATGATTAACGTGATATATCAGAACAAGGCTGAAGGTAGGAATCTTGAAATCTATTATGATCATTGGTGTCATCAGGTTTTAGAGGGGCTCGCCTTTTTTTATCTTATTCAAAATGTGTTTGTTTGTTTGTTTGTTTGTTTCTTTGTTGTTTTTTTTGGGAAAGGGGATGATTCCAAATTTCAGTGACTGTCCCGATTGTCAAGCCATCTTGATCGCCTCCCCACCCTCCCGAGCAAAAACAGAATGGGTTTGAAAAAATGTATTATTATTATTGTTGAAAAACTTTCTGACCGTTTGAATTTTTTTTTATTATAAACAGTTTAAAAAATTGCAGAATTTAAATATTTCTTTGTAAATTTTGGGAGAATTTAGGTAACGTGAGAAAATTCGTCACCGTTTTCACGAAGGGACGGGCATGTCAAAACGCGTTAAAAAAAATTGAGATATTTGCATTTTAAAAGGTGCTTAATTCGAAACTGAAAACTCTGCAGTATTAAAATTTTCTTGTGCAGTTTAAATGCCCTAATGTGTTTTGTTAAGAGTTAAACATTATTAATAATATTTAAAAAATTACCAAAACGTTGGTTAATGAACACAATAATTAGTCAAAAATGCCCGTCTCTTCGTGAAAACGCAAAAGCACGATGACCTACTTTTGCGCACATCTTTAGTGTATGTTTTCGCATGGTGAAGGGTGGGCATGTCACGTGATCACGCGCGCGCTGACAAGCCCGTCTCTTCGTGAAAACACAAATACGACTTGACCTACATGCCCGTCCATTTTTATACAATGTATTTTGCACATGTTTGGGGATGCCCGTCTCTTCAGGAAAACGCAAAATGCAATTACTTAGATGAATACCCACTTACCAATTAATGTAATTAAGAAATTAAACATAATTTTGATTAAGCAGCAATTCGGGATGGCTTACAATCATATTTAAAGGCAAGAAGTGAAAAAAACTCAACAATTTTTAAAACGTGATTTTTGACATGCCTGTCCCTTCGTGAAAACGGTGACGAATTGGTTTCAAATTGGAAAACAAAACTTGAGCCAAACAATTTGTCCTGAGATTTTGTCAAACGTTAAAAAGTGCCACTGAGGAGTTTATTGAACTAATATTTTTTTACTTGGCCCCAACAAGTGGGCGGGAGGGGGTGATCCTATTGACTCCTCTGGACAAAATGTGGGGATATATACCCCCATGATTTACAGTAATGACCTCAGTGGAGATATGTCAACTAAACTAAACGACCGAAAGTAGGATCTATGTCATTCATGACCCCCCTTCCCTCTATACCTGTGATGGAAATTATGATTTGATTAATGCAATTATATTGTGTGTTGTATAGATACAACATATTTAATGTAAATAGATAAATGTGATATGAAGCATTACATGGTGGATTGGATGAGAAATATTAGCTTTACGGGTAAACACCATGTGTAATAAGCTCTTTTTGGAAGAAGTGTGGCTCTGATAAGAACTGGTAGTGAGGATAATTCTCGACGTTTTGAACAGTGTGCTCTGTCCGTCTTCAGGACAGAGATATCTGCTAATATAGGTTTTCCCGGCCAATTTCAAAACTGTTTTGTTCATTTCCGTTAAAGAACATTCAAATTCACTTCGTTTTCAATGATCCGATCAAATTAGGGTTTCTTTTTCTACATTGTTGCGTTCAAATTAATTTCTTTTGAAGCAATCTTTAATTCCTTTCTGTCATTCACAACTGCGTTTAGTTAGTAATATTTCATTTTTCGGAATTCATGACTTCAATTATGTCATCTTGAAATTGGATGTTTCGCATCTTTTCACGACTGATGCAGTCAAATTAACAATCATCGATGCCCAAAGGATTTTGTGGAAGTTTGTTATTTTCGCTTTTTTGGGCAACCAATTTTATCTATTCAAAAGCGCCCTTGGCAAGAATCTGAGTGTCTTGCATGACATATTTGTTCACGTTTCAACGTCTTTTTTTTCCTCTTTTTTTTTCCCCTTTCCTTTTTTTTCTTTTTTCTTTTCTTTTTAATCTGTTCTAAAATTGTATATCCGCGCATCAGAATTGAAAGGAAAAATTAGACAAATGAATGAGACAAAAGAGAGCAAATTGATGAAATTGAATTCTTGATCAACCAATTGTGACTGGGTGTGACAAAATTGAATGAAGTTAGCGCGGTGGCGAGGCCAGGATTTTCAAAGGGGGGAGGAGGGGGCAAACATTTTTGGGTGTAAATTTAACGACACAAAACTCAAATGAACCGACAAATTATGTCAAAATACAGATTGAATACAGTTTGTGAATTAACCGACAGACACTATTTTGCCAACAACTGATGGAGGGCAGTCCCCCGCACCTCCCCCCGCCCCACCCCCTTAGCCACACCACTGATTTAGCGACACTTTCGATAACATACTTATTTTGGCGATGAGTTGACTTAAATGACAACAGAATTCTCAACTTATGAATTTCAATGTATCTTTTTGCTAATTTTTAAATCAAATTGAGTAAGCCGGGTATTAAATTGAATGAAAAAGGTTGAAACGTTTGATTGAAACGTACCGGTACTTATTTTGGCGATGAGTTGTGTTAAATGACGAAAGAATGCTCAACTAATGAAGCATCTTTTTACTAATTGAACGATGATATAAAGGAGCATTTATTTTCAAATCAAATTGAATAAGTTGGGTATTAAATTGAATGAAAAAAGGTTGAAATTCGCTGGAAAAACCTATATAGAGCACCAACGTCGCTAGTATAAATCATGTCACTACTCGGTGAATAATGAATGCATGTCATAATGTGCATTCATACATAGAAATTATGTTGATACATCGTAAATGTTAATTCATATGAAACACAAATACTAATTTAACAGACCTAAATCTTTAACAAATAATTAAAAATAATAATTAAAAACAAAATTAATCGAAAGTAACAAAGACAAGAAAACAAAACACTTTTTTCCGCACTTTTATTTACTTCTAGCGGAATTTTTCTATGTATATAAAAACAGTAAATAGAAATACTGTTTTAGATTGATGAAATTCTTTTGTCTGGTGATAATTAATTGATTTGATTGTTTGCCCTACACCGACTTATGTGTGAACCACTGTATACTTAGTGCTTTCTGGGTGTCTGTGGACAACATGCTAGCCAGCCTGTCGTCATCGAGCAAGCTCGGTGGTTGAGAGGTCTGCATTAATAAGCAAGAAGTCGTGGGTTTGAATCCCGCCTGTGGAATTTTCTCCACAGAAACTTGGAAAGCACTGAGTATAGAGCACTTCATACAGACGTCGGTGAAGGGCAAAAATCTAATCAATTAAAAATATTGTTGTTATTGTAAATAGTTACATGTATTTAGAACAGTATAACTGACACCATGACCCGACGTACATAAATATCAGGCAATACACGTTAAAGTTGTTTTTGATTATTCGTCTCAGAAGCCAATTTGATTTCAATTCATTTGTTTCTCGAAATGGAATGAAAAATTGTCATGATGTATCTTTCATAAAATCCTCCATTCGACCATTCAGATTCTTATCAGACACGTTCGTATTGATTTAATCTATGATACATCTGCCGTAGGTTGTGATGATCTGTGTTTGCGAACCGTTATTAATATTTAATACTCAAACTCGACAAAGGTGGCGCATTTTATATCGTCATATTTCAAACGATCGCTTAGGCGAGCATACACCATGTACGTCTGTTCTTGGTATCAGCCACGACGGTAGATATTGGACTAATAACGTGTAATATTTAATGTTATTCATTCAATTAACTTGTCGGTTTTTTCTTACAAACACATGTAAGAATATTCCAGTGACGGATCTGCATAGAGGTGGGCCCCGGTGCAGCGCCTCCCCCAGTTATATACGTTCAGCGTATATTTTGTTTTATCAAAAATAATCACATTGCTGTGAATATAATATTTTGATTGAGCAGCAACTAGCATATTTCGACGATTTGTACTTAAAATTGTAAAATTTAAACGTACATGTGCATGACGTCACCCAGTCCAAGAATAGGCGCTCCCTGGTTCCCCTATTCATTGCGATCCGCTGTCGTTAATCCGTAGTATATCTTGTGTAATAAGAACATGATTAAAGTGATGTTTGTAGTTTACGTTCACCACAAGATGCATCTTTAGGCTACATAATAAAAAGGAAAAATAAATAAATAAAGTTTCTGGTCGTAGTTAGCTAAGCTTCAAAATTCGTGCGGCGACGATTTGTTTTTTAAATTTAAAATTTTGTGTTAAACCAACTTTATTGAATGTGAGTTTGATTTGCTGTCGTTCACACAAATTAACCAGGCTGCTTAGAGGGAAAGTACAACATTGGTAATTACTTGATTACAGAATAACCGAATTATTACGTGAAATCTAACGTGATTTCAGGTTGATAAAAATACCAATCATCCTGTACAAATTGTTCTGCCTGAAGTGATCTCATCATTTCAGAGAAAACACGAACATATATATTGACATTTTCAAAACGTTGCCAGTCAGCAACCTTTTGCTCCAATTGTTTTCTGTAAACATTGTGAATGCGTCTTCACACTTTTAACATAACTTAAACTTGGCATTGAGCTGAAACTTTCACAGGTTGGTTTTTATATCTTGATTCAAAGAAAGTAAGCATACTCACAGAAGCAGTTTTGCCAACATTATCAATGTTATTATACATTCCCTTTAAAAAGGTCACTAATTATGCTAGCACAATTGAGTATAAACAATAGAAAGTCAACATCTTAATACGATTTTTGCAGTATTATCAAAAGAAAGTAAAAGTTTTATCACGATTTAGCACATTTTAGCACGAAATTTGTAAACAAATAAATGTTTTGTTTAAAATTAATGTTAGGGTCTCTGGCACCACGACCGGCGTACACGAATATCGGGCATTACAGGAAATAACGCCATTACCATTATGAATATTACGGTTTATATATATTTTTTCAGGAACTAAGACGATTATACAAATGATTTTCAAATTTCTTATACAATATTTAAAATACTTCAATCTAAAAATTTAAGAAAGTATCTGTTAATTAGTATTGCTACAAATACGTACGCAAAACACTAACTTTTGCCAGAGAATATATCCGAGTGTGTCGTTTCGTGGTACCAGTATTCCTTTAGCTTCATTGAATTCATTCAAATTTTAATGACATATTATTACATGTGGTTTAATTGGTATTGATAAATTCATAGTATTAGTTTTCAAAGTATGTGGTTTATGGATTTATATATTTCTTAGATAGAATATGACATTCTTTAAAGGTACACTCGGCCTTAAAAGTCCAAGATAATTATGTCGTCGTTTGAAAAAAATGCATGAAATTATGATCTATCCATTGGTGTTTATTTAACACTCCAGTTTGTGCAGGGTATAACAGTATTCCTACAATCATTACATCATCAAGTTAGTCTTACTCTGTGACAGTGTTTCTTTTCAACATGACAGATGAATTACAAGTTGTAAAGCTTTGTTTAAATGGCCATAGCAGTAAAAAGATCTTTACAGTCGCATTATCATTTTGTTTTATGAAAGGACGGGCGTTTATTTACTCGCCAAATCGCCCCCAATTAAGAGGCGGTGTGTACCTTTAATATTATGGACATTTTAATATTTGATTCTTGTTATTAATTTTATTGTGTAAATTTAGGGTCTGTGGCACCACGACTCAGCGTACACGGATATTGGGCATTACGAGAATACAAAAAACGCCTCGAAAATGTTGAAAGTTATGGTTTATATTTGGTTAAGGAACTGAGCCAATTATAGGGCTGATTATCAAATTACTTATAAAATATTTAAAATAGTTCAATCGAACAATTTAAGAAAGTATCTGTAAATTAATTTAGTTACAAATACATGCACAAAATGCTAATTGCTGCCAAATATCCGAGTGTGTCGTTTCGTGGTACCAGCATTCCTATAGATTCATTGAATTCATTCAAATTTTAATCTAATATTATTAAATGTATTTATATATTTCTTTGATAGAAAATATCATTCTTTAAAGGTACACTCAGCCGTAAGAGTCCAAGATAATTATGTCGCCGTTTGATACAATGCATCAAATAATAGTCTATCCTTCTTTTTTATTATTATTATTTTTTTTTAAATGTTCATTTTTAAGTTCAGGCAAATTAAAATGTTTTAATTGCCGAGAAATATCCCTAACAGAACGGCTTGATCTTTTGCGTACCGGCGCGGTACACGCATAGGCCTACACTGCACAAACTGGGATGTTACAAACTACACAAGTGGTGTTAATGGAAGAATTAAGTTGACACATTGGTGTTTATTTAACATTTTAGTTTGTGCGGGGTATGATAACAGTATTCCTACAATCATTACATCATCAAGTTAGTCTACTTACTCTGACCAGGGTTAGTCACGTGACAGTGTTTCTTTTCAACATGACACATGAATTATAAGTTGTAAAGTTTTGTTTAAACGGCCATAGCAGTAAAAAGATCTTTACCTTTTGTGAAAGGACGGGCGTTTATTTATCGCCAAATCGCCCCCAATTAACAGGCTGTGTGTACCTTTAATATTATGGGCATTTTAATAGTTGATTCTTGTTATTAATTTTATTGTGTAAATTTAGGGTCTGTGGCACCACGACTCGGCGTACACGAATATTGGGCATTACAAGAAAACAAAAAAGCGCTCAAAAATGTTGAAAGTTATGGTTTATATTTGGTTAAGGAACTGAGCCAATTATAGGGCTGATTATCAAATTGCTCATAAAATATTTAAAATAGTTCAATCGATAAATTTAAGAAAGTATCTGTAAATTAATTTAGTTACAAATACATGCACAAAATGCTAATTGCTGCCAAATATCCGAGTGTCTCGTTTCGTGGTACCAGCATTCCTATAGATTCATTGAATTCATTCAAATTTTAATCTAATATTATTAAATGTATTTATATATTTCTTAGATAGAATATGACATTCTTTAAAGGTACACTCGGCCTTAAGAGTTCAAGATAATTATGTCGCCGTTTGATGCAATATATGAAATGATGGTCTATCCTTCTGTTTTTTATTTTTTTTTATATATTTTTTTAAGTTGAGGCAAATTAAATAATCAGGTGATGTTTAAATTGCCGAGAAATGTCCCTAATAAACACTATCGTGTTAATGGAAGAATGAAGTTGACACCATTGCTGTTTATTTAACACTTCAGTTTGTGCAGGTTATGATAACATTATTTCTACAATCATTCCATCGTCAATTTAGTCTACTTACTCTGACCAGGGTTAGTCATGTACCAGTGTTTCTTTTCAACATGACAGATGAATTATAAGTTGTAAAGTTTTGTTTAAACGGCCATAGCAGTAAAAAAAATATTTACAGTCGCATTACCATTTTGTTTTGTGAAAGGATGGGCGTTTATTTATCGCCAAATCGCCCCCAGTTAACAGGCGGTGTGTACCTTTAATATTATGGGCATTTTACTATTTGATTCTTGTTATTAATTTCATTGTGTAAATTTAATGTCTGTGGCACCACGACGCACCGTACATGAATATTGGGCAATACAAGAAAACTAAAAAAACGCTTCGAAAATGTTGAAAGTTATATATGGTTTATATTTTGTTCAGGAACTTAGCCAATTATAGGGCTGATTATCAAATTGCTTATGAAATATTGAATATAGTTCAATCTAAAAACTTAAGAAAGTATTTTGATACAAATACATGCACAAAATGCTAATTGCTGCCAAATATATCCGTGTTCGTCGTTTCGTGGTACCAGCATTCCAAGTTTCGTTGAATTCATTCAAAATTTTATTCAATATTCTTATTTAGCCTGTTGTTTATTATTGGTTTTTATAAATTCTTAGTATATTCATGGTACAAAAAACATCACATGATTATGGTGACCCTGAGGGGACATTAATTGTTTTTTTTAATCTCGCAAAGTTGCAAAAAGTCATCAAATTAAACTTGTTCATCATAATTATCGCCAAAAAGTCGTCAACATTTTCAAATATGCAAATTGATTATTTTCGCCTCAAATAAAATCATTTTCATAGTTTTAGAGACTTCGGAATAATAAAGCGATTCATGTCTCTTCAAGGCCACCATAGGATACATAATTTTGGGGACATTCTGAGAATAAGAGGCAGTTTACATTATTAGGAAGATGTCATTACAATGATCACATGCGTGTTTACTTCACGATGAGTAAGGAATACGTCGACAAATTGAATTGTGAAAGCTTTTAGTTTGGTAGATTCTAACCTAATTACATCTCAGAGATCCGTTGAGAACACACCCACAATTGTGGACTATACAATTCAACAACAGATAGTTGGATTACAATAATTTCAATAACATCATGATCGATATATTAAATGTGAGATTAGAGGAAATCATGCCCGATTTATTTTCTTCATTAGAAGCAATCTAAAGTTCAGACCTGATCAGAGTGATGGAGTTTACACAAAAGGCATAACATGACTGATTTAATGCAAAAAATGAAAAAAATGAAAAATGTAAACAATTTATAACCATGGCTAATTTGGACCAAATATATTTTCATGTAATATTTTTATCAAGATAAATAAGACCAATTGTGTAAATTGCCTTTTAATATGTATATTAATGTTTTTCACTTCATAACGGCAATTGCTTTTGTTTCTTTACATTCATATTTCTCCTGTTGAAATTACTTTCAAATGAGATCTTCTACAAAATAATTGATAATGCATTGACTAAACATATTTCTCTTGTTGAAATTACCTCAAATGAGATCTTCTACAAAATAATTGATAATGCATTGACTAAACATATTTCTCTTGTTGAAATTACCTCAAATGAGATCTTCTACAAAATAATTGATAATGCATTGACTAAACATATTTCTCTTGTTGAAATTACTTTCAAATTGGATCTTTTACAAAATAATTGATAATGCATTGAATAACCTAAACGTACAACTAGACCCATTTGAGTGGCAGTGCCTGTATGGTCCTGCGTCATAAATTGATTTGCTCGCTTAATTACTCATTAATAATTACTTCATTATTAATTGCCGGTAAAATAAGGATTCACAAAGAATATACACCTTTGTATCGCTCGTGTTGTTTGTTATATTACCGGTGACTTCAGGAAATGTTCTTCCTTATCGTAATATATTATTATTTAACTTGAGTCAAGGAAAACAATAGGCCTACTTTAAATGTATATAATTTATGTCCCAAAATGAATATATAATGATGGATCTCGTCGTAAATTCATTTTGAAACTGATTTACTGTTACACCAAGCTTCTGCAAATTATTTTTGTGAAGTATCTCATTTCAAAATATTTATTAATAAGCAATGATAAAATGTCGGTTAAAATACCGAAAAATACGGGCGATTTATCTTTAAAGATTAATCGCTTATAATTGTTGCTATTTACTGGCAATTAACGGAAATTATTGTTTTCATCGGAACTTCATAGAAAACAAATACTTTGACATGAGATATTTCACAAAATAATTGTCAGCAGCTTGGGTTTTGGGTCCTAGCTCTGATGGATAAACAGTAAATAAGTGTCCAATATTCATTTATGCCGAGACCCACCATAAATTAAATTTGGGATATAAATTATTTACTTTAAAACCATTAGACTTGGGCCTTTCATGTAGAACAAAAACGAAAAAAGGAAACTTGCATGGAATTGTCGGTAAAATGGTGCAAACACGCGGGCGATACATCTTTAAAGTTACGAAGAAAGGTAATACAACTGGGAAACTTGTACCGGTATGTCATAGATCATGCAACAATTAAAAAAATGTAGCATGAAAAAAGATGAACATTTGCATAGTTTTGTGGTTTATTATGTAAGGACTTCACATTTGAACGAACACCTATGTCCTTATTACATATTACATTATAATACATTATATTACAGTTGTTGTCATTTCATTTGGGACTGAGTAGCTGAGATTCTTAAAACAAATTTAAAAAATTTGTTTTACAAGGAGAGGCATTTATGAGAAGAAGTTGTTAATGTGGCCAACTTACATAATTTTGAGATGCTGAATCTTCTTTTTTTCACATCACATCTGAAACTATTTCAAAGTTAGTAACTGTCTTCCTCGTCTAATTTAAAGGTCCTGAATCCAAACCATTTAGGTCAAAAGCTGTATTTTGACATTAAAGGTTTTTTCTTATTTGACAAATTTAAAAGAATCACAAAAAATACACAAACCAGAGGAAGGCACGCGTTTTTGTATCAGTAACATTAACTATTAAACAAGCATTTAGACATTCTTTACAGGGCTACATAACGTATTTAATGGTGCCCTCACACCATAGCGTATGCTGAAACCTATGAGTTGCGTGTAAAATATATTTTTATACGCACCAAACGCAACCCAAATCAACAATTTTGTCAATTTCTAACCTATTCAACCTATGGGTTGCGTGTGAGTTGCGTGTGGGTTGCGTGTGGGTTGCGTGTGGGTTGCGAACTGAACTTATGATCCCCCAATATCTGCGATCACCTGCGTACGAGTTGCGTGCGAGTTGCGTGTGAGTTGCGTGCAGAACTTAAGAGTTGCGTTTGAGTTGCGTTCAAAACTTACAAGTTGCGTTGGACCTTCGTGCTAGTTGCGTGCTAGTTGCGAATATCGGTCACGTGATAAAAACCTATTCTGTATGGGTTGGAGTGCTAAATTGACCAGATTAAACTGATGTCCAATAACAGCAAGAGGTAGCTCCATGTTGTCACCTCGGAGGTCCACCAACAACTGACACCGATCTAGAAAAGGCCCACTATTTATACCATTTCTCAACACGCATGTAGTACGCAACTAACACGCAACTCACACGCAACTAATAGGTTGGATACGCAGGGCATAGGTTGGGGATACGCTGGGAATACGCACAATAGGTTGGGGTACGCTACACGCAACAGGATTGCAACAGGCACGCAACACGATCGCAACATGATCGCAACAGGTACGCAACACATTCGCAACATGTACGCTACCAAAACCTGGCCAGATACCTCAAATTTGGACCTGCGATCACCTGCGTTCATAACTTATTAGTTGCGTACCTGTTGCGATCGTGTTGCGATCGTGTTTCGTGCGTAGCGTCCCTGTTGCGTATAAATTGATCGCAGGCATTCGCAGAGAATTATTGAACATGTTCAAAATTTCTGAACTTACTCTGCGTGTGTCTGCGATCACCTGCGTGCTTGTTGCGTACTTCAAACCTATAAAACCTATTAGTTGCGTGTGAGTTGCGTTCGGAACTTATGACCACTATTTTTTATTCGCAACCATACGCAACTGGTGATCGCTATGGTGTGAGGGCACCATTAAGGGGTCTTCTAGACCAGTGGCGCTGCGGCCCCACCTCCAAAAAAATTGGGTGGAAGTGGGGTGGCAAGTTTTAATTATTAGGGTGGTAAAACTATATTTTAATGGAAATTAATATGTAAAGCGCCCGTTTATTGGTATTATAAATATCATTACTCCAATCTCAATGGCCGTTATACTACCACGAACCGAACGTCGGCTACAACCAAGGCATACAGTGGGAACATTGGAAGGGAAATTATTATTCTCTGAAGAAATGCAGCATGAAGATACGAGAAATCAATTAACGATCAGTTGGGGACCTTTGGAACTAAACCTCGTCTAACACGCGTCAGAATTAACTCATAACAAATTACTAGATGTTTAATGAATCGTACCCGTTCAACCCCGTCTTTATCGTCAGTACGACAAAGGCAGATACTTGCCTTCGGTTTAGGCACAAGTAATAAAAATGCCAGCCTGGCCCTTGCTAGCCTTTGTACCAAGACACAATGCCAGCCTGGTTCTTGCCAACCTTTGTACCAAGACATACTGCAAGCCTGGCTCGGTTGGAGACATATCTACCAATTGATGGATTCCTTTAACCAAGCTATTTTGGAATCATCATAATGACTAACCTTGGTGCTCCGTCAAATAAACGTTTTACTTCTTTTTGGATCTTTCCCTTGCTTTTTATCACCAATTGTAGCTTCAGTATTAGTTAATATCAAGGCCTCAAGCAGCCCCTTAATGTCGCTAATATGTTTGTTTAACCAGTGATTGCTTCAAAATCACTATTTTTTGCCGAGTGCATATTCAATATGATTGGCACTTGGTATATGCTCGTCTTTCCATATTAGATTCTTGTTGGTATTTCATCACCAAATAAACTAGAACTATAAATCCTCAAGCCGCCCCTTAATTCCCTGACATATTTACCCAAGTAACACTTCAAAATGACTTGTTTTTGTTGGTGCTGAAGTCATATTAAATTGATTGACATTCAGTATAGGTCTGTCTTACCTCATTGGCATGGGTTCTTGTTTTTATTTCATAACTAAATAAAACAGTTGCGTAGCCAGATATTTGTTAAGGGAGGGGTGATGGACAATTTGTTGTACAAAATATCCCCGGAAAATATTTAAATCGAGGTCACAGGCCAACTCCCCCCCCCCCCACCCACCCATCCTTTTTAAGGGTTAAATTTTGATCAAAATTCACTGCCTGAAATAAAATCCTTTAAGCTACAGTCCCACCACCCCGCTAATATGCCGCAGAGAGGCGTTAGATGCCGGCATCAAGAAATAAAATGACCGTGGTGTAGCGTCTGTTAACGTCTATTAACGTCTCTTAACGCCCTGATTTGTCATTGCAGTCCCACATACACGGCATACAAACGGTATACAGCCGGCTTACAAGCACGTTAGAGGGAGGCAGACCCACGCTAGCGGGCGGCAGAGAGACGCTAATTGGCGTTGGCACTGCGCAGAGGGAGGCAAACAGGCGCTAACAGCCCGCGCACGCGTGTTAGAGGCCGGCAGACCTACGCTAGAGGGCGGCATACCCTCGATAGGGGGCGGCAGACCTACGGAACAGCCCCGCTAGATGCCGTCCCATAGCGTCGGTCTGCCGTCCCTTAGCGTCGGTCTGCCGTCCCATAGCGCAGTAATGCCACCCTGATGCCATCTCTTTCGAGTTCCGCGCCATACCACGCAACAAGGCGGCAACAACACGCTGGAAGGCGGTGGACCCTCGCACGATAACGGCAGACCCTCGCTAGATGGGGGCAGACCTGCGTTAATAGGCGTTAATAGGCGGCAAGCAAAAGTTCGCCGTTCACCCCCGCAATTATAAAACATTTTTATAATTTCGGGGACGGTTGCCGGCATGTGGCGTTACATGGCGGCGACCTACGTTGACCTGTGTTAAGAGCCGCAGCTACACGGTGGTCCTGCGCTGATACACGGTGACCAGGCCGGCAACAAATATTTGCTCTGCCGGCATCTAACGGGCTCGCTAACGTTGTGGTGGGACTGTAGCTTTAAACCGCCCCTTTGCTAATGGTACGTTATACTAATCAAAACTAATCGATACGTCAAAATCACTAATTAGTTGTGGAGTCCAAAAATAGCAGTGACTAGGATGCTGATAGGCAATTACCTTACCTTATCGAAGTACAGAATCAGTTAGAGGCTGCAAACGATAAGAGAAGGATTGATTCAAAATGTGGGGCCCTTTCATTTTGACATTTTGTGGCTCCGTTGCAATTGTTAACTTGGCGTTCGGGGCCCAGACTCCAAATTCTTGCAATCATCTGCAAAAACCTAACTTTGTTGGCGCCAAAAATCAAGTTCTGCAAGGATTTGTTCACCATAGTACAAAAGCATTGTCTGTTGTGATATGCGTGAGAGACTGTATGATAGATTCTCGCTGTGTTTCGATCAACTACTTTGACAGCGAAAATCTTTGTGAGTTGAACTACGCCACAAGATCACAATTCCCTGGAAACTTCAGTAGGCTTCAAGGAAGCTTCTACTTCGACGACGACAGACACACACTTCTCTTATCAGCTGTTGCTTCTTGTAAGGAGCTACTGCAAGCTGCTGAAGGCCAGATCTCCAGCGGTGTCTACACTATCTTTCCCAGCGGTCTGAGCGGGGGATTGCCAGTCTACTGTGACATGAAAGAAAACAACGGAGGTTGGATCGTGTTGCAGAGGCGACTGAACGGAACCGTAGATTTCTACCGTACTTGGACCGACTATCAGACGGGGTTTGGAGATCTCTCCGCTGAGTTCTGGCTGGGTAACGACAACCTGCGCGCTCTGACCGTGGCGTCTCCCGTAGGAACGTGGGAGCTCAGGATCGATATGGAAGATTGGGAAGGGGTAACTGCTTTTGCTGAATATTTCGAATTCAGAATCACAGGTGAGAACTACACTTTACACGTCAGCTCCTACAACTCTGAAAGTACAGCTGGTGATTCCTTGGCGGCGGGACATAATGGCAAACGATTCTCAACCAAGGATCGTGACAACGACGACACTGATAGTAACCACCTTGCAGTAGATGGGGAAGGAGCCTGGTGGTACAGTAGCAGACGGGACTCCAATCTCAATGGTCGTTACTACCACGAACCGGACGACGTCGATCGCAACCAAGGCATACAGTGGGAACATTGGAAGGGAGATTATTATTCCCTGAAGAAATGCAGCATGAAGATACGAGAAATCAATTAACAATCAGTCGGGAACCTTTGGAACTAAACCTCGTCCAACCAGTCTAACTCGCTTCAAAATGAACTCATAACAAATTACTTGATAGAGATTTTAGGCATCGTGCCCGTTAACCTCGTCTTTATCAACGACAACAGCAGATATATATACTTACCTTCAGTTTGGGCACAAGTAATAGAAAGTCGTATATGTTTCGTAATTTCAGCGAGCGTATGAAACTTCACAATAAAGACTGCGACGTTACTTTCTGATGAAAACCTTTAAGAATTTTTATGACGGTATCCATCATAAATTAATATTGGTACATATTTACTGCAAAACCATGCTTCTCACGATTATTTGTTGAGATATGTCATTTTAAAGTATTAGTTTTTCTTTCCTCAAGTAAAAAAGAAGAAAAATAGAAGAATCTCAATTCCTAAATTTACCGGTAAAACAGCGACACTATATATACGAGCGATACATCTTTAACGTGTGTGTTTGTGTCCCCAGTGGGGGTATGTGCTTTTACATTCGCGATAAAATAACGAAAGATAGTCTATTTTTACAAAGGCCAGAACAAAAAGTTGTTGTCATTTAACTTAAAAGAAAAACGTCACAATAATGCAAATTGTTAATGGTGTGAAGTATTTACCGGTGTACTAGCCCAAAGCATTTATAGCCAGAATGTTCAGACTGGAAGCCAGCAAATGTAAGAGTTGAATGTTTAACAATGAAAAACCAATGAACGGCAAATGTTTACTCTTAAGATCACCAGTGACGCTATACTTACTTATCTGACTTCGCTATTTACTGCAATCGATCTCTTCCAGTCAATGGACGCACGGATACAAACTTATAATACCTAACGAAAAAACAATGGACTTCATTTAGATGTGTCTTGTCTGCACATGTCATGAAACTTGAAAGAGCAAGGACCTGGCACTATGGTGCAACTGAACCGGTCAACATGACTTGTGTCCAGCAGGTAGAATGAATGACTTTATCGGACCCTGTCCAGTGGTGTAAGGGAAGAAGGAACCTCCGTCGTCTTCATGTATCGTTTTGTGTGACTTTCATCGGTAAGATGTCATCCTTCATGTGATGAGAGTCTGCAAAGGCCAAGACGTGTACGATTAACGTGATATATCAGAACAAGGCTGAAGGTAGGAATCTTGAAATCTATTATGATCATGGGTGTCATCAGGATTTAGAGGGGCTCGCCTTTTCTTATCTTATTCAAAATGTGTTTGTTTGTTGTTTTTTTGGGAAAGGGGATGATTCCAAATTTCAGTGACTGTTCCGATTGTCAAGCCATCTTGATAGCCTCCCCACCCTTCCAAGCATAAATAAAATGGGTTTGAAATAATTGGATTTTAAAATGTATTGTTATTATTATTGTTGAAAAACTTTCTGACCGTTTGAAAAAAAACAATTATAAACAGTTTAAAAAAAAATTGCAGAATTTAAATATTTCTTTGTAAGTTTTCGGAGAATTTAGTGAACGTGAGAAAGTTGGTTTCAAATTGGAAAACAAAACTTGAGCCAAACAATTTGTCGTAAATTTTGTCAAACGTTAAAAAGTGTCACTGAGGAGTTTGTTGAACTAATAATTTTTACTTGTGCCCCTATGGACCCCTCCTCCTGGACAAAACGTGGGGATATATACCCCCATGATTTACAGCAATGACCTCAGTGGTGATATGTCAACTAAACTAAACGACCAACAGTAGGATCTATGTCATTCATGATCCCCCTTCCCTCTATACCTGTGATGCAGTCAAATTAACAATCATGGACGAACACAGGATTTTTGAAAGTTTGTTATTTTCGTTTTTGTTTATGGGCAATTAAT
Organism: Zoroaster sp. YZ-2022; assembly: GCA_029582265.1. NCBI lineage: Eukaryota > Metazoa > Echinodermata > Asteroidea > Forcipulatida > Zoroasteridae > Zoroaster > Zoroaster sp. YZ-2022. The sequence goes on along the minus strand of CM055834.1, from coordinate 11,042,377 downwards.
TTCATCTTAAGAGTATTCAAAAGTGCCCTTGGCAAAGTTCAAGAATCTCACTATCTCACTATCTCACTTTTTTGTTTTCTTTCCTTTCCTTATTTGTGGTGGGGAAGGGGTACTTTCTTTAGCCTGCAATCTCCTGACGCGATAGGCAAATGAGAGAGTTAGAAAAGAAATCTGTTCTAAAATTGTATACCCGGGCCTGAAAATTGAAAGGAAAAATTAGACAAATGATTGCCAAATGATGAAATTGGATTCTTTACCGACACAAAACTCAAATGAACCGACAAATTATGTCAAAATACAGATTGAATACAGTTTGTGAATTAACCGATAGACACTATTTTGCCAACAACTGATGGAGGGCGGTCCCCCGCACCCCTCCCCCCCCCCCCATTAGCCACACCACTGATTTAGCGACACTTTCGATAACGTACTTATTTTGACGATGAGTTTACTTAAATGACAACAGAATTCTCAACTTATGAATTTGCACCCGATACTCCAAATGTGTGTCAGTATATAACGTCTCAAAAGGATCAATTTCATCTTGCTTTTAACAAACACAGATTATAATCTGGTAGTCTGGATTACAATTGGTGTCGCTAAGTCAGTCAGTCATTATAATCTGGGTGGCACATGCATAATCGCATAATCGCAATCGTTAAATATTTTCGTCGTTAGCATTTAATTTAAAGAAGAACATAAAATAGTTATAGCCTAATTAGAACGTTGCCACGACTGTTACACGATGTATACAGAAACAATTTGATTATTCATGAAACGATCGACGACCGTGTGAATTAAGCGGAATTTGAATGTATCTTTTTGTTCATTTTCAAATCAAATTGAATGAGTCGGGTATTAAATTGAATGAAATTCGCCGGGTAAACCTATATAGAGCACCAACGTCGCTAGTATAATTCATGTCACTACTCGGTGAATAATGAATACATGTCATAATGTGCATTCATACATAGAAATTATGTTGATACATCGTAAATATTAATTCAGATGAAACACAAATACTAATTTAACAGACCTAAATCTTTAACAAATAAATAAAAAAAATAGCCATCGAAAATATCAATTACGTCGGTTCGATGTTCAGCAAAGACAAGGAAAGAAAATACAGATTTTTGTTGTTTTTTTGTCCGCATTTTTATTTAATTCTTGCGGAATTTTTTCGATGTATATAAAAACGGTAAATAGATTGTTTTAGATTGATGAAATTCTTTTGTCTGGTGATAATTAATTGATTTTATTGTTTGCCCTACACCGACTTATGTGTGAAGCATTGTATACTTAGTGCTTTCTGAGTGTCTGTGGACAACATTCTAGTCAGCCTATCGTCATCGAGCAAGCTCGGTGGTTGAGAGGTCTGCATTAATAAGCAAGAAGTCCTAGGTTTGAATCCCGCCTGTGGATTTTCTCCACAGAAACTTGGGAAAGCACTGAGTATACAGCACTTATACAGACGTCGGTGAAGGGCAAAAATCTAATCAATTAAAAATATTGTTGTTATTGTAAATAGTTACAAGTATTTAGAACACTATAACTAACACCATGACCCAACGTACATAAATATCAGGCAATACACGTCAAGAGTTGTTTTCGATTATTCGTCTCAGAAGCCAATTTGATTTCAATTAATTTGTTTGTCGAAATGGAATCAAAAATTGTCATGATGTATCTTTCATAAAATCCTCCATTCGACTGTTCAGATTCTTGTCAGACACGTTCGTATTGATTTAATCTATGATGCATCTGCCGTAGTCTGTGATGATCTGTGTGTGCGAACCGTTATTAATATTTAATACAACTCAAACTCGACAAAGGTGGCGCATTTTATATCGTCATATTTCAAACGATCGCTTTGGCGAGCATACACCATGTACGTCTGTTCTTGGTATCAGCAACGACCGTAGATAAATAGACTAATAACGTGTAACGTTGTGTAATATTTAATGTTATTCATTCACTTAACTTGTCGTTTTTTCCCTTACGAACACATGTAAGAATATTGCAGTGGTGGATCTGCATAGAGGTGGGCCCCGGTGCAGCGCCTCCCTCAGTCCTATACGTTCGACGAACAATTTGTTTTATCATAATTAATCACATTGCTGTGAATATAAATATTTTATTTGAGCAGGAACTAGCATATTTCGATTATTTGTACTTAAAATTATAAAAGTTATTTTATGTACATCTGCACTTGTGTCGTCACCCAGTCCAAGAATAGGGGCTCCCTGGTTCCCGTATTCATTGCGATCCGCTATTGTTAATCCGTAGTAGATATTGTATAATAAGAACATGATTCAAGTGATGTTTGTAGTTTACGTTCACCACAAGATGTATCTTTAGGCTAATAATAAAAAGGGAAAAAAATAACAAAAGAGGGATTTTGGTCGGGGCTAGTTCAGCTTCAAAAGTCGTGCGGCGACGCACACCAAACAAACCAATATGATAAAAGCCTGATTCTGAACCGAACAATTGAGTATAAACAATAGAAAGTCAACATCTTAATACGAGTTTGTAGTGTAAACAAAAGAAAATAAATATTTTAGCATGATTTTTGCAGTATTATCAAAAGAAAGTAAAAGTTTTTATCACGATTTAGCACATTTTAGCACGAAACTCGTAATCAAATAAATGTTTTGTTTAAAATCAATGTTAGGCGGTCTGGCACTACGACCGGCGTACACGAATATCGGCATTACAGGAAAAAACGCCATTAACATTATGAATATTTCGGTTTATATGTATTTTTTCAGGAACTCTGACCATTATACGAATGATTTTTATAATTGCTTATACAAAATATTTCAAAAAGTTCAATCTAAAAAATATAAGAAAGTATCTGTTAATTAGTATTGCTACAAATACGTACACAAAACACTAACTTTTGCCAGAGAATATATCCGTGTGCGTCGTTTCGTGGTACCAGTATTCCTATAGCTTCATTGAATTCATTCAAATTTTAATGAAATATTATTACATGTTGTTTAATTGATATTGATAAATTCATAGTATTAGTCATGCTTGTTTGCAAAGCACCACGTGATTATGGTGGCCCTGAGGGGACATTATAATTGTTTGCAAAGTATGTGGTTTATGGATTTATATATTTCTTAGATAGAGTATGACATTCTTTAAAGGTACACTCAGCCTTAAAAGTCTAAGATTATTATCTCGTCGTTTGAAGCAATGCATGGAATGATGATCTATCTGGACCTTCTTCTTTTTTATGTTGAGGCAAATAAAACAATCAGGTGATGTTTTAATTGCTGAGAAATGTCCCTAATACAACGGCTTAATCTTCGCAAATATAATTCTCTCAAACTTGTTGCGTACCGGCGCGGTACACGTAACTACACAATCTGGGATGTTACAAACTACACCAGTGGTGTTAATGAAACAATGAAGTTGACACCATTGGTGTTTATTTAACACTCCAGTTTGTGCAGGTTATGATAACAGTATTCCTACAATCATTACATCATCAAGTTAGTCTACTTACTCTGACCAGGGTTAGTCATGTTACAGTGTTTCTTTTCAACATGACACATGAATTACAAGTTTTGTTTAAACGGTCATAGCAGTAAAAAGATCTTTACAGTTGCATTATCATTTTGTTTAGTGAAAGGATGGGTGTTTATTTATCGCCAAATCGCCCCCAATTAACAGGCGGTGTGTACCTTTAATATTATGGACATTTTAATATTTGATTCTTGTTATTAATTTTATTGTGTAAATTTATGGTCTGTGGCACCACGACTCGACGTACACGAATATTGGGCATTACAAGAAAACAAAAAAAGCGCTCAAAAATGTTGAAAGTTATGGATTATATTTAGTTATAGGAACTGAGCCAATTATAGGGCCGATTACTTATAAAATATTTAAAATAGTTCAATCGAAAAATTTAAGAAAGTATATGTAAATTAATTTAGTTACAAATACATGCACAAAATGCTAATTGCTGCCAAATATCCGAGTGTGTCGTTTCGTGGTACCAGCATTCCTATAGATTCATTGAATTCATTCAAATTTTAATCTAATATTATTAAATGTATTTATATATTTCTTAAATAGAATATGACATTCTTTAAAGGTACACTCAGCCTTAAAAGTCCAAGATAATTATGTCGCCGTTTGATGCAATATATGAAATGATGGTCTATCCTTCTTCTGTTTTTTTATTTTTGTTATTTTTTATTTATTTATTTATTTTTAAGTTGACGCAAATTAAATAATCAGGTGATGTTTAAATTGCCGAGAAATGTCCCTAATAAACAGCTTGATCATTTTTTGCGAACCAATACACGCATAGCCTAGGCCTACACTGCATAAACAGGGATGTTATAAACTACACCAGTGGTATTAATGGAAGAATGAAGTTGACACCATTGGTGTTTATTTAACACTCCGGTTTGTGCAGGTTATGATAACAGTATTCCTACAATCATTACATCATCAAGTTAGTCTACTTACTCTGACCAGGGTTAGTCATGTGACAGTGTTACTTTTCAACATGACAGATGAATTATAAGTTGTCAAGTTTTGTTTAAACGGCCATAGCAGTAAAAAGATCTTTACAGTCACATTATCATTTTGTTTTGTGAAAGGACGGGCATTTATTTATCGCCAAATCACCCCCAATTAACAGGCGGTGTGTACCTTTAATATTTTGAGCATTTTACTATTTGATTCTTGTTATTAATTTTATTGTGTAAATTTAGGGTCTGTGGCACCACGATCAGCGTACACGAATATTGGGCATTACAAGAAAACAAAGCCTTGGAAAACTTTGATGGTTTATATTTTATGGTTTATATTTTGTTTAGGAACTTAGCCAATTATAGGGCTGATTATCAAATTGCTTATGAAATATTAAATATAGTTCAATCTAAAAAATTAAGAAAGTATTTTGATACAAATACATGCACAAAATGCTAATTGCTGCCAAATATATCCGTGTGCGTCGTTTCGTGGTACCAGCATGCCAAGTTTCGTTGAATTCATTCAAAATTTAATTCAATATTCTTATTTAGCCTATTGTTTATTATTGGTATTTATAAATTCTTAGTATATTCATGCTACAAAAAAACATCACATCATTATTTTTATCTCACGAAGTTAGATATCTTATCTCGTCATAATTATCGCCAAAAAGTCATCAACATTTTCAAATATGCAAATTGATTATTTTCGCCTCAAATAAAATCATTTTCATAGTTTTAGAGACTTCGGAATAATAAAGCGATTCGTGTCTGTTCAAGGCCACCATAGGATACATAATTTTGGGGACATTCTGAGAATAAGAGGCAGTTTACATTATTAGGAAGATGTCATTACAATGATCACATGCGTGTTTACTTCACGATGAGTAAGGAATACGTAGACAAATTGAACAGTGAAAGCTTTTAATTCAGTATATTCTAACCTAACTACATCTCAGAGATCCGTTGAGAACACACCCACAGTTGTTGGACTGTACAATTCAAGAACAGATAGTTGGATTACAATTATTTAAATAACATCATGATCGATATATTAACTGTGAGATTAGAGGAAATCAGGCCCGATTTATTTTCTTCATTAGAAGCAATCCAAAGTTCAAACCTGATCATAAAATGCATAACATGACTGATTTAATGCAAACAAATTAAAAATGTAAAATGTAAAATATTTATAACATTGGCTGATTTCACTATCACCAAATATATTTTCAGGTAATATTTTTATCAAGATAAATAAGACCAACGGTGTAAATTACCTTTCAATATGCATATTAATGTTTTTCACTTTATAACGGCAATTGCTTTTGTTTCTTTACATTCATATTTCTCTTGTTGAAATTACCTCAATGAGATCTTCTACAAAATAATTGATAATGCATTGACCAAACATATTTCTCTTGTTGAAATTACCTCAATGAGATCTTCTACAAAATAATTGATAATGCATTGACTAAACATATTTCTCTTGTTGAAATTACCTCAATGAGATCTTCTACAAAATAATTGATAATGCATTGACTAAACATATTTCTCTTGTTGAAATTACCTCAATGAGATATTCTACAAAATAATTGATAATGCATTGACTAAACATATTTCCCTTGTTGAAATTACTTTCAAATTGGATCTTTTACAAAATAATTGATAATACATTGAATAACCTAAACGTACAACTATACCCATTTGAGTGGCAGTGCCTTTATGGTCCTGCGTCATAAATTGATTTGCTCGCTTAATTACTCATTAATAATTACTTCATTATTATTGCCGGTAAAATAAGGATTAACAAGGAATATACACCTTTGTATCGCTCGTGTTGTTTGTTATATTACCGGTGATTTCAGGAAATGTTCTTCCTGATCGTAATATATTATTATTTAACTTGAGTCAAGGAAAACAATATAGGCCTACTTTAAATGTATATAATTTATGTCCCAAAATGAATATATAATGATGGATCTCGTCTTAAATTATTTTGAAACTGATTTACTGTTACACCAAACTTCTGCAAATTATTTTGTGAAGTATCTCATTTCAAAATATTTATTAATAAGCAATGATAAAATGTCGGTTAAAATACCGAAAAATACGGGCGATTTATCTTTAAAGATTAATCGCTCATGATTGTTGCTATTTACTGACAATTAACGGAAATTATTGTTTTCATCGGAACTTCATATAAAACAAATACTTTGACATGAGATATTTCACAAAATAATTGCCAGAAGCTAGCTCTGATGGATAAACAGGATAACTAAGTGTCCAGTATTCATTCATGCCGAGACGCACCATAAATTAAATTTGGATATAAATTATTTACTTTAAAACCATTAGACTTAGGCCTTTCATGTAGAACAAAAACGAAAAAAAGGAAACTTGCATGGAATTGTCGGTAAAATGGTGCAAACACGCGGGCGATAACATCTTTAAAGTTACGAAGAAAGGTTATACAACTGGGAAACTTGTATGTCATAGATCAACAATAAAAAATGTAGCATGAAAAAAAATGAACATTGGCATAGTTTTGTGGTTTGTTATGTAAGGACTTTATTTCAATGTTCACATTTGAACGGACACCCAGTGCAATACATTATATTACAGTTGTCATTTCATTTGGACTGAGTAGCTGAGATTCTTAAAACAAATTTTAAAAATTTGTTTTTCAAGGAGAGGCATTTATGAGAAGAAGTTGTTAACGTGGCCAACTTACATAATTTTGAGGTGCTGAATCTTCTTTTTTTTCACATCACATCTGAAACTATTTCAAAGTTAGTAACTGTCTTCCTCGTCTAAGGTCCTGAATCCAAACCAATTAGGTCAAAAGCTGTATTTTGACATTAAAGGTTTTTTCTTATTTGACAAATTTAAAAGAATCACAAAAAATACACAAACCAGAGGAAGGCACACGTTTTTGTATCAGTAACATTAACTATTAAACAAGCATTTAGACATTCTTTACAGGGCTACATAACGTATTTTAAGGGGTCTTCTAGACCAGTGGCGCTGCGGCCCCACCTCCAAAAAATTTGGGTGGAAGTGGGGGTGGCAAGTTTTAATTTTTAGGGGGGAAAAACTATATTTTAATGGAAATTAAGATGTAAAGCGCCCGTTTATTGGTACCGGTATTATAAATATCATTACGCCAATCTCAATGGTCGTTATACTATACCACGAACCGAACGTCGGCTACAACCAAGGCATACAGTGGGAACATTGGAAGGGAGATTATTATTCTCTGAAGAAATGCAGCATGAAGATACGAGAAATCAATTTAACAATCAGTTGGGGACCTTTGGAACTAAACCTCGTCTAACACGCGTCAGAATGAACTCATAACAAATTACTAGATAGATGTTTAATGAATCGTACCCGTTCAATCCCGTCTTTATCGTCAGTACGACAAAGGCAGATACTTGCCTTCAGTTTAGGCACAAGTAATAAAAATGCCAGCCTGGCCCTTGCTAGCCTTTGTACCAAGATACAATGCCAGCCTGGTTCTTGCCAACCTTTGTACCAAGACACACTGCAAGCCTGGCTCGGTTGGAGACATATCTACCAATTGATGGATTCCTTTAACCAAGCTGTTTTGGAATCATCATAATGACTAATATTGGTGTTCCGTCAAATAAACGTTTTACTTCTTTTTGGATCTTTCCCTTGCTTTTTATCACCAACTGTAGCTTCAGTTTTAGTTAATGCCAAGGCCTCAAGCAGCCCCTTACTGTCGCTAATGTTTGTTTAACCAGTGATTGCTTCAAAATCACTATTTTTTGCCGAGTGCATATTAAAAATGATTGGCACTTGGTATATGCTCGTCTTTCCATATTAGATTCTTGTTGGTATTTCATCACCAAATAAACTAGAACTATAAATCCTCAAGCCGCTCCTTAATTCCCTGACATATTTACCCAAGTAATACTTCAAAATGACTTGTTTTTGTTGGTGCTGAAGTCATATTAAATTGATTGACATTCAGTATAGGTCTGTCTTACCTCATTGGCATGGATTCTTGTTTTTATTTCATAACTAAATAAAACAGTCGCGTAGCCAGATATTTGTTAAGGGAGGGGTGATGGACAGTTTGTTGTACAAAATATCCTTACCTTACCTTACCTTATCGAAGTAGAGAATCAGTTAGAGGTTACAAACGGCAAGAGAAGGATTGATTCAAAATGTGGGGCCCTTTCATTTTGGCATTTTGTGGCTCCATTGCAATTGTTAACTTGGCGTTGGGGGCCCAGACTCCAAATTCTTGCAATCATCTGCAAAAACCTAACTTTGTTGGCGCCAAAAATCGAGTTCTGCAAGGATTTGTTCACCATAGTACAAAAGCACTGTCTGCTGTGATATGCGTGAGAGACTGTATGATAGATTCTCGCTGTGTTTCGATCAACTACTTTGACAGCGAAAATCTTTGTGAGTTGAACTACGCCACAAGATCACAGTTCCCTGGAAACTTCAGTAGGCTTCAAGGAAGCTTCTACTTCGACGACAACAGACACACACTTCTCTTATCAGCTGTTGCTTCTTGTAAGGAGCTACTGCAAGCTGCTGAAGGCCAGATCTCCAGTGGTGTCTACACTATCTTTCCCAGCGGTCTGAGCGGGGGATTGCCAGTCTACTGTGACATGAAAGAAAACAATGGAGGTTGGTTCGTGTTGCAGAGGCGACTGAACGGGACCGTAGATTTCTACCGTACTTGGGCCGACTATCAGACGGGGTTTGGAGATCTCTCCGCTGAGTTCTGGCTGGGTAACGATAACCTGCGCGCTCTGACCGAGGCGTCTCCCGTAGGAACGTGGGAGCTCAGGATCGATTGGGAAGGGGTAACTGCTTTTGCTGAATATTTTGGGTTCAGAATCACAGGTGGGAACTACACTCTATACATCAGCTCCTACAATTCTGAAAGTACAGCTCGTGATTCCATTAAGATCGTTCATAGTGGGAAACGATTCTCAACGAAGGATCGTGACAATGACATCAGTGGTAAACACTGTGCAGTAACATATGAAGGGGCCTGGTGGTACAGTAAGTGTCATGTTTCCAATCTCAATGGTCGTTACTACCACGAACCGAGCGTCGGCAACAACCATGGCATACAGTGGGAAAAATGGAAGGGAAAGTATTATTCTCTGAAGAAATGCAGCATGAAGATACGAGAAATCAATTAACAATCAGTTGGGGATCCCACACATCCAAATGAACTCATAACAAATTACTTTTAATGGATCGTGCCGTTCAACCCCGTTATTGAAGTTATTATCGTCAGAATGACAACTGCAGATATGCACAATTTTCTTCAGTTTAGGGACCAGTAATATAATTATAACAAAGTAACATTTTGTCGGCATTTCAGAGAGATTATAACAACAATTTTAAAAACATAATGAAGACTCCCTGACCTCCACACGTTACCTTTCTATAAAAAACTTCAAGATGTATTGCCCGTGTGTTCCGTTAGTTTTCGTTATCATTGCTAATTTCCAGTTAGAAGGGAAAACAAATTATAAATTAATTTTGGTACATATTTACTGCAAAACTATGCTTCTCATGATTATTTGTTGAGATATGACATTTTTAATTATGCTTAGTAAAATAGAAAAAAATAGAAGAAACAAAATTCCGAAAAATTACTAGTAAAATAGTGAGACTATACACGAGCGATACATCTTTAACGTGTGTGTTTCTGCCCCCAATGCATGGGGGTGTGTGCTTTTACATTCGCGATAAAATAACGAAAGATGGTCTATTTTTACAAGGGCCGGAACAAAAAGTTGTTGTCATTTAACTTCACAAAAAAACCGTCACAATAATGCAAATTGTTAATGGTGTGAAGTATTTACCGGTGTACTAGCCAAAAGGATTTATAGCCAGAATGTTCAGACTGGAAGCCAGTAAATGTAAGAGTTGAATGTTTAACAATGAAAAAACAATGAATGGCAAATGTTCACTGTAAGATCACTAGTGACGCTTTAAACTGACTTATCTGACTTCGCTCTTTACTGCAATCGACCTCTACCAGTTAATGGAATCTTTGATACAAACTTATAATAGCCTACGAAAAACCATTGGACTTCAGTCAGATGTGTCTTGTCTTCACGTGCCATGAAACTGAAAAAGACCAAAGAACAATTGCTATGTCTTCATGTATCGTTTTCTGTGACCTTTATCGGTAAGATGTCATCCTTCATGTGATGAGAGTCTGCAAAGGCCAAGACGTGTACGATTAACGTGATATATCAGAACAAACCTGAAGGTAGGAATCTTGAAATCTATTATGATCATTGGTGTCATCAGGTTTTAGAGGGGCTCGCCTTTTGTTATCTTATTCAAAATGTGTTTGTTTGTCTGTTGTTTTTGGGGAAAGGGGATGATTCCAAATTTCAGTGACTGTCCCGATTGTCAAGCCATCTTTATCGCCTCCCCCACCCTTCTGAGCAAAAATAGAATGGGTTTGAAATAATTGGATTTTAAAATGTATTATTATTATTGTTGAAAAACTATCTGACTGTTTGAAAAGAAATTATTATAAACAGTTTTAAAAATTGCAGAATTTAAACATTTCTTTGTAAATTTTGGGAGAATTTAGGGAACGTGAGAATGTTGGTTTCAAATTGGAAAACAAAACTTGAGCCAAACAATTTGCCCTGAGATTTTGTCAAACGTTAAAAAGTGCCACTGAGGAGTTTGTTGAACTAATAATTTTTACTTGGCCCAAACAAGTGGGCGGGAGGGGGTGATCCTATGGACCCCTTCCCTTGGCAAAACGTGGGGATATATACCCCCATGATCTACAGTACTGACCCCAGTGGAGATATGCCAACTAAATTAAACGACCAAAAGTGGGCCCTATGTCATTCATGATCCCCCTCCCCCGTGATACATGTGATGGAAATTATGATTTGATTAAAGCAATTATATTGTGTGTTGTATAGATACAACATATTTAATGTAAATAGATAAATGTGATATGAAGCATTACATGGTGGATTGGATGAGAAATATTAGCTTTACGGGTAAACACCGTGTGTAATAAGCTCTTCTTGGAACAAGTGTGGCTCTGATAAGAACCGTTAGTGAGGATAATTCTCGACATTTCGAACAGTGTGCTCTGTCCGTCTTCAGGACAGAGATATAGGCTGATATAGGTTTTCCCGGCCAATTTCAAAACTGTTTTGTTCATTTTCGTTAAAGAACATTCAAATTCTCTCCGTTTTTACTGATCCGGTCAAAATATATTTCTTTTTCTACATTGATGCGTTCAAATCAGTTTCTAGCAATTTTTAATTCGTTCCTCTCATTCACAACTGTTTAGTTAGTTCTATTTCATTTTGCGGCATTTATCGTGAAATTGAATGTTTCGCATCTTTTCGCGATTGACACAGTCAAATTAATAATCATGGACTGACAAAGGATTTTGTGGGAAGTTTGTTATTTTCCCTTTCGTTTAAGGGCAATCAATTTCATCTTAAGAGTATTCAAAAGTTACCTTGAATAATTTCAGTGAGTTTGCCGTGGATTTTTGTTGTGAGTTATGAAAGTCACTAAGGCCTATCTTTTTTAAACTTCTTCTTTGGTGTCGCTGTCTAATTTCTTGATTTTTATTCCAATGTCAAACATCTGAAAATACCAAACAAGAATCTGAGTATCTTCCATAACAGATTTGTTTCCCTTTGCAATATTTCCAAAATATTTTACCCTGGCCGAAGAATTGAAAGGAAAAATGTGACCGCTTCCGATTGGTTCTGGTGAAATTGAATGAATTTAGCGACACTTTCAATTAGAATAGATATATTTTGGCGATAGAATGCTCAACTTATGAATTTGAATGTGAATGTATGAATTTGAATTTGAATAATTTTGCTGATTGAATGATGATGTAAAGGAGTTTTTATTTTCATATCAAAATTTATTGAATGAGTCGAGTATTAAAATGAATTGAAATTCGCCGGGAAAACCTATATAGAGTACCAACGTCGATATATATATAGCATAATTCATGTCACTACTCGGTGAATAATGCATGCATGTCATAATGTGGATCCAGACATAGAAATTATGTTGATATATCGTAAACATTCAATGGGATGAAACATAATTATACACAGTTACTAATTTAACAGGCCTAAATCTTTAACACATAATTTTAAAAAGCCATCGAAAATAGCATTCAACAAAGACAAGTAAATAAAATACATTTTTTTATTTTTTTTTGTCCGCACTTTTATTTACTTCTAGCGGAATTTTTTCGATGTATATAAAAACGGTAAATAGAAATATTGTTTTAGATTTATGTAATTCTTTTGTCTTGTGATAATTAATTGATTTGATTGTTTGCCCTACACCGACTTATGTGTGAAGCATTGTATACTTAGTGCTTTCTGAGTGTCTGTGGAGAACATTCTAGTCAGCCTATCGTCATTGAGCAAGCTCGGTGGTCGAGTGGTCTGCATTAACAAGCAAGAAGTAGTGGGTTTGAATCCCGCCTGTGGATTTTTCTCCACAGAAACTTGGAAAGCACTGAGTATAGAGCACTTCATACAGACGTCGGTGTAGGGCAAAGATCTAATCAATTAGAAATATTGTTGTTATTGTAAATAGTTACAAATATTTAGGACACTATAACTAACACCATGACCCGACGTACATAAATATCAGGCAATACACGTCAAGAGTTGTTTTTGATTATTAAGCCAATTTAATTTCAATTAATTTGTTTATCGAAATGGAATGAAAAATTGTCATGATGTATCTTTCATAAAATCCTCCATTCGACCATTCAGATTCTTGTCAGACACTTTCGTATTGATTTAATCTATGATACGTCTGCCGTAGGTTGTGATGATCTGTGTTTGCGAACCGTTATTAATATTTAATACAATTCAAACTCGACAAAGGTGGCGCATTTTATATCGCTTAGGCGAGCATACACCATGTACGTCTGTTCTTGGTATCAGCAACGACCGTAGATAAATAGACTAATAACGTGTGGAAATTGTGTAATATTTAATGTTATTCATTCACTTAATTTGTCGTTTTTTTTCTTACGAACACATGTAAGAATATTCCAGTGGCGGATCTGCATAGAGGTGGGCCCCGGTGCAGCGCCTTCCCCAGTCCTATAGCCTACGTTCAGCGAACAATTTGTTTTATCATAATTAATCACATTGCTGTGAATATAATATTTTATTTGAGCAGCAACTATATTTCCATGATTTGTACTTAAAATTGTAAAATTTATTAAACGTACATGTGCATGACGTCTCCCAGTCCAAGAATAGGCGCTCCCTGGTTCCCCTATTCATTGCGATCCGCTATTGTTAATTCGTAGTATATCTTGTCAAATAAGAACATGATTAAAGTGATGTTTGTAGTTTACGTTCACCACAAGATGCATCTTTAGGCTAAATAATCAAAAGGAAAAAAAAGAACAAAAGAGGGATTTTGGTCGGAGCTAGTTCAGCTTCAAAAGGCGTGCGGCGACGATTTTATTTTTAATTTTAAATTTTGTGTTAAACCAACGTTATTGAATGTGAGTTTGATTTGCTGTCGTTCACACAAATTAACCAGGCTGCTTAGAGGGAAAGTACAACATTGGTAAATACTTGATTAAAGAATAACCGAATTATTACGTGAAATCTAACGTGATTTGAGATTGATAAAAATACCAATCATCCTGTACAAATTGTTCTGCCTGAAGTGAACTCACCATTTCAGAGAAAACACGAACATTATATTGACATTTTCAAAACGTTGCCAGTCAGCAACCTTTTTGCTCCAATTGTTTTCTGTAAACATTGTGAATGCGTCTTCACACTTTTAACATAACTTAAACTTGGCATTGAACTGAAACTTTCACAGGTTGGTTTTTATATTTTGATTCAAAGAAAGTAAGCATACTCACAGAAGCAGTTTTGCCAACATTATCAATGTTATACCTTCCCTTAATTAAAAAAGGTCACCAATTATGTTAGCACACCAAACAAACCAACATGATAAAAAGTCTGGTTCTGAACTGATTCTGAACTGATTCTGAACAAAAGAAAGTCAACACCTTAACACGTTGTTACAGTGTAAGCAAAAGAAAGTAAATATTTTAGTACGATTTTGCAGTATTATCAAAAGAAAGTAAAAGATTTATCACGATTTAGCACATTTTAGCACGAAATTAAGGGTTTCCGGCACTACGACCGGCGTACACGAATATCGGGCAATCCAGGAAAACACGCCACAAACATTATGAATATTATGGTTTATATATTTTTTTTCATGAACTAATCCAATTATACAAATGATTTTTAAATTGCCAATACAATATTTAAAATAGTTCAATCTAAACATTTAAGAAAGTATCTGTTAATTAGTATTGCTACAAATACGTACGCAAAACACTAACTTTTGCCAGAGAATATATCCTTGTCCGTCGTTTCGTGGTACCAGTATTCCTATAGCTTCATTGAATTCATTCAAATTTTAATGAAATATTATTATTACATGTTGTTTAATTGATATTGATAAATTCATAGTATTAGTCATGCTTGTTTGCAAAGCAGGTGATGTTCTAATTGCTGAGAAATGTCTCTAATGCAACGGTTTGATCTTCGTGAATATAATTCTCTACACTGTACAATATGTGGTGTAACTACACCAGTGGTGTTAATGAAACAATGAAGTTGACACCATTGGTGTTTATTTAACACTCAGTTTGTGATAACATTATTTCTACAATCATTACATCATCAAGTTAGTCTACTTACTCTGACCAGGGTTGGTCATGTGACAGTGTGTTCTTTTCAACATGACAGATGAATTACAAGTTGTAAAGTTTTGTTGAAACGGCCATAGCAGTAAAAGATCTTTACAGTCGCATTATTATTTTGTTTAGTGAAAGGACGGGCGTTTATTTATCGCCAAATCCTTTAATTAACAGGCGCTGTGTACCTTTAATATTATGGGCATTTTACTATTTTGATTCTTGTTATTAATTTTATTGTGTAAATTTAGGGTCTGTGGCACCACGACTCAGCGTACACGAATATTGGGCATTACAAGAAAACTAAAACGAAAATGTTGAAAGTTATGGTTTATATTTGGTTATAGAAACTGAGCCAATTATAGGGCTGATTATCAAATTACTTATAAAATATTTAAAATAGTTCAATCGAAAAATTTAAGAAAGTATCTGTAAATTAATTTAGTTACAAATACATGCACAAAATGCTAATTCCTGCCAAATATCCGAGTGTGTCGTTTCGTGGTACCAGCATTCCTATATATTCATTGAATTCATTCAAATTTTAATCTTATATTATTAAATGTATTTATATATTTCTTAGATAGAATATGACATTCTTTAAAGGTACACTCAGCCTTAAAAGTGCAAGATAATTATATCGCCGTTTGAAATGATGGTCTTCTGTTTTTTTTTTTTTTTTTTTTTTTTTTTTTATTTATTTATTTATTTTATTATTTTTAAGTTGAGGCAAATTAAATAATCAGGTGATGTTTAAATTGCCGAGAAATGTCCCTAATAAACGGCTTGGTCTTTTTTGCGAACCAATACACGCATAGCCTAGGCCTACACTGCATAAACAGGGATGTTACAAACTACACCAGTGGTATTAATGGAAGAATGAAGTTGACACAATTGGTGTTTATTTAACACTCCAGTTGGATATGCAGGTTATGATAACAGTATTTCTACAATCATTACATCATCAAGTTAGTCTACTTACTCTGACCAGGGTTAGTCATGTGACAGTGTTACTTTTCAACATGACAGATGAATTATAAGTTGTCAAGTTTTGTTGAAACGGCCATAGCAGTAAAAAGATCTTTACAGTCGCATTATCATTTTGTTTAGTGAAAGGCGGGCGTTTATTTATCGCCAAATCGCCCCCAATTAACAGGCGGTGTGTACCTTTAATATTTTGGGCATTTTACTATTTGATTCTTGTTATTAATTTTATTGTGTAAATTTATGGTCTGTGGCACCACGACTCGACGTACATGAATATTGGGCATTACAAGAAAACAAAGCCTTGGAAAACTTTTAATTTTATGGTTTATATTTTGTTTAGGAACTTAGCCAATTATAGGGCTGATTATCAAATTGCTTATGAAATATTAAATATAGTTCAATCGAAAAAATTAAGAAAAGTATTTTGATACAAATACATGCACAAAATGCTAATTGCTGCCAAATATATCCGTGTGCGTCGTTTCGTGGTACCAAGCATGCCAAAGTTTGTTGAATTCATTCAAAATTTAATTCAATATTCTTATTTAGCCTATTTGTTTATTATTGCTATGTTTATAAATTCTTAGTATATTCATGCTACAAAAACATCACGTCATTATTTTTATCTCACGAGTTAGATATCTTATCTCGTCATAATTATCGCCAAAAGTCGTCAACATTTTCAAATATGCAAATTGATTATTTTCGCCTCAAATAAAATCATTTTCATAGTTTTAGAGACTTCGGAAATAATAAAGCGATTCATGTCTCTTCAAAGGCCACCATAGGATACATAATTTTGGGGACATTCTGAGAATAAGAGGCAGTTTACATCATTAGGAAGATGTCATTACAATGATCACATGCGTGTTTACTTCACGATGAGTAAGGAATACGTCGACAAATTGAATTGTGAAAGCTTTTAGTTCGGTAGATTCTAACCTGATTACATCTCAGAGATCCGTTGAGAACACACACACAATTGTGGACTATACAATTCAACAACAGATAATAATAATAATAATAATAATGTGTGGACTTATATAGCGCACGTATCCACCAACTAAGTGGTGCTCAAGGCGCATTATATCATTACCCCTGCTCATAAGGCTCATAAATCATTCCTGAAACCATCTCAGCTCCCTGGGGAGTATACAGCTCAATTGCTGCCATTACAGCGCATATAGGGCTAATCAACCAACTCTGCCCTCACAGGTACCCATTTAACCCCTGGGTGGAGAGAAGCAATTATGGTTAAGTGTTTTGCTCAAGGACACAAGTGTCACGGCCGGGATTCGAACCCACATTCCGCTGCTAACACCAGAACTTGAGTCCGGTAAGCTAGACCGCTCGGCCACGACACTCCAGATTGTTCGATTACAATAATTTCAATAACATCATGATCGATATATTAACTGTGAGATTAGAGGAAATCAGGCCCGATTTATTTTCTTCATTAGAAGCAATCCAAAGTTCAAACCTGATCAGAGTGATGGAGTTTACACAAAAGGCATAACATGACTGATTTAATGCAAAAAATTAAGGAAAAAAATGAAAAATGTAAAATATTTATAACCATGGCTAATTTGGACCAAATATATTTTCATGTAATATTTTTATCAAGATAAATAAGACCAATGGTGTAAATTGCCTTTTAATATGCATATTAATGTTTTTCACTTCATAACGGCAATTGCTTTTGTTTCTTTACATTCATATTTCTCTTGTTGAAATTAATTTCAAATGAGATCTTCTACAAAATAATTGATAATGCATTGACTAAACATATTTCTCTTGTTGAAATTACCTCAAATGAGATCTTCTACAAAATAATTGATAATGCATTGACTAAACATATTTCTCTTGTTGAAATTACTTTCAAATTGGATCTTTTACAAAATAATTGATAATGCATTGACTAAACATATTTCTCTTGTTGAAATAACTTTCAAATTGGATCTTTTACAAAAATAATTGATAATACATTGAATAACCTAAACGTACAACTAGACCCATTTGAGTGGCAGTGCCTTTATGGTCCTGCGTCATAAATTAATTTGCTCGCTTAATTACTCATTAATAATTACTTCATTATTATTGCCGGTAAAATAAGGATTCACAAGGAATATACACCTTTGTATCGCTCGTGTTGTTTGTTATATTACCGGTGACTTCAGGAAATGTTCTTCTTCATCGGAATATATTGTTATTTAAACTTGAGTCAAAGAAAACAATAGGCCTACTTTAAATGTATATAATTTATGTCCCAAAATGAATATATAATGATGGATCTCGTCGTAAATTCATTTTGAAACTGATTTACTGTTACACCAAGATTCTGCAAATTATTTTGTGAAGTATCTCATTTCAAAATCTTTATTAAAGGTATGATACGTCATCTAGTTTTCAAAATGCACATCATGCAACTAACCTTTGAAAATTTCATCAAAATCTGTGTTTACGTTTTCGAGAAAACAGCGAATAACGGTCAGTTTCTATTTTATTAGTTATTTTGCATGTTCATATAGTGTTAATTTCGATTGTTGCAATCGAAATCAGCTGTTGCGTTTTTGGACGCCTTCATATACAATTTTTGAGACGGAAATATTTCTTAGGGCGATTGGTAAACCTTTGTAAACATTTAGCTTTCACATTGAAACTCATCCAACATTTTTTTATCATTACCAAAGCTATATCGTACCTTTAATAAGCAATGATCCGTAAAAAAATTATATAATACAAAATTTAAAACAATTTGTCTTGATTTGTCTTGAAAGATCAATCGGTAGAGCTTGTTGCTGTTTTATTGGCCATTTACGAAAATTATTGTTTTCATCGGAACTTCATATAAAACAAATACTTTGACGTGAGATATTTCACAAAATAATTGTCAGCAGCTTGGGTTTTGGGTCCTTGTTCTGATGGATAAACAGGATAACTAAGTGTCCAACATTAATTTATACCAAGACTCACCATAAATTAAATTCGGGACATAAATTATTTACTTTAAAACCATTCTTAGGCCTTTCATGTAGAACAGCAATGTTCTGATGAAAAACAAACTTCCATGGAATAATTGTCGGTAAAATGGTGCAAACACGCAGGCGATACATCTTTAAAGTTACGAAGAAAGGTTGTACAACTGGGAAACTTGTTTGTCAAAGATCAACAATAAAATATGTAGCATGAAAAAGATGAACATTTGCATAGTTTTGTGGTTTGTTATGTAATTCAGGGTTGGGGCTCTGCCCTTGTGGAAAACTGGGGTCAAACTGGGGAGGGGTCAAAGAAATTAACTGGGGAACACAATTCCCCCTTGCTCCCCGTGGCGTCGCCACTGTTCCTGGCAAATCAAAATAAAAGTTACTAAAAAGGTCTAAATAAGCCAATATTAACAGTTACTCAGCTCTGTTTTATTCCAATTAGTCTGGTTGCCTCCTCTTGTCTTAAACCGAGTCTATCCGATCCATGCACGCAGACAGTGAGGACGCCATTCAAGACTTAATGGTTACGAGGGGAAGAGTTGTCGCCGAATAAAAATCAGTGGTTTAACCACGTGGGGAGGGGGTTCAGCCGGTGAACACCCCCATGGACATGCTGGGGAAAAAATGGTACAAAAAAGTGACTTTTTTGTGGTGTTGGGTGGGTGGTATCCCTCCCTCCCCCCGTTGAGCGACGTTCGCGATCCAGTACTTCGTTGTACATTATGCAAACATATTTCAATATCATCACTTTACGCCACTACTCGAGACGAGTTCCATTTAAACTGCTAGAGGGCTACGATGATGTGTAAAACCTGTTGGCACACCCACACCCCATACCCTCAACCCATCCCATACCTCCACCCCATTTTTAACCTACACCCAATACCCCCATCCCACACTCTCATAACCCCGTCCCATACCCACATCCCAACCCACACCCCATCCCAACCCACACCCCATACCCATCCCACACCACCATTCAATGTTGAGTTAAAACCAGATTTTCCTTGGAACCATTTGGCAGCGTGATATCCAAGCCAAATTGAAAGGCGTTTAACATTGGACGGGGAGATTAAAGCTTCATTGGTTTTGCTCACCATTGTAGGTCCAGGGAGTGCAGACAAAGTCAATGTAAAAAGGTTATGGCCGCTTGTTTAAGTTTTTGCCCTAGAACGAACGTGGGAAATTGAATTTTGGTTTTTAAATAAAATGTTTTTTTATTTTTTAGTTTTAGTACCCACGTTCGTGTTGGAGGGGGAGAAAGGGGAATTTCCCCTTTTCTATCGCCATCCACGTAAATTTACCATATCTTTTTTGTGAGGTTCCCCATTTTTATTGGAGTGTGTTCCCCTTGTTTGCCTAATACAAGGTCAAATATGTGTGTGGCTTGATTCAAAATGTTAATGATCGCCCTGAATGTCACGCAATTCTACCCTCATCCCGGATTCATTTATTTGTTCATAAATTTGATACATTTGGATATTAAAACATTTGTTCCCTTTTCCTTCCTTCCTTCATTCTCCTTTTGTTTTGGTACATGTTGGTGGGGGCAGGGAGGGACCGATGGGCTCCCCTAGAGCACCCACTGGGTCATACATGCAATTAGAGTGCCACAAGGAGTAATGGTTTTCATTTCTGGGATTGCCTTATGATTGAATAGGTCGACCCCGTCTCCCACGTAGGACTACACTTTGTATAGTCCTACTTTAAAAAAATCAATATTAAAGGACTATCTTGATGGTGAAGATTAAAACAAAGAGATACTTATCTCCAACTCCAATTACAATCACGGATTGATGTTCCAGTACAATTTTTAAATGGTTTTATTCTGGTTGTTGATATTTACCAGAGCGCCAGGCAGCTTAGTGTATTTTCTTGTGATTTCAATAATCTCCAATAACCAAGGCCATTATAGAGAGCCTCTTATTTCGCTGACATGTACATGTAAGACATGTATTCACCCTCCAGTAAAGTAAGTCCGTATGGCGATGCTGTAGATGGAAACATGTTTTCTCTGGTTCATTTCTCTTTCTTCCTTCCATTTTTGTTTTGGAAATTGGTGGTGGTGGTGGGGGGTGGGGGGGCAGGGATGGCCTATTTGGCTCCTCTTAGAGACCCACTGGACCATATGCAATGGGAGTTTCCTTTTTATTGGGATTGGCTTGCCATATTGTTCAACCCTTCCGCTCCCCGCTTTGTATAGTCCTACAAAAAAAACCAGATACTTATCTCCAATTCCAGTTACAATCGTAGCTACCTTGATGTTACATCACAATTTAATAACAAAAATGGTTTATTTCTGGTTCTGGATATTTACCTGGTCGCCAGGCAGCTTAGTATTACTTCTTGTGATTTCAGTAATCTCAAGTAACCAAGGCCATTACACAGAACCACTTATTTCGCTGACGTGTATAAGATATTTATTCATCCTCCATTAAACTGAGTCTGTATACCGATGCTGTAGATGGGAAAATTACTTTCTAACAAGAAACTAGAAGTAAACATTTATATTATAATCAATTATATAAATCTTCATATAGCGCCTGTTGCGCCTTCTGTGTTTTAAACTGAGTTTATTTTGTGGCGAGTTTGAAAAGTGAACCGTTTTGGTCGATGCTCTCGGAGTGAGATGGTTTTGGACAATGAGGTATATAGCCAAGGAGGTAGGGGTCATGATCCCCTTATCTGATTAAATTTAAATAACATAATTAGGAGTTCTAATAGTTATGCGACATCCGATGAAAACTCATGTTTTGTTTGTTTTTATCTTCAATTTGTCCTGTCTTATTTATTTGTTCTTATTAAAGGTGTTTTGTCTGTCCATAGGGAAAGGCATAAAAGCTAAAATTGGTGAAATTATTAACACCTCTTTAAAGAGACAGTATCATCACGATCAACAGGGCATGGAATTAGAGTGCTAGTTTTAGATAAACTCAGTGACTGAAAATATTACCCCACATGATAAGGTCATATTACCGTTGCTGCTGCATAAATGAGCCAGTAATTTTCAGTCACTGTGTTCATGTTAATCTAGGACACTGATTCCATGCCCTGCTGAAAGTCTGCTCTGATCGTGTCTCTTTAAGTTTCTTACATTTATTATTATTTATTGAAAACGAATTATTGGCAAGTAGGCTCATTGTCAAATGGGTGTGGTTATCTCTCAACACAGATTCGTCAATGCATCATGGATTAGGTCATCGGTCGGCTTCAAAATCGGTGCGGTGACGCGCTTTTTGTGTGTAATAATACCACCGCAGAATTCCAATCGATCTGGCAATTTTGGATGCAATTGGACATCGTTTCATAGTAAAAAAAAAAAAAAAAAAAAAAAAAAAAAAGGAAATTAAAAATGCTGACGCGTGGGTCTGAGGCGACGCGCGCAGACACCAGAAACCAGAGACTTTTTTTTCCTCTTCTTTCTTCTTTTTTCCCCCTAAATATTGATCTGGTCATCTAAATCCATTTGGCATTGTGCTATTCATTACAAATCTTAACCAAGTTGAAAAATAATATCTGCTTAATTTCAAAACGGATTGCTTATTTTCATTTCAATAAACCTCGAAATGCCATGGGCACAAAATAACCTCCGCTGATTGGTAGGGGGTTGCTTAGTATTGTGTTTTAATTGATACTGGTCAGTTGGACTTGGCCGTTATAGGCCTGCTATTATTAGTGTACTCGCAGTAGTTGTATCATCAACGTTAGCGGCTGCAGTTGGAAAAAAGAAAAAGTGATTCAAAATGTGTGGTCATTTTATTTTTATATTTTGTATCTCCATCTGCGTTATATCCTCTGCAGTGGAAGCTTACTCCTCAAATTCTTGCAATCAGCTGCCGAAACCTAACTTTGTTGGCGCCAAAAATCGAGTTCTGCAAGGATTTGTTCACCATAGTACAAAAGCATTGTCTGCTGTGATATGCGTGAGAGACTGTATGATAGATTCTCGTTGTGTTTCGATCAACTACTTTGACAGCGAGAATCTTTGTGAGTTGAACTACGCCACAAGATCACAGTTCCCTGGAAACTTCAGTAGGCTTCAAGGAAGCTTCTACTTCGACGACGACAGACACACACTTCTCTTATCAGCTGTTGCTTCTTGTAAAGAGTTACTGCAAGCTGCTGAAGGCCAGATCTCCAGTGGTGTCTACACTATCTTTCCCAGCGGTCTGAGCGGGGGATTGCTAGTCTACTGTGACATGAAAGAAAACAACGGAGGTTGGATCGTGTTACAGAGGCGACTGAACGGAACCGTAGATTTCTACCGTACTTGGGCCGACTATCAGACGGGGTTTGGAGACCTCTCCGACGAGTTCTGGCTGGGTAACGACAACCTGCGCGCTCTGACCGAGGCGTCTCCCGTAGGAACGTGGGAGCTCAGGATCGATATGGAAGATTGGGAAGGGGTAACTGCTTTTGCTGAATATTTCGAATTCAGAATCACGGGTGAGGACTACACTCTACACGTCAGCTCCTACAACTCTGAAAGTACAGCTGGTGATTCCTTGGCGGCGGGACATAATGGCAAACGATTCTCAACCAAGGATCGTGACAACGACGACACTGATAGTAACCACCTTGCAGTAGATGGGGAAGGAGCCTGGTGGTACAGTACCAGACGGGACTCCAATCTCAATGGTCGTTACTACCACGAACCGGACGTCGATCGCAACCAAGGCATACAGTGGGAACATTGGAAGGTAGATTATTATTCCCTGAAGAAATGAAGCATGAAGATACGAGAAATCAATTAGCAATCAGTCGGGAACCTTTGGAACTAAACCTCGTCCAACCAGTCTAACTCGCTTCAAAATTAACTCATAACAAATTACTTGATGAGAGATTTTGGCATCGTGCCCGTTAACCTCGTCTTTATCAACAACAACAGCAAATATGTATACTTACCTTCAGTTTGGGCACAAGTAATAGAAAGTCGTATATGTTTCGTAATTTCAGCGAGCGTATGAAACCTCATAAAAAGACTACGACGTTACTTTCTGATGAAAACCTTTAAGAATTTTTATGACGGTATCCATCATAAATTAATATTGGTACATATTTACTGCAAAACCATGCTTCTCACGATTATTTGTTGAGATATGTCCGTTTAAAGTATTAGTTTTCCTTTCCTCAAGTAAAAAAGAAGAAAAATAGAAGAATCTCAATTCCTAAATTTACCGGTAAATAACGAGACTATATACACGTGCGATACATCTTTAATGGAAAATACAAACTTTCCCCTTCTACTTGGTCAATCATTAGTGATCTAGGCATAAAATATAGACCAAGGGGCCGCAAAGCTGGAATGAAAAAACCCGGACAAAAGAAAAATCAACCTACTGATAGATCCAAACCTATATTAAACCAAGTTGGAAGTCATAACTCCAACTTGAATACTAAGCCTACTGAAAGTACAGACCAAACCACTGCTCACCATGGATATATCCAGCAACAAGTTAAATTTTGCCTGCTCAATACACAGTCTGTGCGGAATAAAACTGTCGAACTTCTTGATCTTGTTCTTGAGAATAATTTTGATGCAGTTGCGATATGTGAATCATGGCTCCGCCCTGACGACCTGACTGTTATTGGTGATATTACTCCTAGTGGATACGTTTTTCATCATGTACCCCGCCTTAATAGAAAAGGTGGTGGTGTAGCATTTCTGTCAAAGTCTGGACTGCCAGTTAAAGTTACCAACCAAAGGAAATTTCAGTCATTTGAATCTCTTGAACTTGAGTTATCATCCTCTTCAACGTCAATCTCTCTCATCATTGTATACAAACCACCAAAAACTGCATATACATTTAGGCAATTTCTGTGTGAATTTAACGACCTTGTTGACTCCTATATTCTGAACCGATCTAAACTCATCATTACAGGCAATTTTAATATTCATGTTGACAACCCCGCTGACTCTGATGCTACCCGGTTTAAGGATTTGTTATCATCTATTGGACTTCACCAGCATATTTCATCCTGTACGCATAAACATGGACACACCTTAGATTTGTTAATTACTCGTTCCTCTGATGATCTTCCCATTTCAAATATATCTGTACAAGAAGGGCTTTCTGATCATTATGCCATCACTTGCAATCTTGCCATTCAGAAACCAAAAGTTCCTACAAACATTATAACAACAAGAAATGTGAAAAATATTGATATTGCTTCTTTTTGTGTTGACATTAAGAATTCTGATTTGTTCCTGAACTCAGATAGCACTAACATCTGTAAAAATATTCAGAATTACAACACAGTTCTTGCATCTATTTTGGATAACCATGCACCGTCCAAAAGCGAACAATTCGTATACGACCAAACACACCTGTATAATCAAAGAAATCACTAATGCAAAATGTGAGCGTCGTCGACGAGAGCATAAATGGCGTACTTCCGGTCTTGAAATCAACCGCCAGCTGTATCGTGACCAGCGGAATCTTGTCAACAAGCTCATTCGCAAAGCTAACCAGAATCATTACTCTACACTGATAAAGGATTGCTCATCTAACCAAAGCAACTTTTTCAAGTGGTGGATCAACTTCTTCACCATAAAAGAACCTCCCCACTCCCTGCCTGTGTTTCAGAAGAAGAGCTTGCTGACAAATTTTCCACATTCTTCCATGATAAAATTAAAAACATCCGTGATGCTTTTCCTTCTCATGTGCCCATCAGTGTTGGAATAGATAATTGTTCGCAGCCAAAGCTTTTATATTTTGAACCTGCAACTGCAGAAGAAATACGCCGGATTCTTCTACAATCTACATCTAAAAGCTGTGATCTTGATCCGATACCAACAACTTTATTGAAAGATTGTGCAGATACAATAGTACCTGTTATAACTCATATTGTAAACCAGTCACTTGCTAACGGAATTGTACCATCATCCTTAAAATCTGCAATTGTACGACCACTTCTAAAGAAACCTACTCTTGACACTGACACTTTGAAAAACTATCGCCCAATCTCTAACCTTACCTTCCTTTCAAAGCTACTTGAACGTGTTGTACTTGCTAGAGTCTCTCCATTTCTTCAAAGCAACAACCTTCTTGATAATTGCCAGTCTGCCTACCGTGCCAACCACAGTATTGAAACTGCTCTACTTCGATTAGAAAATGATGTACTTACCGCTATGGATAATGGCAGACTTGTTGCGTTGGTTTACTCGATCTGTCAGCTGCTTTTGATACTGTCGACCACCGTATTCTATTGCAACGACTTCGATCATTTGGTATTGATGGAATAGTTCTGAAATGGTTTGAATCGTATCTCACCGACAGATCACAGTGTGTTCAAATTAAAAACAAATGTTCAGTACTTACCATGCTGCTTTTCGGTGTGCCACAAGGGTCTGTTCTTGGACCTGTACTATTTTCTATCTACACTGGTCCCCTTGGGAAAATCATTCGGAAACATAATCTGCAATACCATTTTATGCTGATGACACACAAATATACATCTCATTTAACCCTGATCAAATTGAAGCTGACACTGCTATACGTCGACTTGAATCATGTATTGATGAAATTCGTAACTGGATGTCTTCTAATTTCTTAAAATTAAATGATGACAAGTCTGAGTTTATTATATTTGGATCAAAACAGCAGCGTGAAAAAGTAAAATTCCTCATCTATGTATTGCCACCTCCAAGATATCTACATCTACTAGAGTTCGCAATTTGGGCGCTATATTCGATTGTGACATGTCACTTAATGATCATATTTCTTCAATTTCTAAATGTTCCTCATTTCATCTGCGCAACATCGGCCTCATCAGAAAATACATCTCTCAAGAGGCTACGGAACAACTTGTACATGCGTATGTCACCTCCCGCCTGGATATGGGCAATTCACTCTTATATGGTCTACCAGATACACAAATTTATCGTCTGTCCCGTCTTCAAAACATAGCTGCTAGAATTGTAACCCGGACTAAACCAAGAGAACACATTACACCAATATTGCGAGATCTTCATTGGCTCCCGATTAAGGACAGGATTGTTTTCAAAATCTTAATGTATGTTTACCGCTCTTCCATTCATATGTCACCATCATATTTATCAGAATTACTTCAACCGTATCACTCAAATCGTGATTTCATGAGATCACATCATAAACTTCTTCTGAGTAAGAAATTGACAAAGAGATCCTGGGAAAAACGTTCTTTTGCTGCTGCTGCTCCTTCTTTGTGGAATGATTTACCTGAGCATGTCAAACAATCTCCATCTCTTGCTTCATTTAAAACTGCTCTCAAAACTCATTTGATGAAAATTAATGTATAATTTACTTATGTTTAACTATTGACTTTCATGATGATGTATTTATAAGTTTTTTGTTGTTTAATATGTCAAGAGTATCGCTGCGGTGTTTATATGTTTATATTTTTTGCAAATCAACCTTGTTTGCATGGTTGTGTATGCAGGGTTTTTCCTTGTCAGAATATCGTCTTTGTCTAGCATATTCTGACCAGGGCCAGTCAGCCTTTTTACAATCATTGTTCCTTGTAATTTTATATTGCATTGTTCTTACCATGTATTTTGTTTTATTGTTTACTCTAATGTGTCACTGCGCCATGAGCGTCTCTTTTGACGGATACCGGCGCATTACAAATGTTCATTATTATTATTATTATTAACGTGTGTGTTTCTGCCCCCAATGGAGGTGTGTGTTTTTACATTCGCGATAAAATAACGAAAGTCTATTTTTACAAGGGCCAGAACAAAAAGTTGTTGTCATTTAACTTAAAAGAAAAACGTCACAATAATGCAAATTGTTAATGGTGTGAAGTATTTACCGGTGTACTAGCCAAAAGCATTTATAGCCAGAATGTTCAGACTGGAAGCCAGCAAATGTAAGAGTTGAATGTTTAACAATGAAAAACAATGAATGGGAAATGTTCACTGTAAGATCACCAGTGACGCTTTATACTGACATCTGACTTCGCTCTTTACTGCAATCGACCTCTACCAGTCAATGGACGCATGGATACAAACTTATAATAGCTAACGAAAAACATTGGACTTCAGTCAGATGTGCTTTGTCTGCGCATGTCATGAAACTTGAAAGAGCAAGGACCTGGCTCTATGGTGCAACTGAACCGGTCAACATGACTTGTGTCCAGCAGGTAGAAGGAACGACTTTATTGGACCCTGTCCAGTGGTGTGAGGAAGAAGGAACCTCCGTCGTCTTCATGTATCGTTTTGTGTGACATTTATCGGTAGATTTCATCGCTTCATGTGATGAGAATCTGCAAAGGCCAAGACGTGTATGATTAACGTGATATGTCAGAACAAGGCTGAAGGTAGGAATCTTGAAATCTATTATGATCATTGGTGTCATCAGGTTTTAGAGGGCTCGCCTTTTGTTATCTTATTACAAATGCGTTTGTTTGTTTCTTGGTTGTTGTTGTTTTTTTAAGTGGGATGATTCCAAATTTCAGTGACTGTCCCAATTTTCAAGCCATCTTGATCGCCTCCCCCACCCCCCAGCAAAAATAGAATGGATTTGAAACAATTGGATTTTAAAATGTATTGTTATTAGTAAAACTTTCTGACTCTTTGAAAAAATAAATAAACAAACAGTTTCGAAATTGTAGAATTTAGATTTTTCTTTGTCAATTCTGGGAAAATTTAGGGAACGTGAAAAAGTTGGTTTCAAATTGGAAAGCAAAACTTCAGCCAAACAATTTGCCCTAACGTTTTTTTCAAACGTTAATGAAAAAAGTGTCATTGAGGAGTGTGTTGAACTAATAATTTTTACTTGGCCCCAACAAATGGGTGGGAGGGGGTGATCCTATGGACCCCTTCCCCTGGATAAAACGTGGGGATATATACCCCCATGATTTACAGTAATGACCTCAGTGGAGATATGCCAACTAAATTAAACGACCAAAAGTGGGCCCTATGTCGTTCATGATCCCCTTCCCCCGTGATACATGTGATGGAATTTATGATTTGATTAAAGCAATTATATTGTGTGTTGTATAGATACAACATATTTAATGTAAATAGATAAATGTGATATGAAGCATTACATGGTGGATTGGATGAGAAATATTAGCTTTACGGGTAAACACCATGTGTAATAAGCTCTTCTTGGAACAAGTGTGGCTGTGATAAGAACCGGTAGTGAGGATAATTCTCGACATATCGAACAGTGTGCTCTGTCCGTCTTCAGGACAGAGATATCTGCTGATATAGGTTTTCCCGGCAAATTTCAAAAATGTTTTGTTCATTTTCGTTAAAGAACATTCAAATTCTCTCCGTTTTTACTGATCCGATCAAAATATATTTCTTTTTTTACTTGTTGCGTTCAAATCAATTTCTATTGAAGCAATTTTTAATTCGTTCCTGTCATTCACAACTACATTTATTTAGTTACATTTCGTTTTTTGGCATTCATGACTTCTGTTATGTCATCCTAAAATTGGATGTTTTGCATCTTTCTTTTCACGACTGATTAGCAATCATCGACGCCCAAAAGATTTTTTGAAAGTTTTTTTTTTTTTTTTCGTTTATGGGCAATAAATTTCATCTTAAGAGTATTCAAAAGTGCCCTTGGCAAAGTTCAAGAATCTGACTATCTTGCATAACATATTTGTTCCCGTTTCAACGTCATTATTTCACTTGTTTGTATTCTTTCCTTTCCTTATTTGTGGTGGGGAGGGGGTGCTTTCTTTAGCCTGCAATCTCCTGACGCGATAGGCAAATGAGAGAGTTAGAAAAGAAATTTGTTCTAAAATTGTATACCTGGGCCTGAAAATTGAAAGGAAAAATTAGACAAATGAATGCCAAATTATGAAATTGGATTCTTGATCAACCACTTGCGACTGGGTGCAACAAAATTGAATGAATTTACCGACACAAAACTCAAATGAACAGACAAATTATGTCAAAATACAGATTGAATACAGTTTGTGAATTAAGCGATAGACACAATTTTGCCAACAACTGATGGAGGGCGGTCCCCGCACCCCCCCCCCCTTAGCCACACCACTGATTCAGCGACACTTTCGATAACGTACTTATTTTGGCGATGAGTTGACTTAAATGACAACAGAATTCTCAACTTATGAGTTTGAATGTATCTTTTTGCTAATTTTCAAATCAAATTGAATGAGTCGGATATTAAATTGAATGCACCAACGTCGCTAGTATAATTCATGTCACTACTCGGTGAATAATGAATGCATGTCATAATGTGCATTCATACATAGAAATTATGTTGATACATCGTAAATATTACGTCAGATGAAACACAAATACTAATTTCACAGACCTAAATCTTTAACAAATAAAAAAAAAATAGCCATCGAAAATATCAATTAGGTCGGTTCGATGTTCAGCAAAGACAAGAAAAGAAAATACATATTTTTGTTGTTTTTTGTCCGCACTTTTATTTAATTCTTGCGGAATTTTTCGATGTATATAAAAACGGTAAATAGAAATATTGTTTTAGATTGATGAAATTCTTTTGTCTGGTGATAATTAATTGATTTGATTGTTTGCCCTACACCGTGTGAAGCATTGTATACTTAGTGCTTTCTGAGTGTCTGTGGACAACATTCTAGTCATGCTATCGTCATCGAGCAAGTTCGGTGGTCGAGAGGTCTGCATTAATAAGCAAGAAGTCGTGGGTTTGAATCCCGCCTGTGGATTTTTCTCCACAGAAACTTGGAAAGCACTGAGTATACAGCACTTCGTACAGACGTCAGTGCAGGGCAAAAATCTAATCAATTAGAAATATTGTTGTTATTGTAAATAGTTTTTAGAACACTGTAACTAACACCATGACCCGACGTACATAAATATCAGGCAATACACGTCAAGAGTTGTTTTTGATTATTAAGCCAATTTGATTTCAATTAATTTGTTTATCGAAATGGAATGAAAAATTGTCATGATGTATCTTTCATAAAATCCTCCATTCGACCATTCAGATTCTTGTCAGACACGTTCGTATTGATTTAATCTATGATGCATCTGCCGTAGTCTGTGATGATCTGTGTTTGCGAACCGTTATTAATATTTAATACAACTCAAACTCGACAAAGGTGGCGCATTTTATATCGTCATATTTCAAACGATCGCTTAGGCGAGCATACACCATGTACGTCTGTTCTTGGTACCAACAACGACCGTAGATAAATAGACTAATAACGTGTATTAAAAATGTATTAAACGTACATGTGCATGACGTCTCCCAGTCCAAGAATAGGCGCTCCCTGGTTCCCCTATTCATTGCGATCCGCTATTGTTAATCCGTAGTAGATCTTGTGTAATAAGAACATGATTAAAGTGATGTTTGTAGTTTACGTTCACCACAAGATGCATCTTTTAGGCTAAATAATAAAAAGGAAAAAAAAAGGATTTTTGTCGGAGCTAGTTCAGCTTCAAAAGGCGTGCGGCGACGATTTTATTTTTAATTTAAATTTTGTGTTAAACCAACGTTATTGAATGTGAGTTTGATTTGCTGTCGTTCACACAAATTAACTAGGCTGCTTAGAGGGAAAGTACAACATTGGTAATTATTTGATTAAAGAATAACCGAATTATTACGTGAAATCTAACGTGATTTGAGGTTGGTAAAAGTACCAATCATCCTGTACAAATTGTTCTGCCTGAAGTGATCTTATCATTACAGAGTAAACACGAACATTGACATTTTCAAAACGTTGCCAGTCAGCAACCTTTTGCTCCAATTGTTTTCTGTAAACATTGTGAATGCGTCTTCACACTTCTAACATAACTTAAACTTGGCATTGAGCTGAAACTTTCACAGGATGGTTTTTATATCTTGATTCAAAGAAAGTAATCATACTCACAGAAGCAGTTTTGCCAACATTATCAATGTTATACCTTCCCTTTAAAAAGATCACCAATTATGCTAGCACAATTGAGTATAAACAATAGAAAGTCAACATCTTAATACGATTTTTGCAGTATTATCAAAAGAAAGTAAAAGTTTTATCACGATTTAAGCATTTTAGCTTTGAAATTTGTAAACAAATAAATGTTTTGTTAAAAATTAATGTTAGGGTCTCTGGCACCACGACCGGCGTACACGAATATCGGGCATTACAGGAAATAACGCCATTACCATTATGAATATTACGGTTTTTCTATATTTTTTCAGGAACTAAGACGATTATACAAATGATTTTCGAATTTCTTATACAATATTTGAAATACTTCAATCTAAAAATTTAAGAAAGTATCTGTTAATTAGTATTGCTACAAATATGTACGCAAAATACTAACTTTTGCCAGAGAATATATCCGAGTGTGTCGTTTCGTGGTACCAGTATTCCTTTAGCTTCATTGAATTCATTCAAATTTTAATGTAATATTAGTAAATGTTGTTTGTGGTATTGGTATTAAATTCCTTAGTATTAGTTTC